>CM072820.1:33375279-34073814 GCA_036937905.1 Salvia rosmarinus | reverse complement strand
TACCTTGGTCAACGATTTTGGTCAACTATTTTGACCAAGTCAACTAAAAGTCAACAATTTTGACTTGGTCAACAAAAAGTCAACATTTTGACTTTTTCAACTATTATGAAATTTTATCATTTTATGTGCAATTTTGTTCAAAAATTCCTATAAAATCATACTATGTCTAAAACATTATTTTAGATCATATTATGTAATTATACTTGATAAAATAAATTTATAAATTAATAATATACAAGATAAAGTTTTCATTATTATACTTTAATTAGCTTGTATCAGGTAAAATTTTATAAATTCACATGTCACACTATTTTATCATGTGATTAATAATATGTATTACCTTAGTCAAAAACATTTATACACCTTAGCATTATACACTAATGTTTTCTGGTTTTCATAAATAACCCACCAAATGATTTTTAAAATTCCAATAAATTCATATATCAATTAATCACCCTCAATTATGCTTACTATAACATAATTGTTATTTATTATGAATTATTGAATTTAATTTACCTAAGTCATGTTTGAAAATTTCAACTTAGGTCCAAATAATATTTATAAATTTCAATAAATTCTCACAACTATATATTATGAATCTACACACTTAATATGCTATTATATCACTTAAATATGAATTATATCACAACATTATAACATATACATATTTTCTAGATTCAACAAATTATAGCTATAGTTTTCCAAAATTCTACATAATTCATATAAGCATATTTAATATTCTAGATTATTATTTCATGCTTAAATCAACAATAAAATTCAACAACATATAATACCCTAAGTTTTCGGTCCACATGAATAATTTAACACCATGCTTAATTTCATGATATAATTAATATACATGCTTAATAACATAGTATAAACATAGTATCTAAACATATTAACACAAGATCTAAAATTTTCTAAATGATATATATATAAACCAAGATCATAACTTAAAATTTAACGGACTAAATTCAAAATTTAAGCATGTATACGGTTAGGACGAATTCTAACCTTTAATCCACGGATTTTGATCGGCAAGGTTTATATGATCTAAGTTTGGGACTAAAAATGAAGAACACTCTCTCAAAATCCTCACTATATTTTCGTAGTCTTAGGGTGCAAATGGGAGAGGTTGTTGTCAATGAATTAATTATTTAACTACTTAATTAATCAAATAATCAGGCCATGACTGGTTTAGTAATCGATAACTTTAATAACAATTGATTTTAGAAATAGATTTTGAAAACAAACAGGCAAAGATAACGCTTGAAATGAAATAAGCCAACCCGCACTCGTGAGAATATCCAACTACAATAATTATCAAAATGAGGACACGCCTCACCATACATATAAAAAATTTCCAAATAGTTACATGGTTTATCAAAAGTACGGTTCAAAGTTTCAAGGTTCCAAAGGTGAAGATCAATGAATATCATGTGTGAAGACATGATATTCAGACATATCCAAACAAAGTAAAAGATTAAACGATATCTCACCGCTTCCGCCACACCCCTTCATACTCAACCCGCATAATAAAAAACATTTTTGAGGGCATGAGGCTAGAAAGTACTCATGGATAATGCCAATATATCTTTCAAAGTTAAACATTTTGTTCATGAAAACCTTTCTTTCTAATAGCAGTTCATAAGATTTATCAATTAGTGATTCATAAGAAAACTTTCACATAATATCACGTCACCACACACTTATTTTGAAACATACCGCATAACATACCCAGTTGGTCCCAAGGATAGCAACTACGGTCATACCCTATCTACGCTATACGGAAGGAAGTAGCTCCTCCCAATACCATGGCCGCCTATTTGCAAGCTCACACCATCTACCCGTGCACAAGAATTCACATTTTCCTACCGCAGATAATCACCGTATACCCACAATGTGTTAAAACATTTAGCATAATTATCATGTGGTGATCAAATGTTTTCACAAGAAATCAAACTCATAACATATCATATGTTTAGTTTCAAATAAAGTTCGAATGCATTACCCACCCGACGCTTAATCTAACAAATTGCTTTTTCTTCCTTTACTTCTGCCTTGCTGGATCCTTAGAACATAAAGATTATGTAAATCTTTAGTAATCTTCCTTTCTAATTTCGATATATGTTAACAACTATCAATTAACATATAATTTGTTTTACTAACGCCTAATTCTACCAAATTTCTACAGAGTAACGCTTAGAATAGGTATAGCCCAAATACACCAAACTACACCAATATCATCCCAAACTCCTCAATATCATCATTATATCATTATACATACACTTAAGAACATTATACAAGACTAGTATCATCTATTTCAATGTTAATCGCCCAAGGCGATTTAACCTCGATATATGTGTATCTCAATATCTCGACTATCTACAACCCATTAAACATCAAATATCATATAATTATACTCAATTAACATCAATAATCATAAATTCATGATCCATTCAATCATAGATCAAGTATATCACCTATAAGTATAACTTTAGTTTAAACTTTAATTTTCTAACTTTTGATACATATGTTCAAAAATTCCAATAATTCTACTTAAGCTTTATTTTTATCCTAGATCTCAAATATCAACTCAAATACATCAAATAAAATCAAGAAATCAAAGTTCATGAACACCCTTCATTTTCGAAAATTAGGTTTTATTCATACACATGAATTAAATTTATAAATTCATTCTATGCATTATTTATATCCTTAAGCATGATTATCAAGTCAATTTGATCAAATAAAATCAAAATCATTAAGTTCCTATCACACCTTATTTTCGAAAATTTGGAGGATTTCATAAACATGGTTTAACTTTAATTTCTTTAATCATACGATGTTTATAAGCATACTTAAACATATATCTAATCTTAATTCAATCATATACTAACATATAAATCATATTCAAAAATTAGGTTTCATGATCAAACTTTAATTTTTGAATTTCATGAATTTAAGGAATTTAAATCCATAGTATATATTAATCAAGCTCCATAATCATAATTAAATCAATAAACATAATAAAAATGAAACAAATCATTCATCCTCAACATTTCATAATTTTTCAAAATTATACAATAATAGAACATCATGCATAGTAATTTTAATCACAAAACTTAAGCTAATTCAAGTAATTACCTTGCTAGGAGTGATTAACCCTTAATTCTACCCTGATTATGGATTAAAATTGAAAAGAAAATTTTTGTGTGTGTGTGAGTGTGTGAATGCCAAAATGGAGGGAGTTTTAAGGTTGAGGATGATGTATTTCATATTTTATAGTTCTAGATGCTCAATTTAAATGTAATGTACATTTATTTGAAATTTAAAGAAATTAAACACTAATTTCAATAAATATTATATTTACACTCCAAATTTTCTAATTCCAAATTTTAGTATAACTTAATTAATAAGATTATATCTCAATTAAATTATAAAATCTAATAAACTTATATTCATAATTAAATTTAGATCCATGTAGCATAAATTTAAATTACTTTATTTAATAAAATTCAATTCATTACTATAATATTTCTTAAATTTCAAAATTACATAAATAATTTCTTTAATCATTCATTATTAATAAAACAAATTTATTCAAGACTTTAATATCTTAAATAATATTTTATCTCATTTTATAAGAAAATAACATACAAAATAATTAATGAAATTCATAGCAACATTTCTAATTTATAGCATTTTTCATACAAACATTCATTAATAATCACAAAATTCACATTTTATCACAAATAAACTCATTTCTAATAATTTCTACATTTTCCGATTCCATATAATTAAATCTTAAATTAATCGGATTCATACCGATTAATATTTCACTATATGAATTTTACTAATTTTAAGGCTTAAATAGCTTTAAGCCTTTAATAATACTTAATTGCTTTAATAATTACTATAAGATTTTCGGTTACTACATTCCTCCTCCTTAAAGAAATTTCGTCCGAAATTTAGTACCCTGTTAAAAGTTTCGGTATTCTTCATCTGTCTTCTAGTCCCACGCCACTTCTTCCGGGACCGTGATGTTTCCACGTAATTTTTACTAAAGGAATAATCTTATTCCCTAACTTTGCTCCTTCCGTCCGTAATGCATTCGGTCTTCATAGCTCAAATCAGATCGGAACTATCTCATCATAGGAAGGATATGTGGGTCATACACATATTTTCCGAGTTGGAGACATGGAAAACATCATGTACGTTAGCGGTTAGGCGGCGCTAACCTATAAGCTACAAGCCCAATCCGTTCTAATATCTCATAAGGTCCAAGAAACTGGGTTTAAGCCTTTTATTCCAAAACGGTGAACTCCTTTATGAAACTTTAAGAAAGACCTTGTCCCTATTTCAAACTTCAATTTTTACGGCGATGATCAAGATAGACTTTTGTCTGTCTTGAGCTTCTTTCATTCTTTGTTTTATTTGTCGCATTTGAACCATTTCTTCAATTGCTCGGGCCAAGAATCTTCCGCTCTCCACCGTCCCAATACAGGTGATCCGCACTTTTACCATAAAGTGCTTCATATGCCATGCCGATAGTAGCTTGATAATCGTTGTTGTAAGCAAATTCTATCGTGGGTAGAACTTGTTCCCATTGATCTCCCGATCAAGCACTATGGTTCTAAGCATGTCCTCTAAGGTCCGAATTGTTCTCACCACCGTCCGTCTGGGATGAAATGGCGGTAAAATTTAACCGAGTGCCCACTTTTGAAAAGTAGTCCAACCGAGAAATTTGCATCACGATCCGAGGTGATTGAGATCGCACCAGTCAACAATTTTCCGAACACAAATCGCGCCAACTTATCTCGCCCATACGTTATCGGAATTGGAATGAAATGAGCTCTGGTTAATCGATCAATGATTACCCATATGGCCGTATTTCGCCCAGATTTGGGTAATCCACCACGAAATCCATCGCAATGTGATCCCATTTCCATTCCGCACTTCAAGAGGTCGAACTTTCCGTATGGTCTTTGATGCAAAGCTTTTACTTGTTGGCATGCTAAACATCGCTCGACGGAGGCAATGTCTTGCTCATCCCCGTCCACACGAACTTTTGTTTAAGATCTTGCATCTTCGCATACATCCGTGATGTGCCATACGGAACCTTATGAGCTTCATTCAAAATTTCATTTTCAATTTCGTATCGTTAGGAATGTATGCGATTACCAAACATAATCGCATTATCCCAGCTTCATGATATTCCGGAAAATTTCCCATTCGAATCATTGCTCGTAAAGTTTCGAGTTGTTTATCTCTCTTTGCGCTCAATACGAGCCTAAATCGTGAAGTACCACTAATGAGGCTACAATTGAATGTTCGAGATAGTATGGGGCTCTCTTCTCTCGAACTCTTTAATAATTCTTGATCCGTTAAAAGAGTTCCTAATTCTCCTCGACTTTTCCTACTCGTAGGCGTCTGCTACGACATTAGCTTTTCCGGATGATACTTGATCTCACAATCGTAGTCTTTGACCCACCGCCATCTTCGGTCGCATATTCAAATCTTTTGTTCAAAGAAATACTCAAACTTTTGTGGTCCGTGAAAATCTCACATCTCGATCCGCATGTATAATGTCTCCATATTTTCAATGCATGGACCATCGCGAGCTCCGGATCGTGAGTAGGATAATTGTATTGAATCTTCAATCGCCGTGGAAGTCATATACCACCTTTCCTTTCGCATTAAAACGCATCCAATTCCATTTCTCGACGCATCCGTGTATATGGTATTATCTTTCTCGATCGTATAGTTAAGATAGGAGCGTTGGTCGCCTTTCTATGAGTTCTTGAAATCGTTTTCTCATTCCGGGTCCAATGAAATTTTACCCTTCAACAATTGCGCTATCGGCTTAGCAATTTTAGAAAATCTTCGATGAATCTTCCATAATACCCAGCTAAACCTAGAAAACTACGATCTCATTTGGAGTCGAGGTGACTTCACTCTGAACTGCTTGACTTTGGTGGTCCACTTTAATTCCTCCCACGAGACTATATGCCCTAAGAAATTTACTTCTTTCACCAAAAATCACACTTTTGAACTGGCATATAATCTTTGTACTTTAGCTTTTCCAATACATTCTCAAATGCTCCTCGTTCTTGTTCGCTTTGAATAGATTAAAATATCATCGATAAACACTACTACGAATTTATCGAGATATTCATGGAATACACGATTCATGAGATCCATGAACACATTTGAGCATTGGTTAGTCCAAACGCATGACTACAAATTCAGAGTGTCCGTATCGGGTCCTAAAAGCGGTTTTCGTATATCCCGGGTTTTATCTTCACTTGATGGTAACCCGATCTTAGATCGATTAAAATACCTTTGTCTTTCAATTGGTCGAACAAGTCGTCAATCCGAGGAAGTGGATATTTATTCTTCAATGTCACCTTGTTCACCTCGATAGTCGATGCACATTCTAAGGTGCCGTCCTTCTTTGATTAATAACACCGGTACTCCCGGTGTGACGCTGGTCGAATAAATCCTAAGTCCAAAAGTTCCTGTAATTAGACTTTCAATTCTTGCAGTTCTTTAGGGCCATCCGACACGGTGCTTTGAAATTGGCGCGGATCCGGCTCAAGATCGATCGCAAATCCAATTGTCGATCCGCGGTATACCGGTAATTTTCTCGAAATACATCCGGATATTCTAACAACCGGTACATCATCAATCTTCCTATTCTTCTTGTCTTCCTGCTTAGGCATACAAGATAGGCATGATTTTCGTACATCTTATCAACTTTTCCGCTGCAAAGTCGATATCACGTACACTTTCTTCTTCTCTCATCGATTCCATAGAAGCACGTGGGTTCTTTTCGGTGGTTGAAATGCGATTTGTTGTTCACAACGAATCGTTACGAAATTCTCCGCTAACCAATCCATACCCAAGATAATATCTACGTCCCACATGCATAAGAGGCGAATGATTCGCTTTTAATCAAGCGATCCTAACTCAAATTTGTTAGACATACTTTATCAACTATTACCACCCATCGGAGTGAGCACTTTGAAACCTACTTGATGATTCTACGGAAGTTCAAGATTATCTACACATGTCAGAAATGAAGGAATGCGATGCTCCCTATCAAACAAAACTATAACAGTACACCTTTAACCGGGCCATACCACGTTTCCCATACCTTCTCTCGGTTGCTTTTAAAGCATACGTCTGCTGATGTTGAGGTTGAACTTGTAGAGATTGAGATGGCTCACTGAGTGAAGCTCTAGGATTGCGCCATTTGCTGTGGAGGAAGTTGATAGCGAGGCGTTGTGGATATCCTGTCATTGCTTTCACAACAACGGTCGCAAGATTTTCCTCTTCTCCTCTCGCCACATTCTCGTCTCAGATGGATACAGTATAAAGTGACCGTATCGCCCACACGAATAGCAAGTGTTACCCATCTCGACATAAACCGAAATGTGTACGGTTGCATTGAGGGCACATGGGTGGTCTTATCTCGATTCTCAGAAAAGAGTGGTTGTCCAAGGTCGGCGGTCGGAATGATCTCGACGCCGTGAGCTCGCCTTTGAAACGGTCTTTTGCTTGAACTTCCGCATCTCCATTTTCTTTTCCTTTATATTTTGTTCCATTTGGGAGGATTTTGTTGGTATAATTCATTGTGGTACGCCAACATTAGTCTCAAGAAGATGCTTTTCACATTTCTCCATTTCCATGTCCAACGCATTTGCTAAGAGTTTCAAGATGGGTGGTTGAGCGGCTAAAATAATTCGATTTCAGGTCGTAATCCGAACGAAACATCTCAGCCATCTTCTCTCATCTGTTTCACTTTATAAGGTGCATATCGGGATAATGTGCTGAATTCCCGATCGCCTCGCCACACCCTATTACCTTGTTTCAAGTTCATAAATTCAATTTCCGCCTCCTATAGCCGAGGAATGAACTTAGCATACAGTTCTTCCTTGAACTGCTCCCATGTAAAGTTCGCCAATTGCTCGGGTGAGGGTTTTCGCCGCCTTCCACCGTAAACTGCAGTCCTTTCATCGTAAAATTTATGCACAAACATTCCCGGTGTCGCATTCTAAAATCTGAATATCCTTTCCACAGACGCACCCATTCCTCGCCTTGCAGGACTACCAGCCCCGTAAAATTTGGTGGGTTTGACGAAGAAAAGCTCACTATTTTCATGTGGAGGAGAAGGTTCACGATCATCAAGACTTTGTTCGAAGGTTTTGGGGAGTGGTTTGACTAGCTCTTTCTTCAATATTTGGCTCGTCTTCGAGGAGGCATTTCACTTCAAAAGAAATTTATTATTTTCACAACAAGAAATAAAATATTGACAAAGGAAAGGGTTTTAATCGATCATCAACAAGATATAATCATCAACCACGATAAAACATAACTATTTAGTCACATTGTGAAATTATAACTATAATTTACAAGAAAATGCCCTCAGAGGACTTTTACACACAAGTTAGTTTCATATGTACAGCTGGTAGTCTGCCTACTATCTTAGCTAGTTACCCTAATTCTCCTTAACCATCTATATCTCTTCTGTGGTCTTCCTCGTATCTCTCTCGTTCCTCTTCCGCTCATCTTCTTTTATCTTCGTGAGTACGAGCATGACTAGACTCGAGGAGCGGCCTCCGTAAAGGAAGGATCGGATAAAGAGGGCATTTCACCAACCTAGAGGTCTCAAATAAGAAGTGCCAACAGATAGTGGTTGATCAAATCTCGGCTACCCTGGAAGACATGATTAAGGATATTTCGTGAAGAGGAGATAAAGGTGGTGAAGGAGTTGCAAATGGTCGCTCAAACAGATCTAAGTCATCAAGGGTCCACCGAGGTCCCGTAGGAAAGACTATCACTATCGTAATGTGATTCGTATGAGGACTAGGAATGACAACCTCACAAACATAGGTTTAATTTCTCCCATTTTGGATGAAGAAAATCATCTAAAATTTGATGAATCTCGGAATAAATTGATCAAAAGGACATATGGTAACTCCGGGGATCTCCTATTTTCGATATCGCTTTTTGATAAGATCTACAAATCGATCGAGATTACCGAATTCTGCACTCCATATCAATATGTACATAATTCAAAGCCATTTCGATGCCCATCCCCGCCAAAAAGGAGGTAAAGCATTAACCATTCGAAGTCCATCTAACTCACCATCGCACTTTAAAACCGATCTCCACAAAGATCATAAACTGCTTGAGAGCAAATGGGATGCCGCCCTCTCGATTCTAAAGGAAAGAAACTATCGACGCTAATCCAAATGCCTATTATCAACATTCTTTCAGCAACAAATTTTCCTCCGCACTCATCCTATAATCAAATATGACTTATATACTAATTAGAAACAAAGATAATCACATATCATTTATTTTCACACATACCATCTAATAATGTTCAACATAATCACCTTTCATTCAAATATGCACATCATTTACAACTTACTTTACATGGTTGAGTCAAGAGATGGATCGAACATCGAGCCTTTACCAACGACTCAAAGGTTTACAAGAGAGGTCGCTCAAAGAAAGAAAATTTACAAGATCAAAGCGAAACAATGCTCGTACACGTCACCACGACTATTTAACTACTTAATTAATCAAATAATCAGGCCATGACCGGTTTAGTAATCGATAACTCTTAATAACAATTGATTTTAGGAAATAGATTTTGAAAAACAACGCAAAGATAACGCTTGAAAATGAAATAAGACAACCCGCACTCGTAGAATATCCAACTACAACATTATCAAAACGAGGACACACCACCATACATATAAAAAAATTTCCAAATAGTTACATGGTTTATCAAAAGTACGGTTTCAAAGTTTCAAGGTTCCAAGAGAAGATCAATGAATATCATGTGAAGACATGATATTCTACATATCCAAACAAAGTAAAAAGATTAAACGATATCTCACCGCTTTTCCCGCCACACCCCTTCATACTCAACCCGCATAATAAAACATTTTTGAGGCATGAGTACGAAAGTACCAATGGATAATGCCAATATATCTTTCAAAGTTAAACATTTTGTTCATGAAAACCTTTCTTTCTAATAGCAGCTCATAAGACTATCAATTAGTGATTCATAAGAAAACTTTCACATAATATCATGTCACCACACTTTATTTTGAAACATACCGATAACATACCCGAGTTGGTCCCAAGGATAGCAACTACGGTCATACCCTATCTACGCCATACGGTAGCAGAAGAGCTCCTCCCCAATACCATGGCCTACCACATTTGCAAGCTCACGCCCATCTACCCGTGCACAAGAATTCACATTTTCCTACCGCAGATAGGTAATTGTCACTTACCCACAATGTGGTAAAACATTTAGCATGATTATCATGTGGTGATCAAATGTTTTCACAAGAAATCAAACTCATAACATATCATATGTTTAGCTTCAAAATAAAGTTCAATGCATTACCCACCTCGTGACGCTTAATCTAATGCCTGCTTTTTCTTCCTTTACTTCCTGCTTCCTTGTCGATCCTTAGAACATAAAGATTATGTAAACTTTAGTAATCTTCCTTTCTAATTTCGATATATGTTAACAACTATCAATTAACATATAATTTGTTTTACTAACGCCAATTCTATCGAATTTAAGAGTAACGCTAGAATAGGTATAGCCCAAATAAACCAAACTACACCAATATCATCCCAAACTCCTCAATATCATCATTATATCATTATACACACACTTAAGAACATTATACAAGACTAGTATCATCAATTTAATGTTAATCGCCTAAGGCGATTTAACCGCGATATATGTATCTCAATAACTTGAATATCTACAACCCATTAAACATCAAATATCATATAATTATACTCAATTAACATCAATAATCATAAATTCATGATCCATTCAATCATAGATCAAGTATATCACCTATAAGTATAACTTTAGTTTAAACTTTAATTTTCTAACTTTGATACATATGTTCAAAATTCCCAACAGCTCTACTTAAGCTTTATTTTTATCCTAGATCTCAAATATCAACTCAAATACATCAAATAAAATCAAGAAATCAAAGTTCATGAACACCCTTCATTTTCAAAATTAGGTTTTATTCATACACATGAATTAAATTCTATAAATTCATTCTATGCATTATTTATATCCTTAAGCATGATTATCAAGTCAATTTGATCAAATAAAATAAAAATCATTAAGTTCCTATCACACCTTATTTTCAAAATTTGAGGATTTCATAAACATGGTTTAACTTTAATTTCTTTAATCATATGATGTTTATAAGATACTTAAACATATATCTAAGCTTAATTCAATCATATACTACCATATAAATCATATTCAAAATTAGGTTTCATGATCAAACATTAATTTTGGAATTTCATGAATTTAAGGAATTTAAATCCATAGTATATATTAATCAAGCTCCATAATCATAATTAAATCAATAAACATAATAAAATGAAACAAATCATTCATCCTCAACATTTCATAATTTTACTAAAATTATACAATAATAGAACATCATGCATAGTAATTTTAATCACAAAACTTAAGCTAATTCAAGTAATTACTTTGCTAGAGTGATTAACCCTTAATTCTACCCTTGATTATGGATTAAAATTGAAAAGAAATTTTTGCGAGTGTGTGAATGCCAAAATGGAGGAGTTTTAAGGTTGATGATGATATATTTCATTTTATAGTTCTAGATGCTCAATTTAAATGTAATGTACATTTATTTGAAATTTCAAGGAAATTAAACACTAATTTCAATAAATATTATATTTACATTCAAATTTTCTAATTCCAAATTTTAGTATAACTTAATTAATAAGATTATATCTCAATTAAATTATAAAATCTAATAAACTTATATTCATAATTAAATTTAGATCCATGTATAATTTAAATTACTTTATTTAATAAAATTCAATTCATTACTATAATATTTCTTAAATTTCAAAATTACATAAATAATTTCTTTAATCATTCATTATTAATAAAACAAATTTATTCAAGACTTTAATATCTTAAATAATATTTTATCTCATTTTATAAGAAAATAACATACAAAATAATTAATGAAATTCATAGCAACATTTCTAATTTATAGCATTTTCATACAAACATTCATTAATAATCACAAAATTCACATTTTATCACAAATAAACTCATTTCTAACAATTTTCACATTTTCCGATTCCATATAATTATCTTAAATTAATCGATTCATACCGATTAATATTTCACTATATTGAATTTTACTAATTTAAGGCTTAAATAGCTTTTAATCCTTTAATAATACTTAATTAAGCTTTAATAATTACTATAAGATTTTCGTTACTACAGCTTGTGCTTATGTTATATTTATACATATGCAACTTGTACACTAATTATTACATAAGAAATATCTTATACACTTGCTAATTGAGTCAATAAAATCGCACCTCTCTATACTATGAGACAAAATTAAACCTTATCTTATACAACCTATTATGATGTGTTCTTATCCTTTGTTACAACTGCATCATAGTTGTTATTTAATTAATTACATAAGTTGTAACATTATATATATATATATAGGTATCGCTATGTCACATAGCCTAAGGTAGATTTTTTATTTTTTCTTATAATATATACTTTATTATACCATATTATAATTTAATTATTAATTATAGCATAATCATCATGAAATAAAAGAATTAATCACATTGTACCTAAATTATGTAACTCTCGCCATCATTAGAATATTAGGATGAGTTTTTATTATTTTTATATTGTATACTATATTATTATTATAGTATAAAGTTAAATTTGAAAAGTCAAATATTTCAACTCCACATACGGCATTAATATATAGTATGAAATCATATAAATTCAACCTTTAAATTTCAAAATTTTCGCCCTCAATTAATGAGCATGAGATTACTTGTTTTAATAGCTAATGATCTCTACTTTACACCTATTATAAGATAGGATACAACTCATTACTCTCATTAATTGTTGTAGGATATTTATACATAAAATCATACTAAAATCCATATTTTGCCACTTATGCACAAGTTGGATCCCACACTTGTGCAAATTATACTACACCTCATTTTGTCCTTAATGACATCACAATGATATAATAATTATCATATATAATTAATTAGATAAGAATTAAATATTAAATCATGCTTAGGAACCCACATTTTCGAAAATCACTAAGGTAATTCCAAATATTTTATTTCCTTGTATAAAATAGCTACTACATATTTATGTGACATATTATATGCCTTAGATAATAAATTTAATCATAGAAAATTATTTAAAATAATTTAGATCATAAAACCTAATTTAAATATTTAGGTTTTCAAACCCATTAAATAAGGTACATTGCATTCTTAAATTTTCTAGCATTATTATATGATAAATAATGCTCTTATATAATAATATATTTATAGGAATTTGAATTTTATAATCGAGATCATATGCTAAAGTTATCGTGATTATTCTAAACGTAGACGTCAAACGCCTCTAAATTCTCATAGGTTGATTATCTCTAAATGTTCAAAATAAAGTTTGTTACAACTTTATTTATTCCTATAATAATAGAATTTTTAAATTAAGCACAACCGCTAATAATATCAGAAGACGAATCGTCGAATTTATTCGACGTTAGAAAATTACGCTCAAGGAATATTGAAAATTATATTCCTTAATTCACTAAGCCTCGTGAATCTCACATAAATTATCCAATTATGCTTGGTCAAAGTCAAGAGTTGACTAATTAAGATTTTAATTATCGAATTAATAACTGAATCTCAACATTTTAATTACGAATTTATTATCGTAATTCAAGATTAAAATTACGGATATACAATATGAGTGATATAACCGCTTTGTTTGATACAGAGCCTCACATTCTTTCGCTTCGAGAATCGCTGAGAGGTTGGGTTGGTACCCAAGAAATCACAGAGACCGAAATTAGCATCCCGCGAAGTGCTAAAGGCAAAAGAGATTTGCCAAACCGAGGTAGAAATCGTGAGAGTAAGGTCTTTGTCAATTGTGATGTCATCGGAATGGAAGATTTCGATGTCATCTTGGCATGGATTGGTTGGAAAAGCAAGGCAACTATACATTGTCTCGAGAGAAGTTGTCGAACAACCAGGAGTGGAAGTTTGTTTCACGGCATAAGGACGGGTGGTAGTGCATCAATGATCCAAAGACCAAGCGCAATGAGGATGATCAAGAGGAAGTCACAAACTTTCTGGTAAGTTTGACAGCCACGGCGAACCGCAAAAGTTGCAAGAGGAGCCAGTGTGAATATCCCACGTGTTTCCGAGGACTCACGTTATCACCGACAGACAAGTGGAATTCACTATCGATCCGAACCCGAGCAAGACTAAGATCAAAGGCACCATAAAGAATGGCACCAAAGAATTGCAAGAACGAAAGCAGCCAGTGTGAGCCTGTGGATCTAGGTTTTATCCGACCCAGCGTGTCACCGGGGAGCGCCAGTCGCTCGTCAAGAAGAAGGACGGTCAACGCGGATGTGCATCGACTACGAGAGGCAATAAGCCGACGATCAAGAACATATATCCTCTTCCATGGATCGACGATCTGCTTCGACCACCAAAGGAGCGAGTGTCTTCTAAGATCGATTTGAGGTCGCTACCATCATGAAGATCGAAGGAGGACGCTTAAGACCGCTCGTAACAAGGTACTGGGCACTACGAGTTCATCGTGACGCCGCTTGGCTCACCAATGCGCCAGCCTTCATGGAACCGATGAATCGAGTTTTCCATCAAGATCGGATAGTTTGCCTTCGTTTTTATCGATGATATTCTCATCTATTCCAAGAATGCGAGTTGCATAGAGAAACCTCCGCACTGCTCGAAACGCTACGAGCGAGAGGTTGTATGCCAAGTATAGTAAGTGCGAAGTTTGCTCAGAAGTGATGTTCCTCGACATATCGTGTTCCGCAGGGAATCAAAGTCGACCCAAAGAAGGTTGAAGCAGTAAGTAATCGGAAGGTTCACTAATGCCAATGAGGTTCAAGCTTGGCTCGGCCGGATATTATAGACGCTTTCATCAAGGGTTTTAAGTTGGCAGACGATGACCAATACCGTGAAAGGATCAAGTTTTCATGGTCCAAGCTTGTGAAGCAAGTTTCAAGAGTTGAAGATGAAGTAACAACGCCCAAAGGTTAGCCGTGACCTGAAGGAACGATGGGTTTGTGGTCTACACCGATGCATCCAAGCTTGGTTTAGGTCCTCATGCGTAATAGAAGGTTATAGCTACGCTGCCTCGCGCTGAAACCGACGAGTGAGCTACCCAACTCATGATCCGGAGTTAGCAAAGCAATGCTCATGCGTGAAGATTTGGAGGCACTATCTCTATGGAGTTAATGTGAGATCTTCACGATCACAAGAGCCTCAAGTATTTCTTTTGAACAAAAGAGTAATACGAGGCAGGAGATGGCAGAGTTGGGATTATGATTGCTCCATCGCTATCACCCGGGAAAGCCAATGTCGAAGGTATGCTCTTAGCGTAAGTCGAGAGCTTAAGTTGGGATATCTTCACCAGAGAAAGAGCTTATTCGAGATTTCGAGAAGCTCACCGAAGTGATTCATCC
This sequence comes from Salvia rosmarinus, assembly GCA_036937905.1. Classification (NCBI taxonomy): domain Eukaryota; kingdom Viridiplantae; phylum Streptophyta; class Magnoliopsida; order Lamiales; family Lamiaceae; genus Salvia; species Salvia rosmarinus. The sequence continues at coordinate 34,058,206 of CM072820.1, read as the reverse complement.
GCCGAATCAAAAGGATTAGTCAGCCTTGACAAACGAACCGATCCGAGAGAAGCCATCGTGAGTGCGCAATGAGACGAATTCGGAGAAGATGCGTGAAAGCAATAGAAGATAGCAAGGGTTTTACTGTAGTTTAAAGACAACGCGCTACTATTCCGAGGAAGGTTATGTGTGCCACTCAATAGGAATTGAGAGATAAAATCATGAGCGAAGCTCATGAGGCATCGTGATACATCATCCAGAAGCACCAAATGTACAGAGACCTTAAAAGGAACTTTTGGCGGAGGATGAAAAGGATGCGTGTTTGTGGAACGATGTTTGGCTTATGCAGTGAAAGTCGTACACCAACGTCCGTCAGATTGTTGCAACCGCTACCAATCCCGTGAGTGGAAATGGGATCATATCGGTATGGATTTTGTGGTAGTTTTCCAAGGTCACGAGAGAAACACCGCTATATGGTTGTCGCTGATAGACCGATCTAAGTCAGCCATTTCACCGATTCGGATGACGACGGGTTAGATAAGCTTGCTCACCTTACGCAAAGAAATCGTGACACTACATGGTGCTCCGTACGACATACGCCGATCGTGACCCGAGGTTCACATCAAGGTTTTGAGGAGTCTCGCAGAAGCCATGGGGACCAAGTCAATCTTAGTACAAGATTCCATCCTCAAACGACGGCATGGAAAGAACGATCTGTGTTTAAGACATGCCGAGAAAGGGCCGATAGAGGAGGAAATTAGGAAGAGATACTACCTTTGGTAGAGTTTGCCTATAACAAATATCGTGCCACCTAGGAATGGCTCCCTATGAAGCGCTTGATACGGAAGGAAGTGTCGATCGCCACTTTATCTGGGACTGAAGTAGGCAGAGGAAGATGTTAGGACCGAGATGGTTCAAATGATCGAGGTTATCGATCGATCAAGCGAAGGATCAAGGAAGCTCAGAGTGCGTCAAGTCCCATGCGGATGTCACGTACGGATCTTCGCCTCATGATCGAGATCGCTTTCCTTAAGGTTTCCGACGAGAGGAGTCGCTCATTTGGGAAACGAGGTGTTACGACGAGGTTCGCTGGACCTTCAAAGTTCTCAGAGGATAAGCCCCGCTTCCTATAGGTTAGCTTTGCCACCAGCATCGGAAATGTTCATGACGTGTTTCACGCTTCTCACCGAGAAAGCACGTTCTGACCCAAAACACGGATCAAGCATGACCAAGTGGTTCTTGCTCAGATCCGAAGTTACGAGGAGAGCGCGGCTATCTTGGAACCAGAAGTCAAGGAATTGAGGAACAAGCGATTCCACAGGTGAGGTGTGTCAGGAATCACCATGGAGTAGGAGGTGCGGGAGTTGGAAGATAAGTTCGTGGCTCAAGACCGAGTTATTTTCTCCACGGTTTGAAATTTGGGACCTAAATTTTCTAAGGAGAGGATGTAATCCCGCCTTTTAAGCTCGCTTTGCATGGCACGCCGAGAAAAGGTCAAAGGTGACTTTAGTTTCGTGATGCGACCACACGAAACCTCAAGCATGGAAGAGTGTCTTATGACTAATTCATGACACTAAGTATGTTTTCGACCACCCATGAAGGTTCGCACCTGGAAGTTATCAAAAATCGAACTTTTCATCGGTCTTTAAAAGCATATCTTGTTTATAGTCATGTGTCCGTATTTTATTTCGTGTCCATGGGTACTAAGTTTGCTAAATTTGGAGTCCGCATAAAAGCGGCGCCAGGTTTTGAAAGACATTGCTAGAAGCACATGACATTTCCTTCCTATAAATAGGAGGCTAGGGCCTTCATTTTCAACGCTCATTTCCTTCGGCTCTCCGTGTTTACTGAAGAGCCGAGTACCCGCAGCCGCGGCACGATGAGCTGGGATCGAGTCGGTGAGGCTCAGCAGGCCATCAGACCGCCGAGCCACCACCCGATCAACCACCCCCGCAGCCTCGCTCGTTTTTGTCATTTTCTTGTTTTGATTCCACCTTTAGTAGATCGATAGCATAGAACTCGGATTCTAAAGGACGAGGGCGGAAACGGACGGAGGTCGGCCGACGCCATTGCCGCCGCCAAGGCCGCCACCACCGGGGTTGTCTCCGATTTGGTGGCCGACGGCCACCTTTTGGTTACGGGTCCTTAGGTTTTGAGTTCCGCTATGCATTCTACTAAAGTACCGATTCCGCTCGTTTTCGCTTCGCAGTCGTCGATGTTTTCCGCTTCAGTTTTCTAAAGGAAGTACATGCCTGGTTATCCATTTTCAACGCTGCTTCATTCCATGTTCATCGTTATGCATATTGCTTATGTTTCCATTTTCATGCATCGATTTTGATGGTTTATCCAGATCCGGAGGATAGGCATCGATATTTCAAGCCTTCACCGCTAAGATTTGAGTCAACTTGCATGCATGCATATTTGAAAGACCTATTATTGGTCTTGATGCCCCGATATATTTCCTTCTCGCATCGAAGTTGATTTGAAAACCCCGAGTGCCAAACGTGGGTTCGTAAAGTCGAAAACCCCATTTTGCTACGATCGTCGCTTGATCACGCTTGCTTTGCTTTGTGGGAAGTGACCCCAAAAGTTGTTCCGCCTTGTTACTGTGTACCTACCAAGGCGACGGTGAAGTCATCGGATCCGTAGATATCTCCCGCCGACGTCATTCTGCTCTTGGGTTATATATGCTTATTTCGAGTTATTTACTCGATATTTCAAAATAAAACATGTACCAGAAATGTTTTTGTGAAATTATTATCGTTTCCGCATCCAAGATATGGTTCTATCATGGTTGTGCACGATCTCCATTCGTGGGTTCGATCACCATCTCGAGTATTGATCATATGATAGACCAACACGTGGTTATGGTTCGGCGGGATAGACCCCTAAGTCCACACAAAATGGTAATGAGTGGTTATGGTTCGACGGATTCACCCAAGTCCACACCGAGTTAGCCTACCGGATACGCTCTCGCGAATGATCGGATATGTTCGGCCTAATGAATGTCATGTGATGGTCAAGGGATACGCTCGACGTGGTTCATGGTTCTATGATGGGAGTAATAGTAATAACGGATCGTATCGAAAATGAAAATCTATTTTGCTTACTTAGAAGTGATTTACGCTTTAAACCTTCTAAGGTAAGTGCTCCAACACGCATCATGACTGCTTTGATTTATGATAAAACCCCACCGAGCGCCAGTACCACCCCAAACTCTTTTTCAAATCTTTTCACGATGGAGGAGGGTGGACGGCATCACGAGGGTGGAGCTGCGGGTTCTTCATGCTATGCTTCCGATGTCATGTTATATACGCATTCGATATTGATGTATTCTTGTTCCTTATTTGCTTTCGATTGGGAACAAGATTTGTTATCTTATTCTCGTGAGTCTCGATATGAGCATGCTATGGTTGACCGTCTAGTTGAAGGATGTAATGCTATTTTGCTTTCGCATTACTTATAATAAACCAAGATCATGTTTCATTGAGGTTATGGTATCGATATTATTCGTTGGTGGATTGTTTGTGCACCCTCCCTTCGTGATATGTCCTAGTTATAGAGGATGCGCCCGATTTCATGGTCACATCTTCTTATCATGTAGGTTATATGTATCCCTTCTTCCCGCTTAACCCCACCCCCTAATCACACCCCGCATCCGTGCTTCCTCGAATTGGGGCGTGAAAACAGTGAACTGGTGTTCACAATTGTGAACGCGCATCGTTTGAGGTCGACAGGTGAACCGGCGTTCACATGTGAACCGCGTTCGGCGTGCATTTGCGCAGTTGCGCGACAACCGCTTATGCAGTGTTTTTGTTTTGCCCGCTCTCCTTCGCCTCGAACTCCGATTTACACGGTTTTCACCCACGACCCTATCACAAAGTAATTTACTTATTATGAAGGACAAAATCCTTTATTCCTTTTCCAAAATTCATGAGAATCATTGAAAGTGTTCAGCGCGCGCGACTTGGGCGAGCGGAGTGCACGTCGCCGACTTTGAAGAAATGATCCGCTCTCCTCGTCCGAACTCCGAATTGCGATCCGTTAGCCTTCAATTCTTATCGAGATGAAATTCAAAATAGAATAGATCTTGAAAGCTCCATTTCATCTTATTTAATGTCATGTTTCTAGAATATATCGAAACAAACCAAATAAGTCAAAATCGATAAATACTTATCAAACCAACGAATAAATAGACAAACTCGGAAACGGCATGCATAAACATATGAAAAATAAGCACAAAATCGTACTCAAACAGATCCACACTTATCCATTTGCTTGTCTTCGAGCAAAGTCTATACTAATAAGAATAGAAAGATAACTCATGCAACATAACCCTTAATCCAATCAATCAAACCTCTTTGCAATTCCCCAAACATGATGAATACATAATCAAAGTATATTGCAACAAATCTAGATTGCAAAATATCAAATAAACAAGTAGTTATTTTTGCTCGCACCAACTCTCCGCTAGATGTGAATTAACTAAAATGGTTACCTTTAGCAACAAGTTTCCTTTGATAACATAGAAGGTATTAATGATTTTGGAACAATGTTCGAAGTGAACTCGATGAACTCGAGTCTCCTAACGTGGTTTCCCATGTCCATTTCTCAATTTACGAGAAAGAGGACATAATTCCATCCTCCATTTATACAATCTCAACAACATTGGAGTTTTAATTCTCATTTTCACCCTTTTTTTATAAATATCCTCTTTTTTTCTTTTTTTTGAAACGAGTATATAGGTAATCAAACTCTAACAATGCCCCTAGCATTAGCCGGACAAATCACGCCAATAACCACCGATTTAAAATCAATTCACACAACTCGCCCATTCACATCTGACTTTAATCACATGACATCAAGATAAACGAGAAATGCATCAAGGTCCTATCAATACCACGTAGTTCAAGAAGCAAATCAAAATCCTAACTTATTCGAGACAGACACAAACTTAAGTCCAAACAATCAAAATAAGCACAAGGGCACATCATTACATACGAAAATATATGAAACGACACAAAACCGAGTAAACATCCCCACACTTAAATCGAGCATCGCCTTAGTGCTCAAAACATTAAAAGCTCAAATGAACATGAGGACGATACTTTCGATAATCGATGAATGTGTCGGAGAGTTGGAGCATCACAAATTCTCATCTCATGTGACAACTTTCCAACTGAGCAAAACAAACTTCAACGACAACAGATAAACATTAATCAACCAACAAGAACAAGAATTAATCGAAAGTGAAATCATAGCAATATAAATCGAACAAACATGAAAATCCAATCCATCCACTATGAATTGAACTCGAAGACCGATAAATCCCAAAAGCATAACCAAAGCATAAATTATTGAACAAGATAATTCAATCAAAGTAATGAAGACAAATTAAAACTAAATTGTATCTGTTGTTGTCTCAAGAAATCTTTAAAAGATCGAGAGATAGCACGTGAAAAAGAAATAAGAACGAGAACGGCGAGACTTTTCGACCTAGTCGCGATATATATATAAATTAAAGAGAGCCGGTTCAGAGTGAGCGTGAGCTCGTAAAACATTCTCGACTTGAAAGTGAATGCCGGTTCGAATGAACGCCTACCGAGGTAATATTCTCGCCTCACGATGAGCGCCGCCATTATGAGCGGAGGGAATTGGGAACGCTACCGAGACGAGCGCCAGCTGACGAGGCGACGAGGGCAGCGGAGGAATCAAGGCGCGAGGCAACCGGGTGGAGAGGCGAGCTGAGCGGAAACGCCGGAGCGGATCGCGGGCGGACGAAGGCCGGTGGTCAGCGGGCGAGCGCGTTAGGGCAAGCGCACGCTGGAAGGGCGAGACTGAGGAATCGGCGTCACAATTGTGAACGCGCCAGTTTGAGGCTGACAGCAGGTGAACCGTGTTCACATGTGAACCGGCGTTGGCGTGATGCATGAGGCGCAAGGCGGGCAGGCGGGCAAGGCGCCGACACGCTTTGCGCAGGTTTTTGTTTTGCCCGCTCTCCTTCGCTCCAACTCCGATTTGCACACGCCGCCTATGGACTCCTATCACAACTTACTTTACTTCTTATGAAGGACAAATCTGATTCCTTTTCCAAAATTCATGAGAATCATTGAAAGTGTTCAGCCCGTGCGCGACTTGGGCGAGCGGAGCGCACGCGCGACTTTGAAGAAATTATCCGCTTCCCTCGTCCCAACTCTGAATTGCGATCTGTTTGCCTCACAATTCCTATCGAGATGCTATTCAAAATAGGATAGATCGAAGTCCATTTCATCCTATTTAATGTCGTGTTTCTACAAAATATCGAAACAAACCAAATAAGTCCAAATCGATAAATACTAATCAAACCAACGATAAATAGGACAAACTCACGGAAACGGCATGCATAAACATATGAAAATAAGCACAAAATCGCACAAACAGATCCAAGCAGAGATTCACCGTGGCTCATACTCACAAATGGTCAAACCAAGTCACCAACAGACAATCGTGAAAGGACTCAAGACTCGCCGATCAGTAAAGGGCAATGGGTGAAAATTTACCACAAGTCCTATGGTCGCATGCATACACACCGGACATCGAACGGAGAAACACCCTATAGTTTGTACACGGAACCGAAAGGATCCCCGCAGATCGGTATGTCGAGCCCCGCACATCATCTACGTTGAAGAATGAAGAAAATCTACGAACCGATTTAGATCGCTCAAGAAAGAGAGACCTCGCCACATCAAGGAAGCTCAGATAAGCAACAAGTAGCTCAGTATTACAACAAGCGCCAAATCCCGACAATTCCAAGTAAGAGACCTCGATTCAAATAATGAAGTCAAGAAGCCAACAAGTTCGTAAACCGAGGCCACATGGAAGGGCTTTACCAGTCACGTAAGTCCTCAAAAGGGCATACAAGTCGCTCATATCCGGCAGAATACCCAAGAGGGGCACATCATTCATCCAAGAAATACTTTGCATAAGTGTCAAAGGTTGAGTCTGTCGTCGTGTCGCTGAGTTTTTTCGCCATGCCCTGAGTCTTATTTTGTTATTACGGTCTTTATCAATAAAATCTTTTTCAGATGTTTTATTTGTCACTTATGCATACTATCTCTTCTCCTTTATACAATACCTCCAAGGAGGACGAATACCCCGACGGAGGATGACTACCTTCATTTAATACGAGGACTAACTCAACGCACGAGGGGACCACCCTAGCGATAAAACTTGCCAAATAAGGAACCTATACCTCCGCTTTATTTCGGGAAGAGGGACCACCCCAGCGATAAAACTTGCAAAAAGGAACCTATACCTGCTCATTTTGGGAAAGGACCACCCTAGCCATACTTCTGCCAAAAAGGAACCCCCACCTTCGCTTATTTCGATGATGAATACCTTCGCATTTAGGACAACTACCTGCTTATTTCAAAGACTAACCACCTTCGCTTATTGAGGATGAACCACCTTCGTGAATACGAGGACCACCTACCTTCTTATTGGTTACGGTAATAAAAGGACATTGAAAAGTCAACACGAAGCAAAGAAGAATTATTCTTATTTCAAGGTATACAATTTATACATTACGAGGACGAAGAGGGCAATGGGGTCGAGAAAGTCGAGGCAATCCCTAGAAAAATCGAGATTCAACAGTTCGCCTATACTAATCCTAACTCTACCTCATCCCGATCTACGCAGAGCCCCACCGACCGACCTTCAGTCTCAGAAGACACCTCGACCGACGACACTGACCCGGTTACTCGATGGTACACGGCCCCGACGGCTAACCGGACCGCCGCCTATCTTGCATATAAAAATCAAGAGAAGAAGTCATGAGGAGTCGCGTAAGTAGAAGTTTCGTCGTCGAACTAAGCACCTGCTCGGAAGGAATGACGAGCCACGATTATCTTAGACGTCCGACCTTCTTAAGGTCGGCATATCGCTCTTGATATTGCCAAGAGTCCGAGCCGCACTCGCTCCTATATCTCCAACATGGGTCATGAGCTCTTCAACTTTTGTCTCACCGAAATGGTCATCCCTCCACCGGCGTAATTTCTTCAGACTGCTTGTTCCTCACACTGCTTGCTTTCGCTCACGATCTCGAACTTATCTTCCATTCCAAGAGGCGAGCCCAAGCTCGCCACAGCCTCCTGGCAGCTTGTTTAGTGTCACCTCCGCAAGACACGGTTTAGCCGTTCCTCCATATGGAGGAGTTCGACCTCTTTCGATTCGAGAGCCCGCACAAAGCTTCGATTTGATTCAACCAGGAAGCATCAGCATTTTATGAAGACTCAACACAAAAGACAAGTTTCTTCAGATGAACAACGGATTTTATTAAAGCCTTAAAGGTAAGTCAAAACGACATCTTAATGATGACGATTACAAATTGGTCAAAAAAAGAGGGATCAACTGACCCTCCGTAAGCCCGGCCCGGCTAGCTCGGCCACCTCCGACTGGGAAGCTCGACCTCCTCCTCCCCGACTTCGCCATCTCCTCGACCCGAGCCGCAGCCTCCTCCCGAGTTCGAGAAGCCGCTTCCTCGGGACCCCGAGCCCGACGCTCCAAAGTCTTAGCCGCAGCCTCCCCGATCCCTTAGTGGTCGGCCATCAAGGCTTCGATCATGGGATCACGGTCCACCAGTGCAAGCACCTGACATCGCACAAGAAACCAAGACGAAGTCGCTCGCAAAGACGGTAAGTCCTCCTCGATCCGCGACAAGGACCCTGAATAAGCCCACAGCAAGCGTCGTGCTCGTCACCCTCATACCCATATTTGACTTATCCAACTCTAGGTAATCCTCGCAACTTCGCCGATGGCATCCGAACCGCTTATTCAAAGACCCCTACCACGCCGCCACACCAAGAAACCCCGACAGAACAACCTCTCCGCAGGCGTGAGCATCTCCCTTTGAAGTTCGCCATCTCGGCCTCCCGACGCCGAGCCCTCCACTCGACCTCCGACCGACCAACCTCCGCCTCGCCCCTCGCCGCTATGCTACTCGCCTCGGCCGCCACGACCGCCTCCTCCGAACCGCATCCCGAGCCTTGACTCGCTCCTGACCTCCCGAACGAGAAGAGTCTTCCTCCTCCATCTCCCGCATAGACGGCCACCACAACCGGGCGACGGCGCTTTTCACTCCGTCACGAGACGGACACCTAAGCCACTTCCAGACAACAACAAATCCTTCCGACACGCCCTCACCTGACAACAACAAATCAGTCGAAACATAATAATTACATTACTCTATAATGTACGTAAATGATACACTACTCGAAAAGTACGGGCACCGAGAACCGACGATCACACACCGCTCAGAAGAATCGAGGTCTCGGGATCAGACGCTTCAGCCTCTTCAAGTGTTTGAGAGGCACGGCAGGGGACTTCGAGACATCCCCACTCATATCGAGGAATCCTTGATGACGCCCTTGCCAAGGGGGGTCTCGTAACCGAGCTCGTCCTTCCTTCTTCTTATCTCCGAGCAAGTTCACCGCAGGAAGTAAACAACAAATCAACATCAACACAAAACAATCAAGCAACAAGTGAAGAAAGAGGAGGGGCTCACCCTTCACTAGCACCAAGTGAGGTGGCAGATCACAAGGGCTCACCGCAGCCACAAGTTCGCCTCGAAAGACTTCTCCTGCCGATCCTGCCAGGATTGCTCCAAGCCAAGTCGAATCTGTAGCCATGTCCGCCACTTTCACGGTTCCAAGCGAACTGAGTGCCCCAGAAAACGACAAAAGAAAATTTCTCGCTTGAAATTTTGACTTGCCTTTAATTTAAAATTGCGACGAGGTGACAAGTAATACCACCCCACCGGATTTAAACTCGAAAGAACCTAAGGACGAGTCCTAAGGTCGAGGGAAATTATGACTGACGAAAGACACCTAGGCCCGCCAAATGCGGAAGGAGTTCGCAATGGCTAAAGGATGGCAAACAATGCATCAGCTCAACATATATGGAGGGATAGGAAGACGAAGGCCATTTTTCTGCTATCTCGAAACCGTGGATTTAAACCGCCCGAGAGAGCGCTAGCCTTATTGATAAACGATGTTTTACACGCTCATTTATGATATTTAAGGATGATTTAGATCTATTAAATGCGCTTATGTATCGGACCTTAATGATTATAACTATTTTAGAAGATACTACTGGGTGTTCTTTTCGACGCTTTGTAGGTTTATATGTTGATAATCGAAGCAAGGAATGAAGACGAGCCAAAACCACGCTCGCCCACCCTGATCACCTAACGGTCGCTAGGTCGGCTGAGGCACCCAACGAGCGCCCAGAGAGAGAGCGATCATGAGTCGCAGCCCGAGCAAACACGCCACCGAAGTTATGACGATTGCGCCCTCTAGCGACCGCTACGCAGGCTACCTGGTGAAGCATCGACGCGAGAGAGGAGGGATGAGGCCTAGCGATCGAGCTAGCGATCGCAGCCACGGTCATGGCGGCGCGGCGGCAGCAAATTGGGTTTCCACCCTTATCTATAAAAGGCACTCCTCGCGCCTCCACCTCGCACCCCCGCACACGCTTTCACGTGTTTTCCTGCCAGATTTTAGTCTTTAATTTTCATCCCGCTTAGTTCTAGCTTTAATTTTCCGCTGTTCTAGTTTAGTTCTTCGTTGTTATCAATTCGAACGCTTTGTCCGATTGTTTTCCGCTTATCGCTTGGGATTGGATTCAAGACCAACCATTGTTCATCCAACGCTCATCACGGGTTTTATATATTTATTTTCCGCTTTCATGATTTATTCATTTTTTATTCCGCTTATTATGTCTGTAGTTTTCTATTCTAACTTGTGGTTGCATGATCCGATCCTATATGTTGTGATTCCGTTATCTCTATTTACCTTCCGCATTGATTCATGATTCTGGTGCTTATTTATATGTGTTAATTTCGATCAATCTTGGTGCATATCTAGTTGCCGCTAATTACGAATCGATTAATTGTCAATCGATTCAATGCATGATACTAATAAGCGCTCGAGTCGAATGAGATAGGATATTCGTGGAAGCATATCTTTGTGATCCGCTTTGAGTTGCTTATTTTCACCTAGAGACGAATGAATAGGGAAAACTAGTAATCTACACCGCAATTGTCATAATGTTGTTGGTTATATATGTGATCTTCCATCTTGTCTCGGATTAAAATTGGTTAATAGGACAGATAAACATATGTGGATAGGATTTATGCATCCCTGTGGTTAGTCTTTCTTATCTATTTTATCATCCGTTATTTTATTGCTTTATTTTATTTCTCGCATGATTACATCTCGCTTTGATTAAATTCAAGCCCTTAAATCTTTCACCCAATTTATGTGTCGAATAATGATGAATTATTGTCGAGCTAGCTTCGTGTTTTCAGACATAACCTCGTGGATACGATACTGCTACCTTCTATATACACCTTTACGTGTGAAAAGTGAGCGATCAAATTTTGGCGCTGTCGGGATTGTTAAGATTACATAGGAATAATTTGACGATTTGGAATTATTAATTCAAGTTATATATTATATTATTTATTTATTGTTACGAGCTAAATTCTCTTTTCTCGTGTAGTTTATAGACAAGATCTCGTGGACCTCCCGAAAAATTACTAGATCCCGAGATCGAAAGCTCTCAAAGGAGAAGGACGAGAGAAGACGGGCGCAATGGCGCCTAATCCACGTAATCGGGCATTCCTCCCGAGCAAGCGCACGCATGTTAGCCGATTTCAGAGATGCAACGCCAGATGGCGAATATGGGACCTTGTCCCTACCCCAGACGCGATCACGAATTTTATGTACACCTCCCACCGATAGCCCAAGGAGGCGGATGGGGCCCGACGGATGCAAAAATTTTGAGAAGCCGCCCGATCAAGATGGTCCAAGGAGAGCGTGTGGGAGTCATCAAGACCCGATACGCATCTCGAGACCTTTCGATATTTGTGACACCATCAAATGAATCGTCACAAGACACAATCCGGACGATGTTCGGTTTCTCATCAGTACCAAAGGAAGAATGGTTCAAGAGTTTGGACCGAATCGCATCGACACTTGGGGAAACTTTATGAAGTTTCTCTCAATATTTTCCACCGCGAAAGCGTGTAAGATCATCACGAATCTCCCATATTTGCCAAAACCACGACGAATCTCTATTCGAGGCATGGGAGAGATTCAGAGGTTCATGAGGCGATGCCCACATCATGAATTCTCCAAGGAGCAGCAGATCACGCAGCTTCACAGGACGACGTTTGCATAGAGCATAGTGGATGATCGGCAGGGGTCGTTGTCGAACCGACAAGTAGACGAGGCGACGATTTTAGAGTGAGATGGTCGCCAACAGCTATCAATGGCCGACGGAGAGGACGCCAGGTTAAGGCAGCGCCAGAGGTGACTCGAGATATGACGAACTAATGAAGCAAATCACCCTCTTGAAGAGTCGATCGAAACGGAGACGCCAATTTCATCAATCAAAAGAATCGCCCGGGATAATCCGCATACCATCCAATAATGTAAATCATCCAAATTTCTCGTGCTAACCCCAACAACTTCCAACAACTCCACCGGCTTCACGTGCGTAATGGTATGATCCAAGAGCCAAGAAGCCAAGTTTAGAAGATATGGTGCAAGATGGCGACTCAACAGAGTGCATTTATAAGCGAAGGCGTAAAATAACTCATTTGGAGTCAACTGACGACTATGGTAAACACGTAAAGATGTTGGAAAATCGATTGGTCAAGTAGCCGCATACTGAATGCACTACAAAAGACGGGCCAATTTCCGAGTAATACGGGAACCCAAAAATCAATATTTCACCATCCGCATTTAGTAGTGGACAAGCTCCGAGCCACACGGAGCAAGAAAGTAATCTGAGAAATCAATGACCGAGCTCGCATGAGCCCGATCGACGGGAGTCCCGAGTTTTCCCTACGTAGCTCACGATCGAGCACGCACTCCCTGAGCCCGACCACAGCATCAAATCGCGCGCCTAGATTTGTTCATGAGCACGGCTATCCGAAGCGCGACGAGAAGTATTCGATGAAGAGTCAGCGACCCAGCCCACAAGCCTCGAACGCCAAGAAGGATTGCAACAGAAAGCACGCCGCGACCGCCCGCCGGTCGCAAGTCAACCGCCAAGAGCCTCAAAAATCTAATTCTCGACGCACCTCCTGGTCCCATTTCCAGTCGACTAGTCAAGTCGAATATGACGAGGAGTTTGCTCGTTCAAAGAGATTTTTCAAAAGTTGAGATCAATTTACCTCTCTTGAAACGCGCAAACATGCCGGATACCGAAATTTTTAAAACGCTGCAAGAAAGAAGAAATTGGGAAATTTAAAAATTACTCTATCCGAAGAATGCAAATGCCTTGCAGGAAGCCCCCAAAGCGTATGATCCCAGCTTTACGTTAGAATGCGATCGCCGGCATACTTTTCCAAATGTGTTGTGCGACTTGGCGAGCATCAACTGATGCCTTGAACGTATTCAACCGCTGCACCTAGGAAAGATGAAACCGACGAAGATATCATCGATGATGGCGATGTGTCACCACATATCCTAAAGGTATCGTCAAGATGTGTTGGTAAGAATTGGACTTTTTCCCGCCAATTTTGTGATTTTAGATATTCCAATTCAAACAACAACCGCTAATCCGGTAGACCTTTTCAGCAATCGGTGTTTGATTGATGTGCAGAAGGTAATCTCACGCTTCGTGTTAACGATGAGGAGCTCAAGATTTCATATATGACGCCATCAAGCAACCACGATGCTGAAAAGCGAAGATTGCTACCGATCACGATCGCCGCCAGACACGCCGCCTGCTAGAGAGTACTTCCAATCGACGGGCATGATGCAAGGAAGAAGTGGACTGGCATAAAATCGAGTGATTCGCTCAAGCTTTGTGGAAGCAATTGTTGTGAAAATTGGTGGTCTCGTTGTCAATGCCAAGTGAAATGGCAAATCAAGTTTGGAAAGACCACATGCCAAATCACCGATTGATAAGAGATAACGCCGAGCTAGCGACGATAACCATGCATCCTGGGAGGTAACCCAACATTTTTAGTGCTTTATATCTTTTGTTTTGTTTTTCTTGTTTTCGTTGTTTTCTTGTGTCTTGTTTGTTTGTTTTTTAAGTCCCAAAATATATCATCAATGGTGAGGATTCTATCGACCGGAGTAGCGCAACATATGAGGTACGGTCTCCCAATCACTCTCTTCTCGCAAACATTATTGCCTCCATTGCACACGCTGACAATAAGTTTGGGGGAGAGTGGTCGAGTGTGATGTGATTGAGAGTCCTTGTTATGTTTTACGTTGTTTTGTTAAGTTATTATATGTTGGGGCTTTTGTCGGTCTTTTGTCTGTTTTTCGTTGTGTCTCACGATCAACGAGTTAAGTGAAGTGTGTTAATCCATGTGGCCAATGACGATAGAAATTTTTGTGAAATTTAATGATAGTACATGATATGTTAGAAAATGATGCATGAATGACTTGAGATTGCTTAAACTTGTTGTTTTTCACCATTTGCTTAACCCGTGAGATTCGAGCTTCACCGTATAAACATCTTGATACGTTTTAATTGTGTGATATCATGCATGTGATTTTCTTCTAGAACTTGCTGCTTTTCGTGTCGAGATTGTAATATGTGTTTTCTAATTTGAAAGCGATAAAAGGCCATCTTTGTTAACCACATATTCACCCAATCACTAACCCGATGATGTATACCATTTGTCGCCTTTGAGCTTTTATTAGACTTATTCTTTCGATTAACCGGATGATAGGAGGCGAGGATGGATATGGGAATCAAAAGGGGTTCAAATTTTGATGTAGTTATGGCAAGGAAAATTATTAGTAGAAGTACATCTATGGTGAAGAATAGTACCTTTGTTGTGAATGATAAACCCTATAAGCTCTAGAAAAGAAAAGAAAAAGCAATGATAAGTTCACTATGTGTGTTGAGCATAAAGGGTCTTTAATCAAAGTATAGGTACCTTATGAGGATAAAACGTCGATTTAGCACGGGAAAAGAAGAGGAAATGGACAAAGTCCATATGTGTCGAAAGTATAAACGGGGTGCTTGAATATTTGTGAGTCACTTAGCCATATATTATCCTACCTTAACCAATGTGCCTACAATATAACCTATGAAAAGACCTTTTGATCCTTATTTGAACACATTTGACGCGGTGGAGATATTAGATAAATGGCAAGCCTATGGTAAGATGTTGCATTGCATTGATCGTGAGTGTATACACGTCCTTAATTTCTTTATGAGTTTGAGTGTATCCTCTATATATACACACATGCCTTTGTGAGGGTTGAATTAAATGAGTTTTGCCTTCAATTGTTGTTTGTGATGAGTTGACTAACGTCGCCATGTGCACTAAATCTTTTTGAGCGCTGAGATGTTTCGGATGCTTATAATGGTTATCATCTTTGATACACTCGCTGATCTTTCGTTGTGTCTTTCTATTCTCGCTTTTGATTGAGGACAAACAATGCTTTAAGTTTGGGGGTTTGATAAACACACGATTTTACACGCTCATTTATGATATTTAAGGATGAGTTTAGATCTATTAAATGCGCTTATGTATCGGACCTTAATGTTATATCTATTTTAGAAGATACTACTGGGTGTTCCTTCGACGCTTTGTAGGTTTATATGTTGATAATCAAGCAAGGAACAAGACGAGCCAAAACCACGCTCGCCTGACCTATTTCTAGCGACCAGCCTAGCGGTCGCTAGGCCGGCATCGAGGCTAGGAAACAGCGCCGAGAGAGAGAGCGAGCCGAGTCGCAACCTCGAGCAAACACGCCCAGCGCCGGAACTCATCAGACGATTTCGCGACCATTTTATAATTGCTATCGCCAGCCTGGCCGCGAGGCAACCATCGGCGCAAGAGCATCGAACGCGAGAGAGGAGTCATGAGATGAGGCCTAGCGATCGAGCTAGCGATCGCGAGGACGGTGCGAGGTGGCGGCAAAGCGCAAATTAGGTTTCCACCATATCTATAAATAGGCATCTCCCCTCGCGCCTCCATCGGACCTGCAGACGCCCCCATCACGCTTTCAGAGTTTTTCCTCATTTTAGTCTTTAATTTTCAGCCCGCTTAGTTCTAGCTTTAATTTTCCGTTGTTCTAGTTTAGTTCTTCGTTGTTATCAATTCGAACGCTTTGTCCGATTGTTTTCCGCTTATCGCTTGGGATTGGATTCAAGACCAACCATTGTTCTTCAACGCTCATCACGGGTTTTATATATTTATTTTCCGCTTTCATGATTTATTCGTTTTTATTCCGCTTATTATGTCTAGGTAATTTTCTGCTCTAATCCTAGGGTTTGCATGATCCGATCCTATATGTTGTGATTCCCGTTATTCTATTTACCTTCCGTGCATTGATTCATGATTCTTGGTGCTTATTTATATGTGTTAATTTCGATCAATCTTGATGCATATCTAGTTGCCGCTAATTACGAATCGTATTAATTGTCAATCGATCTTGAATGCATGATACTAATAAGCCTTGAGTCGTAATCGAGATAGGATATTCGTAGGAAGCATATTCTTTGTGATCCATTTGAGTTGCTTATTTTCACCTAGAGACGCAAGAGTAATAGGAAAACTAGTAATCTACAAACCGCAATTGTAATAATGAAATTGTTGGTTATATATGTGATCTTCCATCTTGTCCGGATTAAAATTGGTTAATAGGAACAGGATAAACATACGTTGTGGATAGGATTTATGCATCCCTAGGTTAGTCTTTCTTCATAGCTTTATCATCCGTGATTTTATTGCTTTATTTTATTTTCGCATGGTTACATCCGCTTTGGATTAAATTCAAGCCCTTAAACCTTTCACCCTAATTTACGTGCTTGAATAATGATGAATTATCGCTGAGCTAGCTTCTATGTTTTCAGATACAATCCTCGTGGATACGATATCGCTACCTTCTATATACACCTTTACGTGTGGAAAAGTGAGCGATCACTATCCTCCTGACGGGAGCAACATACCCAAAAGATTTCGAGATATAAAATTAGAAGCAAGCTCTAACCTAGCAGATGCTCCTAAAATCAAGGAATAGAAGAAACCCTACCAACATCCATTAAAGACGGAAAACAAACTCTACGCACGAAAGGAGGGAGGGCATCAAAGGTATATACTTCTACATCCACCGAATAATTCGATGGAGACAAAGATACAATGCGTCCTTCCTGGCCGTGAGAATCCTCAGAATAAGAAGGAGATGAAGAAGCCATGAAAACTTACTGGTTTTTGGGTATCGAGATTGAGGAAGATGCGATGAACTCAGACAAAGACAACAATGGCGACAAGTGAGCGCTTTTCGCCAGTAAAGCTTTGAAAATTTTAAAATCGAATGGCTAAAGTGATACGGAAACGCGATCGAAGTTATTCCCCAATAATACACTTTATCGGGAACTCAACTGCTGCCACATTAAATGCGTATTAAATGCAAATATCGCATCCCGTGTTCGGCCTCGGTATAACGCCTCGTCGGGTGAAGCCAGCTAGAAGACTTCGGCATTACGCCTCGTCAGGTGAAGCCGGTCAGAAGACCTCGGTATAACGCCTCGTCAGGTGAAGCCAACCCAAGGAGTTCAACATAACGCCTCGTCAGGTGAAGAAAGTCCAAAGACTTCGGCATAACGCCTCGTCAGGTGATGTCGAGCACGATGAGATCGACATAACGTCTAGGCAGGTGAAACTAAGTAACATGACTTCAGTAACACCTCGGCACGCGAAGCAAAGCAATAATGATCTCGGCGAACGCCTCTACAGGTGAAGCCAGCGACATACGAAGTCAAGATAGAAGGACAGCAACATGATTGATCGCTCTCCACTTCGTCATAGATAAATCTCTGGTGAATTACAACTTCCAAACCCATCACGACCTCGCTTCTGCGTCTTTTTGGGGGGGATGTGATAGGATGCGGCCCAACTCCCAGACCCAATACAAATAAGCCTGACATTAAGCTTGGCCCAAACGAGTTCGGCCCAAGAAGACTCCTAAACCAGTAGGAACGCAGAAGATTCGGCCATATCTAAGAGAATCCTAACTGGAGAAGAGATAGGATTGAGATCCAATCTTAGAATAGATCTTGGATTCGAGATCTAGGTCATTATAATTGTGTATAAATAGAGGCTAGATTAGACGGAAAAGATCATCTAAACTCTCTGTAATCGCTCCTCATATCATCAATACACGAATACTCTCTTTCCCCCGTGGACGTAGATCTTATTCATAGATCGAACCACGTAAATCTTTGGTGTTCTTGTGCATTTATTTCCTTAACAAAAACCAGATCGATCAAATGCAATTCAATGTCCTATCGGAGATCAATTTGAATCTCAAATTCAAAAACCCTAGAAAATTGGGTGGAAATTGGAGTTTGAATATTCATTTATTGATTTAGGCATAAATGGGCTGAAGCCACTATGAATTTTTAAGGAAAAAAAAATTGGGCCTCCTGGTGTTGGCTGAAATGTCTGACTTGTGCGGTTCGGTCTCCCGAGAAAGGCATGTGTTTGAACATATATATTGGTAATTAATTGCAAGTAAATTACAAATTTATAACTATTTTACAATTTTGATTTCACTTTCAAACTGATACAAATAAATACTAGATTTTTATCTTTTTTTTTCAATTGAGATTTTCCTATTTTTTCATGCGATCAAAATGATGACGTGGACTTAGACATGAAAATAAAAAATGAAATAGATGCTAGCGTGAACTAAAAGACGTCGTTTAGTGTGCAATTAAACATAAAATTGATAAGAAAATTGATAAGATTAAGAGTATTATACATTATATATGTGGTATAATTTTGATATTTTATCGAGGTATCACAAATAAATTATTGTAATTTTTAGACATAAAAATGAGTGTCACATATGTGTCACTAAACTACGACACAATCTATAGAGAACTCTCAAGTGATGTAAATCTACGACATTGAGTGCAACACTATTCTAAATATGTGGTATAATTATGACATTTTATTGAGGTGTCGCAAACAAATTGTCGCAATCGAGACATAAAAATGAGTGTCACATATATGTCACTTAAATACGACACAATATGTAGATGGCGCACAATTGACGTAAATATATGACACTAGATACAATACTATTATAAATATGTGGGATAATTATGACATTTTATTGAGGTGATGTAAATAAATTATTGTAATTTTGAGACATAAAAATGAGTGTCGCAATTGTGTCACTAAACTACGACATAATATTTAAATGACGTAGAAATGACATAAATATACGACACTAGAATCATGTGTGGTACTTTTACGACATATACATGTAATGTCGCATGTGTATATGTCACAATAGGTCTGTTTTGTTGTAGTGTCATGACTGTGGAGACATCCCAAACTAAGGTGGGATTTGCGACTCAAAGCATCGGCTACAACATTAGCATTGACTGGGTGGTAATTGATACCACAGTCGTAATCTTTCACCAGTTCTAGCCATATACGTTGCCTCATGTTAAGATCTTTCTGCTCAAACAAATACTTCAGGCTTTTATGGTCAGTATAGATCTCACATCTAACTCCATAGAGATGGTGTCTCCAAATCTTTAAGGCATGTACGACCGGTGCTAATTCCAGGTCGTGCGTAGGATAGTTCAACTCATGTAGGCGTAATTGCCTTAAAACATAAGCAATAACTTTGCCTTCTTGCATTAGAACATATCCTAGTCCATTCTTCGAAGCGTCCGTGTAGATTGTGTACTCCTTATCTGCTTCGGGTACTGCGAGTACATGTGTTGTTGTTAGCAAATCCTTCAATCTCTGGAAAATAGCCTCACACTCGGCGGTCCAAGTGTACTTGATTTCTTTTCTTACCAATTGGGTCATGGGTCGGGCTATCGTTGAAAATCTTTTGATAAATCTTCGATAATAGCCGGCAAGTCCTAAGAATCTCCGAATTTCATTCGGGTTCTTTGGTGATTCTCATTCTCGAACTGTATCGATCTTAGAGGGGTCTACTTTGACTCCCTCGACGAACACGATGTGACCTAAAAATGTCACCTCGCATAACCAGAATTCACACTTGCTAAACTTGCAAAGAGTTGCTCTTGCCTCAATGTTTGCAGCACAGTTCTCAAGTGCTCTTCATGTTATTAGTTATTCTTGGAGTATATTAGGATATCGTCTATGAATACTAAGACAAATTTGTCTAAGTATGGGTGAAATACCCTATTAAGGATATCCATAAATGCTGCTAGGACATTTGTAAGTCCAAATGGCATAACGATGAATTCGAAATGAACATACCTTGTACGAAAAGCCGTTTTTGTACATCCTCTGGTCTAATCATCAACTGATGGTATCCAGACTTTAAATCTATCTTCGAAAAGACTCTTGATCCCTTAAGCTGATCAAACAGATCGTCAATTCGGGGCAAAGGATACTTATTCTTAAGAGTTATCTTGTTTAACTCTTGATAGTCTATGCACATTCTCAGTGTACCATCCTTCTTCTTCACAAAAATGACAAGCGCTCCCCATGGAGACATACTAGGTCTAATGAAACCTAACTCCAAGAGTTCTTGCAGCTGGATCTTCAATTCCTCAAGTTCTTTTTGGTGTCATCCGGTATGGGGCTTTCGACATAGGGGTAGAACCTGGTTCGATGTCGATCGTGAACTCAATCAATCGGTTTGGCAATAATCCTGGTAGTTCGTCTGGAAATACATCGGGATACTCCTTCACGATCGGAACGTCTTCTATCATTCTCTCATTCTGGTCTTCCTCTTGGAGATAGACAAGGTAGGCATGGTTCTCGGTCTTGTTCAGCAACGTCCTTGCTTGTAGCGCGGATATGTTTGGGACCCTCCTCCCCATACTGATCCCGTGAAATTCTGTAGACTTTTCTCCGGGATATTGGAAAGAAATTTTCCTTACATTACACAGGATGGTCGCATTATGTTCGGTTAACCAATCCATTCCTAGGATTATGTCCACATCTGTCATAGGTATGACGTGATGGTTATATGTCATGACATTAAGTGAGCCTATTCCAAGTTCTAGGTTCGAGCATGTGTGGGTTACCGTTCTTATGCCTCCTACTGGTGAAGAAATTATCATGATTTGTTCAAAGCGTTTAGGATCTAATTCTTAGTTCTCTATGCATGCTTCAGAAATAAAAGAATGCGAGGTGCCAGTATCAAATAGTAGGATAACAGAAATAGTAGGATAACAGGCAATTGGAGGAGTTTTCCCATACCTGCCAAGTTTCTTTGGTTCCTTGGCGGTCCCTACGGGAATTCCCTTTCTTTGTTGAGGGCATAGGCACTGACTTGCGGTGGTGGTTGCTGTTGTTAATGATGTTGTGGTTGTTGCTGCGGTGGTTGTTGCTGTTGTTGTTGGGGTTGTCGGTATTGTTGCTGCGGCTGTGGCCATTGTAGTTGTCGTTGTCGACATGGTTCTTACGGTTATTGAATCGACTGGAAGTACTGAACCGGGGCTGTTGCTGAAATGGTTGACTTGAATATCCCGGACAGGCTGGACTTGGTTGGGCACATTGGGACGACCATTTCCCCCTTGGCGCGTCCCAGTGACCCTTCTGGCCACACTTGAAGCACCCATCATTCGTAAATGCTCATGCCCCCTTGTGACTCCTATAGCACCTTGGGCACACGGGGAGCCTCATGAATTTTTTGTTTCCCCACCAGATACGGGTACCATGGGACGTCCATTACCTTGTCCGTGCCCAGATGGCACGTTACTCCCTTGCCAGGGCCTCATGTCGGCCTGACCAGCATGTGATCCTTGACCTTGGTGGGGTCCTTCCCACTTCCTCTTCCCACGATCCCCTTGGTGATTCGGGGGATGCACAGCGACAGTCCTGTCCTCAGGCAAAGTAGCCTCGATTTCCATGGCCAGCTAGCGAAACCCTGATTTCATGGTGAAGTCCCATCCGTAACTTCTCTGTCCTCTTGTCATCGATGTCGACCAGTTGAGGCGCATACCGTGACCTCTCGCAGAATGCACAGTCCTAATCTGTGACCGTCGTCTCTTTCCCTGGCGCAGGTTGTAGAACTCATGTTCTTTTCTTTTTCGGTAGCTTTTAGGAATGTACTTCTCGTACACCTCCTCCTTAAATTCCTCTCAGGTGTAATCTTCCAATTCCTCCTCGGATAGAGTCTTCCTCTTCGCCTCCCACCAGAAGTCGGCGGCACTAGTCATCTGGAAAGCAACGCATGACAAGCGTTCTTGAGAGGTGCAGTGAAGGAACTTGAAGATTCACTCCAGTGCGCGAATCCAAAGTTCAGCATCCACGGGATTCCCAGTCCCGTTGAAAGTGGGCGGGTTCTGCCTGAGGAATAGTTCCTCAATCCGCCTCGCCGGTGGTGGTGGTGGTGGGGTGTCTTCTCTCTTAGGTGTTACCTCACGATTTCTTCTTCTCGGCAGCATCCTATCCTTCATAAAGATACGCAATTAGATATCGTCATATACTATCCATCAGGATCAATGTATATATATTAGTACGATATTTATATAACTATGAGCATAAATCTAGCACATCATCGAACACCACATATCACAATATTAAAACTAAAGGCTCTCGGGGAGCTATCATCATATCATATCATATCAATTGCCTCTACGAGGACTTTCATCAACATTTTTAAGATTTACAAAAGACCAGGTATAAAGTATGATGCCCAAAAACAATTATCAGCATCTGTAATAACCCGAAAAATTTAAAATTTTATTAGTGATGCTTAAACCAATTATTATTGGTGCTTAGACCTTGATTATGTTTAAGGTGATCAATGAAACGAATTAGAATCGATTCAGAGATCGAAAACTAGAGAAATAAAAAACTAGTGATTAGTCCTACCGGATTAGCGTTTTATGAATAGCCTGAACATAGAATGAAATATCGAGAGTGAATCTTAACAAAAGGATTTCATTTCTAGAATCCTCTCGCGAAAACATGTTAGAAGCCAAAGAATGAAAATTTTCGGGCATACTTGCCCGGTCAGTCTTAAAAGCACTATTCACGAGCCGGAATAATTTTCAGTCCGTGCTAATCATGATAATTTGTGATAACAATCAAAATCATGAAGGATATATTATTATGAATTTAGAAATTATAAGAATCAATTTCTGAAAGAAATTCCTAAAGAACTTAACCGAACGCCGGGAAAATATACCGGGAAAACCCTAAATTGATCCGAACGACCCGAAACTCGAACCAAGGGTCTAAATCAATAGGAAATTATTTATATGACTCAAATAAATTATGAAAGCTCAAGAATTCAATAGAATTTCGAATGAGCATAATTTAATTACCGAACGTTATTTTTCCGCGATAACTCGGAATTGACTTATCGGACGTCGTCCGAACTTCATGAAATTATTATAACATTGAAATAATTCATCTAAAGGCTATTTAAGATAATAAAACCTTAAGCTTCCGAGAAATCAATCGAAAGCGCGTTAAAACTTAAAGAGTCGGTATTTACATGTCAAAACGGGTAATTTGACCAATCCTCCTCCCAACTACCACCAAGACCATTCCAAATGGGCTAATGACAGCCCTTTAGGTTGCCAATACAGTAGGTAACCATCTATTACAGCCTCTCATTCTTGGAACCAAATTTCTCTCTCTTTTTAAAAAATTCTCTCTTGTTCTTCACACTTTTTAGTCTTTAATCCTCCATTTCAAACCTTTTCAACCCTAAAATAATTATTCTAAGACCATAAAAAGATAGTACTCATCATTCTCTCCATTTTTAATGGAGTAGATTTTTTTTTAGATTTTTCTTAAAATATTTCACAAAAAAACCCTAGTTTTGCTCCTCATTTTTTCGTGACTTTTGTGCCACCAAATGTTCTCAAGCTATGAATGAAAAATTCTTAGAATGATGTTCTAAGGCTTTACTTAAAATTTCAGAATTTTTGGAGCATGTTTCCTATTTTTCGATTTATGCTTTATTTCTTTTTATATGTGATAAAGCATGATTTTGTAAATATTATTTGATATTGTTTCTTGTTGATGTATTAGGAGCGTGTATAATAAATATGGTAATTTTCAGAATGTTTTTGGAATTTTCTTGTATTTTATTTGATTTTATTTGTTGAGAAATAATTGAGATATAGTGTTTAATATATGATATGAATATCATATATTAATCTTGAAATTTTTTGAAACACTACTCCTATTTTTCAAAAATGGGCAGAATTTATTTAAGTATTTTTAAGCCATTATTTGATTTAGTTTGTTGAGAAATAGTTTAGATATAGTGTTTAATATATGATATGAACATCATATATTAATCTTGAAATTTTTGAAATACTACTCCTATTTTTATGAAAAGGCCAAAAACTATATAATATATATATATATATATATATATATATATATCTAAGGATTTATTTGATTTTATTTGTTTAAAATGATAGGATATGTTATGTTTAGAAATAATATGAACCTAATATGCATTGTTGGGAATTATTTAACACATATGTAAAATATGTGTGAGGACAAAAAAGAATTCCAAGCATTTGGTTCATATTATAAATATTGGTTGGTGTTTAATGCAAATATTACATGTTATTGCATAATATAAACATATTGTGAAGGAATGGAATTTATTGAATATATATACATATACTATATTATTACCGAAAATGCTTAAGTGGTGAAAAGCATGGATTTAAATTTTAATACATGATATGAAATGATATTTCATGTTTAGTATATGGTATAAGCATGATATAATTTTTGTAGAATTTATTGAACACAAAGGCTCATTAATTTATGATTACCGAAAACTTTAAGGATTTTTAACCTATGGTTAAATTTTTATATGATGATATTGAGTTAGTAATTAAATTCTATAGTATGATAAGACTATAACATGATTTTATTGGAATTTATTGAGTACATATGCTAATTATTGTTAATTATCGAAAACATAGCAAAATGGTTACGTATAAGTTTAATTCTAATGTTAAATGATGCTATGATAGTTAACTATAAACTTGGAATTAATGGTTGTGATTGTGATGAATGAATGGAACACTTATACACACATATACAATAGTTTTGCATTATGTTAGAAATTAGGGTTTTCTAATGCTTTAGTATAGTTTATGTTGTGTATGGTGTTGTATGGTATTGAATGGTTTATGCTTATGTTATACCGACAAACCAAAACCCCAAACGTAAACAACATAATACTATATGTACGAGAATCCAAAAGAAATCGATCAATTTCGATAACTTAAGAAGGAATTAATGAGAATCGAAGTTAGACATAAATTAGGGTTTGCTATTAATAAAAGGATACTTAAACGTGAGTTCCTAAGTTAGAAAAACCAAAAGCCGAGCTACAACGTTGATACTCAATAACGACAACCCAATACGATGTTAGATTGAACGATTATACAACTTATACAATCCCGGACGAGTTAAGAAAAACAAACAACGTAGTAAAGTGTAAACAAAGATTCGAACATAAGATGTCGATCCTTATGTCTCAAAAGTCGAGTTAATATTCCCTAAGGAATTCATCTATTCCTAAAGGACTTACTTACATGATAGCATGTGATCACTCGAGTCATAAGTCAAGACTCCCCGTTATTCGTCGTGTTAATACGACAAGTCGTCAAGAATAATCTACTAGGACGTAACTATAATTGTTAAGTCTTGTTAGTGGCTTGAGAATATCCTAATATACCAATCACAACTTGAATGCTAACAATCTATAACGTAATAACGTTTAGAAGAGTACTAAGGTGAAGAGTCGATGATAGACTCGGAGTATGTGATTCAAAGTTGAAGATCACCTACGAACGATGAAGTAATATATCTTGGGAATTGAGAATGTAAGATAATAGAAATTATCTTAAAACAATCACATGAAATCATAAAGAAACCCTAATTGGGAACTTTTAGTCGTAATTTGTAAAGGACCTTCGATCGATAGAAAGAATCTAAGAAACGCTATTTTCTTATGAAGGGTTTGATCGTACGTAGTCGGTGAGGAAGAACAACCACACCCTGCTCATTTAGACTTACTAGCTTTGGATTAGCAGGTGGGCTTTCTTGAAACAAAAATGTTATGCATATCTCAAAGCATGTTTTACAAAGCTTTATGAAATATTATCACATGAAACGTTGTTGACTGCCAAATGTTTATGTTTTGTTGTGATCCTATCTGAGGTTGGTATATCCAACGTGGTATGAGAATGTGTTGGTCCACCAACGTTAAAAAAGGGTAACGATCGGATCCGACTTAGTTAAGGACTAACTCGGATTGTGTACACGTGTGACTGTGTGTTAAGGTTAGCTACCTCGACCGGTCACGGCGACTATGTGTAGGTGGCCACCTCCATAGTGCGTGAATTAATGAATGAATGAATGATCAGATATGGAAACAACGTGAATGAAATAGTCAGGCCTGACGCTTTTGGAAAATGATAAAATGTTTGATAGGCATGAGTCTTTTAACTAAAATCCTCATGTGCTATTGTGGGCAGTTCAATAACTTTTGATAAAGAAAAATGTTTTCGGTAATGAGTCCACTGAGTACTTTTGTACTTAGCCCTGCATCTCATTTTTTATGTGTAGGTTGAGTAAGGATCGATGATGGGCGCGAGGTGGTGCAGAGTAGTAGTTGTTTTGATGCTTTATTAGAAAGGTTTCTAGAACCTTGGTCATGCATCGTCATATGCATGTCCACACGTTTATTTGCTGCCTAACTCTGATAATTTCTGATGTTTTGATTATAACCGCTTTCATACAGATTGAACTTGAGGTCGCATCATTCCTTGAACTGTGCCCTGATTGGGTTATATTTGAACCTTGAACCTTTTGACGAGTCCTTCTGTGACTTGAGTTGGTATTGAATAACTTTTCCCTTTTTAATCTATGCGTTATTGAGTAGTTAAATAGTTAAATGCATTGATTAGTTATGTTTGTATCCGCCGCTTTATCATACCAAAGGACGATCCATATAATCCGTACTTCCTGGGAAGTCGGGTCGTCAAAGTGGTATCGAGCACTTGTTCGCTCGAACCCTAGAAACCCTTTCCTTAAATCCTAAGTTGAAAGTCGAGTCTAGAAATTATTTATGTTTGACTGCTACTGCACTGCACTCCATCGTCGTCCTGCTCAACGAGGAAAAAGGTAACTATCTCAACTAAAAGTTGTTTTGAAATAATGGAAGTATATGAAATGTGAATTGGAATTTCAATAATGCCTTGTTAGGAAGTTGAAAATATTTTGGAAAGTGGAAATTTTTGAAATTGAAAGGTTGTTTCAATTGATTGGTCATTAGTTTGAAAGAGAGTTACGAGCTTTAGGAGCTTGGTTAATGAGTAAATGAGAATGCTTGATAATCGCACAATGTGTCGCGATTGTGTGTTCTTGTTGTCTAAGCATGATAGAAGCATGATGTAAATGAGTATGTTGCCCCATGAGAACATAGACTCTTAAGACGCATGATTCTTTTGCGCCGAACTTAGTATGAGAACATAAGTATCCCCAATTGAACGAAATACTAAGAAAGAACCGAACATAGAAATCTTAGGAATCACAATCCGAACGGATTCGATGATGAGAACGCGACGAGTCTACGATGATGAAGCGATTGCTTAACTGGAGGTTAGCACTGTTATGAGTCCCAACCTCTATACGTGAAGGAATTCCAAACACCGCGCGTGTTGCCTCTATCTTGGCATAAGTGAAAAGAATAAAAGTATAACGTTATGAAGGTATAAAAAGAAATGATGAATCGTAAGTGTAAAATGAGAACGGATATGATGTGATACTATTACGTGAG
Organism: Salvia rosmarinus; assembly: GCA_036937905.1. NCBI lineage: Eukaryota > Viridiplantae > Streptophyta > Magnoliopsida > Lamiales > Lamiaceae > Salvia > Salvia rosmarinus. The sequence continues at coordinate 34,030,430 of CM072820.1, read as the reverse complement.
TAGAAATAAGGAATCCAGAACCCAATAAGATAGGGTGACCACTTAGCCTTTACCCGAATGCTAGACATCGAACGTTTGATATGTCCTAAGAAACCATGCAGTCTCTTCCCAAAGACTAAACCATGAAGGTAGTTTCATAAGAACTTAGAAATATAAGATGGTTCGGACAGTCTTTACGACTAGTCGCCCTTTATGTTCTAGAGCCACACCCGATGAGGTGGTACGCTCCTATCGTTTCTATCAGATGTGCTGAGGAGACGACATCGGCGAGTTCTTAGCTCATTTCATATGTCATATTATGATGGTGTGCTTCGACTGATAGCAAGACTGCCATCTGATCGAGCTAAAAACACACTCAAATTCACTCGCAATCGTACGAGGTAATCGTAGCGTGATAAGTTAACACGAGTCGTCTCTCAAGGAAAACTTAACAGGGCGATTGTTCATGTCGTGCACAGAAAGCGATTAAATTCTAAACACACTAATACCAACATGGGTTTTTGATCATACTGGAATTGAAATACGGAAAATTAAACAGCATCCTAAGCTAGGGGTTGTCAATCCCTAGTTGAACTATAAAAGCGATAAATCAAAGCGATAAACAAATGCATATGCAATTCTATTATTCATAGGGTTTGTCAATCCCTAATCTAAATCTAATTGCACATAAACTATAACTATCAATCATCCAACAAGAACAGGAATTAAACCAAAGCAAGATAAATCAAAGCAATATAAATTGATAGAAATACGAGAACAATCCATTGTCACTATGGAATTGAATCCCACAAAAACCATCAAACAATTATTCTATGAAATTTAATCGGAGAGAACTGATAAATCCAGAACATAAATCCAACAATAATCTCAAGCAAAGCCTGTAAATGTTCAACATAAATTAAGAAACGAGTTACATAAATTGAAAGAAATAAAACCAGGAATTAAACTATGATTGTATCTGAAATGATGCCTGAAGAAATTTGGAAGAAAGCCTGAAGAGGAGCTCCGCGGCTGCGTGTAGAAAAACCAAACTGAGAACTGAAGAACCTTTTTCTTTGACCTAGCGCGCGATATATATATAAATTAAAGATGAGCGCCGGTTCAGAGTGAGCGTGAGCTCAGAAAACGTTCTGTATTAGAAATGAACTCCGGCTCAGGTTGAACGCCGGTTCAGAAAACATTCTGACTTGAAAATGAGCGGTTCAGAGTGAACGTGCGAGTAAAAATTGGAGAAGCGCGCTTGGAAGCAACGCCGGTAAGTGCGAGCATGGCTGGAATGCGCGCGCGAGAGAGTGCGCGAGCGCGCGGTGGGGCGACGGGCATGGGACGAGGCGGCGGGCGGCGCGGCGCTGCTGCGGAGAGGCGCTGGTCGTGGCGCTGGGGGGCGACGGGCGCTGGGCGAGCGCGCGGGCGGGCGCGGCGCGGGCGGGCGGCGAAGGCGGGCGAGCGGGGCGGCGCGGAAGGCGAGCGCGAGGGAATATAACGCGCGCGGAGCGAGCGCGCGCTGGGTGGCCGAGTAGTGCGAGGCGTGCGGGGACGTCTTGGTCTTGGCGAAGGGCGGCGCGCGCCATCTGCGACGGGCTCGTCAGCGCGACTTTGACATTTCGCTCCGTTCTTCCTCGTTTGAACTCCGATTTTCGATCTGCTTTCGCCTATGAACTCCTGTCGAGATGCTCTTTAAATATATCTGATCCTTGGCAGATCCAATTCATCCTATTTTCTACCGTTTTCCTACAAAACATCGAGACGAACGAAGTAAGTCCGAATCGATATATACTAATCAAAACGACGGCATAAATAGGACAAACCATAGAAAATGACACGTAAAACAATACCAAGAATCATCACAAAATCATACCAAACAACTCCCCCACACTTATCCATTTGCTTGTCCTCAAGCAAAGTCTATGCTAATAAGAGTCGAAAGATAACTCATGCAACTTTACTCTTATTCTAATCAATCAAACCTTATTGCATTTCCCCCACACTTGGTGTTTACGAATTCAAAGATAATGCGAAATAAATCAAGAACGGCAATTGACTTCCAATAAATAAAAAGGTAATCTCTGCTCAGACCCAACTCTCCGTTAGGGGTGAACTAATTAATGTGGTCACCTTTAGCAACAAGTTTCTTTTATAAAGCACAAAGAATGTTTTAATGATTTTGGAATAATATTCGAATGTGCACTCGATGAACTCGAGTCTCCTAACGTTGTTTCCCATGTCCATTTCTCAAATTACGAGAAAGAGGGACATAATCTCATTCTCCATTTCAACAATCTCAACAAGATACTGGAGCTTTCATTCTCCTCATTTTCTTCTTCTTTTTCACAATTTTTTTTTTTTTTTTATATATAAAATGAAACAAGTATATAGCAACCACAATGTTAACACTACCCCTAACATTAGCGGACAAATCACATCAATTTTCCCTATTCATTTCCTATCAATCACAGTCTCGTCAATTCACATTATACTCAAATCATATATCACCAAAAGTTTCGGAAATTCAAAATCAGATTGACCAATACCACAGAGTTCAGTTGCACAAATCAAGATCCTAACTTACTCGCATAGACAAAGCTTACGTCCAAACAATCAAAATAAGCACAAGGGCACGTCATTAAGCATACAAAACTATATATCACGCACACAAAACTGAGTAAACATCCTTAAATCGAGCACTGTCCCCAGTGCTCAAAACATTAAAAGCTCAAAATGAACATAGAGGATGATACTTCCCTGATAATCGACGAATGTGCGCTGTAGAGATGGGGCATCACGGCTTCATCTCGCTGCTGACAACTTTCCAGATCTGAGCAAAACAAACTCAACAACAACAGATAGATCAAAGAACAACGAAACAAGCAAAAAGAGAAAGAAAGAAAAAGAAAATAAAAAAAAACCGTGGGTACTCCCACGAAGTACTCAGTTTAACGTCGTGAGCACGACGTAAACCAGACAACAACGGACTATCCATTCCTTCACCTGCAGGAATACCATCTCGGCCAGAGCATCAATAGTAACCATATAAGAACAGAGGACATTAAAGAAGACAAGTAATGCACAATTTAAGCTCAAGTCGAACATCATATTCTCCAAAATAAAATAAATAATTTCAATTCCCAAAGTACAAGACTTTGGTGAATTAGGATGTTGACAAAAAATGATGTTACCTCAACCTTTGTCCTCGATTTGTCCTCTTACGGGATCCCGTACTCAATTGTTGAGGCAAGGCAATCACTTCCCGAGTGGGCTTTGGCATGTTTGCAACTTTACATGCCCACTCTTCCTCGTCACCATACAGTATCAACTTCCTCGTGGCTCGATTTTGCTCCTCATCCTCACGTGCCCATTTTTCCACCATTTCCACCTCCTCCGCTGCAGCTGCTCTTGGTGGCTCTCCTCCACATCTTTAACAATTGGGTCACTTTCAAGAGTAGTGACCGTCGAGCTTGATCGGGTTGGTGTGGGAAAGTCGGCTCATCCGATGTCTCTTCCACCCATTCTCAATACTTGGGTCACTATCTAGAAACGATGACCGCTGGACTGATCGGATTGGATTGGAGGTTCCTCCATTGCCGCAATGACTCTTTAAGCGGTGCCGTGAACATGCCCGCCAAGGCCTCCAAACGCTGAGATGAGGTGTTTGCAGCATCCATTTTGTTAAGTAACAGATCCATTCGTGGGGTGAACGAATCCTCAAATGATGACCTCTGAGGTGGTGATGCGTGTGGTGGTGAATAATACTCCTGCTGCGGGTCGTACCACTGTTGCTGTGGAGGCTGTTGATCCCAGTAGGGATCATAGGCTTGATCCTCGTACTGCGGTGGAGGTGGTTGATCCCAATAGGGATTGGAGGCTTGCTGCTCATAGCCCAATGGATATTCCTCAGAATAGCCGAATTGGGCTCCTTCTTCGCAAGAAGAATTTGCCCAATACGACGAACTCTCCTTCCCCCAGCCTGCTTGACCACATTCGTACTACTGGTAACCCTGCATTAACAGATACCAACAACAAAAAAAAGATCACACGCACCGGGGGGAGAAAATAACGAAACAGAACAAAAAGAAACACAGAAAGCAAACAACACAAACGATACGCCTAAAGTTTTCCCCGGCAACGGCGCCAAAATTGATCGAGCTAAAAACACACTCAAATTCACTCGCAATCGTATGAGGTAATCGTAGCGTGATAAGTTAACACGAGTCGTCTCTCAAGGAAAACTTAATAGGGCGATTGTTCGTGTCGTGCACAGAAAGCGATTAAATTCTAAACACACTAATACCAACATGGGTTTTTGATCATACTGGTATTGAAATACGGAAAATTAAACAGCATCCTAAGCTAGGGGTTGTCAATCCCGAGCTAAACTAATAAAGCAATAAATCTAAACTAGGGGTTGTCAATCCCTAGTTGAACTATGAAAGCGATAAATCAAAGCGATAAACAAATGCATATGCAATTCTATTATTCATAGGGTTTGTCAATCCCTAATCTAAATCTAATTGCACATAAACTATAACTATCAATCATCCAACAAGAACAGGAATTAAACCAAAGCAAGATAAATCAAAGCAATATAAATTGATAGAAATACGAGAACAATCCATTGTCACTATGGAATTGAATCCCACAAAAACCATCAAACAATTATTCTATGAAATTTAATCGAGAGGCGATAAATCCAGAACATAAATCCAACAATAATCTTAAGCAAAGCCATAAATGTTCAACATAAATTAAGAAACGAATTACATAAATTGAAAGAAATAAAACCAGGAATTAAACTATGATTGTATCTGAAATGTTGCCTGAAGAAATTTGGAAGAAAGCCTGAAGAGGAGCTCATGGTGCGTGTAGAAAACCAAACCGAGGCGAAGAACCCTTTTCTTTAACCTAGCGTGCGATATATATATAAATTAAAGATGAGCGCGGTTCGAGTGAGCGTGAGCTCGAAAACGCTCAGATTAGAAATGAACTCGGCTCGGGTTGAACTCCGGTTCAAAACATTCGACTTGAAAATGAGCGCGGTTGAGTGAACGCGAGTAAAAATTGGAGAACGCGCCGTGCTGCATGGCTGCAATGGCGGGCGACAGGCGCCGTGGCGAGCGCGGGCGGCGGGCGGCGGGGCGGCGTGGCGGCGGGGCGGGCGGGCGGGCGCGGCCGGGCGGCGGGTGCGGAGGTGGCGCTCGCTCACTCGAGCGCTAGGAAGTGGCGAACGCGCTCGAGCGAGCCCGCTAGGTGGCCGAGTAGTGCAGGCGTGCGGGGCGTCTTGGCGCGCGCGCGGGCGCGGCGGACCACGCGACGGGCGCTCTTGCGCGACTTTGATGTGTCGCTCCGTTCTTCCTCGTTCGAACTCTGATTTTCGATCCGCTTTCGCCTATGAACTCCTGTCAAGATGCTCTTTAAATATATCTGATCCTTGGCAGATCCAATTCATCCTATTTTCTGCCGTTTTCCTGCAAAACATCGAGACGAACGAAGTAAGTCCGAATCGATATATACTAATCAAAACGACGGCATAAATAGGACAAACCATAGAAAATGACACGTAAAAAAATACCAAGAATCATCACAAAATCATACCAAATACCATCCGACTAGCAGGGATATGCCCGTGAGATATCGGTAGATTACATCTATCGATGCCGAGAGAGCTTCGATCGTGAGGCTGATTTACCCCGTTTCGTCAGTGAACTGAGCTACATATCTATGGTATACGGAGCTACACCCTGTGGACCATATCTCCCCGAGCGGGTGTACACCTAGCGTGATAAGATTCCCGAGTGGCTTCACCTGGATGTGTCTCGTTTGGCATCTGATGGAATTGCATTCTTGCCTGGCTGTGGCAAGAACATGTTCGAGGTTGGACCTTCCCGGCCCCGATAGCTTACTTTTACGGTCTTACCGCGGTGGGATTCGAGCCCGTCATTGCACGCCTGAACATCACCGCCGATCATTCCATGCCAGCATCCACCTCTACCTGCCGGCTCTCCCCCAGCTTAGCCGTCGCCACCCTCACATAGACCCCTGTACCATGATATTGTAGAGGTTGATAATCCACATGGCTTAGCTGCAGGCACAGTGAGAGGAGGATGTGCCCGCCTTGCTGCTGTACCATTTCCAGTCGATGTTTTGAAGAGATCATGGCTGAGATCCATTAAGACCTGGATGCTATGGAAGAAGCTAGGGTCATTAGAGTCCGAGAGCCCGTGGCTCCCACATTCGATACTGATGTAATACCCCGTCCTTCCTGAGCATCAGGTTTGCATGGCACGTTTTTCGAGAAAGTCTACAGACAGGTTGGCAACCATGGGCAAGAAGGCAAGGGTACGTGATGTTCTATCGGGATCCTATCACCAGACACCTTACCTTGGATTTCACGGAGTTCGCTGCTCGAGTATGGAGACAGTGGACCGATGATCGAGGTATACCATCTGAGGAGGATGTGATCGCGAGGCACCCTCGAGGACCGATCCAGATTGATGACAGGGATGATGTTCCCGAAGAGCCTTTGGGAGAGCAACCATCGCTCAAATGATCGCCAGTTCATCAGGATACACCAGTCACTACACCTCCATCTACGATCCTCACTTTCAGACGGACCAGGAATGATTTCGAGGCAGGACCCTCCGAGGTGAGAGAAATGATCCACCCAAATGTGGCAGGGAAGAGGCCCAGAATCAGAATCATAGTGCCACCGAACAGCATCAGGTTGGCCTCCCGGGAAGGAGATTCTGAGGAGGAGGAAGACCTGGAGGAGGACGAGGAGGACGGTGAGGACTCAGAGGACCCAGTGATCTAGATAGTGGATGACTCAGATGAGGTCGAGCATGTTGAGGAAGGGCAAGCGCCAGAGACTGGAACCCAGAGGCAGATTCACCGAGACTCGAGCGATCGAGGTACAGCTTGGATGGGATCATACCCACGAGAGACTTGCTTCCATGCATGATCGCTTTACCGAAGCGGCAGCTTAAATCCAAGCCCTGATAGGAAGGAAGAGAGAGGATGAGGAAAGGTAGAATGGAACCATTGAAACAAGCGGAGAGTAGTGGACGGATATGGAGGGCGAGAGATCCAGGTAGTCGGTATATACGATGGCGATGGCAGAGTCTGCTATAAGCATGGACATAGCGGCATCTTTTGGCAGTAACCGGAGTCAGATTCTTTTGCTCATATCTGACCTTTTGACTGACATACCTGATCTTGTATTTTGACAGTCCTTTATGGAAAATACTGATACTAACGCTGTCTATGACAGGATGTTTATGTTTAATGCTTATATGTGATATGAGTAATGCCATGATGATATATGATCTATGTGATGTGTGATGATGATGATGTTATGTGAAATACATAACGATGATGTGTGGGCAGATTGCATGTTTATATGTGATCGTGATATGTGGCATATGTGATGATAGTTGGTAATGGGTGATGATATATGTTATGCGATAATACCCGGTTATCTATGCGAAAGTGTTTCTAATGTTTCAAACGTCGGTACAGAATACCGAGAACAAGAAACCAGAGGAACAATAACGTGGAAGAAGCCCAAGAACCACCTTTGGTTCAGCGGCATGCGATCGAGGTTTTCGCAGGCAGAATCCCCCTACGTTCGACGGTCTCGGTGAACCGATCGACACTGAGAACTGGATACGATCCACCGAAAGGATCTTTGAATACATCGGTTGCGAAGAAGCAGAAAAGCTGAATTGCGCGATCATTCAGCTAACTGATGAGGCTGACTTCTGGTGGGAATCCGTGAGGAGAACCCTAACACCATGTGACGACCCGACTTCCCAAGGAAGTACGGATCACATGGATCGTCACTGATATAGTGAAGCAGCGGATATAAACACAACTAATCAATGCAATTAACCATTTAACTACTCGATAATGCATAGACTAAAGGGATAAGCTGTTCGATACCAACTCGAGTCACGAAGGACTCGTCGAAAGGTTCGAGGTTCAACAATAACCCAATCGGGGCTCAATTCGAGGGCGAGGTGCGACCTCAAGTTCAATCGGTATGAAAGCAATCATAAATCAAGCATCAAAATAATATCGAGTTAAGCGGCAAATAAGCATGTGGACATGCATATGACGATGCATGCCCAAGTTTAGAAACCTTTCTAATTAAGCATCAAAAAATAGCTACTACTGCACCACCTCGCACCCATCATCGATCCTTGCTCAAACCGCACATCAAAATGAAATACGGGGCTAAGTACAAAAGTACTCGGTGGACTCGTTGTTAAAAACATTTTCTTTGTCAAAAGTTATTAGCGCCCACAATAGCGCATGAGGATTTTAGTTAAAGACTCATGCCTATCAAACATTTTATCGTTTTCCAAAAGCGTTCGGCGAACTATTTCATTCACATTGTTTCCATATCGATCATTAATTCATTCATACGCGCACTATGGGTGGCTACCTACACATAGTCGCCGTGACGGTCGAGGTAGCTAACCTTAACACACGGTCCTGCGTGTACACAATCCGAGTTAGTCCTTAACTAAGTCGGATCCGATCGTTACCCTTTTTAACGTTGGTGGACCAACACGTTCACATACCACATTGATATACCAATCTCGGATAGGATAACAACAAAACATAAACATTTGGCGATCGATAACATTTCATGTGATAATATTTCATAAAGCTTTGTAAAACATGCTTTGAGATATGCATAACATTTTCGTCAAGAAAGCCCACTGCTAATCCAAGCTAGTGGTTCTAAAGAAGCGGTGTGATGTTCTTCCTCGCCGACTACGTGCGATCAAACCCTTCATAAGAAAATAGCGTTTCTTAGATTCTTTCTATTGATCGAAGGTGGTTTATAAACTACGACTTAAAGTTCCCAATTAGGGTTTCTTTATGATTTTATGTGATTGTTTTAAGATAATTTCTATTATCTTACATCCCCAATTCCCAAGCTATATTACCTCATCGTTCATAGGTGAACTTGATTATGAATCACATATTCGAGTCTATCCTTGACTCTTAACCTTAGTTTTATTATAACGTTATTACGTTATAGGTTGTCGGTAATCAAATTATGATTGGTAAATTAGGATATTCTCAAGCCACTAACTAGACTTAACAATTTTGGTTACGTCTTAGTAGGTTATGTGACGACTTGTCGTATGTACGATAATTAAAGAGGAATATTGACTTACAATTCAAGTGGACATATGCTATCATGTAAGTAATTAGTACTTAAGAATAAATGAAGTACTTCGGGAATATTAACTCGGCTTTTGAGGCATAAGGATCGACATCTTATGTTCGAATCGTTGCTTACACATTACGACATTGTGTATTTAACTTAACTCGCCGGAGGTTACATATGTCGTATAATCGTTATTCATTATCGAGTAGTGTTTCGCTTGACTAATATCGTATTGAGTTGTCGTTATTGAATATTAACGTTGTAGCTCGACTTTTGGTTTTTCTAACGTAGGAACTCACGTTTGAGTATCCTTTCATTAATAAAAACCCTAATTTGTGTCTAACTTCGATTCTCGTTTATTCCGTCTTAAGTTATCGAAATTGGTCGATTTCTTTTGGATTCTCGTTCATATAGTATTATGTTGTTTACGTTCGGGGTTTTGGTTTGTCGGTTCAACATAAACATAAACATTCAACATCAACAAAACCATACACAACATAAACTATACTAAGCATTAGAAAACCCTAATTTCTAATGTAATACACAATCATTGTGTAAGTGTGCATAAGTGTTCCATTCATCCACCCTAATCACAACCACTCATTCTAAGTTTATAATTAACTATCATAGCATCATTTAACATTAGAATCGAACTCATACTTAGCCATTTTGTTACGTTTTCGATAATTAGCAACAATTAGCATATGTATCCAATAAATTCCAATAAAATCATGTTATACTCCTATCATACTATAGAATTTAATTATCAACTCAATATCATCATATAAAATTTTAAACCATAGGTTAAAATTCTTAAACTTTCGGCAATTTCAAATCAACAAGCTTTGGTGTTCAATAAATTCCACAAAAATTATTTCATGCTTATACTATATACTAAACATGAAATATCACTTCATATCATGCATTAAAATTTTAAAACCATGCTTTCTCCCTTAATTAGTTTTCGGTAATTCCACATTATATATATACATATTCAATAAATTCCAATCTTGCACAATATGTTTATATATGAATTAAACATGTAATATTAACACCAAACATTAACCAATATTTCATAATATCACACCTCCTATTATTTTAGCAATAAAAATCAAATAAATCATTATATATATATATATATGTCACGGTTTCATCAAGAAAATAGGAGATGTGTTTGAATAAATTTCAAGGTTAATGTATGATGTTCATATCATACCTAAACACCATATCTCAACTATTTTCCTCAACCAAAATCAAACAATAAATATATATATATATATATATATATATATATATATATATATATATATATATATATATAGTATTAAACCATTTAGAAATAAAATAGGAGATGTGTTTCAAAATCCCAAGATTTATATATGATGTTCACATCATATATTAAACACCATATCTCAACTATTTTCAACAAAAAAATTAAAATCAAGCCTTAAAATCTCAAATACCTCACGGTAATTATAAAAAAAATTCCAAAACTATTCTGAAAATTGTGATATTTTTACTACATGCTTATAACACCTTAGCAAGTAATAATATCAAATAACATTCACAAAATCATGCTTTAACATATTTAAAAATAAATAAAGCATAAATCGAAAAAAAACAAACATGCTCCAAAAATTATGAAATTTTTACAGTAGCCTTAGAACATTATTCTAAGCATTTTTCATTCATTTCTTAAGAGCATTTGAAGGCTCTAAAGTCACGAAAATAAATGAGGAGCAAACTAGGGTTTTTAAACCCAAAAATTCAAAATAAAAATTTCACTCCATTAGGATGGAAGAGGATGATGAATAATACCTTCTTATGGTCTTAGAAGGATTATTTGAGTGTGGGAGAGGTTGGGGAGGGAGGATTTAGTGTTGGGAGTTTGAAAAGTGTAGAGAGAAATTTGAAAATGAGAGAAAAATGTGAAAGGATGAATGAGGTCTGACCTTGAACGTCCCTTACTGATATCCCAGACCTAATGGCTGTCATTGCCCATTTTGGGGTGGTCTTGGTGGTAGTTGGGAGGTGGATTGGTCAAATTACCCGTTTTGGTATGTTAATCTGAGCTCTTTAAGTTTTAACGCACTTTCGATCGATTTCTCGGAACCTTAAGGTTCTATCTTATTAAATAGCCTTTAAAGACTTATTTTAATGTTCATAAAAATTTCACGAAGTTCGGACGTCGTCCGATAAGTCAATTCCGAGTTATCGCGGAAAAAACGGCGTTCGGCGATTAAAAATATGCTCATTCAAAATTCTATTGAATTTTTTTGAGATTTCATAAATAATTTGAGTCTTATAAAGCATATTTTATTGATTTAGACCCTCGGTTCGAGTTTGGTCGTTCGGATCAATTTAGGGTTTGCGGTATATTTTACCGGCGTTCGGTTAAGTTCTTGAGAATTCCTTTGAAATTGATTCTTATAATTTCTAAATTCATAATAAATTATTCCTTCATGATTTTGGTTGTTATCACCATTTATTACGATTAGCACGGATGGAAGTTGTTAGGCTCGTAAATAGTGTTTTAAGGCGGCCAGGGCAAGTATGCGCAAATTCTCATTCTTTGCATTCTCACATGTTTTCGTGTGAGGATTCTAAAATGAAATCCGTTCGTGGAGATTCATTCTCGATCTTTCATTCTATGTTCAGGCTACTCAGAAAACCCTAATCCGGTAGGACTAGTTATCAGTTTTTGATTTCTTTAGTATTCGATCTCCGAATCGATTCTAATTCGTTTCATTGGTTTCCTTAAACATAATTAAGGACTAACTACTACAAATAATTGGTCTAAGCATCACCAATTAAAGTTTTAAATTTTTTGGGTTATTACATACCATCCCCCTTAAAAAAAAATTCGTCCCGAAATTTGCTAACCTTGGAAAAGATCTGGGTATTTCTCCCTCATGGCTGATTCTAGCTCCCAGGTTGCTTCTTCTTGTCCATGGTGTCTCCATAGAACTTTCACTAGCGGTATTTCTTTGTTCCTTAGCCTTTGGATACGTCGGTCCAAGATTTCCGTAGGCAGTTCTACGTAACTCATATTGTCATCGAGGATAATATCTATCGACGGTATCACATGGCTGGGATCATGTATGTACTTTCTTAGTTGTGAAGCGTGGAACACATTGTGCGTTTCCAAAACTTGGCGGCAATGCAAGTCGTAAGCCGGTGGTCTATTCTCTCGAATTTCATAGGGTCTATGAAGCGTGGTCATAACTTCCTTTGATTCCGAATCTCACGATCCCTTTAGATGGAGAAATTTTCAAGAAGACCTTGTCTCCCTCTTCAAAATGTAGCTCTGTGCGACGCTTGTCGGCGTACGACTTCTGTCGGTCCTGGGCCTCCTTGATCCGTTGGCGGATCTGTCGCACGATCTCAATCATTTCTCCCACAGAGTCAGGTCCTAACACTCTCCTTTCTCCCACTTCATCCCAGTAAAGTGGTGACCGACATTTCCTTCCGTAAAGCGCTTCGTACGGGGCCATTCCAATAGTCGCTTGGTAGCTGTTATTGTAGGCGAATTCCACAAGTGGTAACACTTGTTCCCAACTTTCTCCTCTATCGAGGACAACGGTCCTCAGCATGTCTTCCAACGTTTGAATGGTCCTCTCGGACTGTCCGTCCGTCTGCGGATGGAACGCGGTACTGAAATGTAGTCGTGTCCCCAGTTCCTTTTGTAAACTCATCCAGAATCTGGACGTAAATTTCGAATCTCTATCAGACGTGATAGTCTTTGGAACTCCATGTAGGCGGATAACTTCTCGAACGTACAAGCGTGCTAGTCATCGACCCATGTGTTATTGGAATGGGTAGAAATCGCGCTCTTGGTCGGTCGATCAATGATGACCCAAATAGCGGTATTCCCCTTTGTGATTTGGGTAGCCGGTAACAAAGTCCATGGCTATATCATCCCATTTCCATTCGGTATGTCTAGCGGTTGTAAGGTCCCATACGATCGTTGGTGGAGTGCTTTCACTTGTTGTACGTCAAACAACGTTCCACAAATGAAACCACATCTCGCTTCATTCCATCCCACCAAAATTTCTCTTTGAGGTCTTGGTACATTTGGTCTTTGCCGGGTGTCTTGGTATAAGAAGTCTCATGGGCTTCCTTCAAGATTTCGCTCACGAAGTTCTTAAATCTTACGGAATGCACACTCTCCCATCATACAAAAAACATTATCTGTTATACAGTAAAATTCTTGTGGTTATTGTCCTTAATCTTAGCTCGTATTTCCTCTAGCTTCTTACTCTTCCTACGAGCTTCTAAGATTCGGACTCTTAAGTCGGGATTGCAATCAATGTTGCAATCTGACCCTCTATCGTCGAGAGGCGGGTCTACGACTTCGATGTCCATCCTCTGAAATTCTTTTATAATTATTTCCTCATGGTGAGGAGACATCCCAAACTAGGATGGGATTTACGACTCAAGGCATCGGCTACAACATTAGCCTTGCACTCGGTGGTAATTGATACCACGGTCGTAATCTTTCACTAGTTCTAACCATCTGTTGCCGCCTCGTGTTAAGATCCTTACGCTCAAAGAAATATTTCGAGGCTCTTATGGTTAGTATAGATCTCACATCTAACTCCATAAAGGTGATGCCTCCATATTTTTAAGGCATGTCGACCATTGCTAATTCCGTGTCGTGCGTGGGATAGTTCAACTCATGTAGGCGTAATTGCCTTGAGCGTAAGCAATAACCTTACCTTCTTGCATTAGTACACAACCTAGTCCATTCTTTGAAGCATCCGTATAGATTGTGTATTCTTTATCTGCCTCGGGTACTGCTAGTACAGGTGTTGTCGTCAGTAACTCCTTCAGTCTCTGGAAACTAGCCTCACACTCGGCGGTCCAGGTGTACTTGATTCCTTTCCTCAACAGTTGGGTCATGGGTCGGGCTATCGTTGAGAATCCTTCGATAAATCTTCGATAGTAGCCGGACAGTCCTAAGAAGCTCTGAATTTCATTCGGGTTCTTTGGCGACTCCCATTCTCGAACTGTATCAATCTTCGAGGGGTCTACCTTGATTCCCTCGGCGGACACGATGTGACCTAAGAATGTCACTTCGCCTAACCAAAACTCACACTTGCTAAACTTGGCGAAGAGTTGCTCTTGCCTCAATGTTTGTAGTACAGTTCTCAAGTGTTCTTGGTGTTCTTGGTTATTCTTGGAGTATACTAGGATATCGTCTATGAACACTAAGACGAATTTTTCTAAGTATGGGTGAAACACCCTGTTCATAATATCCATAAATACTACCGGGGCATTTGTAAGTCCAAAGGGCATCACGATAAATTCGAAATGACCATACCTTGTACGGAAAGCCGTTTTAGGTACATCCTCTGGTCTAATCCTCAATTGGTGATATCCCGACTTTAGATCTATCTTGGAAAAGACTCCTGCTCCTTTAAGTTGATCAAACAGATCGTCAATTCGGGGCAATGGATACTTATTCTTGAGGGTTATCTTGTTTAACTCTCGATAGTCAATGCACATCCTCAGTGTACCATCCTTCTTTTTCACGAAAAGGACAGGTGCTCCCCATGGAGACACACTGGGTCTAATGAATCCTAACTCCAAGAGTTCTTGCAGTTGGATCTTCAATTCCTCAAGCTCTTTTGGTGCCATCCGGTATGGAGCTTTTGACAGGGGAGGCGAACACGGTTCGAGGTCGATCGTGAACTCGATCTGTCGGTTTGGTGGTAATCCGGTGGTTAAATGCGGAAACACATCGTGATACTCCTTCACGATCGGGACGTCTTCTATCCTCCTCTCATTCTGATCTTCTTCTTGGAGGTAGACGAGGTAGGCATGGTTCTCGGTCTTGTTCAGCAACGTCCTTGCTTGTAGTGCGGATATAATTGGGACTCTTCTCCCCATGCTGATCCCGTGAAGGTCAGTAGGTTTCTCTCCGGGATGTTGGAAATAAATTTTCCTTTCATTACACAGGATGGTCGCACTATGTTTGGTTAACCAATCCATTCCTAGGATTATGTCCACATCCGTCATAGGTATGACGTGAAGGTTATCTGTCATGACCTTAAGTGAGCCTAGTCCAAGTTCTAGGTTCGAGCATATGTGGGTTACCGTTCTTATGCCTCCTACTGGGGAAGAAATTCTCATAATTTGTTCGGCGCATTTAGGGTCTAATCCTAAGTTCTCGCATGCTTGACAATAAAGGAACGCGGCGCGCGATCAAGCAGTAGGATATGAGGCATTTGGAGGAGTATTCCCATACACCAAGTTTCCTTGGTTCCTTGGCGGCTCTTGGGAAGTCTCTTTCTGGTTGAGGCGTGAGGCCTCGCTTCTTTGAGGCGTTGTTGTTCTTGATAAAGTTGTTGTGGTTCTTTGTGCTCTTCTTTGTTGTTGTTGTTGTTGTTTTGTTGTTGTTAACCGTTTGTGTCGATCTTGCTTCTGCGGTTGTCGCCATTGTTGTCGTCGCTGTCGCCGCCGTGGTTGATATGGTCGTTGATTCGGTGATAATCTTGAGCCTAGTCTTTTGGTGATATGATTTGAGTATAATGTGAATTGTGATTGTGATTAATAGAAAATGAATAGGGAAATTGAGTTCTGGGTTCCTCCTCTTGGGGAAGAAATTCTCATAATTTGTTCGGTAGCATTTAGGGTCTAATCCTAAGTTCTCACGTTTTACATGCTTGACAATAAAGGGGGCTGTTGTTGGATCGGTTGAGCTTGGATAGCCGTTGGACCGGTTGGACTTGGTTGGGCACATTCGGACGGCCATTTCCTCCTTGGCGTGTCGAGGCGATCCACAGGTAGTGGCCCTTCAGCCACACTTGAAGCATCCGTCATTCGTGAATGTGCATGCCCTTATGACTCCTATGGCACACGGGGCACATGGGGAGCTTCACAATTTTGGTTTCCCCGCGGATCACGGGTACCATGGGCGTCCATTCCCTGCCCGTGCCGGATGGCACGTTATTTCCTTGCCATGGCCTCTGTTGGCTGGCGATGTTGGATCCTTGCCCTTGGTGGGGTCCTTCCCCTTCCTCTTCCGCGATCTCCTTGGTGAGTCGGGGATGCCGAGTGACGACTCTATCTTGAGCACTGCAGCCTCGATGTCAATGCCCGATCGAGGGCCTCACGGTAAGTCGGATCTCCGTGACCAGCCAACGACACACGATCTTATGGCGAAGTCCGCCCGAAATTTCTCGAGTCCTCTTCTCGTCGGTGTCGACCGGTGAGGTGCATACCGTGACATTTCACGTAACGCGGTCGTGTCGGTGACCGTGGTCTTCCCTTGGCGCAAGTTGTAAAACTCGTGCTCCTTCCTCTTCCGGTAACTCTTAGGAATGTACTTCTCGTACACTTCCTCTTTGAATTCCTCCCAGGAGAAACTTTCCAGTTCTTCCTCTGTCGGGGTTTTCTCTTGCCTCCCACCAAAAGTCGGTGGCGCAATCATCCGGAAGGCAGCGCATGACAAGCGTTCTGTGATGTGCGGTGGAGAAATTGAAGATTCGCTCAGGCGCGAATCCATAGTTCGGCGTCACGGATTCCGGTCCCGTTGAAGGTGGGCGGGTTTTGCCTGAGAAACAGTTCCTCGATCCGTCTCACCTGTGGTGGTGGTGGTGGTGGTGGTGGTGTGGCCTCTCTTTTCGGTGTTATCGCACGATTCCTCCTTCTCGACAGCATCCTATCCTTCATGAACACACGAAATTAGATCTCGTCTTATACCATCCATCAGGGTTAATGTATCTATATATATATCAACTGGGTATTTATATACGTAGCAAAAATTTTAAAAACAACATCGAATACCACATAACACCATATTAAAACAAAAGGCTCTCGAAGAGCTATCATCATATCATATCAATTGCCTCTACGAGGACTTTCATCAGTGTTTTTAAACTTTACAAAAATACCAGGTACAGAGTATGATGCCCAAAAACAAATACCGGCATCACTCTGTGTACCTCGTCACGGTGCGTACAAAAATCAACACGCTACTGTGGTCATCAAAATGGGTTCATGTCGGAACGACTCATCGTTTCCGCATGCATCAAAAGATATACAAAGTATATAGACAAAAGACAATCTAGTCCTAAGAACTAGATCTATGGTCGCCCGGAGTGTAGATCGGGCTCCATGCATCGGAGTCAGGACTGGAAGCATGGGAGCTGTCCACTCCCTCCATCTCGTCATCAGCTGATATATCGCCCTCGGGGTCTTCCTCTGGGTCTTCCTCGGGGTCCTCCTCCGGATCCTCCTTCGGGTCTTCCTCGGGATCCTCCTCCGGGTCCTCCTCTTCAGCGTCGGGCACGGGGACAACGGGCTCTCGGTCTCTAGCGGCCCTGGCTTCCTCCATAGCAGCTAGGTCTCGGTGGATCTCGGCCATGACCTCCTCGTAAGCATCATCCGGAAATGGGGCAACCATGGGACGAACGTCGGTCCCTCTCACTGTATCTGTAGCTCTGCCACGTGGATCGTCAGTCCTTACAGCATCGTGGCCTAAAGGCTCAGGCGGAGGTGGCGGCGGCTGGACTGGTGGGGGGCCAACCGGTGGAGGTGGATATGGGCATGGCATGACCGGCGGTGATGGTCGGGGCGGGCAATGCCGGGGGTGGAATCCTACTGGTGGTAGGACCGGGAAGGTGAGCTGTCGGGGACGGGAAGGTCCTGCCTCGAACATGCTCCTGCTGCTGCCAGGCAAGAACACCGGTCCATCAGCTGCTAAGCGAGGCACCTCTGGATGGAGCCACTCCGGAATCTCGTCACGCCAAGTGTATTCCCGTGCGGGGAGATACGGTCCGCGTGGTGCAGCTCCGTACACCGTGAACACATAGCTCAAGTGGCTAGCAAAGCGAGGCAGATCCGCCTCGTGTCAAAGCTCTCGGCGCGGTAAATGTAGTCCGCCGATATTTCACGGGCGTAACCCTGCCAGTCGGATGGCAGTCTCATGATCAGGCGGAGTACACCGTCATAATGCGATGTACCCCGGGCATGTGCTGCAGCCCACTGACGTGTGAAGTGCGCCAAAAACTCGCCAAGGTCGTCTCGTGGCACATCGGTAGGAAGCGATGCGATCGTATAACCTCCTCGGGGTGGCCCTAGAGGACGGAGGCGTCTAGTCGTGAACACGGTCCGAGCCATCCGAAAGGAAAGTATCACTATGGTGGACACGGTAACCATAGCGGTGTATCTAGAAGAAGGTACTTACACAATAAACATCTATACAAAGAAGGTTATAGCAATCTACATTCTTCTATGACCTACATGCTCAAATCCTTATGGCATTACTTTCTTGGTTTGGTCTCAGGAAGAGGCGGTATGGTTTCTTAGGGTATAGTAGCGATCGAGGCCTAGCCTTCGGGTAAAGGCTAAGTGGTCACCTTATCTTATCGGGTCTTGGATTTCTTATTTCTATTCACGTTATAGGATCATATCGTATCCGTTCTCATTATGCGCTTACAAATCATTATTTCCTTTTATGCTTCCCTATAGTTATACTTGATTCATTTCATTATTGTTACGATAGAGGCGACACGTATGACTTTCGAATTCCTTGGCGTGAAGCGGTTGGAACTCATAACGATGCAATTTCGGTTAATCGATCGCTTCGTCATTGTAGATTCATCGCGTTCTCATCATCGAATCCGTTCGGATTGTGATTCTTAAGATTTCTATGTTCTCGTTCTTTCTTAGTATTTCGTTCAATTGGGGTACTTATGTTCTCATACTAAGTTCGGGGCAAAGGGATCATGCGTCTTAAGAGTCTATGTTCTCATGGGGAAACATACTCATTTGTATCATGCTTCTATCATGCTTCGCATACAACAGTAAACACAAATCGCGACACCTTGTGCGATAATCAAGCATTCTCATTTACTCACTTACCAAGCTCCTAAAGCTTGTAACTATCATTCAAGCTAATGACTAGTCAATTGAAACAACTTTTCAATTTCAAAAATTTCCATTTTCCAAATATTTTTCAATTTCCCAACAAGGCAATATTGAAATTCCAATTCACATTTCATATACTTCAATCATTTCAAAACAACCTTTAGTTGAAACAGTTACCTTCTTCCTCGTTGAGCAGGACGACGATGGAGTGCAGTGCAGTAGCAGTCAAACCTAAACAATTTCTAGACTCAACTTTCAACTCAGGATTCAAGGAAAGGGTTTCTAGGGTTCAGAGCGAACAAGTGCTCTGATACCACTTTGTGACGACCCGACTTCCCAAGGAAGTACGGATCACATGGATCGTCACTGATATAGTGAAGCAGCGGATATAAACACAACTAATCAATGCAATTAACCATTTAACTACTCAATAATGCATAGACTAAAGGGATAAACTGTTCATACCAACTCGAGTCACGAAGGACTCGTCGAAAGGTTCGAGGTTCAACAATAACTTGATCGGGGCTCAATTCGAGGGCGAGTGCGACCTCAAGTTCAATACGGTATGAAAGCAATCATAAATCAAGCATCAAAATAATATCGAGTTAAGCGGCAAATAAGCATGTGGACATGCATATGACGATGCATGCCCAAGTTCTAGAAACCTTTCTAATTAAGCATCAAAATAGCTGCTACTCGCACCACCTCGCACCCATCATCGATCCTTGCTCAACCCGCACATCAAAAGCGAAATGCGGGGCTAAGTACAAAAGTACTCGGTGGACTCGTTGCCAAAACATTTTCTTTGTCAAAAGTTATTAGCGCCCACAATAGCGCATGAGGATTTTGGTTAAAGACTCATGCCTATCAAACATTTTATCGTTTTCCAAAAGCGTTCGGCGAACTATTTCATTCACGTTGTTTCCATATCGATCATTCATTCATTCATACGCGCACTATGGGTGGCCACCTACACATAGTCGTCGTGACCGGTCGAGGTAGCTAACCTTAACACACACGGTCTGCGTGTACACAATCCGAGTTAGTCCTTAACTAAGTCGGATCCGATCGTTACCCTTTTTAACGTTGGTGGACCAACACATTCACATACCACATTGATATACCAATCTCAGATAGGATAACAACAAAACATAAACATTTGGCAGTCAATAACATTTCATGTGATAATATTTCATAAAGCTTTGTAAAACATGCTTTGAGATATGCATAACATTTTCGTTTCAAGAAAGTCAACCTGCTAATCCAAGCTAGTGGTTCTAAAAAAGCAGGTGTGATGTTCTTCCTCGCCGACTACGTACGATCAAACCCTTCATAAGAAAATAGCGTTTCTTAGATTCTTTCTATTGATCGAAGGTCGTTTATAAACTACGACTTAAAGTTCCCAATTAGGGTTTCTTTATGATTTTATGTGATTGTTTTATGATAATTTCTATTATCTTACATCCCCAATTCCCAAGCTATATTACCTCATCGTTCATAGGTGAACTTCAATTATGAATCACATATTCCAAGTCTATCCTTGACTCTTAACCTTAGTTTTATTATAACGTTATTACGTTATAGGTTGTCGGTAATCAAATTATGATTGGTAAATTAGGATATTCTCAAGCCACTAACTAGACTTAACAATTTTGGTTACGTCTTAGTAGGTTATGCTTGACGACTTGTCGTGTGTACGATAATTAAAGAGGAATATTGACTTACAATTCAGTGGACATATCTATCATGTAAGTAATTAGTACTTAAGAATAAATGAAGTACTTGGGAATATTAACTCGGCTTTTGAGGCATAAGGATCGACATCTTATGTTCGAATCGTTGCTTACACATTACGACATTGTGTATTTAACTTAACTCACGGAGGTTACATATGTCGTATAATCGTTATTCATTATCGAGTTGTGTTTCGTGACTAATATCGTATTGAGTTGTCGTTATTGAATATTAACGTTGTAGCTCGACTTTTGGTTTTCTAACGTAGGAACTCACGTTTGAGTATCCTTTCATTAATAAAAACCCTAATTTGTGTCTAACTTCGATTCTCGTTTATTAGTCTTAAGTTATCGAAATTGGTCGATTTCTTTTGGATTCTCGTTCATATAGTATTATGTTGTTTACGTTCGGGGTTTTGGTTTGTCGGTTCAACATAAACATAAACATTGACATCAACAAAACCATACACAACATAAACTATACTAAGCATTAGAAAACCCTAATTTCTAATGTAATACACAATCATTGTGTAAGTGTGCATAAGTGTTCCATTCATCCACCCTAATCACAACCACTCGTTTCTAAGTTTATAATTAACTATCATAGCATCATTTAACATTAGAATCGAACTCATACTTAGCCATTTTGTTACGTTTTCGATAATTAGCAACAATTAGCATATGTATCCAATAAATTCCAATAAAATCATGTTATACTCCTATCATACTATAGAATTTAATTATCAACTCAATATCATCATATAAAATTTTAAACCATAGGTTAAAATTCTTAAAACTTTCGGCAATTTCAAATCAACAAGCTTTGGTGTTCAATAAATTCCACAAAAATTATTTCATGCTTATACTATATACTAAACATGAAATATCACTTCATATCATGCATTAAAATTTTAAAACCATGCTTTCTCCTTAATTAGTTTTGGTAATTCCACATTATATATATACATATTCAATAAATTCCAATCTTGCACAATATGTTTATTTATGAATTAAACATGTAATATTAACACCAAACATTAACCAATATTTCATAATATCACACCTCCTATTATTTTTAGCAATAAAAATCAAATAAATCATTATATATATATGTATGTCACGGTTTCATCAAGAAAATAGGATATGTGTTTGAATAAATTTCAAGGTTAATGTATGATGTTCATATCATACCCTAAACACCATATCTCAACTATTTTCCTCAACAAAAAATCAAACAATAAATATATATATATATATATATATATATATATATATATAGTATTCGGCCATTTAGAAATAAAATAGGAGATGTGTTTCAAAAATCCCAAGATTTATATATGATGTTCACATCATATATTAAACACCATATCTCAACTATTTTCAACAAAAAAAATTAAAATCCAAGCCTTAAAATCTCAAATACCTCACGGTAATTATAAAAAAAATTCCAAAACTATTCTGAAAATTGTGATATTTTTACTACATGCTTATAACACCTTAGCAAGTAATAATATCAAATAACATTCACAAAATCATGCTTTAACATATTTAAAAATAAATAAAGCATAAATGAAAAAAAACAAACATGCTCCAAAAATTATGAAATTTTTACATTAGCCTTATAATATTATTCTAAGCATTTTTCATTCATGGCGTAAGAGCTTTTGAAGGCTCTAAAGTCACGAAAATAAATGAGGTGCAAACTAGGGTTTTAAACCCAAAATTCAAAATAAAAATTCCACTCCATTAGGATGGAAGAGGATGATGAATAATACCTTCTTATGGTCTTAGAAGGATTATTTGAGTGTGGGAGAGGTTGGGTAGGGAGGATTTAGTGTTGGGAGTTTGAAAAGTGTAGAGAGAAATTTGAAAATGAGAGAAAAATGTGAAAGGATGAATGAGGTCTGACCTTGAACGTCCCTTACTGATATCCCAGACCTAATGGCTGTCATTGCCCATTTGGGGTGGTCTTGGTGGTAGTTGGGAGGTGGATTGGTCAAATTACCCGTTTGGTATGTTAATCTGACTCTTTAAGTTTTAACGCACTTTCGATCGATTTCTCGGAACCTTAAGGTTCTATCTTATTAAATAGCCTTTAAAAGACTTATTTTAATGTTCATAAAAATTTCACGAAGTTCGGACGTCGTCCGATAAGTCAATTCCGAGTTATCGCGGAAAAACGGCGTTCGGCGATTAAAAATATGCTCATTCAAAATTCTATTGAATTTTTGAGCTTTCATAAATAATTTGAGTCTTATAAAGCATATTTTATTGATTTAGACCCTCGGTTCGAGTTTCGGGTCGTTCGGATCAATTTAGGGTTTTCCCGGTATATTTTACCCGATGTTCGGTTAAGTTCTTCAGGAATTCCTTTCAGAAATTGATTCTTATAATTTCTAAATTCATAATAAATTATTCCTTCATGATTTTGGTTGTTATCACCATTTATTAGGATTAGGCCATCGGACCCAAAACTTGGCACGATCCGATGGACCTCGATAGTTTGTAACATAAAGCATAAATAAAGGAGTTGAGAGTATAGCGGTGGAAAGTGTGTGAATACATATATGACGATATGCATTGAGGTATAACCACAAATTCAAGTAAATCGGTCGAGGACCTTTGGACTCCTCAACACATCCCATCATCACCATGAGCTCAACTGCACATTTAAAACAAACATGCGGGGCTAAGTACAAGAAATGCACTCGGTGGACTTATGCGAAAACATTTGATAATATTTGGATTCTGTTGCCGATATCGAGTAAGTCGCGAGGGTTTTAGTTAAAATGCCTTGTCTCTTACCAAATCATTCGGTTCGTAAACATAGCTTGGCGGGCATTTTCTTGGTGTGTATGGTCCGTATCTCATAGTCCTGATACATAATAATAAATAAATAAGCGTCGAGAGGAGGCCTCCCGTCTGACGCCGTGACCGGCCGTAATCCGTCTGACCGCGATCGCTCTCTGCAAGCATATGTTAAACACGTATAGTTCCAACCTTCGCCAATCTAGCGGGCATTTATCATCGGCACGGGACCCGACATTAAAGGTTGGGTGCTACCACAACAAATGATATAATAGTTCAACCATCTCCATAGCCTACCGGGTGACAGATAGGATCCATACACAAGCGAAATATTTTTGGCGGGTAATGCGATAAAACATTTGTTAATGGTTGTAGGATAAGTCTTTGTAAATAAACTCATTTGAAATAACGATGAAGTCACGTTTTAGTGGGGTGAAAAGGCCCGCATTTTGAAGATAAAAAAGCCCGCTTTGGACTATGGTTCGTTGTAAAAGTCTAGGTTCGATCGTTCGTCAAAATCCGTCATTGCGTTTGCGTCCACGCTTTCTGGCGAGGCTTTAGTCGTCGCTCAAGTCTTCGAGACTTTCAAAGCTAAGATAACCGATATTTCATATCGATGTGAGGTGAATTCTTAGTGAATTGATCGTCTCTGTCGTATAACATTGAATTGTTCTGGTTCGCCGAGATCGTTCGGCGTATAAATGCGTTTCTCGATATATGGATTTCATTGGTGAAATCTTTTCTTTCTAATGAGGTATCATACTCAATTAGTATATCTTACAGCGTCTTGGCGTATTTATAAGCGTATAATCGTGCGTTTGACTTGAAAAGTCGGCGAAGTCGACAACTTGGTCGACAAAGTCGATGATTTTGACTTTTAAATAGTAATTTCTTACTATTTTGTTTTATAAATCGAATTTGATCGATTTGAAAGCGTAAGGTCCTATTTTTCGATTTATCTCGTAAATCGAGGATTTATAAATATTTTCGCATTAAATAAACCTTTTATAATTAAAAGCGTATTTTGGTTTTAATCGTTATAAAATGAGCGTTAAGTCTCAAACATAGCAATCTATGTTTATAAAATTTTGTAAAATTAAAAACTGTCAGAATATTAATTTAGCAAATATTTTATTAATAAACTGTTTTAAAAGGATTTAAAATCCTTATTAATTATCGAAAACTTCGATAATTAATTTAAAAATGTCAAATGACCTTTGAAAAATTTTCTAAATTAATATAGTGCATTATTATACACTATGGTCCAGAATATGAATTTATCAAATTCATATGATATTATTGCTATTTATTTATATATATACATATATATACTTACGGTAATTCAATAAATAGGGAATAATTATCCAAAATTCCCAAAATTGATATATACCTAGTATAATATCCCAACATCAATATACATCACCAATATAACCTATAGTTCACCATAACCATTCATTTAATAATATATAGTAATTATTCACGGTAATTACAAGATAATTACCAAATAAATAGCAAATAATTTCTAAAAATTCCAAATAAATTCCAACATGATTAAACATTATATTATAACATTGTAACATCATAACATCAACCAAAAACATTTGAATCATCACCATATGGAGCTCAATAGCTCTCGAACTTTCGATTTTATTTAGTATTTGATTTTCAAAATTCAACAATTATATACTATGTTTATACACTATAGTATAGTAATATAACATCATAATATTTATCAAAACTAATTAAATCATCACCTTCAAGAGCATAAAGCTCACGGCTTATTTGATTTAAAATAGTATTTGATTTCCAAAATTCTAATAATTTTACACAATACATAAACAATATACTAAAGCATTAAAACACCATTGCATGTTCGAAAATAAAATCATACACCAACCTATGAGGTCATAAAGCTCTCGGCCCTTTTTAAATAAATAGCAATTGATTTTCAAAATTCTAATTAAATCATAGAACATATAATCGAGGTTCTAAAGCACTAATATGTCATTACATGCTTGAAATAAAATTATACACCAGGTATAACATATATAAGCTCACGGCATTTTCAAAATTTAAGCTAGGGTTTTCCAAAATTTCAATAAATCATACCATAGTCTTAAATCATAACATAGATCGATAATACATGCTTAGATCATACTAATAAGCATTCGGTCATCTTGGTATATTTTATAAAATTTTGAAAATTAATATAACATATACTATGGTTGAAAATCATATATTGTCAAGATGCGTTCATACATTTCATATATAACAACCTATGTTCATTTACACATATATTCATATATTTTCAAAATAAAATCCTCAAGAACAATATAACACATATCTCGTGCTCAAGAACATTTAACACATACATAGATACATATATAAAGCTTTGAAACCTACATATATACTACATGAACAATTTCGATTTTTTGGATTAAATGGGTGAAAATCGAAGCTATTGGTCATAGTTTACCTTGGAATTAGAATGGTTTCACAAGCAATGTATGTATCGAGGTTGTGAAGTGGAGAAATGGAGAAGAAATGGAAGAGAAAATTTGAAAATAGAGGAGTGGAGCTCTCGGTTTTCAGGCGAGAAAAATGGGAGAAATGGGGTGTTGTGTATTTTGTGTGTTGGGAAAATGTGAGAATGATAATGTATAAGGTGAAGAGCCTCTACAATATCTCTCTCTCTCTCGATTTTCAGCCAAAATGGGCAAAAATCTGATGCCAATGATGAAGATTATAGTGATGATTAGGCTAAGTGCAAAAAGCTAAGCCATGCATTGGGTAGAAAATAGGTGGAGTGCATGCTTGTTGGGGAGAGAGGGATCGGCGCATGGGGGGGTTTAAGGCTGATTTTATTTTATTGTTACACCTAATATATTGTATTAATCATATAATAGGTCATAGATATATAATACATGCCATAAAAATAATTAAATCATCACATAGCTTAATTTGAAATTACGAGATGTAAAATTGGAAAAATGGGATTAAAATATAAATTACACCTATTATTGATACTCATGTAATTTTCGTCCCAAATATACACATATATATCATAATATATGATTTAGATATTGAATAATAGCATAGGATAAAATTATTACACATTTGATCATATAAAAACCTAATTTGAAAATTAGGGTTTCAATTTTATAAAAACTGAAACCTTGATTTTTATGGATGAAATTCTGATTAAAAGCTTAATAATATCCATATATATCATATTATAAAGTTTAGATACCATAGGATAATTTAATGGTATCATTTAATGTGATAAAACCACTTATTTATAAGTTTAGGGTTTCGAAATTAAAATTGAAAATATCGAGTTTAATATCTCAAATATTGATTTTAATAATCATTAATACTGTAATTATATAAAATAATAATAGGAAATTAATTATTATAATTTCCGAGCATTAAACTCATTTTCAAATCGTCTCAGGCGTTAGCGTTAACGTCTCAAAGCGTTCAAAATCGACTCATCTCAAAATGGTGCGATAAGTTCATACTTACTAAATAAATATATTCCATTTAATAAAGGAATTAAGATGAAATTAATTCCAAGCTTCCTTTGCTCGAGAAAATTTCATGAAAAGGCGGCGTTCGATCTGCGTTTGGCGTTAAAATATATTGACGAATCATTTCGTAATATTTCAATCCTTTAATTCACAATCCTTAGTGAATTATGAAAAATTCGTTATAACGATATCGTATCGAAATCACAAGATTCGATGTCGTAAAAGATAATATCTGGCAAAACCACAATTACGGGTTTAGAAAACCGTGTCGTATATTCGTTTCTTTGGAATATTACATTCCACCCCTTACGAAAAATTTCATCCGAAATTTGTATACCTCTTAGAAAAATAAATGGGGTATTTTTCCTCATTGCTTCTTCAAGCTCCCGTGGCTTCTTGTCAAGTGGTGTCTCCTGACACTTTGACTACGGAATCGACTTGCTCGTAGTTGTTGGACTTTGTGGTCAAGTATGGCTGCGGGTTCTTCCTTATAGCTCATGTGCGGCTCGAGGATCACGTCGTCTTGGTGAATCACGTGCTTTGGGTCGTGAGCGTATTTTCGTAATTGTGAGGCGTGAAAAACATTATGGACATTTCCTAGGTTTGGCGGAAGAGCGACCTATAAGCTCTTGGACCTATCCTTTCTAGGATCTCATAAGGTCTATGAAGCGGGGTCTAAGCTTTCCTTCGGGCCAAACGACAATCCCTTTTGATGGAGACCTTAAGAAATACTTTGTCTCCATCCTCGAGCGTAGCTCGGATCTCAGCGTGTCGTAAGATTTCTGTCATCTGAGCCTCTTTTATCCTCGTCCTAATTTGTCGAGCGATTCGATCATCTCGTTCGCGCATCGGGCCCTATGACTTTTTCTCTCCGACTTCATCCCGATAAAGTGGTGATCTACACTTTTGCCATCTGAGGCTTCGTGTGGGGCCATGCCGATCGTAAACGATAGCTGTTGTTGTAAGCAAATTGATCGGTAAAATATCTTCCCATTTGTACCTCGATCCAAAATTACGGTTCTAAGCATATCTTCTAGCGTTTGGATCGTTCTCTCCATTGTCCATCGGTTTGTGGGTGGAATCTTTGTCTTGAAGTTTAATCTCGTACGAGTCTCTCTGCAAGCTAATCAAAATCGGATGTGAACTTGGAGTCTCGATCGAGGTAATAGATTTTGGCACTCCGTGTAGTCGTACAATTTCCTTAACGTCTGGTGGGCGACTTATCGGATCCATAAGTGCTTTGAATAGGTAGAAAGTGAGCACTTTTAGTAAGTCTATCACAATTACCCATATGGCTGTGTTTCCTCTTCTCGATTTGGGTAAGCTTGTAATGAAATCCATCGTTATATCGTCCCACTTCCATTCGAGGATTTCCAGCGGTTGTAACTTCCGTAGGAACGTTGGTGTAGTGCCTTCACTTGTTGACAAACAAGGCAGCGTTCTCTGAAAAAGCTATGTCTCGTTTCATGCCTTCCCCAAAATTTTTCCTTGGTCTTGGTACGTCTTAATCTTGCTGGGTGGGCGGTGTAGGGCGTATCGTGAGCCTCGCTCATGATTTCGTTACGAAGCTCTGCGTCGTCGAGGAGCATATCCTACCTTCAAACAATAAGGCGTTATCCGGTGCCTCTTGGAAATTCTTGAATCCTTGGACCTTAGTCTTTCTCGGATCTTTTCAACTTTTCCTCCATCCTTTGTGTCTCGACAATTCTTTTCTTAGATCGGATGTCGGTGTGAGTGTAGCGATCTGACTCACAATTGTCTGGGTGGTTCAACAGTTCAATCCTCGTTCTACCAAACTCTTGCGAGTTTTCCTCTTGTATAAAGAGACATCCTAACTTGGTATGGCTCTTACGACTCAGCGTCGGCTACTACATTCGCCTTGCGGGTGATAGTTAATACCACGATCGTAATCTTTTACTAATTCTAGCCATCTTCTTTGTCTCGTATTCAGATCTCTTTGTTGAAGAAATACTTCAAACTTTTATGATCGTGAAGATCTCACATCTCACACCATAGAGATGGTGTCTCCAAATTTTAGGGCATGAACTACATTTGCTAATTCCAAATCGTGGGTTGGGTAGTTCGGTTCGTGGGGTTACGAGTTGTCGGGATGCGTAGCTATCACTTTTCCTTCTTGCATCAAAACCTGACCAGTCCGGTCTTAGATGCGTCGGTATAGACCACATACCCTTGTCCGCACAGGATTGCTAGGCTGGTGCCTTGGTCGATTTTTCTTTGAGTATTTGGAAACTCGTCTCGCACTCATCGGTCAATTGAACTTGATTCCCTTAGGAGTAGGTTGGGTTATTGGCCTTGCAATTTTGGAGAATCCTTGATGAATCTCTATAGTAACTTGACTAATCTAGAAACTTCGATTTCGTCTTTGTGTTCTTGGTGATTTCCATTCTTGCGGCCTCTACTTTGGTGGATCTACTTTTATACCTTGACGGACACGATGTGTCGAGGAACATAACTTCCTTCACCAAAACTCGCATTTGCTAAACTTAGCAAAGAGTCTTTCATTTCTCAAGGTTTGCAAAACCGTTCGTAGATGTTCCTTATGATCCTCTTCATTCTTTGAATAAATAAGGATGTCATCTATGAAGACCAAAACAAATTTATCCAAAATGGATGAAATACTACATTCATGAGGTCCGTGAACACGGTGGTGCATTGGTTAACCGAATGGCATAACTATGAATTCATAGTGGCCATATACGGTTGAATGCGATCTTGATACATCTTGGCCGTATTTTCAGCTGGTGGTATCGACTTAAGATCAATTTTCGAGAATACACCGCTCGCCGCAATTGATCAAGCGGTCATCAATTACGGGTAAAGGGTATTTGTTCTTTAGTGTCGTCTTATTTAGCTCTCTATAATCGATGCACGTCCTCAAAGAACCATCCTTCTTCTTAACAAACAAAGCAGGCGCTCCCAGGTGAAACACTCGGCTAATGAATCCTAGATCCAAAAGCTCTTGGATTTGGATTTTCAGCTCTTCTAGCTCCTTTGGGGCCATCCTATAAGGCGCCCGACCTTTGGGGCTGATCAGGGCTCCAAGTCGATGGTAAACTCTAGTTGTCTATCGGGAGGTAGTCTGGTAGATTTTCGGAAATCGTCAGAAAATTCTCGGACAACTTCAATGTCTTCTACCGCGCTTGGGTTTATCCTCATCGTTTAAATAAACAAGGAATGCATGGCATCCTTACGGTTCATCATCCTCCAGCTTGTAGTCTTGATACTATCGGAATCCTCCTTCCCATGCGATCCGGTGAAAATCGTAGCTTCTTGTCGAGGAAAGTGAAGCGAAATTTTCCTTTCCTTACAGAGAATCGTGGAATGATTCTTAGCTAACGATCCATTCAGGATTATGTCTACATCGTCCATGGGTATTATGTTTAGATTGTTAGCGAACCTTAAGTGATCTAATGTCGACTCTAGGTTCGAGCAAAAGTGTATATGATCATAATCCCTCCTATAGGCGATGAGATTCTCATATCACGGCTTGACCTTTCGGACTAAGGCCCGACATTTCTCGCATGATTTTGCAATAAAAGAATCGAAGCACCGTGTCGAACAATACTATAACGGTGGGTTGAGGAGAACTCCCATACACGCAAGTTTCCTTGGTTTTGTTAGATTCTGCCTCTATCTGGGCGTAGGCTCGGCTGAGCATTGAGGGTGACAGGCGCCGGTCCTTGTTGATTTGGCGGTTGTTGCTGGCTTTATTCTTGCCATTCTTGGCGTTGGCGTGGTGGTTGCCGCCTCTGCTTTGTTGTTAGGCGGTGGCTGCCCTGCTGGTTGAGGATTTCTTCTTTGTTCTTTGCCATTATGGTTGTTGTTGGAGTTGTTGTTGGTGGGGTTGTTGCCATTGGAGTTGCGGGGTTGGGGTTGGAATTGCTTGTGGTGGTGGGGTTGGTTGTATAGCCCATAGTGGTGAGCATTGCCGGTTGGTTCGACCTAATATCGAGCGTGACCTTTGGGCAATTGTTGGCGTAATGCCGTTGCCCGCGCATAACGACTTACCACGTTTGCCGTGCACACACCTTGTGTGCTCTATGGCATCTAGGGCATTGAGGTGCCCTTGACATTCTGTGGTCCCTTCTTTGGTGGAGCATAAGCTGCTCTCTTCGATTACATCCTGTTGCGCCGTGTTTCCTTGCCACGGCGCTTGTGACTTCTTCTCCATAGTTTCGCGGTTGTTATTCCGCGGTTGGGGTCGATTCCCTTTTCCTTGTCCAATTACCGTGTGTGCGAGGCGACACCAACTTATTCTCGGTCATGGCGCCTCGATATCAGCTCGTGCGAGAGCTTGATTGTAAGATAGGTCTCCGTGGTGGCAAAGACATGCGTATCTCCATTCTTAGCCACGACTGAACTTTTCCGACATTTTCAAGTCGGTGTCCACGGATCTGGCGCATATCTCGACATCTCGCGAGAAAGTGCGATCATAGTCGATTCTGGATAATTTTCTTGTTTTAGCGGGAAAAACTCTGCCTCTTTTTCCCCTATAGCTTTTGGGGATATACTTTTCATCTGACTCTCTCTTGAAATCCTCCCGAGAATTCTTCAATTTGTTGGTGTAAAGTCTTCTTCGGCCTCCCACGGAAGTCGGTGGTCGATCGGTGGAAGGTAACCTACGACATCCTTTCTGTGCCGTGCACCTTAAGAAAGTGAAAATCCGTTCAATGGCCTAACCCGTTGTTCGAACTTCTTCGGGCTCCCTTTCCGTTAAAAGCAGGAGGGTTTGCCTCAAAATAGTTCTTGATCCTGCGATCGGGTTGAGGTGGAGGCGGTGGTTGGGGATTATCTTACGGTTCTTGCTCGGGATTCTACCCTTCCTCTAGGTCTTCCTCGACCTCGGGTTCTCTTTACGGGTTTCTTCTCGGAGGCGTTACGCTATATAAAACATACCATCGTTAATTACTAAGCGCTTACAACTTAACAAAATAAGGTTTTCATAGCTTCTTCTTAAGCGATATAAAAATAAAACAACTCATCCATAACATAGACAATTGTTACCAAAAGGCCCCACTTGGGTCAAAATATATGTAGATAGATAACGAGGTTTGTCAAAACAAGATGTCAACATCGAGAATCATAGAAAATAGAAATAACAGGTTTCGGGCCCCATGGCCTAAAAGAAAGAAAATCCGAGTCCTAGAACCATGGTATTGAAATAAAAAGGAAAAAGCTAGCACACATGCTAGTCATATGAAACAATTTCTAATTAAAACATCGCCTAAGGTCTTCACGAGTTTCCTTCCTACTCGCGTCTTCCTCGGGGTCTTCCTCCTCTTGGTCGTCTTCCTCATCGAATCGTCCTCACGGTCGTACTCTGGATGGTCTGCATGCCAGCTTCCATCATCGGTATGTCGTGCGGGGTCGAAGTTATCCGCGCCGTATAAGTCGTAGTTGTGGCGGATCGGATGTAGCATACTCGGGTCGGGTCATATCGGGAAGGTATCTAATACTCTCATCCCTTGTTGTCCGTGGAAGGGCTCTTCGTCTTGGTGGTGGTGGATCGGACGCGGTGGTAGAGGCGGTAGTGGCGGACGTCTTGGGTGTCAGCTGCTGGTGGCAACACGGGCTCTCCCGAGGCTCTGGGGCGTCTTGCCTATCCACCTCGTACATCACGCCTCGTCCATCCGTGCGGGGTATCCTTTGGATCAACTTTGTCTCGGAACCTCAAAGTGCTGACCACTCTGGCGACTCGTCACGCGCCAGTGTACTCCGTGGAGGAGATAGGGTCCCATAGGTGCGGCTCGTGAATCTTGTACACGTAAGTCGGGTGACTCACGAACACAGGCGGATCCCCAATCAAATCATAACCTCGGGAATCGATAGATGTAGTCTCCGATACCTCTCGGGCATAACCATCCGGTACAAGGGAGTATAGCTAGGAGTCTCTTGATGCCATCGTGAGTCGGTTGCGCCATAGGCTCGGGCGTTCCTCCACTGGCAGAAGGTAATGCATGAAACTCACCTAGGTCTTCCCGGCGCATCAAC
Organism: Salvia rosmarinus; assembly: GCA_036937905.1. Taxonomy (NCBI): domain Eukaryota; kingdom Viridiplantae; phylum Streptophyta; class Magnoliopsida; order Lamiales; family Lamiaceae; genus Salvia; species Salvia rosmarinus. The sequence goes on along the minus strand of CM072820.1, from coordinate 33,997,293 downwards.
ATTCCCTATAGGTGCGCATCAGCTCCTCGGGTGGGGCATGAGGTCCTACCCTCCTCCTAGCGATATAGCGCATCTCCTCCATCTGCCCGCGGTTAAAACTAACGTAAGTCAACTATCGTTATCTCAAAACAGAAAGGATAGCATAACGAGAAGCAACTAGGCTAGAACTAACAATTCTATAAGGTAGGCAACATCATAATGTACAATACATACCACAACTTACCTTCTTAGTCTTACCCAAACATATACATATAGCTAATGATATCTTAACATACACTACGAGATCATTGTCTTATATTAAACACTTAAGCTAGAGTTCAACAGACTCTATCGTCTTCTGGAGACAGAATTTGGGATTCTGTTCTTCATAACAAATGAAGATCAGTGCGTTAGGAGTACGTAGGTGAAAACCATGCGTAAATCGGAGTCCTAACGAGGGAGATCTAACTAAAACAAATCTACTGCGCAGTGCAGGAAATTTGCGCGATCGTGCAAAAATGTCAATCGAGGCGTACGTCGACGTAATATGTCTACCATATTTGGGTCCTTAAGTCGGGCTGAACATTCTGAAGCCGTAAGTGACGTCCATGTCGTGATTCGTGTTGCTGGTCACTCGTGTCGAGTGATGATGGAGTCTGGCGTCATTCGACTTAAAGGTTGAGGTTGTCCTCGTCCATCCTTCTCGCTCGTCTTCCGTCGTTCGTGCCCAAGGGTATCGTTACTTTCATTCTTCCTATCGTTCTTTTGTTCGCATAAGGAAAAGAAGTTCGTACTTCTATGTTCTTTCACGATACGTGAGCATGCTCCTTAGAGTCTAAGTTCGTCTCATGATAACATATCATTCATCATAAATAAAATTTTGAAAGTCGGAAAGTAAAGTTTTATTTGCAAATTTGGAAGTATGATTTCAAAAGACAGTCATGATCAACTCATATACATATTCAAAATGAATTCGTTCATTTCATGTTGATCATTCAACTCGATACTACCATACACTTCCATCTCAATACTTGAGCAATTGTATTGGCTCAATTCAAAAAATTTTGGAAAAATTTCTTTCTCAACTTCAAAAATTTTCATAATAATAATATTTCTCAAAGTTCCTCTAACTTGCTCATCATGTAGAAATTTTCCATTTCATGAGTTTGAGAAAGAAATCGTTACCTTTTTCCGGTTGAGCTCGATGTGATGGAGTGTTGAGAGGAGTCGGTGGGTTTCTAGAAGTCGGTGACTCGATCTAGACTTAGAATAAAAGGTTTTGGGTTTACAAAGAGCAAAGCGCTCGATACCATACATCACGACCCATTCCGGACCAACCCGGTTGGAGGCGACTAATACTAGGAGTAGTATTTTAGGGATTACATGGGTAAAATAAAGATGCGTAAAATAAACTAACATGCTTGAGTAGAATATGAGGTGATGTTATAATGTTTTTGAAAAAGGTTTGAGCCATCGGACCCCAAAACTTGGCACGATCCGATGGACCTCGATAGTTTGTAACATAAAGCATAAATAAAGGAGTTGAGTATAGCGGCGGAAAGTGTGTGAATACATATATGACGATATGCATTGAGTATAACCACAAATTGAGTAAATCGGTCGAGGACCTTTGGACTCCTCAACACATCCCATCATCACCATCGAGCTCGACTGCACATTTAAAACAAACATGCGGGGCTAAGTACAAGAAATTGCACTCGGTGGACTTATGCGAAAACATTTGATAATATTTGGATTCTGTTGCCGATATCGAGTAAGTCGCGAGGGTTTTAGTTAAAATGCCTTGTGCTTACCAAATCATTCGGTTAAGTAAACATAGCTTTGGCGGGCATTTTCTTGGTGTGTATGGTCCGTATCTCATAGTCTGATACATAATAATAAATAAATAAGCGTCGAGAGAGGCCTCCCGTCTCTGACGCCGTGACCGACCGTAATCCGTCTGACACAGTCGCTCTCTGCAAGCATATGTTAACACGGTATAGTTCCAACCTTCACGCCAATCTAGCGGGCATTTATCATCCGACACGGGACCCGACATTAAAGGTTGGGTGCTACCACAACAAATGATATAATAGTTCCAACCATCTCCATAGCCTACGGGCATGACAGATAGGATCCATACACAAGCGAAATATTTTTGGCGGGTAATGCGGTAAAACATTTGTTAAGCGGTTGTAGGATAAGTCTTTGTAAATAAACTCATTTGAAATAACGATAAAGTCACGTTTTAGTGGGGTGAAAAGGCCCGCATTTTGAAGATAAAGCCGCTTTGGACTATGGTTCGTTGTAAAAGTCTAGGTTCGATCGTTCGTCAAAATCCGTCATTGCGTTTGCGTCCACGCTTCTGGCGAGGCTTTGATCGTCGCTCAAGTCTTCGAGACTTTCAAAGCTAAGATAAACCGATATTTCATATCGATGTGAGGTGAATTCCTTAGTGAATTGATACGTCTCTGTCGTATAACATTGAATTGTTCTGGATTCGCCGAGATCGTTCAGCGTATTGATGCGTTTCTCGATATATGGTTTCATTTGTGAAATCTTTTCTTTCTAATGATTATCATACTCAATTAGTATATCTTATGCGTCTTGGCGTATTTATAAGCGTATAATCGTGCGTTTGACTTGAAAAGTCAGCGAAGTCGACAACAGTCGACAAAGTCGATGATTTTGACTTTTAAATAGTAATTTCTTACTATTTTGTTTTATAAATCGAATTTGATCGATTTGAAAGCGTAAAGTCCTATTTTCGATTTATCTCGTAAATCGAGGTTTATAAATATTTTAGCATTAAATAAACCTTTTATAATTAAAAGCGTATTTTTGTTTTAATCGTTATAAAATGAGCGTTAAGTCTCAAACATAGCAATCTATGTTTATAAAATTTTGTAAAAATTAAAAGCTGTCCAGAATATTAATTTAGCAAATATTTCATTAATAAACTGTTTAAAAAGTTTAAAATCCTTATTAATTATCGAAAACTTCGATAATTAATTTAAAAATGTCGAATGACCTTTGAAAATTTTCTAAATTAATATAGTGCATTATTATACACTATGGTCCAGAATATGAATTTATCAAATTCATATGATATTATTGCTATTTATTTATATATATACATATATATATTTACGGTAATTCAATAAATAAGGAATAATTATCAAAATTCCCAAAATTGATATATACCTAGTATAATATCCCAACATCAATATACATCACCAATATAACCTATAGTTCACCATAACATTCATTTAATAATATATAGTAATTATTCACGGTAATTACAAGATAATTACCAAATAAATAGCAAACAATTTCTAAAATTCCAAATAAATTCCAACATCATTAAACATTATATTATAACATTGTAACATCATAACATCAACCAAAAAACATTTGAATCATCACCATATGGAGCTCAATAGCTCTCGAACTTTTCGATTTTATTTAGTATTTGATTTTCAAAATTCAACAATTATATACTATGTTTATACACTATAGTATAGTAATATAACATCATAATATTTATCAAAACTAATTAAATCATCACCTTCAAGAGCAAAAAGCTCACGGCTTATTTGATTTAAAATAGTATTTGATTTCCAAAAATTCTAATAATTTTACACAATACATAAACAATATACTAAAGCATTAATACACCATTGCATGTTCAAAAATAAAATCATACACCAACCTATGAGGTCACAAAGCTCTCGGCCCTTTTTAAATAAATAGCAATTGATTTTCAAAAATTCTAATTAAATCATAGAACATATAATCAAGGTTCTAAAGCACTAATATGTCATTACATGCTTGAAATAAAAATTATACACCAAGGTATAACATATATAAGCTCACGGCATTTTCAAAAATTTAAGCTAGGGTTTTCCAAAAATTTCAATTAATCATACCATAGTCTTAAATCATAACATAGATCAATAATACATGCTTAGATCATACTAATAAGCATTCGGTCATCTTGGTATATTTTATAAAATTTTGAAAATTAATATAACATATACTATGGTTTGAAAATCATATATTGTCGAATCGTTCATACATTTCATATATAACAACCTATGTTCATTTAACATATATTCTCATATATTTTCAAAATAAAATCCTCAAGAACATATATGATAACAAGGCTCATGCTTGAGAACATTTAACACATACATAGATACATATATAAAGCTTTGAAACACACATATATACTATGAACTGTTTGATTTTTTGATTAAAGGAGGTGAAAATCGAAGCTATTGGTCTTGTATTACCTTGGAATTAGAATGGTTTCAACAAGCAATGTATGTATCGAGGTTGTGAAGTGGAGAAATGGAGAAGAAATGAAGAAGAAAAATTTGAAAATAGAGGTGGGCTCTCGGTTTTGGTGGTTTGGAGAAAATGGGAGAATGAGGTGTGTATTTTGTGTGTTTGAAATGTGAGAAGATGATGATAAGGTGAAGAGCCTCTCTCCTATGCCTCTCTCTCTCGATTTTCAGCCAAAATGGGCAAAAATCTGATGCCAATGATGAAGATTATAGTGATGATTAGGCTAAGTAAAAAGCTAAGCCATGCATTGGGTAGAAAATAGGTGGAGTGCATGCTTGTTGGGGAGAGAGGGATCGGCGCATGGGGGGGTTTAAGGCTGATTTTATTTTATTGTTACACCTAATATATTGTATTAATCATATAATAGGTCATAGATATATAATACATGCCATAAAAATAATTAAATCATCACATAGCTTAATTTGAAATTCAGATGTAAAATGGAAAAATAGGATTAAAATATAAATTACACCTATTATTGATACTCATGTAATTTTCGTCCCAAATATACACATATATATCATAATATATGATTTAGATATTGAATAATAGCATAGGATAAAATTATTACACATTTCAATCATATAAAACCCTAATTTCGAAAATTAGGGTTTCAATTTTATAAAAACTGAAACCTTCGATTTTTATGGATGAAATTCTGATTAAAAGCTTAATAATATCCATATATATCATATTATAAAGTTTAGATACCATAGGATAATTTAATGGTATCATTTCATGTGATAAAACCCTTATTTATAAGTTTAGGGTTTTCGAAATTAAAATTCGAAAATATCGAGTTTAATATCTCAAATATTGATTTTAATAATCATTAATACTGTAATTATATAAAATAATAATAGGAAATTAATTATTATAATTTCCCGAGCATTAAACTCATTTTTCAAATCGTCTCAGGCGTTAGCGTTAACGTCTCAAAGCGTTCAAAATCGACTCATCTCAAAATGGTGCGATAAGTTCATACTTACTAAATAAATATATTCCATTTAATAAAGGAATTAAGATGAAATTAATTCCAAGCTTCCTTTGCTCAGAAAATTTCATGAAAAGGCGGCGTTCGATCGCGTTTGACGTTAAAATATATTGATGAATCATTTCGTAATATTTCAATCCTTTAATTCACAATCCTTAGTGAATTATGAAAAGAATCGTTATAACGATATCGTATCGAAATCACAAGATTCGATGTCGTAAAAAGATAATATCTGGCAAAACCACAATTACGGGTTTAGAATACCGTGTCGTATATTCGTTTCTTTGGAATATTACAATTACGTCCATGGAAGTTGTTCCCTCGTAAATAGTGTTTTAAGATGAGTTTATGAGATGTTATATGCCCGAAAATGTGATATGGATTCTCACATGTTTTCGTGTGAGGATTCTAAAAATGAAATGCTTGTGGAGATTGATTTGATCGATGATTCTATGTTTTAGTAAGAAAACCCTAATTTCAGGGACTAGTTATCCTTTTGATTTCTTTAGTATTCGATGGAATCGATTCTAATTTGTTTCAAAGTTTCCTTAAACATAATTAGGACTTTGGCAAATAATTTGTAATATTCCAAAAGCGAACATATGATTACGGTATTTTAAACCCGTGAATTAGGGTTTTGCAGATACTTATTCTTACGACATCGAATATTGTGATTTGATTGATATCGTTATAACAATTCCTTTTATAATTCACTAAGGATTGTGAATTAAGGAATGAAATATTATGAAATGATTCGATCGATATATTATTTTAACGTCGATCGCGTATCGAACGTCGTATTTTATGAAATTTTCGGTGTAAAGCTTGGAATTAATTTCCATACTAATTCCTTTATAAAAAAGGAATATATTTATAAAGTAAGTATGAACTTCTCGACCATTTTGAGATGAGTCGATTTTGAGCGTTTGAAGCGTTTTGAGCGTCAACGTCTTGAGACGTTTTGAAAATGAGTTTAATGCTCGGAAATTATAATAATTAATTTCCTATTATTATTTTATATAATTAAATTTTTATTAATTATTAAATCGAATTTTTAGCTATTAAAATTTGATATTTTGGAATTGAATTTTTCGAAAACCCTAAGTTTATAAACTATGGTTTTTCACATGAAATGATACCATTAAATTATCATATGGTATCTAAACTATATGTTATAATATATATGAGTATTATTAAGCTATAAAATCAATTTTGGAGCATTAAAACTCGATATTGCATATATATAATTTTCGAAACCCAATTTTTATAATTAGGGTTTCATATGCATGAATTAATGCTATAATTTTATCCTATGCTATTATTTAATATCTAAATCATATATTATGATATATATATGTATATTTTGAAAATTACATGAGTATCAATAATAGGTGTAATTTATAATTTTTATCCTATTTTCCATATTAGCTCGATATTTTCGATATATATGCCTATATGTTGATTTAATTATTTTAATGACTTGTATTATATATCTATGATCATGTATGATTAATACATGTATTATGGTACAAAATGAAATTAAATCAGCCCTAAATCCCCTATATCGCGCTACACCCATCCAACAAGCATGATATCACCTCCTTTGGACCAATGCATGGGCACTTTTAATCTAGCCTAATGATCACTACATTCTCATCATTAGGCTGCAGATTTTATCCCATTTGTGGGCTAAAAATCGAGTGAGAGAGAGAGATACGGAGAGAGGGATAGTATTGAGAGGCTCTTCTCTTATTCATTACTCATCCAACTTTGGAACACTCTCAAAACTCTCCATCTCTCTCCAAAAACACGAAGCAATGAGCCACTCCCTCCATTTTCGAAAATTTCTTTTTCCTTCTTCTCATTTCTTCTCCCAAACCTCGATACCATACCAGTATTCTTGAGATCTATACCATTTCAAGGTAAAACAAGGCACCATAGCTTTGATTCCATCTCCATTTTGCTATGAAAATCGAGCATGTTTATATATATGTATGTGTGTTTGAATGTCATATATATATATTTGTATGTTTTAAGGTTCTTGTGAATGATTTATGGATATATATTGTTCTTGATGATTTGTATTCAAAAATATGTGAATATATGTTCGAATGAACATAGATGGTTGTATATGGAGTTTTAGAATAGATCTAGCATGTGTATGTGATTTTGAACCATATAATATGTTTAACTAATTTTTGAAAACCATATAAAATAAAATGATGGTGACCGAATACTTCTAAAAATATTCTGTGATTGATTAATGTTCTATGATCATGTTTAGAGTTCATAGGTTTGATTTAAAATTTTAGAAAACCACAAGCTTTTTTATTAAAATATAGTGAGCTATTTGGTGTGTACCTTGGTGTATAATTTTATTTGAAGCATGTAATGTCATATTAATGCTTTAATGTATTGTTTATATGTTCTATGATTTATTTAGAATTTTTGAAACCATATGTTTAATTTTGAAGAATCCGTGAGCATATATACATTGAATGTTGATGTATGATTTTATTTTAATCATACAATGGTATGTTAATACTTTATTATATTGTTTATGTATTGTATGATTTTGTTGAATTTTGGAAATCAAATACTAAATTGAATCAAAAAAACCGAAGAGCTATTGCTCAATAAGGTGATGATTTAATTTAGTTTTGATGAATGTTTTAATGTTATAATGTTGTATTATAATGTATAAACATAGTGTATAATTATTAGAATTTTGGAAATCAAATACCTAATTTAAATCAAATAAACCGAGAGCACTATGTGCATAAGGTGATGATTTAATTGGTTTTGATGATTAAATGATGTTATATTGTTATACTATAGTATATAAGCATAGTATATAATTGTTGGAATTTTGAAAACCAAATGCTAATTAAAATCAAAAATCCGAGAGCTTACAAGCTCATATGGTGATGATTTAAATTGGTTTGGTTGATATTATGATGTTAAAATGTTATAATATAATGTTTAATCATGTTATGATTTAATTAGAAATTTTAGAAATTGTTTGATAATTATTGGGTAATTAATTCAAAATTACCGTGAGCATTATTGATTTATTCATGAATGAATGGTTATGATGGACTATAGGTTATATTTATGATATATATTGATGTTGGGATATTATACTATGTGTATATTAATTTTGGGAATTTTTGGATAATTATTCCATATTATATGGAATTACGAATTATATATATGTATATATATCTAATAAATGACAAACAATATCATATGGATTTTATAAATTCATATTCTGGACCATAGTGTATAATAATACACTATATTAATTTAGAAAAATTTTCAAAAGTCATTTAGTATTTTAAGCTAATTATCGAGATTTTTGATAATTAAAAGGATTTTAAAATCCTTTTAATTCAGTTTATTAATAAAATATATGTCTAATTAATATTCTGGACATATTTGGAATTTATAAAATTTTATAAACATAGATTACTATGTTTGAGACAAACGTTAGGTTATTAACGTTTTAAAATAAAAAATACGCGTTTTAATTATTAAAAGGTTTATTAAATGCAAAATCATTTATAAGTCCTTTGATTTACGTGATAAATCAAGAAATGGGACTTTCGTTTTTAATCGATCGAATTCGATTTATAAATAAAATAGTAAGAAATTACTATTTGAAAGTCAAAATTGTTGACTTTGTTGACGATGTTGACTTCGTTGACTTTTAAAGTCAAGCGTGCGATATATCGTTCGATAAACACGCCGATACGCGTAAGATGTACTAATTGAGTATGATACCTCATTAGTAAGAAAAGATTTCACAAATGAAATCCTTATATCGAGAAACGTGCTCATCGTTAAAGCGTTTAAGCGGGGGCGTTAAGCGAAATAGTTGAGCGTATCTCGAGGAATGAGAACAATTCGATTAAATAACGTATTTGAAAGCATATCTAATTCATTTGAGAATTCGGTTTACATCGATATAAAATATCGAAGTTATCTTAGCTTTTGAAAGTCTCGAAGACTTGAGCGACGTCTTAAAGCCTCGCTTTTCGTAAAGGTGTGGACGCAACGCGCGCGATCGGATCTTGACGTACAAACAAACCTGGGACTCGATTTAGGACTCGATTTACGGTGAACCATAGTCAAAATGTGGGCTTTTATCTTCAAAATGTGGGGCTTGAAATGTGGGCCTTTTCTTACCCCACTAAGATGTGACTTTCTTGTTATTCCAAAATGAGTTTATTCTGATACTTATTCTACAAATGTTGACAAATGTTTACTACATTACACCGCCAAAAATATTCTTTTTGTGTATGGATCCTATCTGTTATGCGGGTAGAGTGTGGCGATAGTTGGAACTTTATTATGACGAGGTTATGTCATTTGGGTGCATGACCTTTTAAATGTCGGGTCTGTCTTGGGATGATAAATGCAGCTAGGATTGGCGTGAAGGTTGGAACTATTGCTATGTTAACATATGCTTGTGAGAGTGAGCGTGTCTTTGTGCGGGATTACGGCGGTCACGGCGTCGTAGATGGGAGGTCTCCATCTCGGCGTTTAATTTTAATCTTGTTATGAATTGTTACTATGAGATACGGACCATACGCAAGAAAATGCTCGGCGAGCTATGTTCTGACGAAAATGATTTGGTAAGCATAAGGCATTTTAACTAAAACCCTTGTGACTTACTTGATATTGGCGGTAGAATTCAAATATTATCAAATGTTTGGCATGAGTCCTTTGAGTGAAATTTCTTGTACTTAGCCTGCATGTTTATTTTTAAATGTGCAGGTTGAGTTCTGATGGTGATGATGGAGGATGTGTTGAGGAGTCCAGTGTCCTTGACTGTTTATTTAGGATTTGGTTTTCGCCTTGAATACATATCATCATATATGTATTCACACACTTTCCGCTGCTAAACTCGAACTCTTTACTTTACGTCATGAACTATTAAGGTCCATCGGACCATGGTAATTCTTTGGGTCGATGGCTAAACCTAATTCTAATCGTTTGATATTGTATTATCGAAACTATCGAGCATGCTAATTATCGTTGATATGTACCTCTATCTCGGTTTGTTGTCTTATAATACTATTTCTAGTATTAGTCACCCTCTAGTCAGGGTTGAGTCCGGGGTGGGGCATGACAGTGGTATCGAGCATTGTTGCTCTTTGTAAACCCAAATTCCTTTTTATTCTAAGTCAGGTCGAGTCATTTGGACTTCTAGTAACCTCTTGACTCTCTCAACACTCCATCACATCGAGCTCAACGGGAAAAAGGTAGCGCATTTCTTTCTCAAACTCATGAAATGGAAAATTTTTACATGTTGAGCAAGTTGGAAGAACTTTTGAAAGATTATGTTATTATGAAAATTTTGACGATGGAAATGGAGTTGAGCAAGAAAGTTTTTCCAAAACTTTGGTTTGAAACGATAACTAATGCACGAATACTCAAGTATTGAGATGGAAGTATATGGTGGTACTAGTTGAATGATCAACATGGGATAAATGAATCCATTTTGATATGAATATGAGTTGATTATGATTGTTATGTTGAAATCGTATTTCAAAATTTTCAAATGAGACCTTATTCCAACTTTCAAAATTTTGTTTATGATGAGCGATATGTTATCATGAGATGAACCTGACTCTAAGGAGCATGCTCATGTATCGTGAAAGAACATAGAAGTATGAACTTCTTTTTCCTTACGAGAACAAAGAGCGATAGGAAGAATGAAAGTGATGATGGCCTCGAGCTCGAACAACGAAAGACGGCGAGAAGGATGAACAGGGCGACCTCAACCTTGAAGATGAACAGCGTCGACACTTCATCACTACTTCGACATAAGTGAGCATCGACACAAATCATGACATGGGCGTCACTTACGGCTTCAGAATGTTCAGCCTCAACTTAAAACCCGAATATGGTAGGCGTATTACGTCGACATACGTCTCGATTTACATTTGGCACGATCGCGCAAATTTCCTACACTGCGCAGTAAATTTGTTTCAGCTAGATCTCTCTCGTTGGGACTCCGATTTACGCATGGTTTTCACCTGTGCACTCTAACGCACTGATCTTCATTTGTTATGAAGAGCAGAATCCCCAATTCTGTCTCAGAATACGATAGAGTCCGTTGAACTCTAGTTCGAGTGTTTGGTATAAGATCAGGATCTCGTAGCATATACTAAGATGTTATTGGTTTATATGTATACGTTTGGGTAAGACTAAGAAGGTATGTTGTGGTATGTATTGTACATTATGATGTTGCCTACCTTATAGATTTTCTTGGCCCTTACCTAGTTGCTTTACGTTATGTTTAAGTTATCCTTGCCTGCTTTTGAGATGACGATAGTTGACTTATGTTAGTTTTGATCATGACAGATGGAGGGGATGCGATACATTGCTCGAAGGAGGATTGGACCGCACCCGACCCCCGAGGAGGTAATGAGCATTTATCGCTCCGGTGGATGTGTCTTGGGAGGACTTGGGCGAGTTCTGGCATACTATCTCGCGCTTTGGAGGCGCCCGAGCCCATGGTGCTCTGGCTATGATGGCATCAGACGTCTCCTAGCCATACTCCCTTGTGATTGGGAGGACTATGCCCGGGAAGTGTCAGGGGATTACATCTACCGGGCGATGGGAAGCTATGACTTGGTGGGAGATTTGCCCAGTTGTGAGTCACCGACTTACGTGTACACAACATTATAGGCAGCACCAGAGGACCCTACCTCCTCCCCGAGTATACAGGCGGGATAAGTCGCAGAGTGGCTATACACGGAGGTTCCGAGGTAGATTGACCCGGTCGTGCCTCCATTCCTTTTGATGAGGAAGGCACGCCCGCTTAGAGAAGGCGACCATACAGAGCCTTGGGAGAGCTGTGTTCCCACCCCACATTGGACACCCGTCGTCCACGGTACCACCTCCACCACCCATGGCCGCATCCGTACCGCCGGTCGAGCATTTCCGTCGGACAAAGACGGATGAGAGTGATAGGCGATCGGATGGGTATGGCCCGATCCGCTATACCTACGATCGATCCGTCACGACTATGAGCTATCTGGCGATGACGACTTTAACCCCATGAGAGACATACCGATGGTGGAAGGCGATGGGCGGGACCATCGAGGACTACCCGCATGGACATTTCGGCGGCGAGGGCGACTCGAGAGGAAGAGGAAGATCCCGTGGAGGGCGGACGGTGGGAGGGCGATAAACGCCGCATTTTACACGCTTATAGTTGATATTTGAAGTTGAGTTTAGCTCGCTTAATGTGCGCTATGTATCGATTCTTAATGTTTTATCTATTTCTAGAAGATACTCGCTCTTGGGTGTTATTTGGTGTTTTGTAGGTTTATGTGTTGAAAATCAAGCAAGGAACCAAGACAAACCAAATGAACAACCGACTATTTCTAGCGACCACCTAGCGGTCGCGCCAGCTGGTCGCGAGGCAAACCAGCGAGAGCCGTAAGAGCCGCGCACACTCGCGCCGCGAGCTAAGCCTGGCGTCGAGAACTCATCGACGATTTCGCGACCGCCTCATAACGGCCAGCGACCGCTAGTCGGGTCGCGAGGAAGCGAGCGCAAGAGGCGCATCATGGCGAGAAGGGCGGCGAGACTTACTCGCGACCACACCTAGCGACCGCGAAGGGTGGTCGCGAGACGGCGCAGTAAGAGAAAATTAGGGTTTGGGGTGTGCTATATATGGCAACACCCCACGCGCTACCATGATCGCCCATTACGCCTGACCTATTTTCGCGCTTTTTCCTCGCTTTTACATCTTTTAGTCTTTAGTTTTCATTCCCGCTAGTTCTAGCTTTAATTTTCCGCTGTTCTTGTTTAGTTTATCGATCGGAACGCTTTGTCCGATCGCTTTCTCGCTATTTTCCGCTTATCGTTTGGGATCGATTCAAGACCAACAATTGTTCTTCCAACGCTTCATCGCGGGTTTTATGCATTTATTTTCCGTTTCTATGTTTTATCATATTTTTATTCCGTTAATTATGTCAGGTAATTTTCCGCTCTAATCCTGTGGTTTGCATGATTCGATCCTATATGTTGTGATTCCTGTTATCTCTATTTACCTTCGTGCATTGATTCATGATTCATGGTGCTTATTTATATGTGTTGATTTTTGATCAATCTTGATGCATATCTAGTTGTCGCTAATTACGTAATTGTATTAATTGTCAATCGATCTTGAATGCATGATACTTAATAAGCCTCGAGTCGTAGCTTAGATAGGATATTCGTGAGAAGCGTATTCTTAGTGATCCTTTCGAGTTGCTTGTTTTCACCTAGAGACGTAATGCTAATAGGGAAAACTAGTAATCTACACCGCAATTGTCTTAATGTAAGTTGTCGGTTATATATGTGATCTTCCATCTTATCGGATTAAAATTGGTTAATAGGAATGTGATAAACATACGCTGTGGATAGGATTAATGCATCCCAGGGTTAGTCTCTCTTTTCGTTTTATCATCCGTGTTTTATTGCTTTGTTTTATTTCGCTTGTTACCTTTGCTTTGATTAAATTCAAGCCCTCGAACCTCTTACCGATTTACGCTGGCGAATAATGATGAATAATCGCTGAGCTAGCTTCTGGCTTTCAGATTACAATCCTCATGGATACGATACTTCGCTACCCTATACTTACACCTTTTGCGTGTGAAAAGGAGCGATCAAATTTTGGCGCTGTCGGGATTGTTAAGATCACATAGGAATAATTGACGATTTGGATTTATTAATTCAAGTTATATCATTATTATTTATTTATTTTGCAAGAGTCAATTCTCTCTTTCTCGTGTACTATATGTTTACAAGATCTCGTGGACCTCATGAAATATTTTAGATCCCGAGATCGAAAGTTCTCAAAGAGAATAGACGGAGGCGGTCGCCAGTTATGGCAAGATTTCAAACCACGGGAGTGCCCCCGAGCAAGCCTGACCCCGCCAAGTATACCGAGATGAAACGCCAAATGACGAACATGGGACTCCTTGTCCCCTGCTCAAGGGCAGTCGTTAAATCACATGTATCGACATCCCACCGAAGCAGCCCAAGGAGGATGGAATCCGCGCATATAGATCATCATAATCTGTCAGATGCCAACCCCATTACTTTTCAAGAACACCCGTGAGGTTTCTCGCCTGTAATGGAGTGATTCAAGAGACGAAGAAACCGAGTCTAGAGGACATGATGCCAGCTTGGTTGTAAGCAACCAACAATTGGCAACGAACTGTAATTCATTTATAAGCAAGATCGCCGTAAAATTACGGCTGAGTTCATCGTGACGGCTATGAGCGAACACATGAAAGTAATGGAGAATCAGATTGGTCACTAGCAGCATAAGTGAATGCACTACAAAAGACGAACGGTGAAAATGGGCCAAAGAAAGAGGATCTCGCGATCGAGTCGCATGTCATGAGGAATCCTACAAAGGCGCAAAGAAGGAGGATATAGCGGCGGTTCAACGGGCGCGACAAATCAAGACGCGCCCACGAGAAGTCACCGAGGGCCTCATGAGCGACCTAGCGGTCGCTAGTCACACCGTTGCCGCTAGAAACCGTGCAAGAATCTAATAGCCGCTATTCACGCGCATATTCCTCCCAGATCGCTATTTGATCACGCACCATTGCTTCTACACACGCCGCATACTTAGAGGGCAATCGACCGCCGATAAGAACGCGAGAAAGAAGAAGTGGACTCGGCATGGAACTCCGAGTGAATCATCCAAGTTTGGGGGCCACTTCCACGCTCGGGGTGGTCAACGGTGAATGCGAAATCTGAGCGGAATTCGCAATTTTGGAAGAAGTCCATTGCTACCGTAATGCCGGATTGAACAAGGTATGTGATGGTCTAGCTAAAGACGTTAAAGTAAGCACTTGTTGGGAGGTAACCCAACGCTTTGTTTTGTTTTCATGTTTTGTCGTGTTTTTCGCTTTGCGTTGTTTTGTCGTTTCGCTGTTTTTTTTTTTTTCGCGTCGTCGATCAACGAGTTAAGTGAAGTGTGTTAATCCATGTGGCCAATGACGATAGAAATTTTTGTGAAATTTAATGATAGTGCGCATGATATGTTAGAAAATGACGCATGAATGACGTGAGATGGCTTTAGCTTGTTGTTTTGACCATTTGCTTATCCTCTGTGAGACTTCGAGCTTCATTTGTATACATATCTTGATACAGTTTCTTTTAATTGTGTGATATCGTGTATGTGATTATCTTCTAGAACTTGCCGTTCTTCTGTGTCGAGACTGCAATATGTGTTTCGAATTTGGAAAGGATAAAAGGCCATCTTTGTTAACCACATATTCACCCAAACACTAACCCGATGTTATATACCATTTGTTGCCTTCTTTGAGCCTTTATTAGACTTTTTCTTTCGATTAACCGGATGATAGGAGGTGAGGATGGATATGGGAATCAAAAGGGGTGAAATTTTGATGTAAGTTATGACGAGAAAAGTTTATTTTAGAAAAATACATCTGTGGTGAAGAATAGTACCTTTGTTGTAAAAGTTAAACCCTATAAGCTCTAGAAAAGAAAAGAAAAAGAAAAATGTTAAGTTCACTATGAGTGTTGAGCATAAAGGGTCTTTAATCAAAGTATAGGTACTTTCGTGGCATTAAACGCCGTTGATTTAGCACGTTGGGAAAGAAGAGGAAAATGGACAAAGTCCATATGTGTCTAAATGTATAAACGATGGTGCTTGGAATAGTCTTGAGTCACTTAGCCATATATTATCCTACCTTAACCAATGTGCCTACATTATAACCTATCAAAAGACCTCTTTGATCCTTATTTGAACACATTTGACGGTGGAGATGTTAGAGAAACGCAAGCCTATGGTAAGATGTTGCATTGCATTGATCGCCGAGTGTATACACGTCCTTAATTTCTTTATGAGTTTGAGTGTATCCTATATATTCTACACACATGCCGTTGTAGGTTGAAATAAATGAGCTTTGCCTCGATAGTTGTTTGCGTTGAGTGGACTAACGCCGCCATGTGCACTAATGTTTTGAGCGCTGATATGTTTTGAGGCCTAGAATGGTTATCCTCTTTTCATACGCCTGCTGATCTTTCGTTTGTCTTTCTCATTCGCTTTTGTTTGAGGACAAACAATGCTTTAAGTTTGGGGGTTTGATAAACGCGCATTTTACACGCTTATAGTTGATATTTGAAGTCGAGTTTAGCTCGCTTAATGTGCGTTTATGTATCGATTCTTAATGTTTTATCTATTTCTAGAAGATAACGCTTGGGTGTTATTTTGGTGTTTTGTAGGTTTATGTGTTGAAAATCAAAGCAAGGAACCAAGCACAAACCAAATGAACAACCGACCTTATTTCTAGCGACCAGCCTAGCGGTCGCTAGGCTGGTCGCATGAGCAAACCAGCGAGAGCCCGAAGAGCGCGTCACACTCGTGCCCGCGAGCGAAGCCCAGCGCCGAGAACTCACCTGACGATTTCGCCACCGATTCATAAGCGGCTAGCGACCGCTAGTCGGGTCGCGAGGTACAAAGCGAGCGCAAGAGGCGATCATGGGCTAGAAGGTCGCGCGAGACTACCTCGCGACCACACCTAGCGACCGCGAAGGGTGGTCGCGAGACGGCGCGGCGTAAGAGAAAATTAGGTTTGGGTGTGCCTATATACGGCAACACCCCACTCGCGCCTCATGATCGCCCATTACGCCCCGCACCTATTTTCACAGTTTTTCCCGCCACATCTTTTAGTCTTTAGTTTTCATTCCGTTTAGTTCTAGCTTTAATTTTCCGTTGTTCTTGTTTAGTTTATCGATCGGAACGCTTTGTCCGATCGCTTTTCGCTGTTTTCCGCTTATCGCTTGGGATTGGATTCAAGACCAACAATTGTTCTTCCAACGCTCATCGCGGGTTTTATGCATTTATTTTCCGCTTCTATGTTTTATCATATTTTATTCCGTTAATTATGTCCAGGTAATTTTCCGCTCTAATCCTTGGGTTTGCATGATTCGATCCTATATGTTGTGATTCTGTTATCTCTATTTACCTTCGTGCATTGATTCATGATTCATGGTGCTTATTTATATGTGTTGATTGATCAATCTTGATGCATATCTAGTTGTCAGTTAATTACGTAATTGTATTAATTGTCAATCGATCTTGAATGCATGATACGAATAAGCCTTGAGTCGTAGCCGAGATAGGATATTCGTAGGAAGCGTATTCTTAGTGATCCTTTTGGAGTTGCTTGTTTTCACCTAGAGACGTAACAGTAATAGGGAAAACTAGTAATCTACAGCCGCAATTGTCTTAACAGAAGTTGTCGGTTATATATGTGATCTTCCATCTTGTCTGGATTAAAATTGGTTAATAGGAACAGGATAAACATACGTTGTGGATAGGATTAATGCATCCCTAGGGTTAGTCTCTCTTTTCTGTTTTATCATCCGTGTTTTATTGCTTTGTTTTATTTCTGCTTGGTTACCTTTGCTTTGGATTAAATTCCGAAGCCCTTGAACCTCTTACCGATTTTGCTTGAATAATGATGAATAATCGCTGAGCTAGCTTACGTGCTTTCAGCATTACAATCCCCTCGTGGATACGATACTTGCCACCCTATACTTACACCTTTGCGTGTGAAAAAGAAGCGATCGACGCATGATGTAGACCCCGATGAAGCTTAAGGAGATTTTTTTTTTGTTTAAGCTTCGTTGTTTTCCTTTTCCTATGTTTAAATTTTAATGATGGATTTAGAAACCTTAACTTTGGAAGGCCGTGTAGGCCGGATTCCGTTTTTTGTATAACCGTTGGTATTGAACATCCCGCCTATGGCGTAAATTTTGGATATAAATATACATGACCTCGATAGGGCTTTGCGGCAAATTATGTTTGTTAAGAGTGATATATTTTGTTTAGAATCGTTTTACAATAAGGCCATAATAGTGTTGGTGTATGTTGGGTTGTGAAAAGAATAAGTGCCTAATGATTACTTGTTTTCTATAAAGATGCCTCAGAAGAAACCGAGCAGAACCTAGAGGTCGAGGTCGGGAAGGCCGAGAGGAGGGGTAGAATCTCGAGCAAGAAGTCGAGGACATTCCCCAACCACCCTTCCACCTCAACCCGATCGCAGGATCGAAGAACTATTTCTAAGATGTAACCTCCGCCTTTAACGGGAAAGTCAACCCAGGAAGGTTCCGAGCAACGGGTTAGAGCCATTGAACGGATTTTTACCTTCTTAAGATGCACGGCACATGAAAGGTCAGTCGTGTAGGTTACCTTCCAGTGATAGACCGGTGACTTACCGTGGGAGGCCGAAGAAGACATTTATCGGCCGAGCAAACTGGAGGAGTTCTCATGGGAGGACTTCAAGAGGAACAGATGAGAAGTACATCCCAAAAGCTATAAGAGGAAGAAGGGCGAGAATTTTCCCGCTAAACAAGAAAGGATGTCATGTGATCGACTATGATCGCGTCATGAGATGTCGAGATATGCACCTAATCGGTGGACACCGACTTGAAAATGTCGGAGAAGTTCAGTCGGGCTAAGAATGGAGATACGCATGTCTCTTGCCACCATGGAGACCTATCTTACACTGAAGCTCTCGCACGAGCTTTAGATATTGAGGCGGCAATGTCCGAGAATAAGTCGGTGTCGTCTCAGACACACAATGCGTTGGACTGAGGAAAAGGAAAATGGGAACCCAACCGCTGGAGCTACGGGACACGAGTCATAAGCGCCGTGGCAAGCGAAACACGCGCAGAAGGACAGAGTGGAAGAGAGCAGCTTATGCTCCACCGCAAGGGACCGCAAGAGCAGATTGAGGCACCTCAATGCCCTAGATGCCATAGAGCACACAGTGAGTGTGCACGGCAAACGTGGTGAAGCTGTTACAAGTGCGGGCAAGCGGAATTACGCCAACAATTGCTTCAAAGGTCACGCTCGGATATATGTCCGAACCAACCGGCAATGCTCACCATTATGGCTATCAACTTCAACCCCGTGGCAACAACCCCAGCGGTGGTGCAAAGAACCACAATGGCAAAGCAAGAACAACAACCTCGCAGAATCGCAGTGGCAGCCACCGCCTCAACAACAACAGAGGTGGCAACCACCGCGACAACGCCAAGAGCGCAAAGAATAAAGCCAGCGGCAGCAAGATCAACATGAACAACGCCCGTCGGCCTCACCGGCTCAGCTAGAGCCTACGCCAGATAGAGGCGATCTAACAAAACCAGGAAACTTGGCGGGTATGGGAGTTCTACTCAACCCACCGTTATAGTATTGTTCGACACGGGTGCTTCAGATTCTTTATTGCAAAATCATGCGAGAAATGCCGGGCCTAAGGTCAAGCCGGGATATGAGGATCTCATCGCCTATAGGAGGGATTATGATCACACACACTTTTGCTCGAACCTAGAGTCGACATTAGATCACTTAAGGTTACGCTAACAATCTAAACTTAATACCCATGGATGATGTAGACATAATCCTAGGAATGGATGGTTAGCTAAGAATCATTCCACGATTCTATGTAAGGAAAGGAAAATTTCGTTTCACTTTTCCGGCAAGAAGCCACGATTTCCCGGATCAAGATGGGAAGAAGAGTTCCATCGTATCGGCACTACAAAGCTAGGAGGATGATGAACCGTAAAGGATGCCATGCATTCCTTGTTTATTTGAACGAAGAGGATAAACCCAAGCACGGGTAGAAGACATGAAGTTGTCCAAGAATTTTGGACGATTTCGAGAATCTACCAGACTTCTCCGATAGACAACTAGAGTTTACCATCGACTTGGAGCCCGGATCAGCCTCGAGGTCGGGCGCGCCTATAGGATGGCCCCAAAAGAGTTGGAGGAATCGAAAACCAAATCCAAGAGCTTTTGGATCTAGGATTCATTAGCCGTGAGGCGCTGCTTTATTCGTTAAGAAAAGGATGGTTCTTTGAGGATGTGCATCGATTATAGAGAACTAAATAAGATGACACTAAAGAACAAATACCCTTTACCCGAATTGATGACTGTTTGATCAATTGCGAGGAGCGGTGTATTCTCGAAAATCGATCTTAAGTCGATACCATCATTGAAAATACGGTCCGAGGATGTACCAAGATCGCATTCCAACGAGATATTGCCACTATGAGTTCATAGTTATGCCATTCGGATTAACCAATGCACCGGCCGTATTCATGGACCTCATGAATGTAGTATTTCATCCATTTGGATAAATTTGTTTTGGTCTTCATAGATGATATCCTTATTTATTCAAAGAATGAAGAGGATCATAGGAACATCTAAGAACGGTTTGCAAACCTTGAGAGACGAAAGACTCTTTGCTAAGTTTAGCAAATGTGAGTTTTGGCTGAAGGAAGTTATGTTCCTTGGACACATCGTGTATTTGAAGGTATAAAAGCGAGATCCACCAAAGTAGGCGATGCAAGGTGAATGGAAATCACCAAAGACTCAAAGACGAGATTAGAAGTTTCCTAGGATTAGCTGGTTACTATAGGAGATTCATTGAAGGATTCTCCAAAATTGCAAGGCCAATAACCCAGCTACTCCGGAAAGGAATCAAGTTCAATTGGACTGATGAATGCGAGACGAGTTTCCAAATACTCAAGGAAAAATTGACCAGTGCACCAGTTCTAGCAGTCCCAGAAGCGGACAAAGGGTATGTAGTCTATACAGACGCATCTAAGACTGGACTGGGTTGTGTCTTAATGCAAGAAGGAAAAGTGATAGCTTATGCATCCCGACAACTCAGACCCCACGAACTGAACTACCCCACCCACGATTTGGAATTAGCAGCTGTAGTTCATGCGCTGAAAATTTGGAGACACCATCTCTATGGAGTGAGATGTGAGATCTTCACGGATCATAAAAGTTTGAAGTATTTCTTCGAACAACGAGATTTGAATATGAGACAAAGAAGATGGCTTGAATTAGTGAAAGATTACGACTGTGGTATTAACTATCACCCGGGCAAAGCGAATGTAGTAGCTGACGCCTTGAGTCGTAAGAACCATACCAAGTTAGGATGTCTCTTTGTTCAAGAGGAAAAACTCGTTGAAGAGTTTGGAAGAATGAGGATTGAACTGGTGGAACCACCTGAGACAATTGTGAGTCAGACGCTATACTCACACCGGCATCTGACCTAAGAAAAAGAATTGTCGAGAGACAAAGGATGGAGGAAAAGTTAGAAAAGATCAGACAAAGAATAAGGTCTGAAGGATTTAAGAATTTCCAAGAGGCGCCAGACAACGCCTTATTGTTTGAAGGTAGGATATGCGTCCCTGACGACGCAGAGCTTCAGAATGAAATCCTGAGTGAGGCTCACGATACACCCTACACCGCCCACCCAGGCAGTACTAAAATGTACCAAGACCTGAAGGGAAAGTTTTGGTGGGAAGGCATGAAACGAGACATAGCATCTTTCAGAGAACGCTGCCTTGTTTGCCAACAGTAAAGCGTTACATCAACGACCTTATGGAAAGTTGCAACCATTGGAAATCCTCGAGTAGAAATGGGACGATATAACGATGGATTTCGTTACAAGCTTACCCAAATCGAAAAGAGGAAACACAACCATATGGGTAATTGTGGATAGACTTACCAAGATTGCTCACTTTCTACCTATTCAAAGCACTTATGGATCTGATAAATTGGCCCAGCTGTACATTAAGGAAATTATACGATTACATGGAGTGCCAAAATCTATTACCTCTGACCGAGACTCCAAGTTCACATCCAGATTCTGGATTAGCTTGCAGAGAGAACTGGGTATGAGATTAAATTTCAGTACAGCATTCCACCCACAGACTGATGGACAGTCGGAAAGGACGATCCAAATGCTAGAAGATATGCTTAGAACAGTAATATTGGATCGAGGTGCAAAATGGGAAGACATTTTACCTCTGATTGAGTTTTCCTACAACAATAGCTACCAAGCGACGATCGGCATGGCCCCATACGAAGCCTTGTATGGCAAAAGTGTAGATCACCGCTTTATTGGGATGAAGTCGGTGAGAGGAAAGTTATAGGGCCTGATGCAGTGAACGAGATGATCGAGATCGTCCGACAAATTAGGATGAGAATCAAAGAGGCTCAAGATAGGCAAAAATCTTACGCCGATACGCGTAGATCCGAACTACGATTTGAAGATGGAGACAAAGTGTTTCTTAAGGTCTCTCCATCAAAGGGGATCGTCAGATTCGGACTAAAAGGGAAGTTGAGACCCCGCTTTATAGGACCATATGAGATCCTAGAGAGGATAGGTCCAGTAGCTTATAGGTTGGCTCTTCCGCCAAACCTAGGGAATGTGCATAATGTTTTTCACGTGTCGCAATTGCGAAAATACGTTCAAGATCCTAAGCATGTGATTCACCAAAACGACGTGATTCTCAAGCCCGACATGAGCTACGAAGATAACCAACGGCAATTTCGACTATAAAGTCCAATGACCACGGAGCAAGTCAATCTGTTAGTCAAAGTGTTTGTGGAGACACCACGGACGAAGAAGCCACGTGGGAACTTGAAGAGCGATGAAAGAACGATACCCGATTTGTTTTTCTAAAGGTATACAAATTTCTGGATGAAATTTTTCGAAGGGGTGGAATGTAATATTCCCAAGAAACGAACATACGATTACTGTATTCTAAACCCGTAATTAGGGTTTTCACAGATATTAATTCTTACGACATCAATATTGTGATTTCGATGCAATATCGCTATAATGAATTCCTTTTATAATTCACTAAGGATTGTGAATTACGGAAATGAATTTATGAAATGACACGACAAAGATTATTTTAACGTCAAACGCCTATCGAACGTCAAAGATTTTATGAAATTTTTGAGCGGTGAAGCTTGGAATAAAATTTCCATACTAATTCTTATAAAAATAGAATATATTATAAAGTAAGTATGTCTAGAGACGTTTTGAACGTCAACGTCTAGAGACGTTTTGAAAAATGAGTTTAATGCTCGGAAAATTATAATAATTAATTTCCTATTATTATTTTATATAATTACATTATTATTAATTATTAAAATCGAATTTTTAGCTATTTTTCGAAAACCCTAAGTTTACAAACTATGGTTTTTCACATGAAATGATACCATTAAATTATCATATGATATCTAAACTATATGTTATAATATATATGAGTATTATTAAGCTATAGAATCAATTTTGGAGCATTAAAACTCGATATTGCATATATATAATTTTCGAAACCCAATTTTTATAATTAGGGTTTCGTATGCATGAATTAATGCTATAATTTTATCCTATGCTATTATTTAATATCTAAATCATATATTATGATATATATATGTATATTTTGATCGAATTGGGCATGAGTATCAATAATAGGTGTAATTTATAATTTTTATCATATTTTCCCTATTATTCTCGCCATTTTCGTGATATATGCCTATATGTTCGATTTAATTATTTTAATGGTCAGATTATATATCTATGATCATGTGTGATTAATACATTGTATTATGGTACAAAAATGAAATTAAATCAGCCCTAAATCCCCCTATATGCGCCGGCCACCCTTCTCCAACAAGCATGGGATATCACCTCCCTATTGACCAATACATGCACACCCTTTAAACCTAGCCAATGATCACTACATTCTCATCATTAGGCTGCTTTCATCCCATCAGCAGTGAGTGTGTGTGAGTGTGACCAGAGAGAGAGATAGCAGAGAGAGAGGAGATTGTATAGGAGAGGCTCTTCCTCTTATTCATTACTCATCCCACATTTTGGAACCCAAAATCCTCTCCATCCTCTCCCAAAAACTCGAAACAATTGAGCCATCCTCTCCATTTTCGAAAGCTTTTCTCCTTCTTCTCATTTCTTCTCCCAAACCTTGATACCATACCATATTCTTGAGATCCTATACCATTTCAAGGTAAACCAAGGCACCATAGTACCGATTCCATCTCCATTTTGCTATGAAAATCGAGAGCATGTTCATATATATATGTGTGTGTGTGTCGAATGTCATATATGTATATTTGTATGTTTTAAGGTTCTTGTGAATGATTTATGGTTATATATTATTCTTAGTGATTTGTATATCAAAAATATGAGGTTATATGCTTGAATGAACATATGACTTGGTATATGGAGTTTTAGAATAGATCTAGTGTGTATGTGATTTTCAACCATATAACATGTAGAACTAATTTTGAAAACCTTATAAAATGTTTGATGGTGACCGAATACTTGTAAAATATTCTAAGGATTGATTAATGTTCTATGATGTGTTTAGAGTTCATAAGGTTTCATTTAGAATTTTGAAAACCCTAAGCTGATTATTTGAAAATACCGAAAGCTATATGGTGTGTACCTTGGTGTATAATTTTGTTTGAAGCATGTAATGTCATATTAATGCTTTAATGTATTGTTTATATGTTCTATGATTTATTTAGAATTTTGGAAACCATATGTTTAATTTTGAAGAATACCTGGTGAGCATATATACATCAATGTCGATGTATGATTTTATTTTAATCATACAATGGTATGTTAATACTTTAGTATATTGTTTATGTATTGTATGATTTTGTTGAATTTTTGAAATCAAATACTAAATTGAATCAAAACCAAGAGCTATTGCTCAACAAGGTGATGATTTAATTTGGTTTGATGAATGTTTTAATGTTATAATGTTGTATTATAATGTATAAACATAGTGTATAATTATTAGAATTTTTGAAATCAAGTACCTAATTTAAATCAAGAAACCGAGAGCACTATGTGCATAAGGTGATGATTTAATTGGTTTTGATGATTAAACGATGTTATATTGTTATACTATAGTATATAAGCATAGTATATAATTGTTAAAATTTTTGAAACTAAATGCTAATTAAAATCGAAAAAGCCGAGAGCTTACAAGCTCATATGGTGCCGATTTAAATTAGTTTGGTTGATATTATTATGTTACAGTGTTATAATATAATGTTTAATCATGTTATGATTTAATTAGAAATTTTAGAAATTGTTTGTTAATTATTGGGTAATTAAAACGAAATTACCGTGAGCATTATTGATTTATTGTGGAATGAATGTTTATGATGGACTATAAGTTATATTTATGATATATATTGATGTTGGGATGTCATACTATGTGTATATTAATTTTGGGAATTTTGATAATTATTCCATATTATATGGAATTACCGAATTATATATATGTAAATATATTAATAAATGGAAAAAATATCATATGGATTTTATAAATTATATTCTGGATCATAGTGTATAATAATACACTATATTAATTTAGAAAATTTCAAAAGTCATTTAGTATTTTTAAATTAATTATCGAGATTTTCGATAATTAAAAAGGATTTTAAAATCCTTTTAATTCGATTTATTAATAAAATATATGTCTAATTATATTCTGGACATATTTGGAATTTATAAAAATTTTAT
Organism: Salvia rosmarinus; assembly: GCA_036937905.1. NCBI lineage: Eukaryota > Viridiplantae > Streptophyta > Magnoliopsida > Lamiales > Lamiaceae > Salvia > Salvia rosmarinus. The sequence goes on along the minus strand of CM072820.1, from coordinate 33,971,553 downwards.
AAACATAGTTTACTATGTTTGAGACAAACGTTGGGTTATTAACGTTTTAAAATAAAAAATACGCGTTTTTAATTACTAAAAGGTTTATTAAATGCGAAATTGTTTATAAGTCCTTTGATTTACGTGACAAATCAAGAAATGGGACTTTACGATTTTTAATCGATCGAAATTGATTTATATATAAAATAGTAAGAAATTACTATTTGAAAGTCAAAATTGTCGATTTTGTCGACGTAGTCGACTACGTTGACTTTTAAAGTCAAACGCACGATTATATCGCTCAATAAATACGCCAATACGCCGTAAGATGTACTAATTGAGTATAATAATTATTAGTAAGAAAAGATTTCACAAATGAAACCTTATATCGAGAAACGTGCTCACACGTTAAAACGCTTAGTTCGGAGCATAAACCAAAATAGTCGAACGATCTCTATGAATCCAGAACAATTCAATTAAATAACGATTTGAAAGCATATCGAATTCATTTGAGAAATTCGGTTTACATCGATATAAAATATCGAAGTTATCTTAGCTTTGGAAGTCTCGAGAGACTCGAGCGACGCATCTTAAAGCCTCGCCAGAAAATGTGGACGCAAACGCGCGATCGGATACCGACGCATTTAACGAACCTATGACTCGATTTACAACGAACCATAGTCCGGTGGGCTTTATCTTCAAAATGTGGGCCTTTTTTACCCCACTAAGATGTGACTTTATCGTTATTCCAAAATGAGTTTATTTACGATTTATTCTACAACTGTTGACAAAAGTTTTACTACATTACCGCCAAAATATTCATTTTGTGTATGGATCCTATCCATTTGCCGGGTAGGGCTGTGGCGATGGTTGGAACTTTATTATGACAGGTTATGTCATTTGGGTCGCGCCCAACCTTTAAATGTCGTCCCGCGTGCGGATGATAAATGCCCGCTAGGATGGCGTGAAGGTTGGAACTATTGCTATGTTAACATATGCTTGTGTGAGCGATCGTGTCTTGTCAGACGGATTACGGTCGGTCACGGCGTCAGACGGGAGGCCTCACTCGACGCTTAATTTTAACATCTTGTTATAAATTGTTACTATGAGATACGGACCATACACACCAAGAAAATGCTCTACCGAGCTATGTTTACTTAACCGAATGATTTGGTAAGCAGCGCATTTTAACTAAAACCTCGCGACTTACTCCGATATTGGCAACAGAATTCAAATATTATCAAATGTTTTCGCATGAGTCCACCGAGTGCAATTTACTTACCCCGCATGTTTGTTTTAAACGTGCGGGTTGAGTTCGATGGTGATGATGGAGATGTGTTGAGGAGTCCAAAGGTCCTCGATCGCTTATTTAGATTTGGTGTTCACCTCAATACATATCATCATATATGTATTCACACACTTCGCCGCTAAACTCGAACCCTTTACTTTACGTCACGAACTATTAAGGTCCATCGCACCATGGTAATTCTTTGGGTCCGATGGCCTAAACCTAATTCTAATCATTGATATCAGATTATTGAAACTATCGAGCATGCTAATTATCATTGATATGTACTTATCTCGGTTTGTTGTCTTATAATACTATTTCTAGATTAGTCACCCCAGTCCGGGTCGTCCGGGTGGGGGGCGTGACATAATTGGTCTATGCATCACCAATTAAAGTTTTAAATTTTTCGGGTTATTACACAATTGGAGGATACCTCTCTTCTACTTATTCTCATGAAACTCCCACGTGTGGCGGCATATCCAAAGGAACTCAATGGAGGCTAGCTGCACTTTCTTAGGCTCTGGGAATTCATAGCACTCGAAAATCTTATCAACTTTACGCTCCCATTCTAAATAGGCATCTGGATCATGCTTGCCTTCAAACTCGGGAATAGTGGTCTTGATGTTGCCAAGTAGGCCTTCAGCATTACCATATCTATTCTCGCCTGTAAACGCTCTGCGAGCCCGAAAACGTGGTTGAACCGACCTCCACCACGGCCTCGCCTCGATCAAAAATCCATTTTGTTTCACCGAGGTGGGAAGAATTGAGTCAGATTATCCTCAACTCGCTCTTCCCGACATATTCACCCTCAAAGTGCTCGACTGATGCTTCTCCATCATGCACCAAGTCTCGCCTTGATGAGTAGGTACTTGCCGACGGTTATTGGTCGGTGGTGGCCGTTGGGGTGTCAGATCGACATCGATCCTCAAATTTGGCCAATAATTGCGCCATGGTTTCGACGCCGCTTATCGACCCAAACACGATCGCTCAAAGCATCAAAGTGGTACTGCATCCCAATCTGGCTGGTCACTTGAAGACTTTGGTCTCTCGCTAGATCCATTAAACCCGCACAATGAACAAACGTAAAGAAAGAAAAGGATCTCACAGCCTCACAATCACTGCTTATTCTCTCAATTTTTACCACTCTGTATGTCACCGGTGTATGTCACTCACAACGGCGGTCTTATATCGCACAAAACTTCCCAAGAGAATCCTATCGTCAACTCCTTAGCTTTAGTCAAGAGCTCGGATTTGACCTCCAGAGGACCACGGGATAGCCAAGGAACCATGAATAAGGCTAAAATGGGATATATTGGCAGTGTGGAATGTAGGATGGAAGGGATAGGGCGAAAACTGGAAAGGTTCGAAGAGGATGGAAAAGTTCGGAGGGGGATTTCACCTTGAAGACGATGGAATTTGGCTAAAAAAGCCTATATGTCACGGCGAAGTGGTGAGTCATGTCCGTCTCGTTGAGACGTTTCTGGAAAGGCATTACGGAGAAAGATCGGAGTTCGGGAGATAATTTTACGGCAATTTGAAGATTTGCCGACAATTTACCGAGGCGAGGGGTTAGGGCTGAAAGGGAAAAAATATGGTAGGAAGGGGCTGGATTCTCGGCGAGGTATTCTCGATGGGGGATCCTCGAGACAAAAAGGATGAACTCTGGATGGATAGTTCAATGACTTCAATTCAAATTAGGAAGCAAAATCTATTCCAAAAAGGAAAACAATCAAACCCCAAATCCTAATAGAACTAGAACAAAGCAACAATTCGGTCCTATTAATTGAAGACCGAAAACGTTGAAAACACCCCAATACTCAACTATCTAACTCCAAAACGCAAATCGTCCCCAATCGATAGTCGATTTAAGGATAACAACTCTACCCACAAAGAAGACTCACGACGAACAAAGATGCGATCGAAATTTCACGAATTCACTTCTTTTTTTTTTCTTTTTTTTAAGATTTTCTTTTCTTTTCTTTTTTTTTTTACGAACTCAAACCCTAATCAAGAACACGAAATAATATTACGAACCTCACACAACTTGGATTGAACCACGACCAGCAGGCGCTGACGTAGCTCTGATACCAAATTTATGATACGACCAACAAGAACGCGGAAGCAACGGATCGAACTCACGTCAACTGATAGGTTGATTCAAACAAACTTCAAACTAGGGCTGTGCAAGAACCGAACCGGACCGAAAAAACCAACCGAACCGATCGTTTTTGGTCGGTCCGGTTCGGTTTTAAGGTATTCGGTTGGCGGTTCGGTTTATAAATTTTGGTGAAATCGGTTTCGGTTCAATTACCGTTTCGATTTTTGTCTGATCGGTAACCGAATCGAATGAAACTATTAATATATATATATATATATATTTATATATATATATATATATATATATTTATTTAACATTAATATACATATACTTAATTAAAAACCGAAATAAACCCTAATGTGTATCCCATTCCGCCCCTCCCACCGGGCCCCCATTCTCGCTTCTCAATCAAGTCGTCCGCCTCATCCTCCCACCCGTCCGCCGCCTCCTCCCACTGCCACTCGGGCGGCGCCGCCTCCCTAACGCCCCTCCTCTCATTTCGCTCCTCAAAGCCGCCGCCGCCCCTACCGCCTCTCGGCCTCACGGTTTCTCCATCGCCGTGACGCCGCCCACCGCCTCCTCCCACAATCCTACCGCCGACGCCTCCTCCTTCTCGCCTTTTCCGCATCGTTGATTAGAGGTAACTTACTCATGTTTCATTTTTATCATGGTTATTTTATCACTCTACAATCCAACACGCTTTGTTCCCATTTTAATTTGATTTTCTCATTCTCTTCGCTGCTCATCGGGTGGCTTTGGCAAGGGAAGGAGCCATCGTGGACCGCCAAGTATGGTTTCGTTTAGTAAAGGAAGGCCAATCATCCTATGGAGGATTACCATGTCGCCAAATTTGTATGATACGAGGTCGGAACTGGGCTATTCGCTATATATGATGGGCATTTGGGTGACAAAGGTGTTCTACTACTTACAAAAGCATTTGTTTTCCAATATCTTAAGAGGTTAGTTATTCCATGAAGTGATTCATGATGCAATTGATCGCAGATATCTCTGTTTCGAGTAGTGAGTCTTCAATCCCTATCAAGTATGATTCCACGTTGATCTAAATTAAAAATCCTAGTTGTTTTTCATCCTCTGGAATGTTTATGCAGCAGAATGGAATTACGGGTTTGAATGGAGTGGAGACAGTAGTAAGACTGGGCTAATGGTTTATACCTTTTCCTGTTTGTGTATACCTTTTCGTTTTTGTGTGCAAAAGGTTATCTTTGTGGTTTTCAAATTCAATGAAAAGCTAAGCTTTTTTTTGTCCTCTGCAGACTGCAATTGGTAAATTTCACCTTTTTTTTAATAAATTATTATTGTTACTTTCAAAGGCATGGTTCTGTGAATTTCTTGAACTAGCTCATGTGATATATATACATAGTTCGGTCGGTTTATTGGTCCGACCGAAACCGATCGATTTTTTCGGTTCGGTTTTCGGTCGGTCCGACAATTCTGATCGGTCGGTTCAGTTCGGAAAAGTTCAATTCTGTTCGGTTTTCGGTTTTTGAAATTTTGGTCGGTCGATCGAACCGATCGACCGATGCACAGTCCTACTTCAAACGACTAAAAACCCTAACAGAAACTCGACTGAAAACTATATCAAATCAAGTCGGATTAAGCTCAAATTTTACCACCAATTATAAACTAAAGTCGTGAACAATATAACCAAAATTCAGCCAATTCGCACGAGTAGTTTAGGATTTGCCTTGGATAACTTTTCGACGTTTTAGGGTTAAAGGATGGAAAACGAGACGTGGGCGTTGGATTGACGGATGGAGGCGTGAGATGATGGAAACAAAAAGGAAAAGGTGAAGAGCTTATCAAACGAACCCCGGATTTACTTGAGTCCGAAACACGCCTATGGAACGATCTTCGTGGCTTGTCTAACCCGGATACTACTAGATATCACGAACGAGCCAATTGATTTTAGATCTAAAGTTGCCAACTCTAGAAATCTACCAAGAACTAGGGTTTGTGCTTGAAGAACACGTGAGACAAGAGAGAAAATAGATTTCTCATTCAAAACTCGTCTTTCCACAAAAACATCCAAAACGAAATTAAATACTAGTCTAAAGTTAATCTAGCTTATTCTCGAAAATTACAAGGCCTTGGGCTTAGTAATTTCGAAAATAGTCTAATTAATAATGAAACGAAACATCGCCCAAAACACCTAAAACAACTTGTGATAAATGGGCTTTATTTAAAGAAACAAATAAAAAGAAACCCACGAAAAATAGAAGGGCCTTCATATGCTCGAGCCTCTGGTCCCGACAACGTCAAATTCACCAATTTGTACCGCTTGGAACCAACATCTTCATCTTCCAATTTCTCCTGATAATGCATCGAAATACTTTTTTGCTTGCTCGCAATCGTGTCACCGACCTCTCAACCGCAACTCCGGTTCAATTCATCATTGCTCGATCTCGACTCATTAGAATGTTTCTTTCTTGCCGAAATTCACAATGCTATGCTTGGCAAAATCTGTCTGGCTTTAGATGTCCTTAAGACGGTCCTTCGATGTTCTTTATGTTCTTCTCGCTCTTCGTATGGATAAGAACATCATTCATAAAGATTTAGACAAAATTGTCTAAACACGTGTGGAACACTCAATTTTGGAGGTTCATGAACATGGTTGGTACATTAGTTAGTCCGAATGGCATAACTATAATCTCATAGTAACCATATCTTATTCGGAACAATTCGTTTTCGTACATCAGATACATTCTATAAAAACCATATAATATATTTCATCAAAATGCCTCAATGAGGACTTTCCATACATTAATTACGAGGGTAGGTCTATCAAGCCAACTAATTACATGGCGTCTAGTCCTTTTTACATCCAAAATTTTGACACCACTTCAACATATTCACAAAATATTCCAACTACGTTTATTTTATACATTCTAACAATACCATTTTCAACATGATCCACTATCTACATATAAGTCTCATATTATCAAGGATTCTATGTCTCGAGTGGCCTTCGCCGGAATCGCACTCCTCGCTTGGAAATTTGCCTTTTTCCGTGCACGTTTTGCCTCAAATCTCGACGATCTATCTCTTCCCTGAGCCGGGGTCACATCGCTCCCTATTTCTTCTTTGATGCCGTAAGTTTGTGTTGTTTTTATCGTAGTAAGGTTGAGTTGGTAGCTGTAATTCCCCTAATCCTCGAGGGCGATAAGATCCGTCCTTTTGCCCTTCTCGCCTCTTTTCTCGTATAATTGACGCCAGACGCGTGGGCGTTTGGAACATCAAGGTACAACCATTCCTTTATACCATGCCGTAACTTGCCGGGACCGTGACAAGTGCTTGTGGGTGCTGCCCATACGCATTATATGTACACTGAGCTCGCTGACAAATCCCGTAAGTCCGCCCAAACTTTGAATTTTCTACATGGAGAATATATTCTCTCGATACTTTTTTTGCAAAACCCCGCTAATCTGTTGCAAACGACGGATAAGTTATTGGATACCATCCTCATCCATCACTCCATGGTTACAAGCATCCTTCCAAAGGTGCAGAAATTCCTCCAAAAACTGTCCTAAGTCCATGCCCAGTTTATAATAAAAGAGCCGATACGCCCGTGTGAGTTCTATGCTTGTAGGCCTTGTGGTTAACCTTTTTCCCGTCAGACTCCCTTTTCCTGCCATCTGTAAACAGATAGTTCTAGATAAGCCAGATCTAAATTAAAGCGATAAGGGTAATTTAAACAAGAAGGATCTCTGAAAGAATTAAACACTTTAGGCCATAAACTTGTAAACAACTTACAACACAACTCATAAACACTTATCTTATTCCTCATTTAATATTTCACATCTCCATTCATATATTGCTCTAAATTAATTCGTGAAAGCAATAGTGGATCCAAATATCCTGTCGCGTAGAATTTCCATTGAAGAGACTATGTGTAACAGCCCTCTAATCCTAAGGACGGATTAACGAGGACTAATACTTGGAACAGTAATTATGAAACATGAAAGATAATTAATCACAGAATTGTGGAACTAAATTCAAGTGAACTAAGAAGCTTTAACCATTATATACAAGATATACATAATTTACATATGGAGAGAGACCCTGATTCTTAACACGAGAATTCCAATGATCCAAGGTAATCAATTGTCAACATCAAAAGCTAACTTATTGTTCTCATTGCAATGAAAGCATGTGAATACACATATGACGATGTGTATTCAAGGTTTCTAACATATCATCAAAGGGGTCCTGACCGCTCAACACGCCCATCCATCATCCGTCACCGCACATTTAAAACAAACATGCAGGTCGAGTACAAGAATGCACTCATTGGACTCATGCCAAACATTTTATCATCTTTGAATTACATCGCCCAAAATGGTAAGACTGAGGGTTTTATTAGAAAGGTCTTGTGCTTACTAAAACATTTTCATCATTTTCATAAACGTCGCTTGGCCAAGCATTTTCCTCATATGTATGATCCATATCCTTTTCCTTTCATCATAACATTTCCATTAACGCCCGTAGCGAGCTCTCCTCTACGCCGCGACCGACCGCCGCATTGTCCTTACAGCCCCCAGTCACCATTAAGTGTACACGTTAATCCTAGCCATGTATAGGCCTTCCGCCATAGGATCCGAATTCGATTTCATTCATAAGTTGGGAGCGACCCAACAACATTCATAACATTTCATGGATAGGATACATACATAAAACATAAACATTTTGGGAAGGTAATTAAATAAACATTTCATCATCCTTTTCGAGATAAGCATTGTAAATAAATCATTTGGTAAGCATTTTATCTTTTGAGTATAGTAAAGCCCACACGACTGTAGATCGTCGATTATCAAAATATGGTTCCTTTTCTCGCCTCTTGCTCACGCCCACGCCCAACCTTTACGTAAAAACTATTTTAGTATGTCGGTCACGTTGAGAATATCAAAGTTTAATAAACTTTGATAACTTATAAAGTAATAACCCGAATCCCTTAACTAATTTTAATATGTCGTTTCAACGCGTATCTTAACTAAATATTTCTCGTACTTTGATAGAGACGTAATATGATCTACGATCTCATATTAACCATTTTGGTTAAACGTTCAACGTATACTAACGTCTTTTGATAAAATGATTTCAATTATGAAATCTTTTCTCACAATTGAGATATTCTTATAAAATTAATACGTTTTACACATATTAGTGAATTTACTCAATGTATTCAATACGTTTAATCTAAAGTCAACGTTTTGACTTTTCTTAACATATTTTATAACCACTTTTATATAAATCGATTTTCAATCGATTTTTTCATAAAACCCTAATTCTCGATTTTTCACGCTAATCAATAAACTTGATTAATATTTTCTTTAATAAGAATTAACTTATTCATTATACATTATTTTTCATTTCTAACGTTATTTAATATAATCGTTACCGTAAAACATAGTATACTATGTTTATAAAATCTCATAAATTCTTAATGTGTCTAAAATAATTTCTAGACATATAATATATATTTTTCTTGATAAAAAGGATTTAAAACCCTTAATATATATTCTAGAGCTCATGGTTTTGTGGGAAATTTCTTAAACTTTTCCAAAAGTTTCCCTAAATTCATATAGAACACTATATTATCATAGGATCATTAATATGTATAAACATTAGTTATAGAAAATTTGGACATCACCTATGCATGCCCTATAGCTCACGGCTATTTCCAAAAATCATCAAGAAATTTTCCTAAAATTCTAATTAAATTCCACAAGGCCTAAACATCATTCTATATCATTAATACATCATAATATTCATCAATATCAAATCACATATCATGTATCCATTCTTAAGCATTCTCGAAAATTTCTAACATATGAGCATATATTTTCTAAAATTTAATAATTTCACATCGCACTAAATCAATGCTCTAGATCAACATTATGCTATAATATCACTTAAATAAAATTTGTACATCAACATATGAAATTTCATTAATTTCGGCCATTTACAAAATTATAGCATATGATTTTTTTTTAAAATTCTCAAATAATCACAAAGGGTTCTACTACTAACATATAACATTAATCCATCATTACAATCAACTTATAAATTTTTGATCCTCTCTATGAAATTTATAGCATGCTTAACTTCAATTCAAATCACTAATATAGTTCATATACATCATGCTAAACATTATTAATAAACTACAAAACATGCTAGCAAAATTTTTCATAAGAACATATGCTTATAAATTAAAATCGAACGGTTGGAAAATTAAAATTCTAACGTATAATCGAAGCTTGTTCGATTTCTAACCTCTTTAACGGTGTCGATTAATTGCACAAGGATTTAATATCAAGGTTTTTGGCTAGTGAAAGGAAGAACACACCAAGTTTTCTTCTTTGTAAGCTCACGGCATAAAGAAACTTTGGGAAGAGAAAATGGTTTGTTTAGTGATGTCTTAATACTTTATGTAAAATGGATCAATATATTGTATCAAATTCTCTCTCTCTCGGTCATCTCACTCACATACACATGCAAGCCTTTTCTTATTTGCTTTGTGACTCATTAAGGTAATACATCATCAAAGTAAATATATCTTACACAAATTTTTTGAACAAAACAAAACAATTAAAATCCTTTGCCTTGGTACACTCATAGCCGTCGGTCATCTCTAACAAGAGGGGAGGAGTTTTAATTTTTTTTTGTCTCATGCTAGGATGTAAAATATCTATACTCTACCAAATCTATTAATAAATCATGCTTAAGAGTTTTATTTTTCTTCTAACCTCAATTGGAAACAACTTACTCGGCTATTCCATTGCCAACACACACCACTTGATCCTCTTCATTTATTATCTTGGTTTGTGTGAAATTTGATCCCACTTGATTCATCAATTACTCAACATAGAAAAAATAGCAAGAATTTCTTTCATATATATATATATATATGTTCACGGCACTTTTAACTAAATTGCCAAACATTTTATTTTTCATGCTATAAATAGCTATATATCATAATATATATCTTAGATGATAAATTATATCATAGGAAAAATAATTAGAGAGATTCATGGGTGAAAACCCTAATTTCAAAAATTAGGGTTTTCGAAATTGCTAACTTTATTCCATAATCATTCCTTAATTCTCTAGCATTGTTTTAATGCTAATTAATACTCTTATTACATAAAATAATCATAGGAATTTAAATATTATAATTCCTTGATCATTAGACTTATTTTTCTAATCGTCTCTAAACGTTGACGTTCGAAACGTCTCAAAACGTTCATAATCGACCCATCTCAAATTGGTCGTAATAAAGTTATAATCACTTTATTAATTCATTTCATTAATAATGAAATGTAATTCTAAGCTTCGTCACTTAGAAAAAACACGTAATATTAACTTTAGATATTCAATCGACGTTAAAATATCACTGCCGAAAGAATTTTATAAATATTTTCCTTGATTCACTAATCATTAGTGAATATGATATAATAATTCATTATATCATAGATAATCGAAATCCATCTTTGATAAGTTACTATTTCGATTATCGAGATGAAACCCTAATTTACGATTTTTTTTTATTATCGTAATTAAGCTTTAAATCTTCGGGGTATTAAATTCTACCCCCCTTAAAAGCATGGGGTATCTTACCATAATAACATCTTCAATTTTCCATGTGATTTCCTTCATCCATGGTTTCTCCATCGACTTTCATTAAAGCACCAAACTCGATTCTCAATCGCTTAATCTCAACGATCAAAATAGTCGAGATTTTCGTCAGAACTCATATTTGAGTTAAGGATCACGTCATTATGATGGATTACGTGATTTGGGTCATTTTCGTATTTCTTTAGCTGTGACACGTGGAAAAACATTATGTACATTCCCCAAATTTTGGTGGAAGTACCAATCTATAGGCTACTGGGCCTATCATTTCTAGGATCTCGTAGGGTCCTATAAAACGTGATCTCAACATTCCTTGTACCTTGAACTTTATAATTTCCCTCGATGGAAAAATCTTAAGAAACTTTATTTCCGCATTCAAAATGCGCTCGATTACGGATCTCAGACGTATCATAAGACTTTGTTCGTCCCGAGTTCTTCTCATTCTTTGCCTCCTTTGGCAAGTATCTTAATCATTTCATTTACGTTGTCAGGACCTTATACTTTCTCTCACCTACTTTATTACAATAAAGTGGTGGTCGATACTTCTTTCCACATAATGCCTCATATGGCTATATCGATCGTTGCTTGACAAATGCCTATGGTCGTGAACTTAACATGTGGTACAACATGTTCCCACTTGCACCTCGATGTAACATTATTGTTCTCATCGTATCCTTAAACATCCATATTGTCCTTTTTATCGTCCATCTGTCCGTGAGTGGACATCTATGTTGATGTTCAATCTCGTGTCTAACTCCTTTTTGGTGAGCTAGTCCAAAATCTAGGGGTAAACTTGGAATCTCTATCTGAAGTGATAGGTTTTGATACCCCTGTAAATCTACGATTTCCTTTATGTACGACTGAGCTAACTTTTCAGATCCACGACAAATCTGAATAGGCAGAGATGAACATATTTGGTGAGTTAATCCACTACTATCTATATAGCAGTGTTACTTCTTTATGACTTTGGCAAAACACGCATAAAATTCATTACTATGTCATTCCATTTTCATTTGTATATCATTAGAGATTATAACTCCTTATAAGGCCATTGACTACTTCCATTCTTACGCACTTCGATTCCTACTGAAGACACAATGTGTTTGAGGAATATTTCTTTAAGCCGAAATTCACAATACTAAACTTGGCAAAATTTGTTCGGCTCTAAATGTTCGCACGACAGTCCTCCAATGTCCTTTATGTTCTTTCTCGCTTTTCGTATGGATAAGAACATCATTCATAAAGATTAAGACAAAATTGTCTACGTATGTGTGGAACCACTACTACAAATATCACTTTTCTCTACACCTTATAGACTACGCTTTTTCGTAAAAAGTGTAGTCTATAGGTATACACTACGCTTTTTTATCAAAAGCGTAGTCTATAGGTATACACTACGCTTTTTTATCAAAAGCGTAGTCTATGTGCGAATTTTTTTGAAATATAGACTACGCTATACTTAAATGCGTAGTCTATATGAACTATTAACTACGCTTAAAAAACGTAGTCTATGTGCGTGTTTTTAAAAAAAAAACGTAGTCTATGTGCATAAATTTAAAAAAAAAATAAAAATAATTCAATCCTCAACAATCGAACTCACGACCTGTGAGTTAGTAAGAAATAGCTTAACCATTTTCACCCACCCTCCCAATTTCAAGATCCAAAATTTACACAAACCCCAAATCCCCAAATCACACCATCTCTTCAAACCCTCCGCCATGGACAGCCACCGCAATCCGCCGCCTCCTCCGCCCAACCTTCGCCACACCACCACTACCCAAATCCTCCGCAACACCACATCATTGTTTTATTCCCACCTTCTCACCTTCGTCTTCCTCTCCTCTCGCCTCCTCACCTTCCGCCCAATGCCTGGGCCCTATTACCTCTCCTCCTCATCGCCGACGACTCCCCTGCAATGTCTTCTCCCACCTCGATTTCTCCGCCTCTCCCATTCCCACCACCGCCATCACCCTCCCTCCTTCCGCCGCCGTGCCTTCCTTCACCTCTCCCGCTGGAACTCTCAACGACGACTTCTTCTCCCGCGATTCCGATTTCGATCGCTCCTTGTTCCATCCTTCCGCCAAAAAGCACGCTGTTAATTCAACCTTCATCATCCTCTCCGATTTCAATCCGATTACGGATTCTCGATTCTATCACGGATAACGGAATTTCTTTCCCAAAATGGTAAAACTCAAGTAGTTAGTTTTAAACCCGTATTTAGGAAGAATGTCACTTTAATAGATGAAGAGGATACCAAATTTGTAGAGAGCAGGTTGGATGATAGTAAGGCGGTGTTGGATTTGGATTTCTTGATCAAGGGTTTCAATTGGGGAATCGGGATGTATCGTCTCTCTTCTTCCTAGGCTGGCGTTTTATCCGCCGCCACGCTTATGTGGTGCTAGCATTCATCGTTACATACACATGGGGAAATGGGATCATCTTCCTCAAAGTGGTGGAAAATTTTGGGGAATCAAAGATCCTTCCTTCGAACAGTTTGGGATGGATCGAACATCGGATTAAAGCACCTTTCGGCTCAGGCTTTGATGAAATGGGTCGTGAGGATGCTCTAGCTCGGTGATGGGGATTTTCTTCTTTGGTGAAATTGAGGATCAAGATGTGTTCTTCAAGGTGTTCTTGAGAACGAAGTTCATGCTGCTTGCTAATGTGGCGCCGTGGTGATCGGGCATGAGCAGCGCGCCACCACCACCGCCACACTTTCCCTCTCTCCCACCACATCGGCCGCACTCCCATTCTCTTCCGCCATCGCCGCCGCCGCCACGCTCGGTGAGTTCTCACCGCCTTTAGATGTTAAAAGAGTTACTTTATGCTTTTCTTGTGAAGAACCTGGGGTGAAAACTTTCCTTTATTTTCCAATTTCTCAAATCTTCCTCCAATGATTCAATCCCTAGTTGTTGAATGCTTTCTATATTCTCTAATCAACGACACCGCAACATGTGTAAGTAAAGAAAGAACAAAATGTGTAGTCGAGAACCGAGAGAAAGAAAGGTGAAAAAGGAAAACCTTCAATTTCGATCTTAGCGGTCGAAGTTCTTCACCGACTTTCAATTAATCGACGATCGACTTGATTAAGAGGTGGGAAACCTATCTAGCTATGTATGGATGCTTTAAAACTGGTTTTGGAGCATATGGGTGTATGAGATCTGTTGCCCTCTGTGAGTTTCTATAGGAGTCGAACTCAATTGATGAAAATTCAAGTATTAAAGTTGTTCGTACATACGTAGTGACCTAGAGTTTCAAGCTTGATTTAAAGTTAAGCGTGCTATAGTTTTCTCAGAATTTTTCAGAATCTTATAAGTTTTATTTCGATTTTATTGATTAATTCAAGCATGAATCGATGTTCTAGACGTATTATGGAGCACCATATGATCTTACAGAATTTAATGTGGAACTTTATATATAAAACTCAAAATAAAAGAATGTTAGCAGAAGTTACCTGAGATTTTAATTTTCTTGATTCATATGAGCAAGAATATTTGTTGTCAAATATCGATAAGCATATTGTGCAGTTTTGGTATGATGGCCACAGAGAGCTGCCTAAATTAGGTGGTTTTAGTTTTGTTGATTAATTAAGGATAAATCCTATATCGATTATGATGTTTGAGATTGATAAATGATCCGGAATATGTTTAGTATATAATCTGAGCTACTTAGTGTTCTATTTTAAATTGCAGGAAGTATTAAGGGATAATACTGTTATTACATAAATTTATTTACGTAATTTGATTGCATAATTGTGCTTGATATACTAAGTGAAGCATACTGCAGTTTTATGGATTTCAAAACTCAGTTATACAAATTTTTGGGGGAATTTCGTGGGACACGACGGACGATATGCTCAAGGATCATTTCGGCAAGTATGACGATGAGGTAAGATAGATACATATAGACAAATATGTATATTCTGATGTTTTCAACTCACTTTATAGTTTCTTAGGATTGTCGATTCGATTCTTCTCCGTCCGCCTCTTACACCATAGTTTTGCTTTTCTTTCTATCAATATTTTTGTCAAGGTCAAGGGCTTGTTGAAGGTCTTATGCCTCTTTAGAGATTAATGAGAATATATACTTGTTAGTGTATGTTTCTTAAGGTTCTCTTTAGTTTGCAACACCAAAAAGCCGTAGATATGGTGACAATAAAAGATAGAGACGAATCATCAACTATATTTATTTGTTAACAATTACCGGTGGCTATTTATAGTGCTTCTATTCCTCATGGGATGATTTTATATTAAATTCTATTATATCTTACTTGAGAGAGAACTTTTCCATTATCTATGGGTATGATGGAACTTCATTTCAACGACATTATGTTAGCAAGAGTTTGGGAAATAGGTATCTTGGAGTTGCTTTAGTTTGAGGCTATATCTATGAGTTCTTCATCTTTACCTTTTCTTAGTTTCTCGATTGCAAATTATACAATTTTATCTTTTTTTTTTTTTGGTTTATTCGGTTTTGTAGTGAATTCTTTTGAAACTCACAAATATAGGCTAAAATGCTACTACAAAGGATCCGAGGTTTTAAATTTCTTTGTTGTTTAAATTGCTTCTATTCAATTTGGTAAATTATCTTTAACGAACACCACAGTTGTGGTGACGGTGATGTTGCTCATTGATAAATGTTTGAGATCGAGTAAATGATGCTTTGTTCAACAATCTAAATGGATATACTTATATGGATGCTTTGACATGATATCTTTCATGTGATTTATAGTGAGGATTTGCCTAATGGTTCTTTCATAGGAATTATTTGTTTAGTTTACCCGAAATTCATATAATCAAGCGAGGATGTATTACTTGCTCTAGTGTGACCATGGAATGATGAGACATGAATATTCTCCTATTTTTATTTATGATCATCTTGTCATTTTCATCAAAATATGTCATCTGCATGAATCTCAAGATTGTGAATTATAAACTCTTATGCAAACAATCGAGTTGATGACCACATTTGCCGGCTGTGAATCGCTCATCAGTTGATAAAGAATCACAATCATTTGATAAGGTATTTCTATTATAATATATTTATTTTACTTTTATATTTTATGAGTAACTTTGTTGTAAGCACCGCAATCGAACTTTCACATTTTACTTTGTTGGAGAAGTTAATCATTGAAGATGATAATATTTTAGATGGCTAATACATGATGTTAGCGAAGAGAATCATCTAAGTGTTCACGTCCGTCCTCATACCAAATATCTTGCCGAACGTGAAGCTCAGAGTTGAGAGTGATTGTGCTAAGTTTTGTTTATCGGTTGTAAAATTGAAATCAATGAAAGGGATGTCTGCAAGGTAGCATTAGTTAAACGGACACGCATGTACTTTATTGATCGAAATGGCAAGTCCAGACAACTGCCTCGACTCATGTGCAAGAAAGATTGTACCTATAATGTACATTTTCTCGTTAGGAATTGGAGGATGTTGAAGTTTCCTTTACGAATTGCTTCAAGAGCTGCATTTATCAAGATCTAGTTCGTAAGGAGATTTAAAAGTCGCATGTCCGACCTGAAAGGATACGGACTTTGAAGAAAAAGGTCAATTTCAAGCTTCTTTCGTAGCTAAGGTCATGTATACAAGCAGTATGTCAAACTTCCTGCGAACCATGGAATGACCTTAAGTTTTGTGTTGAAATTTGCGTTAAATACCGCAAAATGTGGAATATGTTAAATTTGGTTGCATTCTATTTTTTCTCCAAGTACAAGAATTTTTATTATCATCCTTTTTCTTGGTAGTCTGATTATTCTATTTTAATCTTCACAAAGTCATTCCTCTTTACATGTCTTATTTTTGTTTCATTGTTATTTTGTCTACTAACATAGACTTTGGGCACATGGATGAAAAATGTTTGGATCCGAAAAGGTTCCCATCGACTTGTGTATGTGCATGAGCTTTTCTTATGGTTGTTATCGCTCCTAGTCTTTGACTTGCTCAATTGTAATATTTAGGGACCATTGTTTGACCAATAGTTTCTTTTGCACTTGGCATAATATAACAAATTTGCCTCTTTTCGTGAATTGGAAATTATTTGTTGGGTTTTGAGACAATTGTTAGGTTTTAGTGGATGAGAGTGGTTCCGTGGTTGGGTTTATCTGGGTTTTGTTTGGTCTTTGTTGTAGTAATGTGATTTGAGAAAGGTTACCGCTAGTGTGGATGTTATTAATTTCTCCCTTCCCATTTAGTATGAAAGGTGGTTCTCTGCTCCCATCATCACATGTTTGGCTACAACAACGTGATTAATAGCATGTTTTGATCAACTAATAACATTCTTACAATCAAGAAAAATAGTGACTAATATATCCGTAACTTCACCAATGATGATAAAGTTGAAACATGACCCTTAGAATATCTACTATTGCTCGAGTTCCGGAAACTAGAGATTGCGGGTTTATCTCCATTCTTGATCTCGCATCCTCAAGTTTTTCTCCTCGCGTAATAGCTAAAAAGTATAGAAACCTTTATTTGAATTTGTTTTTTCGTCAGTTATTTATAAGCTTTTAAACTAAGCATGATTATAACCATTAGTTGTTATTTTGGCGAATTTGTGAATTGGTCAATAACTGACTTGACCAAGTATCGTTATTATGAGTATGTGATATACTTTAGTTTATTGGGTTTTGATGGAATTCTGTGGACTTACTTTAAGCTGTCATTTTGTAGGATAAATATATTTATGCAGAAGTAAGAATCGAAAAATAAAATTACAAAGGCACCACCGCCCGAAAATTGATCAGATTAATTTCCCAAATACCGCACAGAATCCTATATGCCCTCTTGGAATGAGACTTTTTATATCACTGTGCATCTCTATCCGCAATAATATTTGATAATGTTTTCAAGATTCTATAAATACAAATTAAGACCAACTTGTTATAAGAGAACGAGAGAAAGTACCCGAATGTGTGTGTGGCTGCTGCCTCAAGAAGATACAGATGGTAATGAATATTCAGATGTTCATTGCAATATTCGTGTGTGTAATGATTCCATACATATGTACATAGTTTGAATACTAAATTCCAAAAGATACAAGATGTTCTTGCAAATTCTATGTATAAACTATACTTGAATTGTGATGTTGTTATCGAATGCCATGAACATAATGTTTGAGCATTTACTGATACTTTGTATTGTACTTTGAAATGTGTGTATTTGTGGTAGTATCTAATTACTATTAATTGCTTGAAGGGCAGTTTTTATATTTAATACAAAATTGGAGAAAAGAGGGAAGAAACAACCAACTTGGGAAATTATAAAGGTATTTTCATTTATCAAATCACATTTGTTTTATGTTGGATTTCATATACATCTACATGTTGCTAATATTTGATATTTTAAAAGTGTTCAAGACAATCCGATTCCAAGCAATTCGGTTCTTTGTACTATGCTTCATGAAAGATATAATTGAAGAAGTTATGAAGAGTGGTTCCATTTCTTTACGCTCACATGTAAGATAAACTTTTCATTTCTTTAATATAATCATTTTTTCATACAAGAGTGCTAATATTCTATTTTGAATTGTTAATAGTTTGAAAATCGGTCTTACTCTCAAGAGGACATTGATGAAGTTCGTTGAACGGGCAAATCCATGCTTCTTCACATATAGTCTTGTGATGTTTTAGTTGTAAGTTATCGATCTTTCAATTATTTTGTAATCGTGATATGGGGATACGGTCTTATTGTTTTGTTATATGATGTGCATAGTATTTTGTATAGTGATTTTGTAATGTAATGAAAACAAATTGTATATTTTTGTATAGTGATTTTGTAGTCGAATGAAAGCAGATTGTATATTTTGAATAGTGATTTGAACGAGTCGCAAGTATATTTTAATCTCATTTGCTTGTATGCTATTAATTGTACAAAGTTTAAATAAAGAAATTAACTACGGCTGAAATTGAAAACCGTAGTTGTTATTAAATTGACTACGGTTGTAATAGAAAAGCGAGTAAATTTGGCATTAAAACCGTAGTAAATAACTCAAAACCGTAGTTAATAATATAGACACGATAAAAGCGTAGTGTATGTGCGAAATTTTGTGTAGTTCTGCGGTATAGACTACGCAGAAAAGCGTAGTCTATGTGTTAAAAGCATAGTCTAGTGGGTGTAGACTACGACGTAAAAGCGTAGTCTATGTGCAAAATTTTGTGTAGTTCTGTAAGATAGACTACGCAGAAAAGCGTAGTCTGTGAAAAGCGAGACTATAGTGGGTATAGATTACGATAAAAGCGAGTGTATGCGAAATTTTGTGTAGTTCAGTCGGTATAGACTACGCCAGAAAAGTGAGTCTATGTGCTAAAAGTCGAGTCAGTGGGTATAGACTACGATAAAAAGCCGAGTGTATGTGCGAAATTTTGTGTAGTCTGTCGGTATAGACTCACGCAGAAAAGCGTAGTCTATGTGCTAAACGCCGTAGTCTATAATGGGTATAGACTACGACATAAAAGCCGTAGTGTATGCGCGCTATTTTCTCACACCACTTTTCTCTACACTACGAAATGCACATACACTACACATAAAACGCATAGTCTATACCGATTTTGTAGTAGTGAACACTCGATTTTGAGGTTCATGAATGTGGTTATACGTTAGTTAGTCTGAATGGTCATAACTATAATCTCATAGTAACCATATCTTATTCAGAACAATTCGTTTTCGTACCTCAGATACCATTCTACAAAACGCATATAATATACTTCATCAAAATGCCTCAGTGAGAACTTTCCATACATTATTTACGAGGATCGGTCTATCAAGCCGACTGATTACATGGCGTCTAGTTCTATTTACACCCAAAATTTTGACACCACATCACATATTCACAAAATATTCCAAACTACGTTTATTTTATACATTCTAACCATACCATTTTCAACATGATCCACTATCTACATATAAGTCTCATATTATCATAGGATTCTATGTCTCTGAGTGGCCTTCGTCGGAACCTTACTCCTCATTTGGAAATTTACCCTTTTCCATGTACATTTTTGCCTCAAATCTTCGACGATCTATCTCTTTCACAGAGCCGTGGTCACATCGCCCCTGCTTCTTCTTTGATGCGTAAGTTTGTGTTGTTTTATCAGAAAGTAAGGTTGAGTTGGTAGCGGTAATTCCCCTAATCCTCGAGGGCGATAAGATCTTGTCCTTTTGCCCTTCTCGTCTCTTTCTGGTATAATTGACGGCACAGGGCGTGGGGCATGTTTGGAACATCGTGGTACAACCATTCCTTTATACCATGCCGTGTAACTTACAGGGGACCGGACAAGTGCTTGTGGGTGCCGCTCCATACGCATTATATGTATACTTGAGCACGCTGACAAATCCTTGTAAGTCCCGCCCAAACTTTGAATTTTCTGCATGGAGAATATATTCTCTTGATACTTCTTTTGCAAAACTCTGCCAATCTGTTGGAAAACGATGGATAAGTTGTTGGATACCATCCTCATCCGTCACTCCATGGTTACGAGCATCCTTCCAAAGGTGCAGAAATTCCTCCAAAAACTTTCCTAAATCCATGCCCAGTTTATAATAAAAGAGCCGATACGCCCGTGTGAGTTCTATGCTTGTAGGCCTTGTGGTTAACCTTTTACCTGTCAGACTCCCTTTTCCTGCCATCTATAAACAGATAGTTCTAGATGAGCCAACCTTAAATTAAAGCGATAGAGGTAATTTAACCAAGAAATATCTCTTAAAGAATTAAACACTTTAAGCCGTAAATTTGTAAACAACTTACAACATAACTCATAAACACTTATATTATTCCTCATTTAATATTTTACACTTTCTTTCGTATATTGCTCTATATTAATTTGTGTAAGCAATAGTGGATCCAAAATTCCTGTCGCGTAAAATTTCAATTGAAGAGACTATGTCTATGTCTCTAATCACGTGAGTGACCTCCATTTCCGAAACTTCTGTTTCTATAATTATATCTACGTTCCACATAGATATTATGATCCAAATCATTTGTTAGAACCTTAGGCGATCCTAGGTCCAAATCTAAGTTCGAGCAACACCTGCGACGATCATAATTCTCATATAGGTGAAGAGATTTTCATTTCTTGATTCGTTTATTCTGAATTGGGTTCTATCGTTTCTACACATATTTGTGCGATGTTAGAATGTGAAGCACCTTATATCGAACAAAATATTATAGGTATGCTGAGAAATTTTTCTCATACCCATCAGCCTTCACGGTTTTGTTAGCTCTGTTTTCGGTCTGTATAGGTTCGGTCTCTGGTGATCCCGCCTATTCAAGTAAACATCTATTTCATATATCATTCGCATTTCTCTTGGGACATTATGTTCCCTTGCTATGGCCTTCTGTTACCTCGTTCACCATATCCTTCTCGGGTATCAGTACAGTTATGCTTTTATCAATAGCATTTTGTGGTTAGGTCTACATCAACCTATATTTGATATTGGTATCTGGATAATTTAATCTTATCGTAGAGATCGTGATGTATCTGACACTATCATTCATTTCTAATCCAGTATAAATGATTCAGTTTTCCTTTTTCTCTTTACCGATCTTAGGAATATATCTCTCATATATCCTTACTTTAAACTTCTTCCAAGGGAAAATCCTTATACTGGCATCTATCGCCATCATTAGTAATATTCTTTTAGGATATACGTCATTTCTTCTAAATCTTTATTGATTTATCATGAGATTTCGCATAGGATAAAATCCTTTGTCCACTGAGGACGTATCATACTTTTGCCTTGACGTCCTATTTCATTACCACTTTCTCGACATTCTATGCTTACTTCATTTCAATGTCAGAGATACTTAATATCCCACTTTATTGCTCGTCACAAAAGTATGAGGGGTAAGCTTTACAATTAGATTCACCTTAAGATCCTTCCATGTGAATCTTTTCATTTGTTCTCTTGGATGCATTTCCTTTGCAAAGTCTATAGGAGCTATCTTGCTTATTAATTACTAAGACACACAAGTCAATCGTTTTGTGTCCATATAACTTAGAGTACTAAGATTCATTTCAAATAATGAATGCATTTCTTACTCCTTCTTTATTTCAAAGGAATTACCTTACTTATCAAGTCATAATATCTCCGGGTTTATATCATATCGTAATATCTCATAAATGCATAGCTTGTAGTTTCTTTAGCTATTCTCGACTTTGTCCCTTTTCTTAAACATGGTATCCGAAAGTAATATTACTTTCATTACACTTCGGTTCTTACATTCGAGATTAGAACCGTAATTATTGTCATATGGCTTGGTAAGGTAGTACATTTGTATACCATAACTTAAATTCCAAGCATCTCATTACCATGTCTTGACTTTGGAGATATTCCCTCCATACTTGATTTACATGCTAGGACTATCTAGCTATTCACACATCTCAATGATTATGATCCCTCAATCTCATTATCATTGGTTTAACCAAGTCTCAATTACTTGAATCGATTATGCTCAAACATAATTTCACCGATTGAGGTATAAAACGAGGAATTTATTATCAGAGATGCTATCATTTCTTTACATGTATATCCTTTTAAAAGAATATTGTGCATCTCCATTCTTTAAACATGTCCAACCCACTAAGGAGGTTTTAAGGACAAACAACTATCTTAAAGATAAGTTGTAATCTCTTTCGTTATGACATAATAAGGGGAAATTATATCCCAAGGATATCATATACTTTTCTTTACTTCTACTCTTGCATTCAATGCTAAAGAGTATTGATAGGATATGGCCCAACCTCTCAGGCCCAATAGCGAGGCCAAAGCAGTGGGCCTAACCTAATGTTGCCCTACTCGGTTACGCTGGCGACAATCCCCAAACCCTAATTAAAGGCGGAGTCAAGGGCACGATAATGAGGTAACGGTAGAAATCATGTGTAATAATGGTGGAGATCATGGTCAGTTATAGGAGAATCATGAGCCCGCCAATCAAGGGATTCGTGATAAGGTTTACGTTTATGTATAAATAGGAGTTAGATTGAAGGTAAAAGGGTTAGCAAATTACTGAATACTAGAGCTCTTTGAGATACTTGCTGTAATCCGA
Source organism: Salvia rosmarinus (assembly GCA_036937905.1). Lineage (NCBI taxonomy): Eukaryota > Viridiplantae > Streptophyta > Magnoliopsida > Lamiales > Lamiaceae > Salvia > Salvia rosmarinus. Next base: position 33,948,489 of record CM072820.1, on the reverse strand, counting down.
TTATAGTAAACATCTTGAGGATCATCTCCTCCGTGGACGTAGATCTTATTCTTGATCGAACCACGTAAAAGTCTCTCGTGTTCTTTACTGTTTTCATAAATCTCGCACACTAGATTTATCATTGGCGCCGTCTGTGGGAACACATCTTGAACAAAAAGCTGTGTTTTCTCCAATCTAATGGCAAGGACACGTGCAAACGCTAGTACGGTCGGCGATGTCGGTAACAACCGTGCAGAGAACGATCAGGTGGTCACACTGGCAGGGAAGGGATTGCGGGCGCCACCGGTGGTCACACACGAGGGTTACATGGAGAATGCTTCCATACACCCTCGGGATCACCGCCCAACGAAGAGGAAGGCGCCGACCTCGATGCGGTGAGCAGGGAGGTTCACGCTCCCACGAGTCCTCGGTCGGCGGTGTCCGAATTCCTCAGCGCCAACCTTAATCAATTCGAGTTTCCTTAACGAGGAGGACAAGCGGGCGGGCCTCAAGAGTGCCGAAGTGGTGATTCTGAGCAATCGAGGTCGCTTACCTCTCCGAAATAATCCATGACATAATGGCCGCCCGATACGGGGTTCATTAGCCTCGTACCCTCCATGGGCGTTCTCCACCTCAGCGTGATACCCGTGAATGGGCGGGAAAGAAGGGAGGAAAGGCAAGTCGAACTCCCCTCGAAGAGACGACGACGTCGTTATCGATCTCCCGCTCCCGGAGAGGATTATAACGAACTCCCCGGATTCGACCGACACGGACGAATTATCTCTCATTTTCAAGGAGATTACGGATACACCCTTGCCCGCAGCGATACGGGCTCGAATATTGCTGCATACGATGGCCAGAGATCCTCGACTTCCTATTTACCTATACCACCAACATGGCGAATCAAGGAATGGAAGATTTCCATATGTGTAAGGTCTTTCCAGTGCTGATCTCAACGCTCGGCGTTGGTTCACCTCGCTCGCCGAAACAGCATCCATTGCTTCAAAGACCTCATGGATCGATTGAATGGCGCTTTTACCAAAGATGCGCCTCAACAACCTTCGTCCGATCTGCTTACAATCCGCCAAGGGAGGCAAACAATGTTGAACTTGTCTCCAGATTCATCATGGAATCCCTTAAAATAGATGAGAGTGATCTCTACATCATCAACGCATTCAAGAGCGGGATCCGACACGGGCTACGAATAAAGAGATCACCGCGACGGTACCGAAGACGGCTAGTCGTCTTTGGACCTTGGTTGACAACTTTGTCGAAGGGATGAGTCGGACGGAAGAAGAGAGATGCAGGATGAGCAATGGGTTGAGAGAAGGAAGCCGTAGGATGGGGGCGAGGTCTTTGAACGCGAAGTGCGTTCGAAAGAATAAAAAGGGCGATGAGAATCAAGGTGGGACCTCGGCCAAACCCCAGTAATAACGAGCGCTCTATTCAAATCCGGGTGGAAATATTTGAGCTTCACATCGAGCTCTTTCCAAAACCTCCTCCCATGAAAGGAGGATCGAAAAAAAGTCAGCGGAAAGTATTGTGACTACCACCGTGGGTGCGGTCACGATCTGAAGATTACAAGTCCTTGAGCTCACAGTTGACGAGCTCGTCAAGGAAGGAGTGAAGAAATACATCGGCCGACCGTGGTCGGAAATAAAAAGCGAGAGGAAAAATGGAGGTGGTAATAGCTGCGGACCGACCTCAGCGGCCCGACACGAAGATGGCGAGGCGAAGGTCCCAATCTGATGGGCGGTCTACGCTATAACCGGACTGCCGGTTAGTGCAGCGAGTCGTCACTTAGAAATGAAGCTCGGAGGCCGACCCGAAGAGCCAAAAACAAGCGACTCGGGATGGAGAGAACATCGTGTTCTCCAAAGCGACCAGTACCAGATCATGCCTCGCGGGGCGCCATTACTATCTGGTTGTGGTGGGTAACAAGAATGTACACTGGTCTACATTGACGCCGTGACCTCCGTTAGCATCATATTCAGTGCACGGATAAACTTGATGTCGGAGGAATTCGGTACACCCGCGCCTTCCGATTGCGGAGCTTTACTCAAGAGGCGATTCGGCCGAAGGTGTCATTACCCTTCCGGTCACCGTAGGCGTGCTCTCGGTCGGTTACCAAAGCCATTCAATTTTTCTGGTCCAGCTCTCTCCATACAACATTATCCGGGAAGAGATTGGTCAGTATGCAGCGAGCCGTCGCTCCGTGTACCACCTCACCATTAAGATACCCCCGGTGGAGTGTTAATCATTCAAGGTGACCAAAGCGGCTAAAGAATGCCTACGAGTCTCAACCCAAGATGCGGCCTTACCTCGGGCCTAGCAATTCTGAGAACCCTCGAAGTTGCCACCTCGGGATGATCGTGAGAATCTTGACTATCTGACGACGACCCTTCCAAAGTTGTCAAGGTTGGTACCCGAGTTCGATCGATATTCGCCAACGGTCATGCGACTTCTAAGGGAATATAGAGATGTATTTGCATGGTCTCCATTGGATATGGTGGGGTCTCGCCGAGCTCATAACTCATCGTCTCAACATCGATCCGGCTACTAAACCGGTTCGGCGAGAAGAAGTTTTGCAGCGAGCGGCGGTCATAAGAGGCGAGGTAACCCAACTCCGGAGGCTAAAATCACAGACGAGGTTAAATACCCAACTTGGATGGCTAATCTGTTGTAGTTCAAAGCCGGGAGGGGATGGCGCGTGTGTCGACTATACCGACCTCAATAAACATTGCCCAAAGGATTACCTCTCCCGACATTGTGAAGGTGGAAGCATTGGTTGGGCATGAGATCTTGAGTTTCTGGATTTATACAAGGATATCACCAAGTCTTGATGAGCCGGAAGGCGCCCAAAAAGCAGTTCATTCGACTTGGTGTCTTTGCCTCTTGAAAGATGCCTTTCGATGCAAAAAGCTGGAGCTACCTACGAGAGAATGGTGGATGCGATCTTCAAGGATCACATAGGGAAATTGTTGAGGTCTATGTCGCGATATAGTAGTCAAAGCAAAAAGGCGAGAAGCTGCGCGTTGATCTGAAACTATTCTTGATTTCCTCGGTCGGCCAACCTCAAGCTCAATCCCAGTGCACATTAAGTGGTGAAGGCGGGTAAATTTCGGGATCTTGGGTTTCTCAAGAAGGCCGAAAGCCAATCCTACCAAGGTGAAAGCGGTGTTCGACATGCAAATCCCAAAACTATCCGTGAAATACACAAACTCACGGATGCCTGGCCGCCTCACCGATTCCTATCTCGAGCCGAGAAGCGGCTTCCTTCTTCAAGATCCCGAGGAGAGCTCAGTTTCACTGGCGGAAGAACACTGGTCGCCACCGCACGGTGAAGGAATATCTCGCCGACCGCCGACACTATCCGCCCCAAAGCAAGGTGAAACTCTATCGTTATATCGGCCACCTCGGACGAGGCAATTAGTCTTTGTCTTGGTGCGAGATGAGATGGGACGGCAACTCCCCATCTAATTCATTAGCCGGGCTCTCAAAGGACCGGAGGCGAGTACACCAACCTCGAGAAGGTAGCTCGGCCTTGGTGAATGCCAGCGACGCCTCGACCTTACTTTCAAGCTCATTCCGTCCGGTACTATGGACTTACCTCTAAGATAAGTCTTATCAAAACCGGAGTCATACGGACGTATAGCTAAGTGAGCCTTTGGAGCTCGGCGAGCACGATATCTCATACTCCCCAGCCGGCCTTAAAAGGCAAGCCCTTGCATTTCTGGTGGAGGTCAAATTCACCGAGTCGCCTCTACCAATGAGGTCCTCCCACCCTCACGGCGGAGGAATCATCCTAGCATCACCCGTTGGATGTTCGCGGATGTATGTGGGCGGAGCTTCATGCAAGGCGGGTAGCGGAGCGGGCATCCTCCTCCTCGGCCCAGATAAGCAAGAAGTGACATCGCCCCGGTTTACCTTCCCGACCACCAACAACGAAGTGGAATCTGACAGCGATCTCGGGACTCCGCCTAGCAAAGGAATAGAAAGTGGACAAAGTCAGATATTTGAGAATTCCAGTGCGTGGTAAACCGGTCTTAGGTACATACGAGGCTAAAGAGGATCGAATGAGCGATACTTTGAGAAAGCGAAAGAGATCTTGGCCTCGTTCGGATACTTGATATTAATCAAATCCACGAGAGAAAGCAGCCGGTGACATTCTTAGTAAATTGGCTTCGTCGTCGACAAATCCATGATGAGAAGTTCATTCCGGAAGCATTGAGGCGCCCACATCGCGTTATCTCGGAGGTTGAACCAAAGCGGACGGCGCCCTAAAAGCATACGGAAGTTGGCACACTACCTCAGGATCGGCTAGAGGCCAAAAAGATGATGGTGAAATCCCAAAAGTATCTTGTGTATGAGGGCTCTCTTCTACCGGAAGTCCTACCTTCAACCCCTCCTGAGATGCCTCGGGCCAGAAGAAGCCGACTACGTGCTCAATGAGATTCACCGGGGGTCTTGCGGAAGCCACATCGGGTCACGAGCTCTCTCAAAGAAGACGTTGAGGTCGGGATATTATTGGCCCACCCTTATTCAAGATTCAGCCGAACTCGTCAAAAATTGTCCGAAGTGCCAGCTTCACTCCACAGTCAAGAAGCTACCTCAGACCGATCTGAGCAGCCTGCAGAGCCCATGGCCTTTCATGCAATGGGGGATCGACATCGTTGGTCCATTCGACCGAGCACCAGTCGGCCGTTATTTATTCGTTGCCATAGACTACTTCACAAAATGGGTCGGGTGAGCCCTTTGTCGAACCTCACGAGCAAAAGGATTCGACGCCCGTGTGGAAGAATATAATGCGCCGCTTTGATACCACGATACGGTCTCGGATAATGGTACCCGGTTAAATCGATAAAAATTTCAAGGAGTGGTGCAAAGAGCTCCGGATCGACCAACGGTTCACCTCGGTCGCACACCCGCAAGCTAATGGTCGACCGATGTGACGAACCGCACGATTATACAAGGATTAAAGAAGAGGCTAGAAGCCGAGCTACGAGGCGATTGGTGAAAACCTTCCCCAAGTCCTCGGTCTCTGAGCGACACCTCGGACTTCGCATGGAGAAACACCTTTCAGCTTGGTCTATGGAATTGAGGCCGTCATACCGGCTGAAATCGGCACACCGAGCCCACGCACTCTTCACTTTGACCCAGATGGGAACGAGGGCGACCTGCGAACCAACCTTGATGCTCTCGAGAAAAAGCGAACTCGCCTTCATAAACGAAGCTAAGTCTGAGGCCGGTCGCGGTATTACAACAAAGGGTCAAAGCCTCCGCCTTTGCAAGTGGGTGACCTCGTCCTCTGAAATAATGAAGCAGTGAGGCGACGCGTCTTAACAAGTTAGATCCAGACATGGGAAGGCCCATACCGCGTTCACTGGGACCTCGGCAAGGGCCTACAAACTATCTCACTTATCAGGTGCGCTTATCCCCGAACTCCGGCATATTTCTCATTTAAGGAGGTACTTTACATAGCCGATTCTGGATCGCCCTTATGTTAGTCTCCTTACTTGTTTTGCAGTGCGATGTTATACACTTGTTGAATAAAATGTTTATTTTTATAATGAGTATTCCATTTTATTGATATCGAACATCTATTTGGATATACCGCATTTAAACCTTCGCGAGGGGCCCTCACGAAGATGAATAACCACTAAGTAGGGTACTCAGATGGCCGCGCCGCTCGTGAGATTACTCATGAAATTGAGCGTCTCGGTGCAGCGCATCTGAGACAACTCATTAATTTGAAAGTCTACATGCACACATGCAGATTACTCATTAAATTGAAAAGTCTATATGTAAAAGACATCCAGTTGGATCTCACCAAATTATGCACATGTCGGTATAAATACATTTACGACCAAGCGAAGTCCTAAGCTATGTTTATACCTCTCGAGATAAAACGCATTACACTTCAACGAGTCTAAATACATTTATACCTACATACAAACTCGCACTATATCTGATCATTCGGACTTCCGGGCTCGCCTCATGAGAGATTCACGGCGAGATAGTTTTGAACGAAATCCCGGTCGGCGATGAATACCGGAATGAACTCGATGCCTTCCACCCAATCTATGAGGGCGGCACTTACCTCGGCTGCTCGGGGCGGTCGACCCGGCAGGCGGATTCGGCACTGGGAATGCGATCCTATACCGGGCCACACCTCGACCCCTTGAGCTGACGTCGGACCAAGACAATGCCTCGTCCCCGAACTCTTGCCGCTTCCACGTCGACACTGCTGTCCGCGCCTCCTCCTCCGCCGCGGCTGTCCTCTAAAAGCTCCTCATCGGGTGGACCCGTTAGGCAGACACTTGGCGTGATCATCGTAGCAGCCTCCTCTTGAGCTCTTCAATTATGGGATCGCGGCGTCCCGCTGTAGGCTGTGGCGGGGTTGGGGCATCGTCGTTTGCGAGCGATCTCATACATCCGCATGTATTTCGGGACGAGTCGGCGGTCTTTAAACTTCTTGCTATTTGGACCCTTCTCATCCCTCAATACCATGCCCTCCGCCAACAAGCTCCGAACTCGATCGTCGGCGGATATAGTAGTTCCACCGATCCGTGGATTACCTTCTCATACTGCATGCTCTTAGAGATCCGGCCGACTTCTGCGTCGTCATTTCAGTTGCTCCTCGCATTGCATCGATCGTCCTTGGATCACATCTGCGGATAAATCAGCCCCTGGACTTGAGTTGTGTAATCCTTAACTTTAAAGCCTCGTTCTCGATGAGGCGGACCACTTCATGATCGACCTCATGCAACTTTTGTTTGATTCGGTGAAGATGCCGGTGACATCCATCTTGGCGAACTTGAGTCGACTCGGCGGACCGACTCCTTGATGTGTCACTTCTTCATCCTTCTCGGCTAGAGCACCTCGGACTTCTTTCGGCTTTGTTGGTAACTCGTGATCGAGTCCAAGTATTGAGATGAGGAATCTAGAAATAAGACAACACATGAGGCATTTTAACAAGATATGTCTATTATTCAAAATGGAAGTTTGTACAAACACGGGGTCCTATCGACCGGCAAATCATCCTATTACATTAGGTCCTTGACCTCGGGCTCATTCTTAGGACTCTCGACCCTCTGCCTTTGCTTCTGCTGCTGCTCCTCCTCATTGGTTGCCGATCTCGGAAGGGATGTCAGAGCTCGGACACCGCCTCGGTTTCGACCCTCAACTCGGCAAGGAATGCTTGAAGCTCCGCCTTCATCTTCCTTCCTTTGAGTTCTGACCTCCGCCGTCGGGAGTGAGGCGAAGATGCCAAGGCATCCACCACGGAAAAGAGGTCGCCCAGCGATTATGCGAGCATAATTCATGCATACCTCCCGAGGTTCGGCGTCAACCCAACCGTGTTGGGCCTTGTCAAAATCAGGTCTCTCCGCCAACTTCTCTAGGTGGGCACATATCACTGCGGCCTCATCACAGTGCCGGTCGGAGGCGAAGGAGGAAAAACTCTCGACTCGATAAGCTCTGTTGGCGAGCCCTCGGCATAGGTCCTTGCCCATTGCCAAAGGCGCTGTCTGTGACGGCCTCCTCTCGGCCTCGGCAGCCTCCTCTTGGCGCTCTCACACGGCACGGGCCACTCGCAAGGCCAGTCGTTCTTCTTGAGGGCGCTCTCGGCCATCTTTGCCACTTGGCTCGCCCGGCTTTCGCCTTTGCAAGTTCGGCGTCATACTGGCGGATCAGTAGCGGATTCAGCGGCCCTCGGCTTGTCGCGGCGATCTTCTCTCCATGGCCTCGTATTGCGGCGCCTCAACAACAAGCCGGCCATGCGGTGCATCTCGCTGCCATTGAGGCGCGTCACGAATATGGAACAATTAGCAACACGTAACAACAAACTTACAAGGAGAAAAGTAGCGACTTATACCTTTGGGAAGGATAAAGGAGTCTTTGGAAGCCGGCACCTCGAGCGAGGCGGCCATGGACCTCGATCTCAGCGTCGGGCGAGGTTGCACGAGGACCAGTCATTAAGTCCCTCGGGCGTCCACCACCATGGGCTCTTTGGGTGGACTCGCCGCCTCGCCTTCTTCCTCGAGCTCCGCCCGATCGGATGGTGCGGGCGCGGCGAGCTCGATACATTGACTTCTACGGTGGGGTCAATCTTCACCGCAATACAAAATGAAATTTCGTTAGCAGCCGAAATCAGCGGAAATAAAGATAAGAAGGTTGCCCTACCCAAATCGGACCACGATCATGGAGCTTACGAACTATATACACTCGGACCGGCATTGTTCAAGTCATCCTTGGTATAAGCGATCGATGGGATCTCGCCCATATCGTTCAGCGACTTCTCCATAGGGCCCGGGGATTAATTTTCACGTCCTTTATTGCTCAGGGCCTACTCATACCTCGGATACCCTCGACCAGCGAAACAAGTATCTATTTTGCGGTGGGATACCTTGATGGGAAGCTATTTTAAACTTGAGACGAGGTGAAAGATAATACCTCCTCCTATAGACTTGATGCTAAAAACGCATCAAGACTTGAAAAAAAACTCTCGCCTATCTTAGTATGAGGCCTAGCCCAACCGCCGACCTAATAGAATTGGAGGTCGGTTGGCATATGGGGATCGAAAATACTCTTGAAAACTAAGGAAAATAGGGGCAAAAGGAAAATCTAAGCCCGGCTATTAAACTATTTACAAAATGGTAATAAACCCTCAGGAGAGCCATCGCCTATCATTGGGTTTGTGAGCACCACCATGCATCCTACGGGATGTGGTATTTCTGCAACCACCAAGAGCTCTTCTATCGTTAAAGTTGATCTCGCTCCACCAATCTCGATGCCATCCCATACCGAAGACACCGGTGAAACCACAGAACTAAGTCCTATGGATTTACTGGCGGTTGTGGCATATATAATCCTTATATCGAATCGGACCGCCGGAACCGAAACCGACGAGTTATCGAGGCGAGAAGAGGAATGAGAAGATGAAGAATACATACTTACTTTTGGAGGCGAGATTTCCGATTTCTTGACAAAGTTTGAAAGAGGAATTGGAATTCTAAGGGTATGCTCTACGGAATAAAAGCGTCGAAGAAGAAAGTGAATAGTTGCCTCTTTGGACCTATTTATAGGATAAATGGCGCTAAAATCTGCCGTTCGTTTATCACACGTGCTATCTACGATTGGATGTGTGACCGACGCCACAGCAGCTTTTTGAGTGTGACTACCGCTGGCGCGTATGGCGTACTCTATGGAAAGCAGACCTTGATCGATACATAATGATTACATCGAGCTCGGACATCGGACTACGCCCATGTCCTCATACCGGAAGTATTTGAGTCCGACCTCGGCGTCCTCACGATATCGGACCTCGGCGTCCGCCGATCGATCACGTAATAATTTTGAGCTCGGACGTCGGGTTCGCCCATGTCCACCTCGGACCAGCGAGTATTTGGTCGGACCTCGGCGTCAAAAAAAAAAAAAAAAGGAGGAGCCATACGGTGAAGACACTAGAACCTTCAGCGAAAACTTGACTGACAACATCCGCCTCGTGACACATTCTCCGCTTCACCTCGGCAAGGCTATTCCTTGACTTTTCGGGGGCTATGATAGGATATGGCCCAACCTCTCGGGCCCGATAGCGAGCCCAAGCAGTGGGCTAACCTAATGTTGCCCTACTCGGGTTCGCTGGCGACAATCCCAAACCACAATTAAAGGCGGTCGAGGGCACGATAATGAGGTGTGATAGAAATCATGTGTAATAATGGTGGAGATCATGGTGGGTTATAGGAGAATCATGAGCCCGCCAATCAAGAGATTCGTGATAAGGTGTCGTTTATGTATAAATAGGAGTTAGATTGAAGGTAAAGGGTTAGCAAATTCTTGAATACTAGAGCTCTTTGAGATACTTGCTGTAATCCGATTATAGTAAACATCTTGAGGATCATCTCCTCCGTGGATGTAGATCTTATTCTTGATCGAACCACGTAAAAGTCTCTCGTGTTCTTTACTGTTTTCATAAATCTCGCAAGTATCTCATTCATAACTTCATTATTATAACAGTTATATGAAGGTATACATTACTGTTATCAATCTTTGAAAAGCCCATCAAGGGTCATCACATCCATGTGTATCATAGGGAAAATATCTCTTCTCATCGAGATCTTATTTACATCATAACTTCTTGATGTCTGTCACTTTACTGATCTGCAGCTTTTAGGTGACTAAAATAAGTCGACCTACATCATACGATGTTTATCACTTTACTACTTAGCACTTAGGTGACAAGGTAAGTCGACCTTCATCATACTTATTGACTTGAGGGTTGAAGAAAATTCATCATGATAATTTGCAAAAGTGCGATCTCACAAATCAAAATAACATCTTTTAACGATTGAATCCATATGCTCTTTGAACTGAATAATTGGGATCTAGGGTCCGAAGACCATAATGACGACTACTGAGATTTCTTTGGTCATATAGGCTGGCCAGACCCATCACAAATATTTTCTCAGTCACTCAAGGACTTGGTTTCAAAAGGACACTTTAAAAAAAAATCTTTGGGTTATAGTTCCTTTCAGAAACAGTGAGAACTCAAGTAATTTCTTAATTTGAACTAGGTCATAGAGTTAAACTCAGTGACAGAAATTGGGTAATGAAATAGAATTTGAAACCTCATATGCTCGTATTAGGTTATCGTAAGTTGTAAGGTTCACCAACATACAACCCTACACTCCGAACTTCACTCATAACATTAAACTAACCTTTCGATTTATTTCATCAACAATTTTCTACCACATCGTGGCCTCTTCTTTTGTAAGAATTCACAATACTTGCTTCAATTGATTCTTTGATCATATTTCTATTTCATTTCTAAAGAAAAGTCATAGTCGACTTGGAGTTAGTCGGCGTGAGCGTCGATTAAAAACTATACTCATGTCACTTATCGCATAGTGACATTCATCATCTTGACATCTTTTCCATTTACGAGCTTAAATTTTCTTCTCGTCTTTCAATTCGAGATTCTCATTTCGATCTAGTTTTTGTTCTCGAGGATGGAATAAAATTCTCATAATTCATCTTTCTATGTTCTTTCGCAAAAGGGATCATGCGTCTTAAACAGTCTACGTTCTTTTGGGATAACATACCCATCATCATAATCAAATTTGAGATTTGAAATAAAATTTCAAATATTTATAACATAGCTCATTTGTACGCATGTACTTCTTTGAATTTCAAAAATTCAACATAACATATTTGACATATAAATGTCCATTTTTGAGCATTCTCAATCATTAATAACAATAAATCTTTATTGAATTTCATGAATTCAAACATTTCATTTTTGACATCTCGATGTCAACATTTTCTCATATAACATTATCATCACATTATCATATATTGGTAGCGAACCAAAAACTTTCAATATCATCATAACATCATCTAACAATCCTCCTCATAAACATCATCAAACCATCCTCCTCATAAGCATCATCAAACCATCATATGTTGGTAGCAAACCAACAACTTTTTCTCATCATTTCATCAATCTCCACTTCACAACATAAAACTTCATTTGCAACATTTGCAATAACTTTATTTCAATCAATTCTCATAACTTTCATTTCCTTGAAAATTATTACAAAACTTTGAGAAAGAATCATTTACTTAGCACAAATCAAATCTGTAAGTTTTCCTTAAATATGGGTCCATACCTACCTGCATATTGTTGGAATCCTTTGAGATTTTCTTAAATATGCAGTCCCATACCTGCATATTGTGGGAATCTCTCTTTTTGAAAATAAAATAAAATTATGTTCATCCTTTTTCACTTTCAACTTTTCATTTCAAAACTTTTGAAGAGAAATCATTTACCTCATTCGGTTGAGCTTGATGTGATGGAGTGTTGAGTATTGTCGGTGACCTTTAGAAGTCTAGTGACTCGATCTAGACTTGACTTTTAAAAGAAGGTTTTGGGATTGAAAAAGCGACTGCTACGATACACTTTATGTGACCCTCCAACCCAGGACGGATTAACGAGGACTAATACTTGGAGCGATGATTCACGAAACATGAAGATAATTAATCACGAATTGTGGAACTAAATTGAGTAAACTAAAAGCTTTAACCATTATATCAAGATATACATAATTTACATATGGAGAGAGACCTCTGATTCTTAACACGAGAATTCAATGATCGAAGGTAATCAATTGTCGACATCAAAAGCTAACTTATTGTTCTATTGCGGCGGAAAAGCATGTGAATACACATATGACGATGTGTATTGAGGTTTCTAACATATCATTATCAAAAGGGTCTGGATTGCTCAACACGTCTCCGTCCATCATCACTTTCGACTGCGTATTTAAAAACAAACATGTAGGGTTGAGTACAAGAATCACTCGGTGGACTCATGCCAAAACATTTTATCATCTTTGAATTACAACTTTGCCCCATCATGGTAAGACCAAGGGTTTTATTAGAAATGTCTTATGCTTACTAAAACATTTTCATCATTTTCATAAGCGATAAACTTGGCGAGCATTTTCCTCGTATGTATGATCCATATCCTTTCCTTTCATCATAACATTTCCATTACTTGTAGTAGAAGGATGTAATATCCCGAAGAATTAAAGGCTAATTACAAGAATTAAATTTAAGTAAATTAGGGTTTCGTGTGATAATTGAATTAATAAATTATCAAATAATTTTTTGATTAAATATGAGATAATCAATTCTATATCATATTCACTAATGATTGTGAATTAAGGAATATAATTATATAAAGTATTTGGCGGTAATATTTTAACGTCGATTGAATATCGATAGTTAAAATTTAAGTAAAATTTTCTAAGTGTCGAGCTTAGAATTAAATTCCCTTATTAATGGAATGATTTAATAAAGTGATTACTACTTTATTATGACCATTTTGAGATGGGTCAATTTTAAGCGTTTTGAGGCGTTTTGAGCGTCAACGTTTAGAGGCGATTAGAAAATCGAGTTTAATGATAAAGGAATTATAATACTTAAATTTCTATGATTATTTTATGTAATTAAAGTATTATATAGCATTAAAAATGCTAGAAATTAAGGAATAATTATTGAACAAAATTGAAATTTTGAAAACCTAATTTGAAAATTAGGGTTTCACCTATGAATCTTTCTAATTATTTTTCCTATGATATAATTTATCATCTAAGATATATATTATGATATATATCTATACATAGCAAGAAAATCAAAATACACACTTACCATGTATTAACATGAATGAAAAATTTTGCTATCCTTGCATGATACGTGATTAAGTGATTCAAGTAGGATCAAAATACACACTACCAAGTAAATTAAATTGAGGATCAAGTGGGAGGCCATTTGTGTGTGTGTTAGCCGATAATGTTGACTTGGGAGGTAAGAAGAATGTTTACAACTCTTTGTAAATTGAATTGCTTGCATGTTTAAGAGTGTAGATATTATTTATGGTGTATAAGACAAGAAAAATTAAAAAACCATCCCTTCCAATTAAGAGAGAGCCGACGGCTCTTAGGGGTAGGATTTTAATTGTTTTGTTTTGTTCAAAAAACTTTGTGTAAGAAACATTTACTTTGATGATGTATTACATTGGTGAGTCGTAAAGCAAAGCTAAAGGCTTGCAATATTATGTGAGTGAGAGAGAGAAGTGAGGGAGTAGGGAAGGAATTAAGTGTTTTATTTCATTTTGCATTAGTATTAAGATAGATAGAAACAAAACATCATCCTTCACTCCTCGTTTTAGAAAAGTGCCGTGAGCTTTGTAGAGAAAAGCTTTGAGAGTTCATATTGTTCTTCACCAATTCCTTGACATTTAAATCCTTGTGCACTAAATCGACACCGGTAAAGAGGTTAGAAATCGAGCGAGCTTCGATTATATGTTAGAATTTTAATTTTTCAACCGTTCAATTTTAATTTACAAGCATATGATCTTGTTGAGAAATTATGTTAGCATGCTAAGATGTTTATTAATAATGTTTAGCATGATGTATATGAACTATATTAGTGATTTGAATTGAAGTTAAGCATGCTATAAAATTCATAGTGAGGATCGAAAATTTATGAGTTGATTTTAATGATGGATTCATGTTATATATTAGCAAGGGAACTCATAGTGATTATTTGGAAATTTTAAAAATCATATGCTATTGTTTTTATAATGACCGAAAATAATGAAAATGCATATGTTGATGTACAAATTTTATTTAAGTGATATTATAGCATAATATTGATCTAGAGCATTGATTTAGTGATATGTGAATTTATTGGATATTTTTGAAATTATATGTCCATATATTCAAAAAATTTGAAGGCTACATAGAGTGGATACATGATATGTGAGTTGATATTGATGAATATTATGATGTATTGATGATATAGAATGCTGTTTAGGCCTTGTATAATTTTATTAGAATTTTAGAAAATTGTTTGGCTACTTTTTGAGGAAAAAAATCGAGACCTATAGGAATGATATAGGTGATGCCCAAATTTTCTATAGCTAATGTTTATACATATTAATGATCTATGATAATATAGTATACTATATGAATTTAGAGGAATTTTGGAAAGGTTTAAAATTTTTTCTAATAGCCGTGAGCTATAGGTGAAATATTAAGGGTTTTAAATCCTTTTTATCAGAGAAATAATACATTATATGTTTAGAAATTATTCTAGACCTATTAAAATTTATGAAATTTTAGAAACATAGTATCTATGTTTACGGTAACGATTATATTAAATAACGTTAGAAATGAAAAATAATGTATAATAAATAAGTTAATTCATATTAAAGAAAAATATTAAACAAGTTTATTGATTAGCGTGAAAAATCGAAATTAGGGTTTATGAAAAGAAATCGATTGAAAATCAATTTATATGAAAATTGGTTAAAAGATATGTTAAGAAAAGTCAACGTTGACTTAAGATTAAGCGTATTGAATACTTTGAGTAAATACACTAATACGTGTAAAAGCGTATTAATTTTATAAGAATATCTCAATTGTGAGAAAGATTTCATAATTGAAATCATTTTATCAAAAGAGCGTTAGTATCGTTGAGCGTTTAACGTAAATGGTTAAAATGAGATGGTAGATCATATTACGTCTCTATCGAGTACGAGAAATATTTAATTAAGATACAGCGTTGAAGCAGCGTATTAAATTTAGTTAAGGCACTCGAGTTATTACCTTATAAGTTATCAAGTTAAGGCGATCTACGGTCCGGTGGGCTTCGCTCTACTAAAAAGATCAAGCAACATCAAATGTTTTATTTACGATGCTTTATTACAAGAAATGATGATCTGATGATTTATTTAATTACACCCAAAATGTTTATGTTTTATGTATGTATCCTATCCATACTCAAATTGTGAATGTTGTTGGGTAGCTACCAACATATGAAATGTTGAATTCGTATCCATATAAGTACCCACAGGATGATTGAAATTCGTCTCATGTCTGCCGGGTGTCGAGGATTTCGTGCACTATTTTGTATTGTGTCTTTGAAAGGGTGCTCGACCGGTCGCGGCGTTCGTAAGAGGAGGCCTCTCTACGATCTGAGATAATTTATGAGATGAGATAATGGAATTGTTATGATGAGCGGAAGGGATATGGATCATACATCTGAGGAAAATATGTACGGCTGAGCGAATATTTATAGAAAATGACGAGAAAATGTTTAGTAAGCAGTATTTCAATTAAAACATAAATACATTCTTTGTGATGGGCGATGTAATTTAAATTGATAAAATGTTTTGGCATGAGTTCATTGAGTGCATTCTTGTACTCGACCCGGCATATTTGTTTTAAATGTGCGAGTTGAGCGAGATGGTGGATGGGCGTGTTGAGTAGTCGAGGCCTCTTTCGATAATGTTTATTAAAACCTTGAATACACATCGTCATATGTGTATTCACATGCTTCTCATTGCGTTAAAACACATGTTTAAGTTTTGATGTTGTGATTAAATTATCGGATCGGTGAATCTTTTGGTTAAGGAATTGTAGCCCTTTCTATATGTATATTATGTGTGCCTTGTATATAAGGGTTGATACTTCTTAGTTCACTTGATGTTTGTTCCATAATACTTTGATTAATTCTCTTAAATGTTACGTAATTCTTGTTCAAGTTTGATGCTCGTTAATACGTCCTTAGGATTAGAGGCATTACAAAGTGGTAGCGAGCGATTGTTAGCTCTTTGAATCCCAAACCTTCTTTTAAAAGTCAGTCAGGCGAGTCACTAGACTTCTAGGAATCAATGACTATGCTCAACCTCCATCACATCATGCTCAACGGGATGAGGTAAGTGATTTCTTCTCAAGTTTTGAAATGAAAAGTTAAATGTGAAAAAGAAAGAAGTCACGTTTTGAAAAGTAAAAGTGAAAATATGTTATGAAGTTTTATCGAAATGAAAGTTACGAGAAATGATTGAACGGAAATTCCAAAACTTTATTTTGAAATCATGTCTTGAAAATTCATGAAAGTTATGTTATTGATTTGATTTTGAAATCAATGAAAGCTTATGACAAAAGATGTGAATTGAAGGTTATGGAGGAAGTGTTGGGAATGAAAGTGATCAAAGTTTGAATTGAAGGTCTATGTTTGAAATGGGCATGAAGTGCCCGATGATGAAATATTAAATTTACAAAGTTCAGTGAAATATGCTTCTGAGTAAGCTATGTTATGAAATCGTATAAAACATTGAGTTTTAAGTTCTTTATAATGAATGAATATATGCGAAATGACCATGAATGGCCATTGTTGAAAGGATGAATCCTTGAAATTGAGAAAATGTACTTATACAAATGAACTATGTTTTCAATATTTGAAGCTGTAGTTTCAAATCTCAAGATTGATTATGACAAATGAATATGTCATCTCGAAAAGAACATAGGCGATATAAGAAGCATGCTCGTTTATTGCGAAAGAACATAGAAATGCGAACTTTCTTCCATTACGAGAACAAAAGAAAAGGACGACATGGAAAACAAAATTAAAGTTTTACTCGAGATCGAAAGCGATGGTTTGTCTGAAATAAATGACAGCGTCGGCATCTTTATGTACGACCTTAGTGTCGGCACCGACCTTGGCATCTAAGTCTATGATCTCGACTTCGTTACCTGCGAATTCGATCTCGACATCATCGACTTCAGCATCGAGCTCGGCGTCGACATCTTCTACTTCAATCATGACTTCGGCACATCCGACCTCGATTACGACTTCAGCATGTCCGACCTCGACTATGACTTCGACTTCGTCATTTACATCCTCGATCTCGGCATCTTGTTCGACTTTGACTTTGGCTTTGACGTCGGCATTATCATCTACGGCTTCGGCGTCGACATGTACGCCCTCAACTACGAAGTTGGCACATCGACTTCAATTTCGGCATTGTCTTCGACTTCGACTTCGATGTCGATCTTTTCGACTTCGACTTCGGCGTCGACCTTGTCAACTTCGGCTTCGGCGTCGACTTTTACGACTTTGACTTCGATATTTACGACAATGACTTCGGCCTCTATGACTTCGACCTCGGCAGAGGGTGCGACCTCGGTGTCGATATCAGTATGTACGACCTCGGCACGTCCACCTCGGTACCTCGGCCGGGCGAACTGCACTGCACAGTGATTTTGTTTTAGCCCGTTCTCCTTCGTTTGAACTCCGATTTACGTACAGTTTTTTCCTACGTACTCCTAACGCACTGTACTTTAATTGTTATGAAGGACCAAAACCCTGATTCCTTCTCCAGAATTCACGAGAAGAAGATGAAGATAGTTCGTGGTTTATTTAGGACAAGAACCTTATAGTATGATAAGAATCTTAGAATGCTACTAGATGGTAAGCTTCCTAGTAGAGTAAGAAAGCTACGACGTGTGTTGTACATGAGAACATTTCCTGATAACACTTATCTGTTTACCAGATGTGTTTGGATTGTTTATCTGCTTTATAAAATTGTCCAGTTTATCTTATCTGTTTAGCAGATATATTTAGATTGACTTATGATAGTTTTATGCATGACGAGATGGCAGGACGCGTCCACGGCTAGGAGGAGGTTAGGGCGAGAGCTACGCCCGGAGAAGTGATTCGCGCATAGCGTGATTATTGGATGTGCTGGGCGACAGCCTCGGAGAGTTTGTGATGCATTACCACCGACACTGGGCGGATGCACGTGAGCATGGCTGTCACAGCCCCCGGCTAAACTATCCCAAATCCCAAGGATGGATTAGGGGGGGCTGGACGATGGGATTGTATGAACGGTCCCCAAAAGATTATAATGAAGGTGCATATCATATGTAACTGTCAAACTTGAAACATAACATACATCAAAATGGATAAACTAGGTGGGCTAGTCCAGCAGATCCAAAAAGGATGCAATGATCTGAAGGACTTATTTGTCGATATCATGTCACCATAAAATCATAGTTCAAAATAAATAAATCGTGGAAGCGTGTGAATACATATATGACGATATGTATTCAAGGGTTCTTAACATAAACATTAAATTTGTCTTGGCTCCTCACACCTCCACCATCATCATCAGCTCAACTGCACATTTAAAACAACTATGCGGGATGAGTACAAGAATGCACAAAGTGGACTCATCTGAAAATATTTTAACATTCTTGAATTACCTTGCCATATCATGGTGAGTCATAAGGGTTTATTTGAAATACCTTATGCTTACTAAAACATTTTCAACGATTCATAAACATTTGCTTGGCGAGCATTTTTCTTGTATGTATGATCCATATCCTTATCCTTTCATCATAACATCATAGTCGAGCGTCGTGAAGGAGGCCTCCCTCTGACGCCGTGACCGACCGTGGTGTGCTTACGGTATACGGTCGCCTTAGTGTAATACCAGCGAATTAGATGCTAATTACGGTGCTTAAAACCCGTAAATTAGAGTTTGGTGAGATGATTCAATCCATAAGATGTCGAATAATGATTTCGATTATTTACGAAGGAATGAATTCCTATTTTATATTCACTGATAATCGTGAATTAAGAAAATGATGTTTATAGAGCGTATCGACAGTATTACTTTAACGTCGATTTCGTATCAATAGTTAAAATGTCGTAAATTTTTCTAAGCAATCAAGCTTAGAATTAAATTCCATTATTAATGGAATAATTTAATAAAGTGATTATGACTCTATTACGACCTTTTCAAGATAAGTCGATAATTAACGTTTTGAAACATTTTCAAACGTTAACGTTTTGAGATGAAACGAAAAGCGTTTTAATCGATCAAGGAATTATAGAAATTAATTTCCTATGATTATGATATGTAATTACAGTATTATTAAGCATTAAATCAATGCTAGATCAACAAGAATTTATAGTGACCAATTTTCAAGCGTTCGAAAACCACAATTTTCGAACTCGATTTTCTCGCATAAAATGATGCCATTAAATTATCCTATGCTATTAATTATCATCTAAATCATATAATATGATGCATATATCTATTTTTAACATGAAAAATAAAATTTAATCTATGTTTGGGCATAAGGGCGAAAATGTTATATGTGTGTAACAAATGTATGTTAATCTTCCCACTTTTGCATATATCTACTATATGACAATGTGATTAATTATATGGTCTAATTAAATGATTAAATACAGATATATATATATATATATATATATAAGTGTAAAATTCGTGCATGTGTGTGAGGTGTGTAAGTAGAGTGTGTGTGGTGTCGATTGTCGTGGCATAGGGTGACATTTGTAATACGTGAAGACACCCCTAACACTTGTCTCCTTACCACAATTCCAACACCCCACTACCGTTTCTCAGCCTTTCTCCCACACGGCAACTTCCTCAACACCTTCCATCCTCTCAATTCTCCTCTACACCACGGCCGAACCAGCAACAACAAGAAGATGAGCCCACTCCACCATTCTAAGAGAGGAGGCGAGGCTCCTAGCTCAAGATGGACAGCCGAAGCCTTTCCGGGCTATGAGCCCTCTCCTCAGTCAACCCCTTGATTCCTCACTAAATTTCACACCAAGGTGAAGAATCTAAACCTTGGACTCAATAGTGTTGGAGCTACATACATGCATGTATACATATATGCTTGAATGTGCTAGAATTTTAAGTATAAGTGATTGCATGTTGTTGATCTGGACAAACAGTGATTTTATAAAATTAATAGACTAAGTTACAGTGGTCCGATGATTGTGAATTTTTAATATGTTTAAATTATATGTGTTTAGTATGCCTCTGTAAAATTTAAAGTCCATCCAACTTGATTTACTATTTTAATCGTATTTATCAAAACACTGCACAAATCTGTGAAATCGCCGTGCTCATCACCCATAGTCCGTGGCTTGCGTTTTAAGTTTGGATAATGATAAAACTCTAAAATTTGGCAGAAGCATAATTCATAATGTCTAGAAGATGTATATAAATTTTCAGAATTTTCTAAAACTTTTTACTATTTATGCCAGATTTTACAATCTAACTGCACAAAACTGTCACTGTAGCGATAGCTTGTGGTAAAATATTTTTAGCTCCCAATCTATTGTGAATCATTGAGTGAGGCTTTTTCTGGATTGAACTAGACTTAAGTGGCTTTTCAATATGATTGGTTGCATTCCCAGATTACTTATAATGAACTCACGATGAATTTTTAAAGTTGATGCATTACAGTAAGCTTTTTGGACAAACTGCCTTAGTGAATTTTTCCATGTAATAGGCTGTTCAAGTATGACGTTTACGTGAGATATTCAAGTCGTTTGTAGTCCGATTTGGACTTGGGTTTCTTCATAAGAAATGTTCCTCACCATGTCTAGTTATGATCTGGAAAGTTTGATCCCAAATCAAGTTTTATAGGTATACCTTTCATCGACCCAAAGTCACCTTACAGGCTGTCCATTTCAAATATTCAACTTTGGGCTTATGTATTTCTCGATCGTTAGATATTTTCCAGTATGGTCTTCATGAAATATGTATTCCTTGTTACAAGGTTTGAAATTGGTAGCCTGCAGCCATTTTGGCATTGTGAGTCAAAGTTCTGAGCCTCATAAAACCCCTAAATCGTTAAGCTAAAACTTAAAATTAAGAAGAGTCGATGGATAGAAGTCGGTTTGAGTTGCCCACTTTGAGACCCTATATCACCAGAACCAAGACTCTTTGGATTTAATTCCTTCTTAGAACTTTTAGAACATGTTTAGAGGTTTCGAGAATGTATCTTTGTGCGACCATCGTATTCTAACTCGAGAGTTATGAATCGTCAAAGTTTACCACTTGGGTTATTTCAAGTTGTTTTGCTGAAATTCAACACTTGAAATTTGACTAAGTGTTGGAAACCCTATGTGAAGTATGCCTTATGTGACTAACATGCTATTAATCGATGCATTCATTATGTCGTGTCACAGTGCGATAGAGCATTAATAAGATGTGCGGTTGTAATAAAACAACACAACATGATATTTTTACGGGAGCATGCCCTAACGTGAACCATTTGAATAGGTCTTCCTACATGCTCAATTGAGTGTATATCATACCTTGATATATACTATAGTAGAAATATGGGTTCTAGATTCGATGGATAGTTTCTACTCCAAAACCTCAAGGCCGAGAATAGATAGGCTAAGCACGGGACTTCGATCAAGTGATCGATTAAAGCAACCAACAGTCCGGTGGGCTTTATTCTAAAACAAAACAACTATCTACTTATATTAGCTGTCTTTATTTCGATTTTTTTTCAGCTGTTGATAAATCTGTTTAAATGATTACACGCCAAAATGTTTACGTTTTGTGTATTGTATCCTATCCATGAGAATGATGAATATTCTTTGGGTGCTCCCAACTTATGAATGAAAATCGATATCGGATCTATCTTGGAAGCTTATCCACAGCTAGGATTAGCGTGTACTGATGGTGGTTGTGTCTTGTAAGGACAATTCATGGCGGTCACGGGGTCGTGAGGAGGCCTCCCTCACGACTTTCGACTATGTTACTATGATGAAATGATGATAAGGATATGGATCATACACACTAGAAAAATGCACGGCGGCGATGATTTTATGAGCGATAAAATGTTTTAGTAAGCCTGAGGCATTTCAACTAAAACCCTTGTGTCTTACCATAATGTGGCGATGTAATCTAAAAATGATAAAATGTTTTGGCATGAGTCCCTTGTGTGCATTCTTGTACTCGACCACCGCATGTTTGTTTTAAATGTGCGGGTTGAGAGATGATGGATGGGCGGTGTTGGCTTGATAGGAATGTTGTCGTGATATGTTTATACCTTGATAGTACATCATCATATGTACATATCACATGTCTTCATTGCAAGAACCTAATTTATGTACTAGAGTCCAAGAACATGCTTGACATATGTATTACGCTTATTATTAATGAGAGTCTCCATGTTTATTCTTTCATGTTTCTGGTTATAGTCCATGCTAATCCGTAATTAGGATTAAGGGTCGTGACAGTGGTATCGAGGCGGTTAGCTCTTGAACCTAAAATCTCCTTTAGGGTTAAGTCTAGATTGAGTCATTAGACTTCTAGAGATCAGCTGACAATACTCAACACTCCATCACATCAAGCTCAACCGAAATGAGGTAAATGACTCTTTTTCTAAAGTTTTGAAAATTAGCCTGGCCAAGACTAATGTTTATGAAATTATTTTTCTTGGTTTTGAAAACGAAAAGTTTGAAAGTGAAACAAAATTTTATCAATTGAAATGAAAGCTATGAGAAATGTTTTGAATGAGCGTTGTGACAAATGATTTGTCGAAAGTTATGAAAAGAAGGAAGATATAAGAAAGATGATGACAATGATATGAGAAAGTTTTGGCATTATATGCGAAGATGAAATGTTTGAATTTACGGAATGTAATAAGGGTTCATTATTATGAACAAAGTTATGATTATTCATGTTTTAAAATGATTGAGATTGGACATTTATTTGTCAAATCGATATGTTGAATTCTTGAAATTCAACGAAATACATCTTGATACAAATGAGCTACGTCACGAATATTTGAAGTTTTACTTCAAACCACAAAGTTGATTATGATGATGAGCATGCTAGTTCAAACAGAACATAGACTTTATAGGACGCATGATCCCTTTTACGAAAGAACACATAGAAGTAAAATTTCCTTCAATTACAAGAACAAGATTAGTGATGGATTTGAGAACTTCATTCCATCTTGAGTGAAGAAAAGTGAAAGATTTATCTGAAATTGTTAGACCTCGACATATACGACCTCGGCTTCGACCTCGGCATGTGCGATTGTCGACTTGAAATCGGCATTATAACATCGCCTTTGACATGTCGACTGGGGTGGTTGTCCAACCTTGGTGTCGGAAATATTCTGTACTACCTCGACATCGGTAGCAGCATGCGACCTTGGTGTCGGCATCGCTTATGACCTCGGCGCGAACGCGTGTAAATTTCCTGCACTGCGCAGTGATTCTGTTTTGACTCGTTCTCGGTCGTGGGAACTCCGATTCACGTCGGTTTTCGTCACGTGCTCTAATGCCCTGTACTTCATTTCTTATGAAGGACCAAATCCTGATTCCTACTCCAGAATTCATGAGAATCAGTTGAAGTTAGTTCTATGATTTGAAAAGAGTAAATTTATTATAGTATGATCTGAATCCTAGAATGTTACTAAGAAAGTAAGATCTTGATATACAAGTAGAACCTTGACATACATGAGAACTTTGTTGATGACCTATTACGGGTATATAAGCTTTCAAATTATATCCATTACCCAATTTACATCATTGGGTTTAACTCTATGACTAGTTCGATTGAGAATTCATTCGAGTTTCTCACTTTTTCGAAGGAAATTTTCAAACCAACAATTCATAAAGTGTCCTTTTGAACCCAAAGCCTTGTGTGATGAGAATATAATTGTGGCCGGTGCAGCCACCCATATGACCAAAGAAATCTCGGTGAGTCGTCATTACGGTCTTGGACCCTAGAGCCCCCCTCATTCGGTCTAAAGAGCATATAGATTCAATCATTAAAAGATGTTATTTCAATTGTGAAATAGTACCTCTTGTAAGTGGTCGTGATAACTTCTTCACGATTTTGAAACTATCAAGTAAGATAAAGTTGACTTATTTTGTCAATTAAGTTGGAATTAGTAAAGTGATAAACATCAGGTATGATGTAGGTTGACTTATTTCAGTCACCTAAAAATTTCAGACCAGAAGTGATAGACATCAAGAAATTATGATGTAAAGCAAATCTCGATGAGACGAGATATTTTTCCTATGGCACACATGATGTGATGATCCTTGATGGGCTTAACAAAGATTGACAACTGTGAAGTTATACCATCATACGACTGTTATGATAACAAAGTTATGAATAAGATACTCTTTAGCATTAAATGAAAAGAGTAAAAGTAAAGAAAAGTATATGATATCCGTGGGATATGACTTTCCCTTATTATGTCATAACGAGAGAGATTACAACTTATCTTTAAGATAGTTGGATGTCCTTGAAACCTAGTTAGTAGGTTGGACATGTTTAAAAAGAATGAAGATGCATACAAGATATTCTTTTCAAAGAATATATATATATAAAGAAATGATAGCATCTCAGAAAATAGATCTCTCGCTTATTACCTCAACCAATGAGATTTTGCTAAAGCATAATCAATTCCAAGTAATTGAAACATGGTTAAATAGACGATAATAAGATTTAAGAACCATAATCCGTGAGACTGTGTGAACAACTAGGATAGCCCTAGTATCTAAATCAAGTATGGAGAAAATATCTCCAAGACCAAAGACATGGAAATGAGACGCTGGGAATTTAAGTTATGGTGTACGAATGTATTACCTTACCAAGTCATACGACAATGATAACGGTTCTAGTCTCGAAAGTGGGAACCGAAGTATAACGAAAGTAAGATTACTTTCAGATACCATGCTCAAGAAAATGGACAAAAGTCAAAAATAGCAGAAGAAATTACGAACTATACAAGTGGATAGTTCATGATATGTGATCGAGCTAAAAACACACTCAAATTCACTCGCAATTGTACGAGGTAATCGTAGCGTGATAAGTTAACACGAGTCGTCTCTCAAGGAAAACTTAACAGGGCTATTGTTCGTGTCATGCCTGAAAGCGATTAAATCTAAACATTCTAATGCTGACAAGGGTTTGAAACATCTTGGAATAGAAATACGAGAAATAAAGCAATGATCCTAAGCTGGGGTTGTCGATCGAGCTATACTAATAAGCGATAAATCTAAACCGGGGTTGTCAATCCCTAGTTGAGCTACTGAAGCAATAAATCAGCGATAAACAAAAGCATATGCAATCATATTATTCATAGGGTTTGTCGATCCTAATCTAAATCTAATTGCAAATAAGCGAAAGCGATAAATCATTAAGCAAATTAAATCAGCAGACAAGAAATCGATCCCATCACTATGAATTGATTCAATAAAATCATCAAACAATAAACCATGAAGTTGATTCCATTAAAATCTCCAAACAAAGCATGTAAATGTTCAACAAGAATTTAGAAGCAATTGCATAAATTGAAAGAATTAAAGCTGAAATTAAAACATAGATTGTATCGATAAGTTGCTGAAGAAATGCGGAAGAAAAATTTGGAGCGCGCGTGGCAGAACCCGAAAATCGAACTCGAACTCGAACCTCAACACGCATATATATATTAATTAAAAAGTGGCGCGGCTTGAGATGAGCAGCTCGCTCGAAAGCGTTATGCCTTCAATCTGAGCATTTGGATCACAATGAGCGAGGAAAATTTGGAGAATCTTGGCTCGGTGGCCGGTTCTTGAAGGAGGCTGCACGGAGAAAGCAAGCCGTGGCAGGGGAGGAAAGGCGCGAGGCTGTCTGGCGAGATGGCTGGGCGAAGGCGTGGGCGGGTGAGGTGGGTGGCGCAGCCTCAGCTGGCGCTGGGTGGCGCTGGAAGAGGTGAGTGATGGGGTGGCTGTCTCCCGAGCCGTCAGGCGAGGCGGCGGCGGCAGCGCGGGCTGGCTGGAAGGAGAGAGAGGCACTGCACGCTGGCCGGCGTAAAAACATACGCTCAAAATTGGGCTGCTGCGCTCGTTTCCAGCGCCGGGTGCGCTGCGTCTTGGCGGCGGCGCTCGGCGTCTGACGGTCTTGGCGTCTTGTTGGGAAGCGGCGCTATTTAGGCGAGCTGCAGGTGTGTTGAGTGCGGTGGTGCTGGGCTCCAGCGCGGATAAGCGACGCAGGCGGCGCTGGAGTGAAGCGGCGTGCGGTCTTGTGCTGGGGGCGGGCGGGGGCTTCGCGTGCGGGCGTCTTGCGACTTTAGTCGTTCGACCCGTTCTCCCGTCGAACTACGATTTTCGATTCGCTTTTGCCTATGAACTCCTCTCGGCTCTTCAATTATATCTGATCCTTGGCAGATCCAATTCATCATATTTTCTGCGTTTTCCTACAAAACATCGAAATGAGCAGTAAGTCCGAATCGATAAACATTAATCAAACCTACGACATAAATAGGACAAACCATAGAAAATGACACGTAAAACAATACAAGAATCATCACAAAATCATACCAAACAATATGATATAAGCTTGAGAGATGTTATGACTTGATGAGTAAGGTAATTCCTTTGAAGTAAAAGCAGTTCATTATTTTGAAATGAATCTTAATACCTAAGTTATAATGACATAAGCGCTTGTCTTGTGTAACTTAATAGTTAACAAGCAAGATAGCTTCTATAGATCTTGCAAAGAAATCGTCGAGAGAACACGAGAAAGAGATTCTCATTGAGGGACTTTAAGGTAAATCAATTGGAAAGATTATCCCTCATACTTTTGCGACGATCGATAAAGTGGGATATTAAGTATCTCGGACATGGGAATGAAGCATTCATTGAATGTCGAAAATGGTAAAGATTTTTGGCGTCAAGGCAAAAGTATAATCGTCCCTAGTGGACAAAGGATTTTATCTTATCTTGCCTGTTGAATCAATAAAAGATTAAGAAGAAATGACTATATCCAAAAAGGGATATTACAAGCGATAGCGCTAAAGGCGGTCAAGGATTTCTCTAGAAAAGAGTTTAAAGTAAGAATATATGAGAAATATACTCTAAGATCGATAAAGTGAAAAAAGGAATTTAATCATTCATACTTGATTAGGAATGAATGATAGTGATAGAGACATGGCGATCTCTACGATAAGATTTCATTATGGAAATATATCAATATCAAAGGATAGGTTGATGTAGACCTAACCACGAATCTTTGTTAGTAAAAGCATAGCGATACGGATACCGAGAAGTATAGGGTGAATGAGGCAACAAAAGGCCATAGAGGGAACATAATGTCCCGATGGAAAGAACGATGACATATGAAATAGACATTTACTTGAATAAGCGAGAACACCGTAGACCAAAGCCTATACCTCGCGAAAGCAGAACAAAGCAGAACTAAAAAGCGAGAATAGGTATGAGGAAAATTTCTCGAATACCCATAAGATTTTGTTGATTTAGGTGCTTTGCTTTTAACATCGCTGAGTTTGCGTAGAGCGATAGAACCCAATTCGGGGTAAGTGAATCGAAATGAAAATCCCTTACCTATCGAGAATTTTGACCATCATGAAGTGTTGCTCAAGCTCGAAATTGAACCTAGAACCGCCTAAAGTGCTATCCAATGATTTGGATCATTATATCTATGTGGGCGTAGATATAATTTTAGAACAGAAGTTTGGAAATGGTGTCATTCATGTGATTAGTGACTGGGCCTAGCCTTTTCGTTAGAGGTATTACACGACAAAATATCGGTACCCTTTGTTACGCCTATCACGAATATCTTTAAGGCAACATCTGATGAAGGTGTAAGCGTAAAATGGGTATTAAGATAAGAATCATGAGTCGTGTCATAAGTAGTCTACGGGTTATATATGTCTTAAAGTGTATAATTCTTCAAGAGATCCTTCTTGTTTAAAAATTCCCTCCATTGCTTAATTCAGGTCAGACTTATCTAGAACTATCTATTTACAGATGTCGAGAAAAAGGGAGTCTGATGAGTAAAAAGTTAACCCAAAGTCCTACAAGTTTATAACTCACACGAGCGTATCGGCTCTTTTATTATGAACTAGGCATGGATTTAGAACAGTTTTGGAGAAAATTTTTGCACCTCTGGATGGATACTCGTAACTATAGAGTGTCGAATGAGGATGGTACCCAATAGCGTATCATCATTTTGACACAGATTAGCAAAATTTTGCAAAAAAGTATTAAAGAATATTTTCTCCATGAGAAAAGTTCCAAAGTCTGGTAGACTTACGATTTGTCAATATACCCAGTATACATATAATGCGTATGGAGCGACACCTCACAGTACTTGTCACGGTCCTCGGCAAGTTACACGTCGGTATAAAGGAATGGTTGTACCACGATGTTCGAGCATGCCCCGTCTGTGCAATCAATGGTACGAGAAAGAGGCGAAAGGCAAAAGGA
This sequence comes from Salvia rosmarinus, assembly GCA_036937905.1. Taxonomy (NCBI): domain Eukaryota; kingdom Viridiplantae; phylum Streptophyta; class Magnoliopsida; order Lamiales; family Lamiaceae; genus Salvia; species Salvia rosmarinus. Next base: position 33,920,082 of record CM072820.1, on the reverse strand, counting down.
TAAAATCTTATAAGCCTCGCGGATTAGGAGAATTACATGCAACCCCAACCATACTTTCGATAAAAGTAACACCAACTTCTAGTATTGAAGAAGAAAGCGGGGCGACTTGACCTTGGCTCCACGAAGAGAATGATCGTTAGGAGTATGAGCAAAAGCGTGCTTGGAGAAGGCGAGTTTCGAGGAGAATGCGACTCCGACAAAGGTCACTCAAAGACATAGAATCTTAGGATCCTATGAGACATATATGTAAATAATGGGTTATGATGAAAATGATGTGATTATAATATGTAAAATAAGCGTAGTTTGGAAGAGTTTATGAATATGGTGAAGAAGTGTCAAAGTTTTGAGTGTAAAAGAGCTAAGCGCCTTATAATCGATCATTTCGGTGAGACCGACCCTCGTAAGTAATGTATGAAAAGTTCTCCTTTGAGGCATTATGATGTAATATTATATGGTCTTGAAGAATGGTATCCAAATACGAAATAAATTGTTACGATTAAGATATGGTTACTATGAGATAATAGTTCATGCTTTGGACTAACGATGCACCGTACATTCATGAACCTCAAAAATCAGTGTTTCACACATACCTAGATAATTTTTATCTCAATCCTCATGGATGATGTTCTTATCTATTCAAAGGACGAGAAAGAACATAAAAGAAAATCGAAGAACTGTCTTCACGACTTTTAAGAGCAGGTGAATTTTGCAATCTGATTTGTAAATTTCGACAAAAGAAATATTCCTCGGGCACATAGTGTCTTTAGAAGAAAACAATGTAAATCGACAAAGGACAAAACAATTAAAGATGAAAGGCGTCGATGACCTAAAACAAGATCGAGAATTTTATAGATTGATTAACTACTATTAGAGATCCATTAAGAACTCTCTAAGGTATGAGGCCGATCACATAGCTACCTAAAATGGAATCAAATTCTGAGGATTAATAAAAGTAAGGCTATGTATTAATATGAGCAAGATAATGGTGACAATCACAATGACTTAGGCCACATGAATAGAATTTTCAACTCATGACTTGAAATTATATGATGAGTATAAATACCAAAGTCTTGGAAATTTCACTCTATAACAATAAGTTAAGAACCCTTCACAATTTACAAAGTTTGAACTTATTCTTGAGCAAAGAAACTTGGATACATGATAGAAAGGATGGCTCGAATCGGTAAAAGATTATAAATATGATAAATGATCACCTATGAGCAGTTAATGTAGAATCTATTGCCTAAGATATAAAATTAGTCTAAATCATAGTATGTCCTTATAGAAAAGGAAAACTCATCGAGAAAGGTTAAGAAAAGCGAGCGAAATAGTCGGAAATCGAGGGCGAATGTAAGTAGTATTCCCACAACCAAGGTGAAATATGACTAAAAAGAGAGAATGAAGATGGGAATAGAATACTGAATTAAGATAAGGAATGAAGAGTGAAGGATTTTAAGGGCGTTGGACAATGTTATTGTCTAAAGAGATATATACATATATTTCAAGCAATAATAAGCTTAGAAATGAAATCGTGAATGAAGTTTATGATCCTTCTCATACCGCCCAACCGAGGCATTATTAAGTGACATTGTGAATTATGAAAGGTTAGATAGGAAGGAATGAGATAAGATATAACCATATTGTCGAGCGGTGTCTCGGTTACCAATAAGTAAAGGCATTGTATCAAAGGCCTTATAAGAGTATAATCTCTAGAACTACGAATGAAAATAGAATGATATAGAAATAGATCTTATGATGATTTTACCAAAGTCGTAAGGAAGTCGCACTACTATATGGCTAGTAGCGGATTGACTCGCCAATTATGTTTTGTCTCTGCCTATTCAGATGACTCATAGACCCGATAAGTTAGCTCAGTCGTACATAAAGGAAATCGTATATTTACAATGAGCACCAAAACCTATCGATTCGAGATAGAGACTTCAAGAGTACCCTAGATTTTGAACTAACTCACAAAAGGAGTTAGATCGAGGTTAAGCATAACATAGATGTCCACTCACAGACGGATAGACAATTAGAAAGAGACGATATGAATGTCTAAGGATACGATAGAACATAAGTGTTAAACCAAGGTGCAAGTGAGAATGTGTTGTACCACTTGTTAAGTTTATGTCGGCCGTAGCCGTCGAACAACGATCAATATATTTTTATGAGGCATTGTCTTGAAAAATAAAAAAGTATCGACCACCACTTTATTGTAATAAAGTAGGTGAGAAAAGGTATAAAGTCTGACGTTGTAAATGAAACGATTAAGATATCGCTAACAAGCGAAGAATAAGAAAGCTCGGGACGAGACAAAAGTCTTACGGTGAGTGCGCGTAAACCCGAACAACATTCTTGAATGCGGAATTAAAGTTTCTTAAGATTTCTCCATCTAGAGAAATTATAAGTTTAGATCTGAGAATGTTGAGATCACGTTTTATAGGACCTTCTGAGCTCCTAGCAATGATAGCCTAGTAGCTGTATGGCTTTGTACTTCCACCACGTTTGGGGAAAGTGCGAAATGTTTTCACGTGTCGCGGTTTAGGAAATACGAAGATGACCCAATTCTCGTAAACCAACATGATGATGTGACCTCTTACTCGGATGAGTTATGATGAAAATCTCGACTAATTTGATCGTGCGATTGACGATTAAAGAAGCAAGTTTGGGTCTTTTAATGAAAATCGATGGAAAACCATGGACAAAATAAAAGCACGTGGAAAGTTATGATGTTATGATTTTAAGATACCCATACTTTATGAGGTATGCAAATTTCGGGACAAAATTTCTTTTAAGGGGGGTAGGATGTAATACCCCGCAGAATTAGATGCCTAATTACGGTACTTAAAACCCGTAAATTAGAGTTTCGCTGAGATGATTCAATCCATAAGATATCGAATAATGATTTCGATTATTTACGAAGGAATGAATTCCTATTTTATATTCACTGAGAATCTTGAATTAAGGAAATGAAGTTTATAAAGCGTATCGACGGTATTACTTTAACGTCGATTTCGTATCAATAGTTAAAACGTCGTAAATTTTTCTAAGCAATCAAGCTTAGAATTAAATTCCATTATTAATGGAATAATTTAATAAAGTGATTACGACTCTATTACGACCTTTTCAAGATAAGTCGATAATTAACGTTTTGAAACATTTTCAAACGTTAACGTTTTGAGATGAAACGAAAAGCGTTTTAATCGATCAAGGAATTATAGAAATTAATTTCCTATGATTATGATATGTAATTACAGTATTATTAAGCATTAAATCAATGCTAGATCAACAAGAATTTGTAGTGACCAATTTTTCAAACGTTCGAAAACCCTAATTTTCGAACTCGATTTTTATCGCATAAAATGATGCCATTAAATTATCCTATGCAATTAATTATCATCTAAATCATATACTATGATGCATATATCTATGTTTAACATGAAAAATAAAATTTAATCTATGTTTGGGCATAAGGGCGAAAATGTTATATGTGTGTAACAAATGTATGTTAATCTTCCCACTTTTGCATATATCTACTATATGGCAATGTGATTAATTATATGGTCTAATTAAATGATTAAATACAGATATATATATATATATATATAAGTGTAAAATTCGTGCATGTGTGTGAGGTGTGTAAGTAGAGTGTGTGTGGTGTCAATTGTGCATGGCATAGGGTGACATTTGTAATACATGAAGATACCCCAAACACTTGTCTCCTTACCACAATTCCAACTCCCCACTACCCTTTCTCAGCCTTTCTCCCACACGGCAACTTCCCAACACCCTTTCATCCGCTTCAATTCTCCTCTACACCACGGCCAAACCAGCGGCAACAAGAAGATGAGCCCACTCCACCATTCTAAGAGGAGGCGAGCTCTAGCCCAAGATGGACAGCGAAGCCTTTCAGGCTATGAGCCCTCTCCTCAGTCAACCCCATCGATTCCTCACTAAATTTCACACCAAGGTGAAGAATCTAAACCTTGGACTCAATAGTGTTGGAGCTACATACATGCATGTATACATATATGCTTGAATGTGCTAGAATTTTAAGTATAAGTGATTGCATGTTGTTGATCTGGACGAATAGTGATTTTATAAAATTAATAGACTAAGTTACAGTGGTCCGATGATTGTAAATTTTTAATATGTTGAAATTATATGGTTTTAGTATGCCTCTGTAAAATTTCAAGTCCATCCAACTTGATTTACTATTTTAATTGTATTTATCAAAACTACTGCACAAATCTGTGAAATCGCCGTGTTCATCACCCATAGTCCGTGGCTTTCGTTTTAAGTTTGGATAATGATAAAACTCTAAAATTTGGCAGAAGAATAATTAAGCATGTCTAGAAGATGTATGTAAATTTCAGAATTTTCTAAAAAATTTTACTATTTATTCCAGATTTTACAATCTTACTGCACAAAACTGTCACTGTAGCGATAGCTTGTGATAAAATATTTTATCTCCCAATCAATTGTGAATAATTTAGTGAGGCTTTTCTGGATTAAACTAGACTTAAGTGGCTTTTCAATATGATTGGTTGCATTCCCAGATTATTTATAATGAACTCACGGTGAATTTTTAAAGTTGATGCATTACAGTAAGCTTTTTGGACAAACTGCCATAGTGAATTTTTCCATGTAATAGGCTGTTCAAGTATGACTTTTACGTGAGATGTTCAAGCCGTTTGTAGTCCGATTTGGACTTGGGTTTCTTCATAAGAAATGTTCCTCACAATGTCTATTTATAATTTGGAAAGTTTGATCCCAAACCAAGTTTTATGGGTATACCTTTCATCGACCCAAAGTCACCTCTTGAAGCTGTCCATTTCAAACTAGTCAACTTTGGGCTTATGTATTTCTCTATCGTCGAGATATTTTCAGTATGGTCTTCATGAAATATGTATTCCTTGTTACAAGGTTTCGAAATTGGTAGCCTGCAGCCATTTTGTCATTGTGAGTCAAAAGTTACGAGCCTCATAAAACCCCTCGTCGTTAAGCTAAAACTGAAAATTCTGAAAATTTTCTAAGTATAGAAGTCAGTTTGAGTTGCCCACTTTGAGACCCTATATCTCCAGAACCACGACTCTTTTGATTTAATTCCTTCTTAGAACTTGTAGTACATGTTTAGAGGTTTCAGAATGTATCTTTGTGCGGCCATCGTATTCTAACTCGAGAGTTATGAATCGTCAAAGTTTCGACTTGGGTTATTTCAAGCTGTGTTTCTGAAATTCAACACTGAAATTTGACTAAGTGTTGGAAACCCTATGTGAAGTATGCCTTATGTGACTAACATGCTATTAATCGATGCATTCATTATGTCATGTCATAAGATGCGATAGAGCATTAATAAGATGTACGGTTGTAATAAAACAACCAACATGATATTTTACGGGAGCGTGCCTAACGTGAACCATTTGAATAGGTCTTCCTACATGCTCAATTGAGTGTATATCATACCTTGATATACACTATAGTAGAAATATGGGTTCTAAGACTCGATGGATAGTTTCTACTCCAAAACCTCAAGGCCGGGAATAGATAGGCTAAACACAGGACTTCGGTCAGTGATCGATTAAAGCGACCAACGGTCAGGTTGGCTTTATTCTAAAACAAAACAACTATACTACTTATATTAAGCTGTCTTTATTTACGATATTTTTTTTATTTGTTGATAAATCTGTTTAAATGATTACACTGCAAAATGTTTACGTTTGTGTATTATATCCTATCCGTGAGAATGATGAATGATATGAATGTTGTTGGGTCGCCCCAACTTATGAATGAAAATCGATATCGGATCCTATCTTGGAAGGCTTATCCACAGCTAGGATTAGCGTGTACACCGATGGTATTTGTGTCTTGTAAGGACAATTCACGGTCGGTCACGGGGTCGTGAGGGAGGCCTCACTCACGACTTTCGACTATATTACTATGATGAAATGATGATAAGGGATATGGATCATACACACGAGAAAAATGCACGGCGAGCGATGATTTTTATGGTGATAAAATGTTTAGTAAGCACAAGGCATTTTAATAAAAACCCTTGTGTCTTACCATGATGTGGATGTAATCTAAAAATGATAAAATGTTTTGACATGAGTCCACCGAGTGTATTCTTGTACTCAGCCCTACATGTTTGCTTTTAAATATGCAGGTTGAGCAGATGATGGATGGGCGGTGTTGAGCAATAGGAATGTTGTCGTGATATGTTTATACCTTGATAGTACATCATCATATGTACATATCACATGTCTTCCTTGCAAGAACCTAATTTATGTACTAGAGTCCAAGAACATGCTTGACATATGTATTATGCTTATTATTAATGAGAGTCTCCATGTTTATTCTTTCATGTTTACTGGTTATAGTCACGCTAATCCGTAATTAGGATTAAATTTGTGACATAGTGTACACGTTAATCCTAGCAGGTATAAGCCTTAGGCATAGGATCCGATATCGATTTCATTCATAAATTGGGAGCTACCCAAAAACATTCATAACATTTCATGGATAGGATACATACACAAAACATAAACATTTTTGGCAGGTAATCTTGTAAACATTTTATCAACAGTTGAAATAAGCATTGTAAATAAATTCATTCGGAAAGTAACTTAAATAAGAAAGCTCATATTTTATTTGGAAAAAAAAGCCCCACCTGGACTATGGTTCGTCTTAAACTTGTTTCTTAACTTGATTTCTCGTCAACGTCCGGCCGTCGCGTCCGCGTCCACACCTTTACGTAAAAGCGATGTTTTAGTACGTCGTTCACGTTTCTCGAGACTCTCAAAGTCTAGAATAAACTTCGATATTCTATATCGATATAAACTGAATTTCTTAACGAATTCAATACGCTTTTTAATTATGTAATTCAATTGAACAGTTCTCGTTCTTCGAGACACGTTCAACTATTTCGTTTTAATCTTTCCAGTTGAAACGTTCAACGTATTTATACGTTTCTCGATATAAGGATTTCATTTATGAAATTCTTTCTTACCAAAGAGGTTTCTTTACCAAATTGGTATGTTTTTACGCGTATTAGCGTATTTATCGAACGTATTTCGTACGTTGACTTTAAAGTCAACAATTTTGACTTTCAATAGTAATTTCTTACTAATTCATATTTTAAATAGATTTTCAATCGATTTCTTTTTGTAAAATCCAAATTCTCGATTTGTCACGTAAATCGATGTATCTTTAATAATATTTTTCTTAAATATTAATCCATTTATCATTAAACATTATATTTCTTTTATAACGTTATTAAATATAACGTTTAAATCATAAACATAGTAATCCATGTTTATAAAATCTTATAAAATTCGAATATGTCTAAAATAATTATTAGACATATAATATATTATTAAATTTAATTAAAAGTATTTAAAAATCCTTATAAACCTTAATAGCTCTCGGTAATTTGAAAAATTACCAAATGATTTCAAAAATTTTCTAATTTTATATAGTGTATTATTATACACTATGGTCATTAATATGTATTAATATCATCCATATAACAATCGATCATCATCTTATTCATTTTAAAGGTCACGATAATTTCAAAATAATTGTCCAACAATTCTCAAAAATTTATACAATTAGTACAAGGCCTCGATATTAATATATAACACATTTATAACCTATAGTCCATCATAAACCATTTCTTCATTAAAGATTAATATCCTTAGCTCACGGTAATTTCAAATTAAATACCAAACAATTTGTAAAAATTCCAACAAAATTATACCATGCTCAAATATTATAGTATAACAATATAACATCATAACATCTACGAAACCATTTGAATCATCACCTTATAGACATGAATGCTCTCGGCTTTTTGATTCGAGGGGTAATTGGTTCCCAAAATTCTAATAATTATACACCATGCTTATATACTATAATATAACATCATATATTCATCAAAAAACCATTTGAATCATCACCATAGTTGAGCTTGAAGCTCACGGTTTATTGATTTAAAATGGTAATTGATTTTCAAAAATTCAAGAAAATCATGCAACATATAATCAAGGTACTAGATCATCAATATACCATTGCATGTTCAAAATAAAATCATACATCAAGATATAATTTTTATATGCATTGGCCTTTTGAAATAATATGCATTTGGTTCTCAAAATTCTAATAAATTCATGGAACTCATAATCAAGGTCTAGAGCATTAATATACCATTGCATGTTCAAAATAAAAATCATACACCAAGATATCATTTTGGAAGGTCACGGTATTTTCAAGAAATAGGCATAGGATTTTCTAAAATTCCAAATAAATTACTATGAACTCGTTATATCATAGATCAATAATCCATCCTCAAAATAATTTTTACAACTTTCGAACATCATCAAATATTTTATAACAATTTCGAAATAAAGCTTTAGACATGCTCTATGCTTCAAACCCAACATGTTTTGGCTAGATCTATACAAACATATCACATGCAATAACTTAAATCCATCCTAACATGCATTTTCCTATTTTTATAAACAAAAATCATCAAGAACATATATATAAACAATATCTCATAAATAAAAGCATTAAGAACATGTACATACACTTAAGAACATGCTTCGAAATTTTTGTAAAAATGAAGAGGAAAATCGAAGCCATGGTCTTTTGTTTACCTTTGGAATAGTATGGGTTTCAAGAACAATGTCAAGGTATCAACTTGTGAAGAGAAGAAGAAGAGAAGAAAGGAAGAAAATATTTTCGAAAATGGGGAGAGGGGGCTCGGCTGTGTTGCAGAAAAATGGAGAGGAATGGGAGAGTTTGGAGTGATCCAAATATTTTAAATGTGTATAATGAGTGAAGTGGGAGGAATGAGAATAGTCCCCCCTATATCTCTCACTCTCTCTTACACGGTCACACACATAAACAAATAAAATAATTTGCAGCATTTTAGTAGTGGGATAGTGATGATTAGGGAGTGCTAAAAGCCTCTAATTGGATTGGGCATTAGAGTGAACAAAGACATGCCCATGGATGAGAGTATCTGTCGGCTACATGGGGTTCCAAAGGGTGGATTTTAATTTTTGTTGTGTAATAATACTATGTATTAATCAAAATATAATCCTAACATAAACACATATCATTTAATTAATTAAAAACATCACATAGCAAAGCATGAACCAAAAATGGCGTGAATAAGGCCATAAAATGTAAGTCACGGCATTCATCATTTCATAAGGGTACATAAGTCATTTTCGTGCCATATATATGTATATATGTCATAACATATGGTTTAGATAATAAATTATATCATAAGAAAATTTAATGGTATTATTTCATGTGAGAAAACCCTAGTTTTTCGATTAGGGTTTCGAAATTGGAAATCTGTAATTATCGAGTTCTTAAAGCTTTGGCATTTTTTTAATGTAATAATACTCTAATTATATAAAATAATCATAGGAAATTAAATACTATAATTTCCGACCATTAAACCATTTTCAAATCGTCTCAGGCGTTAACGTCTCAACGTTAATAATCGACTCATCTCAAAATGGTGGTAGTAAGTTAGTACTTACTTTATAAATAATATTCCATTTATCTGGAATTTAATTCCAAGCTTATTTGCTTAGAAAATTTCATAAAATTTTGTTGTCGTCTGTAATCGACGTTAAAATTATACTGTCGAACTACTTCATAACATTCTATTCCTTAATTCACAATTCTCAGTGAATATAAAAGCAATTCGTTACTTCGTTACTAAATCGAAATCAATATTCGATGTCTTTCAAATTTTATTTTACGGTAAAACCCTAATTTACGGGTTTAAGATACCGTAAATAGGCGTTCGTTTCTCCGAAATATTACAATGGCGTGACGGACTTTGATGGCATTAGACACCTTTTGACCCGATTACGGTGTGATTGGGAGGGCTGCGCCGAGAGGTGTCGGTGACTACATATACCGTGTGACGGTAACTATGATCGATCGGGGACTTACCGAGGTTCATTAGCCATCGACCTATGTGTACGGCGTATATGGGGTTGCAGGGGACCCTATCTTCCCGAGAGAGTATACTTGTGTGACGACTCGCGAGTGGTGTATCTGGAGGTCCGGCGAGTTGATCTGTGGTGCCCAGATATCGGGGATGAGGTAAGCTTTCCCGTAGAGAGGCGGCACGACCAAGGGCCTTAGGGATGCGATCTTTCCCCACTATCGGTTGGACATCCATCACGACCGCCACTTCCGGTCCTACCACCGATGATGGCGCCACCGCCTCCAGTGAGCCATATCGCGGGCAGTGCGGATGAGAGTGTCGGACACTCGCGGCGACTATAGTCCGATCTGCGACATACATGCTATTGGGGATGACGGAGCGGGACCATCTAGGGTGCGCGCACGCAAGGATGATTCAGAGGAGGACTCTGATGATGAGGAGGAGGATCCGAAGTGTAATACCCCGTATTCCTGTAGCAGAGATTAGCTCTTGATTAAGAGCTTATTAAAAGGGCATTGCATCCTTAAGAAAGAGTTGTTTAAGCTAGAAGCTTTTATGTTAAGCTTCGCGTCGACAAAAATAGAATTTGAGATTTATTCGAGATCGATTCGAGATGGAACCTAAGATAAGATTCTTAGGTCTTGTTTAGAATAAGAAGACCTAGATTTCGAGAGTCTTGAGATGATAGATACATGCTCAACGAAGTCTTGATTTCATAAAATGGAGAATTTCAAATCTTTGCTTTTTATGATATCGGCATTTGCCGATTAAACCCTAATTGTCGGCTAAATGTCTAAAATGGTTTTTGAAGTCAAAAATGTTTTTATAATCAAAGTTTGATGTTTATAATATGTTATTTGAGTTTAAAAGAGAATTTCAAGCAAGGAGTATTTTATTTGAAATTGAGTTTTGAAATCGGAACGGTATGAATTAATAGCATGTAATCGTTACATTAGTATTAATTTCTAGAATAAGGAAGAATTTTCTAGAAAAATGATTATTCACTATCATTAAAGAAAATGAAAAATGAAAAAAGAGAAAGAATTTTTTAGATTGTGGTGAATAATCATCTTTAATAAGAAAATGTAAAATAAAATGGAAATTTGTAATTAATGACATTAAATACATACAAAGACTTTGGAAGCTACTATTAATCATCATTTCTCTCCCAAAACTCACGTCAAAAACACACACTACACACACTAAAATTCTTGAAATTTCATGCTCAAATTTTAGAAGATCCAACCGTTGGATTTTCAATCCGTCTTCGAATTAAGGTATAATTCAATCCATAGAACACATCTATGGTTTGAAAATTTTAAAATTATGAACTTATGATCATGTTGTAATTTTCGGTCATATTGGGAAATTATGAAGGACATGTTGTTGTTTGATTATTTCTTGATTCTATGTTCGATTTATCGCCGATAAGTTGTTTAACGTTGAAATTTTGAGCATATGTTTATCCTTTGAAATTTTGTGAAATTTTTGAAAATATGGAAGGTCTTGATCTTGAATATATGATGTTTAATGCTTAATGTTCTTTCATATATGTGTTGAGGACTTGATATAAACATGTTTTGAACAAGAAAAACGTTTGAAATCGAACCTATGCAAAAATCCCATTTTGGCCGAAACCCTAAGTCCTCATGATGTTGGATTTTTGATTTTATATGATCATTTTGAGTTCATATTTTTATTCTATGATATGAATAAAGCTTAAAATGATTTATTGAATTTTCGCCGACGTATTTGAAAATTTGAAAATTTTAGTTTGACGTCGAAATTTGTTTTCAAGGCCAAACTTTGATCTTTGGATTTTGATGGTTGATTAATGATATTTGATGATAGTTGAACATGTATAGAGGTTCGTCTAAGTTAGGCGGCGCCTTGCACGATTTTTGACGTCGGACATAAGCTATGTCTTAAGGGGTCATTAGTTTTTGGCTAAGGTTGAATGGTTTAAACTTGTTGTTGAATTATATATGCTCGTTAGACATATGAGGTTTGTTAAGTCTTGTTATATGTCTAAGATATTAGAGGATGCAATGACCGAATGTTTATAGACCATAGCGTCTTATGTATCGAAGATATAGTCGTATTTGACTAAAATAAATTATGTTCTTGTTTGATTCTTGGTAGGCTTTTGCGATCTATGTTGATTGAAGGACTAAAAGAAAAGAAGAAGAAATGAATGAAAGATAAAAGTAAAGTCGTCGAGTGACTGTCGCCAGGTGGGTATAAGTATTTTTATAATGATATGCTTATGCTTTTACATACTTTCAAATGATATGATATGCTTATGCTATTGCATATTTTCAAAATGATATGAAATGCATTTATGTGAAAAGTTTCAAAGTTAAATGACTTGCCTGTTTTGAGCATGAGCATGAGCATAATGCATTTACCTATCCACGGAAAACAAAGAAAGTATGAATGAAAGAATGTTACCGACGTCGGGTATGACCGTGGCATGGTACCCTTCAGGTCCATCAACACGGGTATGTATGTTAAGATGTGTTTGAGGAGGAGGCTTACTCCTCGGATCAAACAAAGAAAGAAAGTCCATGGATATGGGAAGAGAAAGTTATCGGCCGACATGAGACATGCATATACATACTTTATGATGATACTATGCAATGAGAGCAAGTAAGTGTTTATTTATGAAAAGCATGCACGGTTATTTCACTAAAACCCTGCGCATTGCTAATGTTATAGCAAGTCGGTTATATAGCCTAAGGCAATGTTTTATGTTTTAGTATACCACCGCGAGTGCATTTTGTACTCACGCCGCATATATTTCTAAATATGCGGGTTGAGCTTGAGAGGATCTTTGGAATCGAATGTTGCGCAAACAAGCTTCTCTAAATGTTTAACTCATGATGAAAATGCTCATTCGTTGATATGATTCATTTGAAGTTATTATGTTTTGTTGCCCTGAGTTTTATGTCATCACACATAATTCTCAGCCACCCTTCTTGTTGCCAAACTTTGGCCTTTTTTTTTTGATCAATTAATACAGAAATTTTAAAGGCTGCATCATGGTGTACTCGATTAAATTGATTATAATCTTGATGATATCCTTGATTTTGTTGGTATAATCTAATCTCGGCATTGTTGTTATAATGTCGACTTAATTCTAAGAACATAGATTCATTGAAATGTTTTTGTGAACAAGGATTTACTCGAAAGTTCAGAATTATTTTCATTGAATCCAATAAGATATATAATGTCTTGGACATATTGTCAAACCATGCTTTGAAACGTCGAAAGATTCTTATCGTTGTTAAAACATTGCTTGAATACATATATTCTTAGTATCGTTATCCTTTTGTTATTATCCGTTCCCAACCGTTGTTCTTCTTCATTCGAACTTTTATTATGATTTGAGGACCTAGAATCAACCTTTGTCAAATTTATTTCACTTCATTGAAACATAAAGTTTGATTTTTTCATGATGAAATTTAGGTCACACATTGTGATCGCTTTGAATCATTGGTCATATTTGAAGATACTGATTACAGATTTGTTTCTTAACCTATGTCACGGTCCAATTACTTGACTAATTACTTGGTTAAGTAGTCGGGTTGTGACACAGAGGAGGATCCTGAAGAGGATGAGGACCCAGACGAGGACGAGTGAGATTCAGACGAGGATAATGGATGTAGATTTGTGTAGATATGTATAGTATAATATATGTGTGTAGCATGCTTAGTTATGTCCGATAGTAGAAAAGAGAAACATGGTATTTTGTAACGTTATGTAAGTCAGTATGTATGTGACTTCTGTTGTGATGACTGCTTGTACATAACAGCCCTCCTTAAGGCACGATTTTCTGATATATATATATATATGACCCTGAAATGGGCTTTTGCGGCAAAAATGAGTATGACAAAGATAAATGGTTTATTCAAACTGTTTTATGATATGATTATATAATGATATCATATATGTTTAAACTGTGATCATGATATGCAATGTTAATTATATGTTTTATATAACAGAATGCCGCCTAGAAGAAATCCTGAGCAGAGAGGTAGAGGAAGAGGAAGGGGTAGGGGAAGAGGTAGAATTCTAGTACAAGAAAATGAGGACATACCACAACCACCCCCACCTCCACCCGATCATAGGATCGAGGAAATGTTTCTTAGGCAGAACCCTCCTGCCTTTAATGGAAAAGGAAGCCCGGACGATGCAGAACAGTGGATAAGAACCATGGAAAGAATTTTTGACTTCCTACGATGTACAGCGTAAGAGCGACTATCCTATATTACTTTTCAACTTCTTGGACTGCCGACACGGTGGGAGGCTAGGAGAAAAATTTTGGCACCGGAACAAATGGATGAGTTTACCTAGGAGGATTTTAAACGGGAGATGTATGAGAAATACATCCCAAAGAGTTATAGGAAGAAGAAGGAGAGTGAATTCTTTAATTTGAAACAAGAAAAGATGTCTGTGACAGACTATGATCGCACTTTGCGATATGTCGAGATATGCTTACGATCAAGTAAGCCTGAGATCTGAATATGTCGAGAAAAGTTTAGAAGCTGGTTTAAGGCGGAGATAAGGATGTCTCTACTTTGTCATGGAGATTTGACCTACACTGAAGCTCTTGGACGGGCTCTAGATATCGAGGCGGCTATGCCAGAGGAGAAGTCAGCACAAACTCAGACACATAGTATAGTGGACAAGGGAAAGAGAAGATGGGAAGGCAACGTCAGTAACAATAACCGAGAAGGTTTTGGAAACCAGAATAACAAGCGGCCGTGGCAGGGAAATGTGGCGCCTCAAGGGTAGGGATGGAAAAAGCCAATCTTTTCCCCTCCGACGGGAGGACCACAAGAGCAGACAAGGGCTCTTCCTTGCCCAAAATGCCAAAAATTTCACGAAGGAGTTTGCTTAACGGTGAATTGCTTTAAGTGTGGTGTAAAGGGGCACTATGTAAATAATTGCCCAGGAATACGCCCGAGAATAGTGGGAAGGCCGAACCAGCCTGGCAATGCCCAACCACTAAGGGCTATTCAATTTCAGCCCCAACCTCAGTAGCAACCACAACAACAACAGTGGCAACAACCCCAGCAACAACGGCGATAACCACATGACAACGTCGGCAACAATAGCCTGATAACAACAACGAGAACCAGCAAAGGCAAGCACTCCATTGACCTCGGCCGGCCCAGCTAGGCGTATGCTCTACAATCGGAGGCGAATGAGCGAGAACCAGGAAACTTGGTAGGTATGGGAAAACTTCTCAACATACATTATACTTTTGTTCGATACGGGTGCTTCGCATTCCTTCATAGCAAGAACATGTGTCGAGATGTTGGAACTTAGATCTGAAAAAGCGAATCAGGACATGAGAATCTCTTCACCCATAGGAGGGATTATGATTGTTACTCATGTTTGCTCGAACCTAGAGTTGAACTTAGGATCACTTAAGGTTCTAGCGAATAACTTAAACATAATACCCATGGGCGATGTAGATATAATTCTAGGGATGGATTGGTTAGCTGAAAACCATTCTAAAATTCTATCTGAGGAGAGGAAAATTTCATTCCATTTTCTGGATAAAAAGCTACGAGCTTTCATGGAATCGACATGGGAAAGAAGATTCAAATTATATAAACCTTGAAGGCAATGAGTATGATAAACAAGAAAGGATGTCGCGCATTTCTTGTCTACACGAATGGGAGGATAAAAGCAGAGATGAAAAGTGAAGATGTGGAGATCGTTCGAGAATTTCGGATGTTTTCACGAAAATCTACCAGGATTACCCACGATGAGCGGTTGGAATTCACCATCGACACGGAACCCGAATCGGCTCGTGTCGAAGGCACCTTCTGAGAATGGCTCAAAGGCTGGAAGAATTGAAAATCCAAATTCAAAGCTGTTGGACCTAGGTTTTATCGGACTAGTGTGTCGTAGCCAGGGAGCATCGGTATTATTTGTCGAGAAGAAGGATGGTTCCTTGAAAATGTGCATAGATTACGAGAGCTGAATAAAATGGCTCGAGAACAAGTATCCATTGCGAGGATAGATGACTTGTTTGATCGATTCTGAGGAGCAAGTGTGTTCTCGAAGATCGATCACAAGTCGGGATATCACCGACTCAAAATACGGCGGAAGATGTATCTAAGCGCATTCGAGCGAGATATGGCCACTATGAGTTTATAGTTGTGCGTTCGGATTAACAAATACACCAGCCGTATTCATGAATCTCATGAATAGAGTGTTCCATCCATACTTAGACAAATTTGTCTAAGTCTTCATAGATGATATTCTCATCTATTAGAAGAATGAAGAAGAACATAAGGAGCACTTGAGAATGGTTTTGCAATCCTTAGATCCGAACAACTTTTGCTAAGTTTAGCAAATGTGAGTTTTAGCTGAAGGAAGTAATGTTCCTTGGACACATTGTGTCGGATCGAAGGGATTAAAGTGGATCCGACCAAGGTAGAAGCGATCTGAGAATGGAAATCGTCGAGGACCCAAATGAAATCGAAGTTTCTTAGGATTATTTGGTTACTATCGGAGATTCATTGAAGGATTTTCAAAGATAGCAAGGCCAATAACACAGCTACTCGAAGGGATTAAATTTACTTGGTGGAGAATGTGAGCGAATTTCCAAAAGCTTAAGGAAAAGTTAACAAGCGCTTGATACTAGCGGTTCGAAGCGGTCAAAGAATATGTAGTCTATAACGATGCTTCTAAGAGCGGATTGGGTTGTGTGTTGATGTAGGAAGGAAAAGTGATAGCTTATGCATCCCGACAACTTAGACCACATGGTGAACTATCGACTCATGACACGGAACTAGCGGCGGTGGTGCATGCGCTAAAGATATGGAGACATCATCTCTATGGGTGAGATGTGAGATCTTCTGAGATCATAAGAGTTTGAAATACTTTTTGAGCAAAGAGATCTAAACATGAGGCGGAGAAGATGGCTCGAATTGGTAAGGATTCTGTTGTGGTATAAATAATCACCGAGCAAGGCAAATGTGGTGGCGATGCCTTGAGTCTAAGAATCAAACCAAGCGGGATGTTTCTTTACAAAGGAACAAAACTTCGTTGAAGAGTTTGGAAGAATGGAAATAGAAATGGTTGAACAACGAGAGGCGATCATGAGTCATATTGCTACACTCACTTTGGCGTCGACTTAAGAAAGAGGATAATAGGCGAGCGGAGGAAGGATGAAAAGTTGGAGAAGACAAGGTCAAGGTGAGCGAAGGACGGAAGAATTTTCGAGAAGCGTCGAGATAATGCTTTATTGTTTGAGGAAAGATTGTGTATTCGAACCATGACGAGCTTGAAACGAAATCATGAGTGAAGCTCATGATACTCCTTATACCACCCAGGCGGTACTAAGATGTGCAAGATTTAAAAGAAAAGTTACGGTGGGAAGGCATGAAGCAGGCGTAGCCTCTTTTGTAGGCGTTGTCTTGCTTGTCGACAAGTAAAGCATTGCACCAAAGACCTACGGAAAGTTCTGACCTTTGGGAATACTGAATGGAAATGGGAAGATATAGCGATGGATTTTGTTACGGGTTTACAAAGTAAAAGAGGAACAACTTGCTATATGGGTAGTAGTGGATAGACTCACAAAGTGTCGCATTTTGTACCAATTCAGATTACATGGATCGATAAGTTAGCCCGGTTATGCGTAAAAGAAATTATAAGCACTGCGGGTGCGAAATCTATCACGTCGATAGAGATTCTAAATTAACCGAGATTAAGGTTAGCTTACAAAAGAATTAGGGGCAGTTGAATTTCACCTGCGTTTCACCCTGGGCGATGGACAATCGGAAAGGACGATTGAACACTCGAAGATATGTTAAAACGGTAGTGTTGGATCGAGGTGCAAAGTGGGAAGATGTTTTACCCTCATTGAGTTTGCCTACAATAATAGTTATCAAGCGACGATTAATATGGCCCCATAGAAGCTCTATATGGGTGAGAGATGGGTTTTGGGACTGGCGCAATAATTGAGATGATCGAGATCGTCAGTCAAATTAAGCGAAGAATAAAGAAGCTCAAGATGAGCAATCTTACAGCGATCAGCGTGAATCGAGCTACATTTGAAGGAGGAGATAAAGTTTTCTTAAAGTCTCTCCATGAAAGGAATTATAAGGTTTGGAGTGAAGTGAAAATTAAGACCCGTTTTATAGGACCTTATGAGATCATAGAGAATAGGCCGATTGCTATAGATTGGCTCTTCCACCAAGTTTGGGAGTACACAATGTTTTCACGCGTCACAACTCGGAGAAATGCGTGTATGATCCGAAACATGTGATCCATCAAGGCGGCGTGATCCTCGGCCCGGATATGAGTTATGAAGAAGAACCTACGGCTATTCAGACCGCAAGGTTCAACAATTGAGAAATAAGTCCATTCCATTGGTCAAAGTCTTGTGGAACATCATGGACAAGAGGAATCCACATAGAACTTGAAGATACCATGAAGAAAGATACCGAACTTTTCTAAGGCATGCAAATTTGGGACCAAATTTCTTTAAGGGGTGGAATGTAATATCCAGAAGAATTAAAGGCTAATGCGATAATTAAATTTAGTAAATTAGGGTTTCATTGTGATAATTGAATTAATAAATTATCAAATAATGTTTCGATTAAATATGAGATAATGAATTCCTATATCATATTCACTAATGATTATGAATTAAGCAATATAATTATCAAAGTATTTGGTAATATTTTAACGTCGATTGAATATCGATAGTTAAAATTTAGTAAAATTTTCTAAGTGTCGAGCTTAGAATTAAATTCTCTTATTAATGGAATGATTTAATAAAGTGATTACGACTTTATTCGACCATTTTGAGATGGGTCAATTATAAGCGTTTTTAGGCGTTTTGAGCGTCAACGTTTAGAGACGATTATAAAATCGAGTTTAATGATCAAGGAATTATAATATTTAAATTTCTATGATTATTTTATGTAATTAAAGTATTATATAGCATTAAAAAATGCTAGAAAATTAAGAAATAATTATTGAACAAAATTGAAATTTTCGAAAACCCTAATTTGAAAATTAGGGTTTCACCTATGAATCTTTCTAATTATTTTCCTATGATATAATTTATCATATAAGATATATATTATGATATATATCTATACATAGCAAGAAAATCAAAATTTTTGGCACTTAAGTATGAAAGTGCCGTGAACTAGGATACATGTATTAACATGAATGAAAATTTTACTATCCTTGCATGATACGTGATTAAGTGATTCAAGTAGGATCAAAATACACACTTACCAAGTAAATTAAATTGAAGATCAAGTGGGAGGCCATTTGTGTGTGTGTTAGCCGATAATGTTGACTTGGGAGGTAAGAAGAATGTTTACAACTCTTTGTAAATTGAATTGCTTGATGTTTAAGAGTGTATATATTATTTATGGTGTATAAGACAAGAAAAATTAAAAAACCATCCCTTCCAATTAAGAGAGAGCCGACGGCTCTTAGGGGTAGGATTTTAATTGTTTTGTTTTGTTCAAAAAACTTTGTGTAAGAAACATTTACTTTGATGATGTATTACATTGGTGAGTCATAAACCAAAGCTAAAGGCTTGCAATATTATATGAGAGAGAGATAGCCGTGAGGGAGTAGGGAAGGAATTAAGTGTTTTATTTCATTTTTGCATTAGTATTAAGATAGACAGAAACAAAACATCATCCTTCAATCCTCATTTTATAAAAGTGCTTTGAGCTTTGTAAAGAGAAAAGCTTTGAGAGTTCATATTGTTCTTCACCAATTCCTTGACATTTAAATCCTTGTGCACTAAATCGACACCGGTAAAGAGGTTAGAAATCGAGCGAGCTTCGATTATATGTTAGAATTTTAATTTTTCAACCGTTTGATTTTAATTTACAAGCATATGATCTTGATGAGAAATTATGTTAGCATGCTAAGATGTTTATTAATAATGTTTAGCATGATGTATATGAACTATATTAGTGATTTGAATTGAAGTTAAGCATGCTATAAAATTCATAGTGAGGATCGAAAATTTATGAGTTGATTTTAATGATGAATTCATGTTATATATTAGCAAGGGAACTCATAGTGATTATTTGGGAATTTTTAAAAATCATATGCTATTGTTTTTATAATGACCGAAAATAATGAAAATGCATATGTTGATGTACAAATTTTATTTAAGTGATATTATAGCATAATGTTGATCTAGAGCATTGATTTAGTGATATGTGAATTTATTGGAAATTTTGAAATTATATGTCCATATATTCAAAAACATTTGAAGGCTACATAGAGTGGATACATGATATGTGAGTTGATATTGATGAATATTATGATGTATTAATGATACGAGAATGATGTTTAGGCCTCATATAATTTTATTAGAATTTTAGAAAATTGTTTGGCTATTTTTGTGAAAAAATCGAGACCTATAGGAATGATATAGGTGATGCCCAAATTTTCTATAGCTAATGTTTATACATATTAATGATCCTATGATAATATAGTATACTATATGAATTTAGAGGAATTTTTGGAAAGATTTAAGAATTTTTTTCTAATAACCGTGAGCTATAGGTGAAATATTAAGGGTTTTAAATCCTTTTTATCAGAGAAATAATACATTATATGTTTAGAAATTATTCTAGACCTATTAAAATTTATGAAATTTTAGAAACATAGTATACTATGTTTACGGTGACGTTATATTAAATAACGTTAGAAATGAAAAATAATGTATAATGAATAAGTTAATTCATATTAAAGAAAAATATTAATCAAGTTTATTGATTAGCGTGAAAAATCGAGAATTAGGGTTTTATGAAAAGAAATCGATTTATATGAAAATTGGTTATAAGATATGTTTTCGAAAAACGTGACCAACGTACTGAAATAGTTTTTACGTAAAGGTTGGACGCGGACGTGACGAATTGACGTAGAAGAAAATCAAGTTAAGGCGATCTACGGTCCGGTGGGCTTTACTCTACTCAAAAGATCAAGCGCTTATCAAATATTTTATTTATGATGCTTTATTCACAAGAAATGATGATCTGATGATTTATTTAATTACACCCAAAATGTTTATGTTTTATGTATGTATCCTATCCATTTTCGAATTGTGAATGTTGTTGGGTAGCTCGACATATGAAGTGTTGAATTCGTATCTTTGTAAGTACCACAAGGATGATTGAGAATTCGTATTACGTGCGGAGTGGCAAGGATTTCGTGCACTATTTTGTGTTGTGTCTTTGAAAGGGTGCTCGGCGTAGCGGCGTTAAATGAAGGAGGCCTCTCTCGACGTAAGATAATTATGAGATGAGATAATTGAATTGTTATGATGAGCGGAAGGGATATGGATCATACATACTGAGGAAAATATGTCGGCGGGGCGAATATTTATAGAAAATGATAGAAAATGTTTAGTAAGCACGAGTATTTCAATTAAAACCTCGTGTGTTATTCTTGTGATAAAGCGATGTAATTTAAATTGATAAAATGTTTTGGCATGAGTTCAGAGTGCATTCTTGTACTCGATACCGCATGTTTGTTTTAAATGTGCGGGTTGAGCGGATGGTGGATGGGCGTGTTGAGTAGTCATGCCTCTTTTCGATAATGTTTATTAAAACCTTGAATACACATCGTCATATGTGTATTCACATGCTTCTCATTGCGTTAAAACACTATGTTTATGTTTTGATGTTGTGATTAAATTCCTCGGATCGATGAATCTTTGGTTAAGGAATTGTAGCCACTTTCTATATGTAAATTATGTGTGCCTTGTATATAAGGGTTGAAACTTCTTAGTTCACTTGACGTTTGTTCCATAATACTTTGATTAATTCTCTTAAATGTTACGTAATTCTTGTTCCAAGTTTGGTCCTCGTTAATCCGTCCTTAGGATTGAGGGCTATTCTGAAGAGCCTCCTCTACGTCATTTGTGAGCCCCAGGTCACCATTAAGTGCAAGTTAATCCTAGCGGTATGGGCCTTGGGCATAGGATCCGAATTCGATTTCATTCATAAGTTGGGGCGACCCGACAACATTCATAACATTTCATGGATATGATACATACATAAAATATAAACATTTTGGGCGGTAATTAAATAAACATTTCATCATCCTTTCTTGAGATAAGCATTGTAAATAAATCATTTGGTAAGCATTTTATCTTTTTGAGTATAGTAAAGCCCACCTGGACTGTAGATCGTCGATTATCAAAATATGGTTCCCTTTTCTCGTCTCTTGCTCACGTCTGTTGGATTTGTATCTTGGCGTTTTGGTTGAGCTTGTATACAATGTTTCTGTTACCACTATTACAATCTCTATCTGAATTGAATACTTGATTGCATATAAGCGTGTCCCTTATCTCATATATAAGTTAGATCATACGGTGTGTAGAAGATCACGAAGTGCGTATGATTGGTCAAGCTTAATGAGATATAAAAGTTTCACGGTGAGACAACTTGAGGATGAGTTGTCGGTATAGGCTACGGTATAGATAAAGTGACTTGACTTGGTTGCTTGTCTATCTTTGATGCGTCTCGGCGTATTGATGGATCACGATGAGATGAGTTCTTCTATCGACCGTCGTGAAGAACCAAGATCTCGGTGACTTACGATGATCTAAACCTCGATAAGGTATTAGGTGAGTATGAGTTGTTGACCATCACTTTGACTTGTTATGGGTGAGGTTATATGTTCTAACTTGATATTCTCTGCATCTTGGGTGGTGGCGGTGCTTGTATGTCATGCTAGTTATACGTATCGAGTCACCATATCCGTTTAGGATGATGGCGTCCTTAAGGAGCTCAAGGTTTATTGTACTAAACCTGCGGGTTGAGTTAGCTCAAGTACAATAATAAGGTTGAGTGATAATACTTAGGAATTAAAGATATTAATTATTTTAAGCGATCGAATGCTCTAAATAATTAATGGACGTGCGATATCTTAAATACGAGGATTCGTAATGTCTAAGTGCAAGCCCGACTCACCCGGTAATAAAGGGTAAGTCGACATTTATTCTCTAGTGGCATGAATGAATGTTTATAAATTAATTTATGTTTTAAATGAACATAAGATAATTAATTTATTTGAGGCCCATCTTTATTCCTTGCATTTAATCCACAGGATGGCCCGTCAGGCCCAGCTAGGAGGAAAATCGCCCTCTCTCTATGTAGTAACGATTTGATTCTCTTTATCCTATAAGGATATTATTATATTTATGGGATATGCATGGATCCTTTCCTTATGGGATTATGGTAATGCATTATAAATATAAGGTGAGATAAGATCAAAGTTAATCCTCACTTTTAACCTAGCCATATTTTGAGAATCCCATGGGACTTGGGGTGAGTTTTGAAAATTGTAGAGAGGTTAGGGTGATTTGTAGCATTCTCCATAGATTATCCTCACTCGATGTTGGAGATTGGGCAGCGGGATCTGGTCGAAAGATCAAAGCACAGTGTTGATCCTTTCATCCGATCATCCCCGTGATTCAAAGGTAAACACGAGAAAACCCTACGTGTTGCAATTAATTATATAGGTGCATGCTAGGAATATAATCAATGTATGGTGAATTAAACATCGAGATAGATCCGGGAGAGGGCTAAATCGATTTTCCTACAATTGGTATCCGAGCACGGGATCGATATCTTGGCTCTGTTGGATTAATTCACGTTTGATTATTACGTGCGCAATATATTAATTGTTGGATCATCGTTCATCGTGGCTCGGTTTTATTTTGTCGGATTTTGTTTTTCCACGAGAAAATCCGTGGTTAGATTAGATCTTTCCTGTAAATCTTATCGTAAAGAAGAGCGAAGACGAAAGCACGAAGAGCGAGGCGGCGGAAGACACGTCGGAGAAACGGATGCGGCACGAAGAGGCGCGGGCGATAACGCGGGCATGCTCGATGCTCGCAGCCGCCCTCGGCGAGCACGAGTTTCTCGGCGGTCGGCATCGGCGAAGGCGGCGACAGGCGCGAGCTCGGCGAGCAGGCGATGCAGGCGCGCGCGCAGCGGATGCCTGCACCGCTCGGCGTTGAGCGTCGCGCTCGCGGCGCTTCGTCACGGTTCGCAGCGCGCCCGCATCCGCGAAGTGCGCGCGTTTGTCGCGTGAGATCCCGGTGTTTCGCCGCGCGTGGCGGCGGCGGGCGTAGCGTTTGTCGCGTGAGATCGGCTCTTGCGGCGGGCTCGCGGTCGCGAGTCGACCGCGAGGCAGCGCGATAGTGAACGTGAGCATGGCGCGCGCGTGCTCGGCGGGTCGCGGTCGCTTTCATAAGCGAGGCAGCCCGCGAGGATCACGCGGCGGCATGCGAGTGGGCGGCGGCGGTGTGCTGGCGCGCACATGGGGCTGTGCCCTAGCGCGTAGCCCGGCCATTTGGGCCAACTAGGCCAAAGCCCGGCCCAAACCCATTTTCGGCCGAATCCGGTTTGACGAATCCGGTCCGTGCCCGTGCGCGAGGCCCATTTTTGAAGTTAATGAAGATGCATGCTTTGCAATTCTATGTAATAGATTAGGCAAGAAAGTCGGGTTCCACGAGTGAGCCACGATGAGCGTTTTATTTTATTTTTAATCGTTCATAGCATGTCGTGGATGTTTAAATTATCGAAGCATGCTATGTATGTTTAAATTAAGTAAACAAACATATTATATGTTTCGTGATTGGATGCGCATAGTAAGCATGCTAGGTTTATCGCGTTTTCAAGCATATTTTAGAATTACTGCGAGCATGTTTTACATGTTGAGTTCTATAGAAAAGCATGCTAGGATTACGTGATCGCATGGACAAACCTTTTGAAACAAGCGACTAAGCAAGTAACCCGACATATTAATTTTCAAATTAAAATGTCAAGACCTCACTTTTGATCTCTAAACAAAGTGAGGGCGCTTTGTGAGTGGCGATCCACATCGTGGCTTGCTTGCCTTTGTTTATCATAAGTTTGTTAGATGATATTTCTAAATAAAACATTTTAAATCTATTGAGAAGTGGGAGTTTCATGTGTAGCGTCCACAGCGTAGCTTACATGTGCGATTTTCATAAGTTCTCTAGAGATGGATATAAAATGAGATAACAAAGGAATTTTTATTGGAGCGGTATGGTCTAGTGAGTATGCGATTCTAAAATTCATTTCTGTTGTTAAAATTGTGGTCATTGTAGACATCACCTCGAGTATAACTTCCATGAAGTCCTTCTTGCGATAGTGATATGGTCTAGTAAGGTCCAATCATTAATTTCATTTGTCATAAGGATAAGTTGACATGGATTGAAATTAAGCGACTAAAGGTATATTTTATGCAGTCGAGGGGTTCGTGTGTAAATGTCCTGGCGTGGCTTGCATGTGGAATTCCTTGGGCGATTGGAGGTTTCAATTAATATTGTTTTATCAAAGGTTACAATATTATTGTTACAAATTATGTGCGATCGTATGCTTATGTGTTTTACATTATCCTTTCGGATATGTCTCTTACAGATTATCAATATGCTCGCACAAAATCCATATCGGTCGAATTTTATCAGTGGAAGCGAAACATTGAGAATGTTCTTCTGCGGAAGAAAATCTATTTGTACTCACTACACCCGTCCCAAGCCTCTGGGCGATTCATCTCTTGAAGAGGCGCATGAGGAGCACGAGAAATGGGACAAATCAAATAGAATGGCAAAGTGCCTTCTTTTGGTCACCATGTCGAGTCCTTGCAACTCCGGCATCAAGAGATGGAAGATGCACCACGATATGGCTAAATCTTACGAAATCGTATGAGGGTCGGACGAGAATAAACTTGTCATAATTTGACAAAATCAATAATGTCAAGTTGATGAAGGAAAGCGATTGGTGCATGACCATGTAAAGCAAATGATCAATCTCTTGGAGAGCTAGAGTTGGTTGGAGGATATATTGATGGCGTGAGTCGAGAATTGATATGATCCTCAACACGGTGCCCAAGTCTTTTGATGACTTCCGTTATAAAGCGATCCTTTATGATAAGAGTTATACTCTAGATTTATTGCAAGAGGATCTAGTAGCGGAAGAGCATAAAATGGGCAAGGTGCCTGATCTTTAATGCGCACTCTCGAAAACCAACGCTTTATCGAAGATGAAAAGAAAAGTGGAATTCAAGAGATGCTAAGGCTAAAGAAAATAGTGGGAGTAATCTGAGGGCTCTACCGGCGGTTTGAAAAAGCGAAGGAGAAGGGCAAATGCTTCAAGTGCGGTGAGGCCGGGCATTGGAAGGCTAAGTGCCCTATGCTCGAGGCTCAGTCGCCATTTGCTTTAATGTGAAAACATGTTTAGCGACTTGTTCTACCCATTCTAGGGTAGTAGACACGGTGCGTTGATCATGTTTGTTACACCTGCTGAGGTTCTGCGGACAAGGGGCTGCATGATGGCGAGATAACGATCTCCATGGGCAGCCAGCGAAAGTCGAGACCGTTGCGGTCGCGAGATGTTACTTTATGTTTTGAGACAACAGTTTAGTTTTAAAGGCGTTTTATATGTGCGAGTTTCAATGGAACCTTGTTTGTTTCAAAGTATTTATTCATGGATATTACATTATTTTTGATAGTGGTGTTTCTATCATAAGAAATGGCGAAGTTATCGTGTTGCACATTATATAATTAAGCTTTATACTATTTACGTAAAACATAATACCAATAACTATGTTGCGTCATCTACAAACCTTAAAAAGAAGGTTTTCTTAGCAAGATAACACCACATTTCTCGGCATCTTAGATTAGGTCACATCAATCTAAATAGGATCCAAAGGCGGCTAAGAATGGGCGTTGGGTGATCTCACGGTTACTCAGTTCTCGATCTGCGAATCTGTATAGAAGGAAAGATGTCGACCAGACCCTTCAAAGCGAAGGGTTATAGAGCGAAAGAAGTGTTGGAGCAAGTCCATTCGATCTGTGTGGACCTATGTCCACACAAGCTCGTGGAGGTGCAGTATTTTGTCACTTTCATTGGCGATTACTCGAAGTGCGAATACATATATCTGCTTCGCGCAAGTCTGAATGCTTTGAAATTCAAAGAGCTTAAAGGCGGAGTGGTGCGAAGCTTAGTAAAAGTATCAAGTCGCTGCGGTCGATCGCGGTGGCGAATACCTCGATAACGAGTTTATGGACTATTTGGTGCGGTGTGGGATTACCTCGACTCACTACACGGACACACCACAACAAAATGGTGTGTCGAGGCGAAGAAATAGGACTCTTTTAGAAATGGTTAGATCGATGATGAGTTATGCAACATTGCCTATTTAGTTACGGGGTATTACTTAGAAGCGGCATACTTGCTAAATCTAGTACCATCCAGTCGGTCGAAAAGACCCTTTCGAGTTGTGGTTTGGGCGCAAGCCTGGTTTAAACCACATAAGGATATGGGAGTCCGGCACATGTCTTTGAACAAGAAGGGCGACAAGTTGGAGGCTAGATACGATGCAAGGTGTTTATTGGCTATCTAGAGGGCGAAGGTGGTTTATTCTATAGTCTAAGGATCGGAAGGACATTATTAGCACTAATGCCGATTCTTAGAAGTGGATTATATGAAAATCATAAATCAAAGTTGAAATCATTCTTGAGAATTAGAAGATGATCGTATTCCACCACCGATTAAGCGAAAGTGCGAGATGTAGGTGTCTAGTGGGAGGATCGACACGGATACTTGAGAAATTGAAGTGGGTCGAGTTCCATTGGAATACCGGCCGTACAAGTGGCTCCTATCCGACAAGTTGTGCAGATGAGAACCACAAATTCTGCACCCACCGTTGCCTTTGTGCCGATGGCGCCTCGTCGTAGTGAGAGGGTTGTTCGTCGACCCGAGCGATTTATGTTAGTGGGTGAATCTTGGTTTAGTCGAGAAGCGGCGAAATAATCGACCCATGGACATCTGAATGCGATCTGAGACATTTATGCAAGATCATGGCACACCGCTATGGACCTAGAAATTGAGTCCATAACAGCTATGGATGTATACGAAAAGACATCTCTACCAGATGGCAAGGAAGCCATAGGTAGTAAGTGGGTATACAACAGGAAGAAAGATTCAGATGGAGAGGTTTCGGCTTTTAAAGCCAGGCTTGTGGTGAAAGGGTACACTCAGTTGAGGCATCGATTTCGATGAGACCTTTTAGCCTATAGCAATGCTCAAGTCCATCAGAATTCTTCTGGCCATAGCAGCCCACTTGAACTTGAGGTTTGGCAAATGGATGTGAAAACCGCTTTTCTAAACGGTTACCTTGAGGAAGGTAGAGACATCTATATGCAGCAACCCGAAGGTTATGTGGTGAAGGGTGAAGAGCATCTAGTATGGAAGCTTAAGAAGTCCATTTATGGGCTTAAGCAAGCCTCACGATCCTGGAACTTACGCTTTGACGAGGTGGTAAAGTCCTATGGATTTACCCAGTTGCCTAGCGAGTTGTGTGTATCGTTTAGATGTCAACGGTGATGTGGTATTTCTTGCACTTTATGTAGATGACATTCTTCTAGTTGGCAACAATGTGAAGTTGTTATCAGACGTAAAGAGTTGGTTATCCGATCAGTTTCAAATGAAAGACTTAGGAGATGCAGCGTACATTCTTGGGATCAAGGTTTACCGAGATCGCAAGAGGAAAATATTGAGCTTATCTCAGGCGTCTTACATTGATCTGTGATTACTCGTTTTAGGATGCCAGACCGCCAAGAAAGGATTGCTACCTTTCGGACATGGCGTTCCTTTATCTAAGGCGATCACCTATGTTGCAAAGGAGATAGAGGAAATGAGACAAGTTCCTTATGCTTCCGCCGTAGGAAGTCTCATGTGCGCAATGCTATGTACGAGGCCCGATATACGCTATCACGGTAACATAGTAGCAAGATATCGATCTAACCGAGACAAGCTCATTGGATTGCGATAAAGCATATACTCAAGTACACGAAAGGACTCGAGATTATAGGCTGGTTTACCATGCGAGATAGTCTAATGCCTTTGGGTTATCTGAGACTCGGTTTCAAGGCGATCGTGATGAGAAAAGTCTACCTCGGGCTATGTGTTTACCTTGGGAGGTGGAGCCGTATCTGGCGGAGTGCAAAGCGGCGATGCATTGCGGACTCTACCATGGAAGCGAATCGTGGCAGCCGGAGGCTGCTAAGGAGGTTGTATGGGTCGAGAACTACCTCATAGATCTAGGTGTGGTACTGGTTTGCCCAAGGTATCAAAGTTCTTGTGATAACTCAGTGCGATGGCAAACTCGAAGGAACCACGGACCCACAAGCGACCAAACACATAGAGAGAAAGTACCATGTCATCAGAAATCGTGAGATGAGGGACGTGCTGATTGAAAAGATTGATCTGACGGATAACCTAGCGGATCCATTCACAAAGAGCTGCCATAAAAGTCTACAAGTACGTTCGAGGACTTGGATTGCGCTTGATGGCACCCACTTAGAAAAGAAACTTTTGTATAAGTGGGAGAAGCAAAGTGATGGTTTTGTTTGTAATAGGTAGTAGAGAGAAACATTGTATACTAAAGTTTGCTTTAGTATAAGTGGGAGATTGTTGGATTTGTATCTTGAAAGCGGTTTTGGTTGAGCTTGTATCTGATGTTTCTGTTACCACTATTACAATCACCTATCTGAATTGAATACTTGATTGCATATATCGTGTCCCTTATCTCATATATAAGTTAGATCATACGGTGTGTAGAAGATCACGAGTGTCAGTATGATTGGTGTAATATTCGAAAAAGCGAATATCGATTACGGTATTCTAAACCCGTAATTAGGGTTTTGCCGTATATTATCTTTTACGACATCGAATCTTGTGATTTCGATCGATATCGTTATAACGAATTCCTTTTATAATTCACTAAGGTTGTGAATTTAAGGATTGAAATATTACGAAATGATTCGTCGATATATTTTAACGTCGCAGCGTATCGAGCGTCGACTTTTCATGAAATTTTCCGGCGGTGAAGCTTGGAATTAATTTCCATCTTAATTCCTTTATCAAATGGAATATATTTATTTAGTAAGTATGAACTTCTGCGACCATTTTGAGATGAGTCGATTTTGAGCGTTTGAGGCGTTTTGAGCGTTAACGTCTGAGGCGTTTTGAAAAATTAGTTTAATGCTAGGAAATTATAATAATTAATTTCCGATTATTATTTAATATAATTACAGCATTAATGATTATTAAAATCAATAATTGAGTTATAAAACTCGATAATTCCAATTAATGGAATTGAAACCTAGTTTTCTAAACTATGGTTTTGGCATGAAATGATACCATTAAATTATCCTATGGTATCTAAACTTTATAATATGATATATATGGATATTATTAAGCATTAAATCAAATTTTAACCATAAAAATCGAAGGTTTGGTTTTATAAAATTGAAACCCTAATTTTCAATTAGGGTTTTATATGCTTGAAATGTGTAATAATTTTATCCTATGCTATTATTTAATATCTAAATCATATATTATGATATGTTTGATCGAAATGATCATGAGTATCAATAATATTACATTTATTTCCTATTTTTCCAATTTTACATTCGGTAATTTGAAATTAAGCTATGTGATGATTTAATTATTTTTATGGCATGTATTATATATCTATGACCTATACTATGATTAATACATGTATTATGTGTATATTAAAAATTAAAATCAGCCTAAACCTACCCCCCATCATGTGGCTAGTTCCTTCCCATTGCAAATGATTTCCCTTTTAAACCACCCGATGCATGGAGCATCTTGACACTCCTTAATCATCACACTCTCCTTCCCAAGGGCTGCATCATTGTGAGAAAGAGAGAGAGGGGCGCCGAGAGTGTAGGGAGGAGAGAGATATAGGAGAGAGCCTTTCATTTCTTCTCACTCTCTTTCACTCCAACTTTCAAACTCACAAAATACACTCTCCATTCTCTCCCAAAAACCTGTTGAAAATCGAGAGCCACACCCCTCTATTTTCAGATTTCCTCTCTTCCATTCTTCTCCATTTCTCCACTTCACAACCTTGATACATACATTGCTCTTGAAACAATTTTAATTCCAAGGTAAATGAGACCAATAGCTTCGATTATTCATCTCCTTTAATCTGAAATTTTCGAACTTGTTCATGTATATATATGTGTGTTTCGAAAATGTTATATATGTATCTATGTATGTGTTAAATATTCTTGAGCATGAGCCTTTGTTATATGTATGTTCTTGATGGTTTTATTTTGAAAATATGAGAATATATGCTTGGATGAACATAGGATATTATATATGAAATGTATGAGTGTACCTTGCTATATATGATTTTGAAACTGAGCATGAATTAATATAGCTTTGAAAATGGTACAAAATTGTTGGATGAGGACCGAATACTTATTAGTATGTTCTAAGCATGTATTATAGATCTATGTTATGATTTAAGACTATAGTATGTTATTTAAAATTTTGGAAAACCACAGCTTAAAATTTTATAAAATGTATACATTAGTGTATGAGCTTATGTGTGTGTACCTAAATGTATAATTTTATTTCAAGCTTGTAATAAAATATTAATGCTTTAGAACCTTGATTATATGTTCTATGATTTTATTAGAATTTTTGGAAATCAAATACTATTTTAAATCAAATAAGCCGTGAGCTTGTTGCTCTTGAAGGTGATGATTTAATTAGTTTTGATAAATATTATGATGTTATATTACTATACTATAGTGTATAAACATAGTATATAATTGTTGGAATTTTTGAAAATCAAATAACATGTTGAATCAAAGAAGCCGAGAGCTATTGAGCTCCATATGGTGATGATTCAAATGTTTTTGGTTGATGTTATGATGTTACAATGTTATAATATAATTTTTAATGATGTTGGAATTTATTTAGAATTTTTAGAATTTATTTGCTAATTATTCGGTAATTATCAAGTATTACCGTGAACAATTGCTATACATTATTAAATGAATGGTTATGATGAACTATAGGTTATATTGGTGATGTATATTGATGTTGGGATATTATACTAAGTATATATCAATTTTGGGAAATTTTGGATAATTATTCCCTATTTATTGGAATTACCGTAAACATATATATGTATATATATAAATAAATAGCAAATAATATCATATGAATTTTATAAATTCATATTCTGGACCATAGTGTATAATAATGCACTATATTAATTTAGAAAATTTTCAAAGGTCATTTGACGTTTTAACTTAATTATCGAGTTTTGATAATTAATAAGGATTTTAAATCCTTTTTAAAGCAGTTTATTAATGAAATATTTACTAAATTAATATTCTGGACAGAAGTTAATTTTACAAAATTTTATAAACATAGATTGCTATGTTTGAGACGAACGTTCATTTTATAACGTTTTAAAAACCAAAATACGCATTTTATTTATAAAAAGGGTTATTAAAATGCGAAAATATGTATAAGTCCTCGATTTCGAGATAGATCGAAAAATAGGACTTTACGTTTTCAAATCGATCAAATTCGATTTATAAAACAAAATAGTGAAATTACTATTTAAAAGTCAAAATCGTTGACTTTGTTGACCGATGTTGACTTCGTTGACTTTTGAGTCAAGCGTGCGATTCTACGTTTATAAATCGTCGATGCAGCGTAAGATATACTAATTGGTATGATACCTCATTAGTAAGAAAAGATTTTCCAAATGAAATCCATATATCGAAAAACGTGCTTATCGTTGAGCGTATCTCGAGCGAGAACAAGTCGATCGTATCGTGTTAGAGGCGTATTGAATTCACTAAGGAATTCAGTCTACATCGATAAGAAATATCGAAGTTTATCATAGCTTTTGAAAGTCTCGAGACTTGGCGATGTACTAAAGCCTCATTTTTCGTAAAGGTGTGGGCCTTGAAAGCCTTGACGGGATTTTGACGAGCGAAGGAACTGGGACTTTTACAACGAACCATAGTCGGTGGGCTTCTTATCTTTAAAATGTGGGCCTTTTCTTACCCACTAAAATTACTTTCTTGTTATTCCAAATGAGTTTATTTGACACTTATTTTACTGTTGTTATCAAATGTTTCTTGCATTACACCGAAAATATTTCGTTTTGTGTATGGATCCTATCTGTTATGCGGGTAGGGCTGTGGAGATAGTTGGAACTATTATATCAATTGTTGTGGTAGCATGACCTTTTAATGTCGGGTCTGTGCGGATGATAAATGCAGCTAGGATTGGCGTGAAGGTTGGAACTATCTGTTGTGTTAACATATGCTTGAGAGTGTGTGTGTCTTTATGCGGGATTCGGCCGGTCACGGCGTCGTAGATGGGAGGCCTCACTCTCGGCGTTTATTTATTTATTATTATGTATTGTGACTATGAGATACGGACCATACACACGAAAATGCTGGCGGCTATGTTTCTGACGAAAATGATTTGGTAAGCCTGAGGCATTTTAACTAAAACCCTTGTGACTTACTCGATATTGGCGGTAATCCAAATTTTATCAAATGTTTTCGGCATGAGTCCAATGAGTGCAATTTCTTGTACTTAGCCCTGCATGTTTGTTTTAAATGTGCGAGTTGAGCTCGATGGTGATGATGGGGATGTGTTGAGGTCGGTGTCATGACCGATTTACTTGAATTTGTGGGTTATACCTTGAATGCATACCGTCATATATGTATTCACACACTTTCATTGCTATACTCGAACTCCTTTATTTATGTTTTATGTTTACAAACTATCGAGGTCCATCGGATCGGGGCGAGTTTTGGGGTCCGATGGCTAAACCTTTTCAAAAACATTATGACATCACCTCATTTTACGCTCGAGCATGTTAGTTTATTTTATGCATCTTTATTTTACCCATGTAACCCTAAAATACTACTCCTAGTATTAGTAGCCCTCGGTCCGGGTTGGTCGGAGTGGGGTCGTAACAGTGGTATCGAGGCGCTTTTGCTCTTTGTAAACCCAAAACCTTTAATTCTAAGTCTAGATCGAGTCCTTTGGACTTCTAGAAACCTCTTGACTCCTCTCAACACTCCATCACATCGAGCTCAGCAGGAATAAGGTAGCGCATTTCTTTCTCAAACTCATGAAATGGAAAATTTACGCATGATGAGCAAGTTAGAAGAACTTTTGAGAAATTTTACTATTATGAAAATTTTTGAAGTTGGCGAGAAAATTTTCCCAAAAAAATTTTGAATTGAACTAATACAATTGCCCAAGTATTGAGATGGAAGTGTATGGTAGTATCGAGTTGAATGACCAACATGGAGCGAATGAATCCATTTTCGATATGTATATGAGTTGATCATGATTTGTCTTTTGAAATCATACTTCCAAATTTGCAAATAAAACTTTACTTTCCGACTTTCTAAATTTTAATTATGATAAGCGATATGTTATCATGTGACGAACTTAGACTCTAAGGAGCATGCTCACGTGTCGTGAAAGAACATAAATACGAACTTCTTTTCCTTATGCGAACAAAGAGCGATAGGAAGAATGAAAGTAGCGATACCCTTGGGCACGGACGGACGGAAGGCGGCGAGAAGGATGAGCGAGGGCGACCTCAACCTTTAAAAGGTGAATGGCGTCGGCACTCCATCATCACTCGACACGGTGAGCAGCAACACGAATCACGACATGGGCGTCACTTACGGCTTCAGGATGTTCAGCCTCGACTTAAGAACCCAAATATGGTAGACATATTACGTCGACATACGTCGATTGACATTTTGCACGATCGCGCAAATTTCCTGCACTGCGCAGTAAATTTGTTTTAGCTAGAACTCCTCGTTGGGACTCCGATTTACGCATGGTTTTCACCTACGTACTCCTAACGCACTGATCTTCATTTGTTATGAAGAACAGAATCCCTAATTCTGTCTCAGAATACAATAGAGTCTGTTGAACTCTAGCTTAAGTGTTTGATATAAGACAAGGATCTCGTAGCGTATATTAAGATATGATTAGCTTATATGTTATACGTTTGGGTAAGACTAAGAAGGTAAGTTGTGGTATGTATTGTACATTATGATGTTTCCTACCTTATAGAATTGTTTAGTTCTAGCCTAGTTGCTTCTCGTTATGCTATCCTTTACATTTTGAGGTGGCGATAGTTGACTTACGTTAGTTTTAATCGTGGCGGATGGAGGAGATGCGCTATATCGCTAGGAGGAGGTAGGACCTCATGCCCCACCGAGGGCTGATGCGCACTTATAGGGAATGTTGGATGTCTTGGGGAAGACCTAGGTGAGTTTACGGCGTACTACCCGGTTGTGGAAGAAGCCCGAGCCTATGGCGCAACCGACTACGATGGCATCAAGAGACTCCTAGCTATACTCCCTTGTACAGGATGGTTATGCGAGAGATATCGGAGACTACATCTATCGCATCCCCGAGGTTATGATTTGATTGGGGATACGCGCGGTTCGTGAGTCACGACTTACGTGTACGATATCTCTGAGCGCGCCTATGGGACCTATCTCCTCCACGGGAGTACACTTGGCGTGACGAGTTGCGAGTGGCTATACCTTGAGGTTCGAGGCAGGTTGATCGGTGATACCCCTGCACGGATGGGCGAGGCGGGATGTACGAGGTAGATAGGGTAGCACGCTCTAGAGCTTTGGGAGAGCCCGTGTTGCCACCAGCGGTTTTGGACACCCAGTCGTCGCCGCTACCACCCCTACCACTGCGTCCGATCCACCACCACCGAAGAGCCCTTCCGCGGACGGCGCGGATGAGTATCGATACCTTCCACGGATATGACCCGACCCGGTATGCTACGGTCCGATCCGCCACAACTTCGACTTATGCGGCGCGGATAACTTTGGACCCTGCGCGACATACCGATGATGGAAGCCAGCGGTGCGGGACCATCAGTGCGATCTCGTGAGGGCGATTCGGATGGGGAAGGCGACTCGAAGAGGAGGAAGACCACGAGGAAGGCGAGTAGGGAGGAAACTTCGTGAAGGCGTTGGCGATGTTTTAATTAGGATCATTTTGTTATGACTAGCATGTGTGCTAGCTTTCCCTTTATTTCGATTACCATGATCCTAGGACTTGGATTTTCCTTTTTGGCCATATGGGCCCGAAACCTTGCTATTCTATGATTCTCGATGTTGGACATCTTGTTTTGACAAACCTTGGTTATCTATCCACATATATTTTAACCCAGTGGGGCCTTTTGGTAACAATTGTCTATGTTTTGGATGAGTTGTTTTATTTTATATCGCTTTAAGAAGAAGCTATGAAAACCTTATATTGTTAAGTTGTAGCGTTTAGTAATTAACGACGGTATGTTTTATATAGCGAGAATGCCTCAGAAGAAACCGGAGAAGAGAACCCGGAGGTCGAGGAAGACCTAGAGGAGGGTAGAATCCCGAGCAAGAACGAAGATAATCCCCAACCACCACCTCCACCTCAACCCGATCGCGGGATCGAAGAACTATTTTGAGGCAAAACCCTCCTGTTTTTAACGGAAGGGAGCCGGAGGAAGCGAACAATGGGTTAGGGCCATCGAGCAGTTTTACCTTTTAAGATGCACGGCACGGAAAGGGCTGTCGTGTGTTACCTTCGGTGATCGGACCGGTGACACGGTGGGAGGCCGGAAAGAAGACTTTCTGACCGAGCAGTTTGGAAGAATTCTCGTGGGAGGATTTCAAGAGAGGCTGTATGAAAGTATATCCCAAAAGCTATAGGGAAAAAGAGGAGGAGTTTTTCTGCTAAAACAAGAAAAATTATGCATGACCGACTATGATCGCACTTCTGCGAGATGTCGAGATATGCACCGAGCTGGTGGACACCGACTTGAAAATGTCGGAAAAGTTCGGTCGGGGCTAAGAATGGAGATAAGCATGTCTCTTGCCGATCACGGAGACCTATCTTACAGAAGCTCTCACGAGCTTTGGATATTGAAGCTGACCATGGCCGAGAATAAGTCGGTGTCGTCTCGGACACCTGATAATTTGGACGAGGAAAAGGGCGGGACCCCAACCGCGGGAATAACAACCATGAAACTATGGAGAAGCAAGTCCTGGCGCCGTGGCAAAAACCACAGTGCGGCGGGACGGCTGGAAGAAGGCGACTTATGCTCCACCGGCAAGGGACCACGGGAACAATCGAGGCACCTCAATGCCTAGATGCCATAGAGCACACAGGGTGTGTGCACGACAAGCGTGGTAGGTGTTACAAGTGCGGGGCAAGCGGGCATTCATGACAATTGCCCAATGTCACGTTCGGATATAAGGCCGAACCAAGCGGGCGATGCTCAACCACTAAGGGCTATCTGACTTGACCCCAGCCCGCGCAATTCCAACCCCAACCCCACAACTCAATGGCAACAACCCGGCCTCAACAACAACTCCAGCGGCCGCAACAATGGCGGCGGCCGCGGCAACAAATCCGCAACGCGATGGCGACCACCGCCCCAACAACAGCGGGCGGCAACCACCGCGCCGCGCCGGTGGCGGCGAGCAGGCGAGCAACAACCGCGAATCGGCGGGACCGGCGCCCGTCGGCCTCGGTAGCTCGGGGCGAGCCTACGCCTTGCATAGGAGGCGAGCAGACAAAACCAAGGAAACTTGGCGGTATGGGAGTTCTACTCAACCTACTGTTATAGTATTGTTCGATCTGGTGCTTCGCATTCTTTATTGCAAAATCATGCGTAAAAATCTTGGGCCTTAGGTGCGAGAAGTCAAGCAGGGATATGAGAATCTCATCGCCTATAGGAGGGATTATGGTATTACACACTTTTGCTCGAACCTAGAGTTGACATTAGGATCACTTAAGGTTACGGCCAGCGATCTAAACATAATACCCATGGATGATGTAGACATAATCCTAGGAATGGTGGTTAGCTAAGAATCATTCCACGATTCTCTATAAGGAAAGGAAAATTTCGTTTCACTTCACACGGACAGAAGCTACGCATTTTCACGGGATCGGCATGGGAAGAAGAGTCCGATAGTATCGACACTACGAGCTAGGAGGATGATGAGCGGAAGGGATGCCATGCATTCCTTGTTTATTTGAGCGAAGAGGATAAACCCGAGCGGGTAGAAGACATTGAAGTCGTCGAGAATTTTCGGCGTATTTCGAGAATCTACCGGGGCGCCTCACGATGAACAATTAGAGTTTACCATCGACTTGGGCCAGGATCAGCCCGGTGTCGAAGGCGCCTATAGGATGGCCCCAAAGGAGCTAGAAGAGCTGAAAATCCAAATCAAGAGCTTTTGGATCTAGGATTCATTAGGCGAGTGTTTCACCGTGGGGGCGCCTTTGTTTTGTTTGTTAAGAAGAAGGATGGTTCTTTGAGGATGTGCATCGATTATAGAGAGCTAAATAAGATGACACTAAAGAACAAATACCCTTTACCGAATTGATGACTGTTTGATCAATTGCGAGGCGGGGGTATTCTCGAAAATTGATCTTAAGTCGAGGATACCACCAGCTGAAAATCGACTGAAGATGTACCAAAGGCGCATTCGAACGAGATATGGCCACTATGAGTTCATAGTTATGCCATTCGGATTAACCAATGCACCGGCCGTATTCATGGACCACATGAGCAGTATTTCATCCATTTTGGATAAATTTGTTTTGGTCTTCATAGATGACATCCTCATTTATTCAAAGAATGAAGAGGAGCATAAGGAACATCTAAAACGGTTTTGCAAACCTTGAGGAATGAAAGACTATTTGCTAAGTTTAGCAAATGTGAGTTTTAGTGAAGGAAGTTATGTTCCTTGGACACATCATGTCTGCTTGAAGGTATAAAAGTAGATCGGCTAAAGTAGAGGCCGTGCGAGAATGGAAATCACCAAGAACACGACGAAATCGAAGTTTCCTAGGATTAGCTGGTTACTATAGGAGATTCATCGAAGGATTCTCCAAAATTGCAAGGCCAATAACCCGACTACTTGGAAGGAATCAAGTTCAATTGGACGGATGAGTGCGAGATGAGTTTCAAATACTCGAGGAAAAATTGACCGGTGCACAGTTCTAGCGGTCGAGCGGATAAGGGTATGTGGTCTATACCGACGCATCTAAGGCGGGTTGGGTTGTGTTTTGATGCAAGAAGGAAAAGTGATAGCTTATGCATCCCGACAACTCGGACCCCACGAGCTGAACTACCCTGACCCACGATTTGGAATTAGCGGTGTAGTTCATGCCCTAAAATTTGGAACACCATCTCTATGGTGTGAGATGTGAGATCTTCACGGACAACAAAAGTTTGAAGTACTTCTTGAACAACGAGATTTGAATATGAGACAGAGAAGATGGCTAGAATTTAGTAAAGATTACGATTGTGGTATTAACTATCACCGGGCAAAGCGAATGTAGTGGCGGCCTTGAGTCGTAAGAGCCATACCGAGTTAGGATGTCTCTTTATCTGAGAGGAAAAACTCGTTGAAGAGTTTGGTAGAATGAAGATTGAGCTGGTTGAACCACCGGGACAATTGTGTCAGATGTCGCTACACTCACGCGACATCGATCTAAGAAAAGAATTGTCGAGAGACAAAGGATGGAGGAAAAGTTGGAAAAGATCAGAGAAAGACTAAGGTGCGAAGGATTGAGAATTTCAAGAGGCACCGGATAGCGCCTTATTGTTTGAAGGTAGGATATGCGTTCTAACGACGCGGAGCTCGAGCGAAATCATGAGTGAGGCTCACGATCGCCCTACACCGCCCACCCAGCGGTACTAAGATGTACCAAGACACGAAGGAAAAATTTTGGTGGGAAGGCGTGAAGCGAGACATAGCTTCTTTCAGTGAAATTTGTCTTGTTTGTCGACAAGTGAAGGATCTACACCAACGTCCTTACGGAAGTTACAACGTTGGAAATCCCGAATGGAAGTGGGACGATATAACGATGGATTTCGTTACAAGCTTACCCAAATCGAGAAGAGGAAACACCGCCATATGGGTAATTGTGGATAAACTTACCAAAAGTGCTCACTTCTACCTATTCAAAGCACTTATGGATCCGATAAGTTGGCCCAGTATGCGTTAAGGAAATTATGCGACTACATGGAGTGCAAAATCTATTACCTCGATCGAGACTCCAAGTTCACATCCAGTTTTGGATTAGCTTGCGAGAGAAGGCTGAGTGCAGTTAAACTTGATCTGACATTCCACCCACAAACCGATGGACGATCGGAGAGAGCGATCAAACGCTAGAAGATATGCTTAGAAGCGTAATTTTGGATCGAGGTGCAAAATGGGAAGATATTTAACTCGATTGAATTTGCTTACAACAACGAGTTATCAGCGACGATCGGCATGGCCCATCTGAAGCCTTGTATGGCGAAGTGTAGATCACCACTTTATTGGGATGAAGTCGGTGAGAGAAAAGTCGTAGGGCACGATGCGGTGAGCGAAAAATCGAGATCGTTCGACAAATTAGGATGAGAATAAAAGAGGCTCGGGATGACAGAAATCTTACTGACGTCTGGCGTGATCCGAGCTACTGATTTGAGGATGGAGACAAAGTATTTCTTAAGGTCTCTCCATCGAGAGGATTGTCGGGTTTGGCACGAAAGGAAAGCTTAGACCCGTTTTATAGGACCTTATGAGATCTAGAAAGGATAGGTCGATGGCGTATAGGTTGGCTCTTCCGCCAAACCTAGGGAATGTCCATAATGTTTTCACGTCTCACAATTACGAAAATACGTTCACGACCCAAAGCACGTGATTCATCAAAGCGGCGTGATCCTCGAGCGGACATGAGCTAAAAGGAAGAACCCCAGCCATACTTGACCACAAAGTTCGGCAACTACGGAACAAGTCGATTCGGTAGTCAAAGTCTTGTGGAACACCACGCAGAAGAAGAAGCCACGTGGGAGCTTGAAGAAGCGATGAGGAAAAATACCCGATTTATTTTTCTAGAGGTATACAAATTTCGGGACGAAATTTTTCGTAAGGGTGGAATGTAATATTCAAAGAAATGAATATCGATTACGGTATTCTAAACCGTAATTAGGGTTTTGTCGTATATTATCTTTTACGACATCGAATCTTGTGATTTCGATACGATATCGTTATAACGAATTCCTTTTATAATTCACTAAGGTTGTGAATTTAAGGATTGAAATATTACGAAATGATTCGTCGATATATTTTAACGTCGAAGCGTATCGAGCGTCGACTTTTCATGAAATTTTCCGGCGGTGAAGCTTGGAATTAATTTCCATTTAATTCCTTTATCAAATGGAATATATTTATTTAGTAAGTATGAACTTCTGCGACCATTTTGAGATGAGTCGATTTTGAGCGTTTTGAGGCGTTTTGAGCGTTAAGCGTCAGAGGCGTTTTGAAAAATGAGTTTAATGCTCGGAAATTATAATAATTACTTTCCTATTATTATTTTATATAATTACAGCATTAATGATTATTAAAATCAATAATTGAGTTATAAAAACTCGATAATTCCAATTAATGGAATTGAAACCTAGTTTTCTAAACTATGGTTTTGGCATGAAATGATACCATTAAATTATCCTATGGTATCTAAACTTTATAATATGATATATATGGATATTATTAAGCATTAAATCAGAATTTTAACCATAAAAATCGAAGGTTTCAGTTTTTATAAAATTGAAACCCTAATTTTCGAAATTAGGGTTTTATATGCTTGAAATGTGTAATAATTTTATCCTATGCTATTATTTAATATCTAAATCATATATTATGATATTTTGATCGAAATGAGCATGAGTATCAATAATATTACATTTTATTTCCTATTTTTCCAATTTTACATTCGGTAATTTTGAAATTAAGCTATGTGATGATTTAATTATTTTTATGGCATGTATTATATATCTATGACCTATACTATGATTAATACATGTATTATGTGTATATTAAAAATTAAAATCAGCCTAAACCTACCCCCATGCATGGCTAGTTCACCCTTCCCATTGCAAATGATTTCCACTTTTTAAACCACCCGATGCATGGAGAGCATCTTGACACTCCTTAATCATCACACTCTCCTTCCCAGGGCTGCATCATTGTGAGAAAGAGAGAGAGGGGCGCCGAGAGTGTAAGGAGGAGAGAGATATAGGAGAGAGCCTTTCATTTCTTCTCACTCTCTTTCACTCCAACTTTCAAACTCACAAAATACACTCTCCATTCTCTCCCAAAAACCTGCTGAAAATCGAGAGCCACACCCCTCTATTTTCAGATTTCCTCTCTTCCATTCTTCTCCATTTCTCCACTTCACAACCTTGATACATACATTGCTCTTGAAACCATTTTAATTCCAAGGTAAATGAGACCAATCGCTTCGATTATTCATCTCCTTTAATCTGAAATTTTCGAACTTGTTCATGTATATATATGTGTGTTTCGAAAAATGTTATATATGTATCTATGTATGTGTTAAATATTCTTGAGCATGAGCCTTTGTTATATGTATGTTCTTGATGGTTTTATTTTTGAAAATATGAGAATATATGCTTGGATGAACATAGGATATTATATATGAAATGTATGAGTGTACCTTGCCTATATATGATTTTCGAAACCCAAGCATGAATTAATATAGCTTTCGAAAATGGTACAAAATTTTGGATGAGGACCGAATACTTATTAGTATGTTCTAAGCATGTATTATTGATCTATGTTATGATTTAAGACTATAGTATGTTATTTAAAATTTTTGGAAAACCCTAGCCAAAATTTTATGAAAACCGTGAGCTTATGTGTGTGTACCTCAATGTATAATTTTTATTTCAAGCTTGTAATAACATTTTAATGCTTTAGAACCTTGATTATATGTTCTATGATTTTATTAGAATTTTTGGAAATCAAATAAGCCGTGAGCTTGTTGCTCTTGAAGGTGATGATTTAATTAGTTTTGATAAATATTATGATGTTATATTCCTATACTATAGTGTATAAACATAGTATATAATTTTTGGAATTTTTGAAAATCAAATAACATGTTGAATCAAAGAAGCCGAGAGCTATTGAGCTCCATATGGTGATGATTCAAATGTTTTTAGTTGATTTTATGATGTTACAATGTTATAATATAATGTTTAATGATGTTGGAATTTATTTAGAATTTTTAGAATTTATTTGCTAATTATTCGGTAATTATCAAGTATTACCGTGAACAATTGCTATATATTTTTAAATGAATGGTTATGATAAACTATAGGTTATATTGGTGATGTATATTGATGTTGGGATATTGTACTAAGTATATATAAATTTTGGGAAATTTTGGATAATTATTCCCTATTTATTGGAATTACCGTAAACATATATATGTATATATATAAATAAATAGCAAATAATATCATATGAATTTTATAAATACATATTCTAGACCATAGTGTATAATAATGCACTATATTAATTTAGAAAATTTTTCAAAGGTCATTTGACGTTTTTAACTTAATTATCGAGTTTTCGATAATTAATAAGGATTTTAAATCCTTTTTAAAACAGTTTATTAATGAAATATTTACTAAATTAATATTCTGGACAAGAAGTTAATTTTACAAAATTTTATAAACATAGATTGCTATGTTTGAGACGAACGTTCATTTTATAACGTTTTAAAAACCAAAATACGCATTTTATTTATAAAAAGGGTTATTAAAATGCGAAAATATTTATAAGTCCTCGATTTACGAGATAGATCGAAAATAGGACTTTCGTTTTCAAATCGATCAAATTCGATTTATAAAACAAAATAGTAAGAAATTACTATTTAAAAGTCAAAATCGTTGACTTTGTTGACGATGTTGACTTCGTTGACTTTTCAAGTCAAGCGTGCGATTCTACGTTTATAAACACGTCGATGCAGCGTAAGACATACTAATTGAGTATGATACCTCATTAGTAAGAAAAGATTTCCCAAATGAAATTCATATATCGAAAACGTGCTTATCGTTGAGCGTATCTCGAGGCGAGAACAAGTCGATCGTATCGTGTTAGAGGCGTATTGAATTCACTAAGAATTCAGTCTACATCGATAAGAAATATCGAAGTTTATCATAGCTTTTGAAAGTCTCGAGAGACTTGAGCGACGACTAAAGCCTTGCTTTTTCGTAAAGGTGTGGACGCAAACGCAGCGACGGGATTTTGACGAACGAACGAACCTAGGACTTTTTACAACAAACCATAGTCCAGGTGGGCTTCTTATCTTTAAAATGTGGGCCTTTTCTTACCCCACTAAGAATTGCTTTACTGTTATTCCAAATGAGTTTATTTACAACACTTATTTTACAACTATTATCAAATGTTTTACTGCATTACCTGCCAAAAATATTTCGTTTGTGTATGGATCCTATCTGTTATGCCGGGTAGGGCTGTGGAGATGGTTGGAACTATTATATCAATTGTTGTGGTAGCACCCAACCTTTTAATGTCGGGTCTGTGTCGGATGATAAATGCACAGCTAGGATTGGCGTGAAGGTTGGAACTATACCTGTGTTAACATATGCTTGCGGTATTTGTGTCTTTGTCGGGATTACGGCGGTCACGGCGTCGTAGATGGGAGCCTCCTCTCGGCGTTTATTTATTTATTATTATGTATTGTGACTATGAGATACGGACCATACACAAGAAAATGCCCGCGCGGCTATGTTTCTTAATTGAAAATGATTTGGTAAGCACTGAGGCATTTTAACTAAAACCCTGTGACTTACTCGATATTGGCAGCGTAATCCAAATTTTATCAAATGTTTTCGGCATGAGTCCACTGAGTGCAATTTGTTGTACTTAGCCCTGCATGTTTGTTTTTAAATGTGCAGGTTGAG
Organism: Salvia rosmarinus; assembly: GCA_036937905.1. Classification (NCBI taxonomy): domain Eukaryota; kingdom Viridiplantae; phylum Streptophyta; class Magnoliopsida; order Lamiales; family Lamiaceae; genus Salvia; species Salvia rosmarinus. The sequence goes on along the minus strand of CM072820.1, from coordinate 33,875,375 downwards.
CTCTGATGGTGATGATGGGGGATGTGTTGAGGAGTCCAGTGTCCTTGACCGATTTACTTGAATTTGTGGGTTATACCTTGAATGCATATCGTCATATATGTATTCACACACTTTCCGCTGCTATACTCTGAACTCCTTTATTTATGCTTTATGTTTACAAACTATCGAGGTCCATCGGATCAGGCCAAGTTTTGGGGTTCGATGGCCTAAACCTTTTTCAAAAACATTATGACATCACCTCATTTTCTGCTCAAGCATGTTAGTTTATTTTATGCATCTTTATTTTACCCATGTAACCCTAAAATACTACTCCTAGTATTAGTAAGCCTCCGGTCCGGGTTGGTCGGGAGGGGTCGTGACAATTAGTCAAGCTTAATGAGATATAAAAGTTTCACGGTGAGACAACTTTAGGACGAGTTGTCGGTATAGGCTGCGGTATAGATAAGAAGTGACTTGACTTGGTTGCTTGTCTTCTTTGCCGGTGCGTCTCGGCGTATTAATGGATCACGGTGAGATGAGTTCTTCTATCTGACCGTCGTGAAGAACCAAGATCTCGGTGACTTATGATGATCTAAACCTCTATAAGGTATTAGGTGAGTATGAGTTCTTGACCATCACTTTAACTTGTTATGGGTGAAGGTTATATGTTCTAACCCAATATTCTTTGCATCTTGGGTGGTGGCGGTGCTTGTATGTCATGCTAGTTATCTGTATCGAGTCACAGTATGTCACAGCCGGGTTTGGCTAATCCTTACCGGATCGTGACTTGGGGTTTGAATTAAGTATTTATGAAAGAATAAGGTTTTCAGTCATTCCATCTATGAAGAAATATAGATGTTTCAAACAGAAACGAGAATCATGATGGAGCAAAATAGCTTATATATATAAGAATATTTAAAGGTTTCAACAAAACAGCAGACTTTTACAAAGCTTGACATAGTAATAAAAGATAACAGAGTATCAAGAGTTTGGCAGCGGAATAGAACGTGTGAGACATGCATATGGAGATGCATTCTCAAAGCGAACCAAAATACTTCATACTACTTGAGAAAAGAACTCCGCTAAACTCCCGCTCTGTTCCATCATGACTCAACTTCGCACATTTAAAACAAACATGCGGTGAGTACAAATAATTTGCACTCAGTGGACACATTGCCGAAAACATTTTACTTTACGAAATATTGTACTGCCCTCATCACAGTAAGACACAAGGGGTTTTGTTTTAAAAAGGCCTTGTTCTTACAAAATACATTTTCAATACTTTTTCAAAGTCATTGCTTGATCATTTTCATATCACAACAACCACAACGTATATTCCAAGTCGGCTATGGAGAAGCGCTGGGAGGAGGCCTCCTTCACTCCGGATCTGATCGCAACCGGCGATTCAGAAAACTGATCGCAACCGGCGATTCAGCAGATGATCGCAACCGGCGATTCAGCTAAAGTGTACACAACCCTAGCTAGGCTTTCTTCCTTACTCTCTACAGCATAGGATCCGACCGTAATCTCGCATTGCCCGTGCAACCCGAATGGACATATCAAAACATAAAACATTTTCGGCGGACAATATCGTATCTCAAAATTTTGCAAGAAGCGATGACAAGAATATGGTAGAAACATTTTCAAAAAGCTCATAAAAGGTTTTGGTAAGAAAGCCCACCTCGAGATGTAATATCCGTAGTTTTAATACTGAATTACGATAGTAAAATCCGTAATTAGCATTATTAATTCAATAATTAAAATCTTAATTAGTCAACTCTTGACTTTGACAAAGCATAATTGGATAATTTCTGTATGAGATTCACTAATGCTTAGTGAATTAAGGAATATAATTTTCCATATTCCTTCGAACGTAATTTCCTAACGTCAAATAAATTCGAGAGTTACGTCTTAGAGTATTATTAAGCAGTTAAGCTTAATTTCGAGATTCCTATTATTATAGGAATAAATAAAGTTGTAACAAACTTTATTTTGAACATTTTAGAGATAATCAAACTATGAGAATTTAGAGACGTTTCAAACGTCTACGTTTAGAGATAACGCGATAACTTTAGCATATGATCTCGGAATTATAAAATTCAAATTCCTATAATTATATTATTATATAAGAGCATTATTTATCATAAAATAATGCTAGAAAATTTAAAAATGCAATGTACCTTATTTAATGGGTTTCGAAAACCCTAAATATTTAAATTAGGGTTTTATGATCTAAATTGTTTTTAAATACTTTTATATGATTAAATTTATTATCTAAGGCATATAATATGTCACATAAATATGTAGTAGCTATTTTATACCAAGAAATAAAATGTTGGGAATGCCTTAATAATTTTCGAAAATTGTGGGTTCTAAAGTATGATTTAATATTTAATTCTTATCTAATTAATTATATATGATAATTATTATATTATTATGATGTCATTAAGGACAAAATGAGGTGTATTACAACTTGCACAAGTGGAGGCACAATTGTGCTCCAAAAGTGGCGAAAATTTAAGGTTTTAAAGTATGATTTTATGTGATATTATCATCTTATAATTAATAAATGAATATGAGTTGGATCATATCATATAATAGGTGTAATGTAGCATTAATTAACAAGTTGATCACTAGTCCAAGGCTCATTAATTGTAGGAGCCGAAAATTTTGAAATTTAAAGGTTGAATTTATATGATTTCACACTATATAATAGTGCCATTTGTTGGAGTTGAAATATTTGACTTTTCAAATATTATTTTATAATAGGATTATAATATAATATATGATAGGAAATTAAATAAAATTTATCCTAAAGTAATGAAAAGTGGCGAGAATGATGCATTGGATAATGTGATTAATTCATTTATTTCTAGGTAATTATACTATAATTTATTAATTAAATTATAATATGGTATAATAAAGTATATATTATAAGAAAAAATAAAATCTACCTTAGGCTATGTGATATAGCCGATACCTATATATATATATATATATATATATATATATATATATATATATATATATGAATGTTACAACTTATGTAATTAATTAAATAACAACTATGATGCAAGTTGTAACTTAAAGGATAAGAACACATCATAATGAGTTGTATAAGATAAGGATTTAATTTTGTCTCATAGTATAGAGGAGGTGCCGATTTTATTGACCCAATTAGCAAGTGTATAAGATATTTCTAATGTAATAATTAGTGTACAAGTTGCATATGCTTATAAATATAACATAAGCACAACACTCTCCCATTTACAACCCTAAACTACCGAAACCATAGTGAAAAATTTAAGAGAGTTCATCAAATTCTAATCCCAAATCCTTAGTAAATAAGCCGTGCGATCAAAATCCGCACTGATTAAAGGTTAGAATTAAATCCTAGCTTATACATGCTTGAATTTTCAATTTCGTCGTTAAATTTTAAGTTATGATCTTAGTTTATATATATCATTTTCAAAATTTTAGATCTTGTGTTAATATGTTTAGATATTATGTTTATACTATGTTATTAAGCATGTATATTAATTATATCATGAAATTAAGCATGCTATTAAATTTATGCATTGGATCGAAAACTTAGGGGTGCTATATGTTGATGATTTTAATTTTTAATTGTTGATTTAAGCATGGAATAATAATCTAGGGTATTAAATATGCTTATATGAATTTATGTAGAATTTTTGGAAAACTATAGCCTATAATTTATTAAATACCGAAAATATATGTATAAGTTATAATGTTGTGATATAATTCATATTTAAGTGATATAATAGCATATTAAGTGTGTAGATTCATAATATATGGTTGTGAGAATTTATTGAAATTTATAAATATTATTTGGACCTAAGTTGAAATTTTCAAACATGACTTAGGTAAATTAAATTCAATAGTTCATAATAAATAACAATTATGTTATAGTAAGCATAGTTGAGGGTGAATAATTGTTATATGAATTTATTGGAATTTTTAAAAATCATTTGTTGGGTTATTTATGAAAACCGAAAACATAGGTGTATAATACTAAGGTGTATAAATTTTATTTGACTAAGGTAATTACATATTATTAATCACATGATAAAATAGTGTGACATGTGAATTTATAAGAATTTTTGCACAAGTCTAAGTCATTTAATTTATAATGACCGAAAACTTTATAATATGTGTAATAATTTTATAAATTTATTTTATCAAGAATAATTACATAATATGATCTAAAATAATGTTTTAGGCATAATATGATTTTATAGGAATTTTTGGAACAAGAATTGCACATAAAATGATAAGAATTTCATAATAGTTGAAAAAGTCAAAATGTTGACTTTTTGTTGACCAAAGTCAAAATTGTTGACTTTTTGTTGACTTGGTCAAAATAGTTGACCAAAATCGTTGACCAAGGTCAACGGGCACGCAATTCGATAATGCGTGATCAATGTGACGTAGTACGTTTAGTAACAATGCTACTTACGTTACGTAAGTACATTAAAACGTACATTATATACTAAAAAGATAGAATATCTCTTATAAGTTAAGAAATTTCATAATCGACATCAATTGATTAGGAAACGTCAAAGTAAGTCCCGTGGTATTTTATTTAACGTATAGAACGTCATAGACTATATTCGTCTCTATCTAACGTGACCGACGTACTAAAATAATTCTTGCGTTAAGGTGATACGTGGACGAGGCATTGACGTAGGAAAGAGACCATAGTTGAAAGACCTACGTGTACGAGGTGGGCTTTACCGAAAACCCTTTATTTACGATGCTTTCTTTGAAAATGAAAAGTATTTATTTACAAGCTTTCGGTTGAAATGATTATGAACTGTTATTCAATTACACGCCCAAAATATTTATGTTTTAACGTATGTATCCTATCATGTTGTTGGCGAGCCAACTATGAATGTGAATCGCTTATCGGGTATCTCCCAATTTTAAAATCGATATCGAATCCTAGTCGATGCGTAATTCACGGCCAGGTTAACGGTACACCGGTTTGATCGCGAGCCGTTAGCAACATCATCGCCGATCATGGATCCTAGTCGGACGAGTAATCCCCGACTATGTGATTGTGAGCCGTTAGCAACATCTTCGGCCGATCACGGCGTCGGTAGCGAGGCCTACTTTACGGCGTGAGATCGATTATGGACGATTATGTAAATGATACGGATCATACGAATCGAGAAAATACTGCACAGTGAATCTTTTGAGAAATGATAAAATATTTTGGTATTCACGAGTTATTTCAACTAAAATCCTCGTGTTATACTAATGGGCGATGTAATTAAATGAAATTATTTTCGCATGAGTCCACTAAGTGCAATCTTGTACTTAGCCCCGCATGTTTGTTTTAAATGTGCGAGTTGAGCCGATGGATGGACAAAGTGTCGAGCAATCGGAGTTTTTGTCGCTAATAGTTTACCTTGATGTATATCGTCATATATGCATTCACATGCTTTCCAATCGCTCAAAACACTTTATTATACTATTTTGGATATTACTTATGTTACCTCCGGATCGAGAGAATCCTTTTTGATGATCCGTTGGTCTAGTTTGTATGAAATCTTTGTGTGTTTATCTATAATAGTTTCAAGTCTTGAAAGGTTGTTGGTCATTATGTTCTTAATCCTCGCTAAAATCTTTGTGTGTTTATCTATAATAGTTTGAAGTCTTGAAAGGTTGTTGGTCATTATGTTCTTAATCACCGCTAAAATCTTTGTGTGTTTATCTATAATAGTTTGAAGTCTTGAAAGGTTGTTGGTCATTATGTTCTTAATCCCTGTTTAGTTAGTAACAGTCCCGTCTAATCCGTACTTTAGATTGGCGGGCTGTTACAGTTGGTATCAGAGCGGGTCGTCCTTTGAACCCTAAAACCTTCTTTTCAAAGGTCAAGTCTAGATTGAGTCACTGACTTCTAGAAATCACCGTTGTGCTCAACACTCCATCACATCAAGCTCAACCGAAAAAGGTAAATTATTTTCTCGGTTTAAGTTCGAAAGTTGAAAGTTGAAATAAGTGAACTTGAAATTTTGGAAAATGAGATTAATTCACATTTTGAAAACAATGAAAGTCATGAAAGTTTTGGAACGATTCAAAAGAATTTTCAAGTGTTATGAAAAGTCGACAATTTTATGTCAAAGGTTTTATGATAATGAGTTATCAGTGATGTGAGACAGAGTTTACGAAGAATGAGAAACAGTTGGCATGATAATGTCAAAAGTGATGGTTGAGTTGTTAAAAGCATGAGTACAGAAGTTATGTTCGATTTTTCAAATATTTATTTAAAGTTTACAGTTTATTCTGAAAATGGGTATGTTATTCCCAAAAGAACATAGATGCTCTAAGAAGCATGCTCACCTCTTGAACATAGAAGTATGAGTTCTAGGAGCTTGATCCCTCTTGCGAGAACAATAGTGAGATATTGATTAACGAACGAACGAAAAGTCGATTGGAAACGAACTCGAGTTTTCAACGAAAAGTTGACGAAAGCAAAAGAAAGGATCAAAGGTGCAAGACGCATGGGTTCGATAAGGACCAGAGAAAGCTAAACAAATCTTGTAAGGGAACTCGACGAAGCGAGCATGAGCTCGCAATCGTCCGGAAGGAAGTGATTCCCGCGCACAATCGCAGGCAGAAAACTGCACTGTGCAGTGTTTTGTTTTGGCTCGTTCTTATTCGCTTGAACTCCGCTTTGCGAACGGTTTTCGCTCACATATTCTTATCTCAATGAACTTCAGTTCATATGAAGGACAGAAGTCCTGAATCATTCTCCAGAATTCGTGAGGAACAGTTGAAGTTAGACTGAAAATTTTGCTAGGAATGGAGAACTTAAGAAGTTGAAAGTAGAGACTCCATAAGTGAAATTATGAAGTAGGATGAACATAGGAACTTTGATGTAAACATTTATCTGCTTATCAGATGTGTTTGCTTTATCTGCTTAACAGATATGTTCTATTCTTTTATCTGCTTATCAGATATAGATTGACTTACGCTAGTATTATCTGTGATAGATGGCCAGTCGTTACTACTCACCGAGGCGAAGGACGATGTCGAGGGTTACACCAGGAGAAGTACTTGAAGCCTATCGCACTTACAGTATGGGTTGGGGCGACAGTCTAGGAGAGTTTCTAATGAGTTATCTGCGATTATGGATGGACGCCCATCAGTACGGTGTGACAGGATATGACGGCATCAAGTGTTTGCTCACTCGATTGCCAGTTGATTGGGAAGACTATTCAAGAGAGATATCGGGCGACTATATCTATCGTGCGGGCATTGACTATGACCTGATTGGAGATTTACCGAGGTTTGTCACCATCTCATATATGTCTACAAGATATATGTGGCTGCACCAAGAGGCCCTATCTCGCCACCGGGGAGTACACTTGGCGGGACGACACACCGAATGGTTATACACGGAAGTTCTCGAGTGGTCAACCTGCGGCAGCAAGGTTCTCGGAAGCCGAGATCGACCCGAGCATGTGACGAGAGCATCGCGACCCGGTCATCGGGGTGCCAGTTCTTCCACCTATGACATTTGGACATCCGACACGACCGACACCACCAGTTCCACCACCAGTGACTGCACCCTATCACGAGAGGACATACATGGAAGCATACGGCCATCAAGAAGGTTATGTCCCTATGCGTGATGTGTATGCGATTGGGGATGAGAGAGCTGGACCGTCATGTAGGCGTCTAGAGAGGAAAGTTCGAGGAAGATTCAAGAAGAAGACCGGAAGAAGAAGAAGATCCCGAGGAGGATCCAAGTGAGGACGGTCGCAAGAGAAAACCATGGAAACGTGAATAGAAACATGGACGAAAACGGATATTAGTATACGAGTAGTATGTAGTATGTAGTATGTAGTATGTAGTATGTAGTAATGATGTTAACAAACAATATAGAAGCATTGTATTTTAAGACGTCTTATAACCAGTATGTAGTTGACAGTGGTATACATAGTACAGTGTGCACTTAGCTTCCTTTTGCGCTTAATGGCTTGTACAGAATAGTCCTTTTAAGGCAAAGTTTTCCATATATATATATGATGATGACCCAAGATGGGCTTTTATGAACATTAAGTTGTGCAGAAAGAATGATGGTTGTTTAAGATGTTTCACGACACGATTTTATAAAGATGTTATGTATAATCAACTGCAATGAACATTACTCGAATACTAACCACGCTTTATTAACAGAATGCCGCAGACACGCGTGCCTCGGCCGGAAGTGAGAGGGAAGAAGAAGAGGCGAGGCAGAATACCCCGGGCTGAAAGTGAAGAGATCCCAGTGCCACCCCCACCTCCACCTGACCGTAGAGTGGAAGAACTCTTTTTAAAGCAGAACCCGCCTCCTTCAATGGTAAGGGAAGCCCTGAGGATGCCGAACAGTGGGTCAGGGCTATCGAACGAATTTTTGACTTTCTTCGTTGTACTACGCAAGAAAGGTTATCTTGCGTGACATTCCAACTCACCGGACCTACCGACACGGTGGGAAGCAAGGAGAAAGACACCGAATTTTAACAAATGGAATACTTTACCAGGACGACTTCAAAACGGAAATGTATGATAAGTACATTCCCAAAAGCTAGGAATAAAAGGAGATTGAATTTTTCACCGTTAGCGAGCAAGATGTCGGTCATCGAGTACGACCGATCGTCATGCGATATGTCTAGATACGCCCGGATTTAGTGAATACCGACATGAAATGTCGGAAAATTCAAGGCGGGGATCGAGACACGAGATAAGGATGTCGCTGGCATGTCATGGCGACTTAACCTATACGGAGGCTCTTAGTCGGGCGTTAGACATAGAGACTGCAATGCCCGAGGAGAAATCCGCACCGACCCAGTCATAAAATGTTGGTGACAAAAGGAAGCGTAAATGGGAAGGGAGTTCAAATAACAACAACTTCAACCGAGGAGGTTTCAACAACATCAACAAGAGGCCATGGCAGAATAACATGGCTCCACAAGGGCAAGGTTGGAGGAGACCCGTATTTACTCCACCTACCCAAGAGATAGTAAGGATTCCACCATGCCCGAAATGTAATAAAAGGCACACGGGGTTGTGCATGGCTGGAAATCATATTTGCTATAAGTGTGGCGTAAGGGGCCACTATGCAAATGAATGCCCTGGGATTCGCCAGATAACCATGGGAAGGCCAAATCGGTCCAGCCCCGCCCAACCTTAAGGCAATTCAAGACCAACCCCACCACAACAAAGAATAAAGAATGACAAAGAAGAGACAAAGAAAGAATCATGCAACAACGGCGAGAATCAGCAGAGGCAAGCACCTCCGCCGCAACCAGCTCAGCCGAGCCTATGCACTACATAGGCGAACGCAGCAGAACCAAGGTAACCTAGCGGGTGTGGGATTACTTTGCAATATACCTATTATACTTACATTCGATCTGGGTGCTTCGATTCTTTCATTTCAAAGCATGCGTTGATATGTTAGAACTTAACCCCGAGGAAACGAATCAGAAATGAGAATCTCATCACCTATAGGAGGTATTATGCCGTTACATGTGCTTGCTCGAACTTAGAATTGAACTTAGGCTCAATTAAGGTTCTAGCAAATAACTGAACGTAATACCTATGGGGATGTGGATATAATCCTAGGGATGGATTGGTTGGTGAAAACCATTCCACGATCTTATGCAAGAGAGAAGAATTTCATGCAACCACCGGAAAAGAAGCTACAATTTTTATGGGATTAGTATGGGAAAGAAGATCCCAATAATATCCGCACTCCAAGCCCGAGAATGATGAACAAGAAGGAATGTCAAGCATTCCTTGATATCTAAATGGAGAGGAAAGAGAAGTAAGGGTCAAGACATGGAAATTGTTCGGAATTTCCGACGCCTTTCCCGAGACATTACCAGACTACCCCGGATAGGCGGCTAGAATTACAATTGATCCGGAGCCGGATCAGCCCAGATCAAAAGCACCTTACTGAGAATGGCACCCAAGGAACTCAAGAGTTGAAAATTCAAATTCAAGAGTTATTGGACTGGGTTTTATAAGGCCAAGTGTTTCACCATGGGAGCGCTTTGTCGTCTCGTCAAGAAGAAGGATGGATCGCTGCGAATGTGCATCGATTATAGGGAATTAAACAAACTGACACTTAAGAACAAATATCCGCTACCAAGGATAGACGATTTGTTCGATAAGTTGAGAGGTGCAAGCGTATTCTCGAAAATCGACCTGAAGTCAGGCTACCATCAGCTAAAGGTACGACCAGAGGATATATCAAAGACGGCATTCCGAACAAGGTATGGCCACTACGAGTTTGTAGTAGTGCCGCTCGACTAACTAACGCACCGCCGTGTTTTGGATCTTATGAACCGAGTATTCCATCCATATTTGGATAAGTTTGTCTTAGTCTTTATAGATGATATTCTCATCTATTCAAAGAACGAGAAGGAACATAGGGAACACTTGAGAACAAAGTGTTACTGCACCCACGAGCCGAACAACTTTATGCTAAATTCAAAGCAAGTGTGAATTTTGGCTTAAAGTAATATTCCTCGACACATTGTGTCACGGAATGAATAAAAGTTGATCAAGCAAAGGTCGAGGTCGTACAAGGATGGAAAACACCGACCACTCGTAATGAAATCAAGTTTCCTAGATTAGCCGGTTACTATAGGAGATTCATTGAAGGATTCTCCAAGATAGCAAGGCCAATGACACAGCCCACTCGAAGGGATCAAATTCACATGGATGATGAGTGTGAGGCAAGTTTCAAACGTTAAAAAGAAACCGACTAGTGCACCGGTGTTAGCTGTCCCAGATTCGAACAAAGAATATGTTATCTATACCGATGCTTCCAAAATGGACTTGGTTGCGTATTGATGCAAGGGGGGAAGGTAATAGCCTACGCATCGAGACAACTTAGGCCACATGAGTTAAACTACCCAACTCATGACTTAGAACTGGCAGCTGTGGTCCATGCACTAAAGATTTGGAGACATCATCTTTACGGAGTAAGATGTGAAATCTTTACTGACCACAAAAGTTTAAAATACTTTTTTCGAGCAAAAGGATCTGAACATGAGACAAAGGAGATGGCTCGAACTAGTAAAAGACTACGACTGTGGCATAAACTATCATCCAGGAAAAGCTAATATAGTGGCTGATGCCTTGAGTCGTAAAGGTCAATCAAAGCTTGGATGTCTCTTGACAAAGGAAGGAAAACTCATTGAAGAGTTTGAGAAGATGTCAATAGAGATAGTCGAACCACCAAGGACAATCATGGATAATGTTGCTACACTTACTATGATGTCCGATTTAAGGAATAAAATCATAGAAGAACAAAGAAAGGATGAGGAACTAGAAAAGATAAGGGTTAAAGTGAGAATGGGAGAATGTAATGGTTTTAAAGAAGATCCGATAACGCTATGTTGTTTGAGGAGAGGCTATGCATTCCAAACAATGACGAGCTTAGAAATGAAATCATGAGTGAAGCTCATGATACTCCTTCTACCGCCCACCCGTGCAAGTACAAAATGTACCAAGACCAACGAGGAAAGTTACGGTGGGAAGGAATGAAGAGAGATATAGCCTCATTCGTCGAACGTTGTCTTACTTGTCGACAAGTAAAGGCGTTACATCAAAGGCCATATGGAAAGCTGCAACCTTTGGAGATACCGAATGGAAATGGGACGATATAGCTATGGATTTTGTAACGGGTTTACCCAAGTCACAAAAGGAAACAACGCTATATGGGTAGTAGTGGATCGCCTACAAAGTGTGCTCATTTCCTACCAATACGAATCACCCATGGATCCGGCAAGTTAGCTCACTATATGTGAAGGAAATTGTACGTCTGCATGGAATACCGAAATCTATCACTTTAATAGAGATTCAAGTTTACTTGAGATTTTGGGTAAGCTTACAAAAGGAATTGGGGACTAAGTCAATTTCAAAGACGACTTTTCATCCACGACATGACGGTCAATCGTAGCGAACGATCCAAACGCTAGAAGATATGTTGAGAACGGTAGTATTGGATCGAGGCGCAACTTGGGAACAAGTTTTACCACTTATCGAGTTCGCCACAATAATAGTTATCGTGCAACAATCAACATGGCCCCATATGAAGCATTATATGGAAGAAAATGTCGATCACCACTTTCTTGGGATGAAGTTGGTGAAAGGAAAATCTTAGGCCTCGATCTGATCAAGAAATGATTGAAATTGTGCGCCAAATAAGACAAAGAATAAAGGAAGCTCGGGATAGGCGTAAATCATATACCGATACCCGTAGATCCGAGCTAGAATTTGAGTGTGGAGACAAGGTTTTCCTTAAAGCCTCCGTCAAAAGGCATTATAAGATTTGGGGTAAAGGGAAAGTTGAAACCACGATTTATAGGACCTTACGAGATCCTTGAGAAAATAGGCCTGTGAGCCTATAGATTAGCGTTACCACCAAGCTTGGGTAATGTTCATAATGTGTTTCACGTGTCTCAACCGATAAATACGTGTATGACCCAAAACACGAATACAACATGATGACGTGGTCTTAAATCCGATATGAGCTATTAAGAGGAACCGTGGCTATTTTGGACCATAAGGTTCAACAGGTTGAGAAATAAATCAATCCTCGTTAGTGAAAGTCCCATGGAGGCACCACGGACGGGAAGAAGTTTACGTGGGAACTCGAGGGGCGATGAAAGAGCGATACCGAACTCTTTTGAGGTATGCAAATTTCGAGGATGAAATTTTTAAGGGGTAGAATGTAATATCCGTAGTTTTAATCTTGAATTACGATAATAAAATCCGTAATTAGCATTATTAATTCAATAATTAAAATCTTAATTAGTCAACTCTCGACTTTGACCAAGCATAATTGGATAATTTCGTATGAGATTCATCGATGCTTATTGAATTAAGGAATATAATTTTCCATATTCCTTCGAACGTAATTTCCTAACGTCAAATAAATTCGACGATTCGTCTTACAAGTTATTAAGCGCTGTTTAATTTTGAAATTCCTATTATTATAGGAATAAATAAAGTTGTAACAAACTTTATTTTGAACATTTTAGAGATAATCAAACTATGAGAATTTAGAGACGCTTCAAACGCTCACGTTTAGAGATAACGCGATAACTTTAGCATATGATCTCGAATTATAAAATTCAAATTCTATAATTATATTATTATATAAGAGCATTATTTATCATAAAATAATGCTAGAAAATTTAAAATGCAATGTACCTTATTTAATGGGTTTCAAAAACCCTAAATATTTAAATTAGGGTTTTATGATCTAAATTGTTTTTAAATACTTTTATATGATTAAATTTATTATCTAAGGCATATAATATGTCACATAAATATGTAGTAGCTATTTTATACCAAGAAATAAAATGTTGGGAATGTCTTAATAATTTTCGAAAATTGTGGGTTCTAAAGTATGATTTAATATTTAATTCTTATCTAATTAATTATATATGATAATTATTATATTATTATGATGTCATTAAGGACAAAATGAGGTGTATTACAACTTGTACAAGTGGAGGCACAATTGTGCTCCAAAAGTGGCGAAAATTTAAGGTTTTAAAGTATGATTTTATGTGATATTATCATCTTATAATAAATAAATGAATATGGGTTGGATCATATCATATAATAGGTGTAAAGTAGCATTAATTAACAAGTTGATCACTAGTCCAAGGCTCATTAATTGTAGGAGCCGAAAATTTTGAAATTTAAAGGTTGAATTTATATGATTTCACACTATATAATAGTGCCATTTGTTGGAGTTGAAATATTTGACTTTTCAAATATTATTTTATAATAGGATTATAATATAATATATGATAGGAAATTAAATAAAATTTATCCTAAAGAAATGAAAAGTGGCGAGAATGATGCGTTGGATGTACAACGTGATTAATTCATTTATTTCTTGGTAATTATACTATAATTTATTAATTAAATTATAATATGGTATAATAAAGTATATATTATAAGAAAAAAATAAAATCTACCTTAGGCTATGTGATATAGCCGATACCTATTTATATATATATATGAATGTTACAACTTATGTAATTAATTAAATAACAACTATGATGCAAGTTGTAACTTAAAGGATAAGAACACATCATAATGAGTTGTATAAGATAAGGATTTAATTTTGTCTCATAGTATAGAGGAGGTGCCGATTTTATTGACTCCAATTAGCAAGTGTATAAGATATTTCTTATGTAATAATTAGTGTACAAGTTGCATATGCTTATAAATATAACATAAGCACAAAACTCTCCCATTTACAACCCTAAACTACCGAAACCATAGTGAAAAATTTAAGAGAGAGTTCATCAAATTCCAATCCCAAATCCTTAGTAAATAAGCCGTGCCGATCAAAATCCGTACCGATTAAAAGGTTAGAATTCGTCCTAACCCAGATACATGCTTGAATTTTCAATTTCGTCTGTTAAATTTTAAGTTATGATCTTAGTTTATATATATCATTTTAGAAAATTTTAGATCTTGTGTTAATATGTTTAGATATTATGTTTATATTATGTTATTAAGCATGTATATTAATTATATCATGAAATTAAGCATGCTATTAAATTTACGCATTGGACCGAAAACTTAGGGGTGCTATATGTTGATGATTTTAATTTTTAATTGTTGATTTAAGCATGGAATAATAATCTAGGTATTAAATATGCTTATATGAATTTATGTAGAATTTTTGGAAAACTATAGCCTATAATTTATTAAATAACGAAAATATATGTATAAGTTATAATGTTGTGATATAATTCATATTTAAGTGATATAATAGCATATTAAGTGTGTAGATTCATAATATATGGTTGTGAGAATTTATTCAAATTTATAAATATTATTTGGACCTAAGTTGAAATTTTCAAACATGACTTAGGTAAATTAAATTCAATAGTTCATAATAAATAACAATTATGTTATAGTAAGCATAGTTGAGGGTGAATAATTGTTATATGAATTTATCGAATTTTTAAAATCATTTGTTGGGTTATTTATGAAAACCGAAAACATAGGTGTATAATACTAAGGTGTATAAATTTTATTTGACTAAGGTAATTACATATTATTAATCACATGATAAAATAGTGTGACATGTGAATTTATAAGAATTTTTGCACAAGTCTAAGTCATTTAATTTATAATGACCGAAAACTTTATAATATGTGTAATAATTTTATAAATTTATTTTATCAAGAATAATTACATAATATGATCTAAAATAATGTTTTAGGCATAATATGATTTTATAGGAATTTTTGGAACAAGAATTGCACATAAAATGATAAGAATTTCATAATAGTTGAAAAAGTCAAAATGTTGACTTTTTGTTGACCAAAGTCAAAATTGTTGACTTTTGTCGACTTGGTCAAAATAGTTGATCAAAATCGTCGACCAGGTCAACGGCACGCACCGACAATGCGTGATCACGTGACGAAGACGCTTAGTAACAATGCTACTTACGTTACGTAAGTACATTAAAACGTACATTATATACTAAAAAGATAGAATATCTCTTATAAGTTAAGAAATTTCATAATCGACATCAATTGATTAGGAAACGTCAAAGTAAGTCCGGCGTTAGCCTTATTTAACGTATAGAACGTCATAGACTATATTCGTCTCTATCTAACGTGACCGACGTACTAAAATAATTCTTGCGTTAAGGTGATACGTGGACGAGGCATTGACGTAGGAAAGAGACCATAGTTGAAAGACCTACGTTTACGAGGTGGGCTTTACTCGAAAACCCTTTTATTTACGATGCTTTCTTTGAAAATGAAAAGTATTTATTTACAAGCTTTCAGTTGAGAAATGATTATGAACTGTTATTCAATTACATGCCCAAAATATTTATGTTTTAACGTATGTATCCTATCATGTTGTTGGACGAGCCAACTATGAATGTGAATCAGTTATTGGGTAGCTCCCAATTTTAAAATCGATATCGAATCCCAGTCGATGCGAATTCTCAGCTGGGGTTAACGTGGTACACCGGTTTGTCGTGAGCCGTTAGCAACATCATCGGCCGATCATGGATCCTAGTCGGATGCGTAATCCACGACTATGTGATTGTGAGCCGTTAGCAACATCTTCGGCCGATCACGGCCTCAGAGAAGGAGGCCTACTTACGGCGTGAGATCGATTATGGACGATTATGTAAATGATACGGATCATACGAATCGAAAATGCTGCGCGCAGTGAATCTTTTGAGAAATGATAAAATATTTTGGTATTCACGAGTTATTTCAACTAAAATCCTCGTGTTATACTAATGGGCGGTGTAATTAAATGAAATTATTTTCGCATGAGTCCACTAAGTGCAATCTTGTACTTAGCCCGCATGTTTGTTTTAAATGTGCGGGTTGAGTCGATGGATGGACAAAGTGTTGAGCGAATGAGTTTTTGTCGCTAATAGTTTACCTTGGACGTATATCGTCATATATGCATTCACATGCTTTCCACTGTTCAAAACACTTTATTATACTATTTTGGATATTAGTTATGTTACCTCCAGATCAGTAGAATCCTTTTGTTGATGATTTGTTGGTCTAGTTTGTATGAAATCTTTGTGTGTTTATCTATAATAGTTTGAAGTCTTGAAAGGTTGTTGGTCATTATGTTCTTAATCCCTGCTTAAAATCTTTGTGTGTTTATCTATAATAGTTTGAAGTCTTGAAAGGTTGTTGGTCATTATGTTCTTAATCCCTGCTTAAAATCTTTGTGTGTTTATCTATAATAGTTTGAAGTCTTGAAAGGTTGTTGGTCATTATGTTCTTAGTCCCTGTTTAGTTAGTAACAGTCCCGTCTAATCCGTACTTTAGATTGGCGGGCTGTTACACGAGAACTTAAAGTTCTTAGGTCCCTTAGGGTTTTACTTTCCGTTTCTCCTTTCCTTCGAGTCAAACCTTATCAACGTAAGAAACGAGATTTTAGCATATCATCATGCTGTGTAAGATTCATCGATCCGAACCAACGCACGTACTAGCCTTCCATTCATTCCTTAGTTCAAATCGTTTGACGAACGCATTTAATCTTAATTTCATATCTAATTAATCACGCATCGACTTTACTTATCGCCTTTACGATATATTCAAATTCTACGATTCACGGACATATTTTCACATCTCAACCTTTCACTTATCATATCTCATGATTCTCATATCACGTATCACGAGACGTCATATTCTTTCATTTTTCACAATTTTCGAAAATTCCATATATATATAATTCGAAAATCTTAAGTATTTCACATAATATGTTATTATCATCATATATCAATAATATGACATAATATTCATCATATACAACTCGTACATCAATATTTCATGCTTTAGTATATTTCGAAATTTTCATCTCATATTATTTCATATTTTTCCAAAGAATTCCACATAAAATCATAGAATTTCAAATATGAACAACTATCATTATTTTATGCTTAAAACAACAATTAAATTTATGTATATCAACATATAACCTACATAATTTCGACTATGGTCATATAATTTCATAATATGCCAAACTTTGTAAAAAAATCATGATATACGCTTATAACTATCATATGAACGTATTTAATTAATATTGCAAACATATAGCATATTTCTCACGTACGTCACATATTTTTCAAAAGCATGTAACATAACACATCACATATGATTTTCTAATATTTTTACATAAAATAATAAGAAGTGTAGAGTTTCTAACCTTCTAATCGATTTTGATCGATGTTTACGACGTCTTTTGAACTACGATCGAAGAGAACTCTCGGGATCACTCTCTATTTTCCTTCCTATTTTCCTCTCTTTTTTCGGTTATAATGCTATGGGAGGGGTAACCTCCTATTTATAGGAATTATGGGATGATTATAATCATTACTTTATAAAATATCTTAAGGTAAAGTCAAAAATTGCAACCCTAATTATCTTCTTAATTTTCGAACCTAGCAAGTTGTACAAGGGACAAATTTGTTCTTATCTTATACATTAATGAATCATCATATCTTATCTTCTTAAAATTATAACATATCTAGTTGTAAAAATCAAATTTACAACTCATATCATTTTTTCATTTTTTTATAAAATTTTCAGTCACTTCTTTATACAAGAGACAAATATTTTATTTTATACTATAGTTTATTATGTTATTTTATTATTTAATTACTATATCTTATACTTATCATAGAATAAATAAATCATCACTTTATATAATATATATGTATTTTTCGGTCACTTTTTAGAACCTTAGGATAAGTTTTTATTTTTTTCTATATCATATACTTTAATATAATTATAAGATAATATCATATCTTATCCTTATCCTAAAGTTTGAATTTTATTTATTATGTTCACATTTGTTCATATTTACTTTTCAAATATTTCAACTACTACAAGACAAAACTTATAGTTACTTATTCAAATTGAACACCTACTGTATCTTATCCTTTAATAATATCTTATCATTATAATCATGACCCCTTATTAATTAAGGCATGATATTTATATTCAATTTCACACTAAATAGTCCAATTTTCGGCCCCTATGGTAATATGATGCCAAATATTTTATTTTTCTCCAATTAATAACTATATGACATAATAATAATCTTAGATGATAAAATAAATCATAGGAAAATTAATTTAGGTCATTCCTATGTACTTTAGTAAAGTTATCGGCAAATAATTCGAAACTAAGGATAAATTATCAAACTATTATTCTTTGTATAACAAATATTATTTTTATGAGTAATTATGTAAATATATTGATATTATATCATAAAATAAATTTTGGGAATTTTTCTAAGCAATTTCTCAATTTATTCGAAAACTAGGGTTTTCTAGGATTTAATTTTCATAAAATTCCATTCTTACCCTATTTCATTAATTTAAAAATTTTCATAATTTCTAGGAGATAAGATTGATCTAGAATCATGATATTTATCAAGTATTTAATTAAATAAATTATTTACTACAATAATCATATAAATTGTGATTTTTTCTTCGAAAATTCACATAAAATTACACATAAATTTCGAAATTATGCAAGCTAGGATCCAACACATTATCTCCTATGATAATTATCACATTTCTACATATTTCTAAGAGATAAACATTATCTCTTGCTTAGTCATAACCTTATCTTATCTTTTTATAAAAATATCATAACATTCTTATCACAAAAATGTCATTTTCAAATCCTTATCACATCCACCTCATGCTTGGGTGTTAAAGATAATTATCTTATCATATATTACAAGATAAACATGACAACTCATCACATAAAATCAAGTGATCATATATTAAATCACAATTTAATCCTTTATACCCTATATTTTCGAAAATCATCATTTAAATGAGAAAAATATTTCTTTTTCTTTATTAATGTAAATAATATCCCAAATATACTTAAAAAAATATTTAAAAATTATTTCGTTCAAATTTTCAAGAGAAATTTTGATTTATTCAAAATCGACAATTACCGACGTTCACTTTCATACTCGTTTCTATCGTACTGTTCCTTCTTTATTTTTGAAATTTTTAAGCCCAGAAATTCGAGGTATTACATTCTACCCCCCTTAAAGAAATTGCGTCCTCGAAATTTACGTATTCCATAACGCTCGCTCCATTCTCCATATCAATTCTCAATCCTTCGTTGGTACCTCGCACCCATTTGACCATTGTATGACCTTAAACATTAATTCAGATCGACTTATTTCTAAACCTCTGATTCCATATATCTAATATCCTCATGTTGTCTAATCGTATCTATCCAACTATCGATTCTTATAGACGGTGAATCCTATGTTCAAATCTAAGTTTTAAGCGAACATATGCTAACGTCGTACCTTCTGTCTTTGATGAAGAAGATTCGTATCCCCTTCATCTCGTTTTGAGTTAAGTTCTAAAATACTCGCGTATAATCTTATAATATCGTAGTCTTGAAATTGCCTCGTGCTTATTTAACTCACCGAAAACTTTTTATTCATCATGACTTGATGTATCTATCTCTAACTGATGAAACATATCACTCTACTAATTCTGAGAACTTAGGTGCCAAGATAAGTCAATCTATTTCATATTTCTTAGCTTCAAGGTTTGGGGAAAAACGTATCATGACTACTTATAAGTGGGTACGGGTTAACAATTCAAAAGGACAAATTTTTTTGAAATTTGAATCAATATGTTCTTTGAAAAGAATAATTGGGATATAGGGTCCAAGACCGACGAATGACGACTACCGAGATGTCTTTGGTCATATGGGCTGGCTGCACCGTCACAAATACTTCTCATCACATGAAGGCTTGGTTTAGAAGGAAATTTTTATAAACTTTCGTTTGTAAACATTTTTTCAGAAAAAGTGAGAAAATCAGTGATATCTCAATTGAAACTAGGTCATAGAGTAAAACTCAATGACAGAACTTGGGTAATGAATAAAATTTGAAAACATCATATAACTTGTACTGGGTTATCATAAATCGTAAGGTTTTCTCAAAATATGATACATCTCAAAACTTGAATCCACTTTACTAACTACAGCTCTTGACTTAATCATTTTCTATTCTACCGTACTGGAATCTTTTACTATGGATACTTTTATGTGAGAACCAACTGATAATTTGATCATGTCTCTTATTAAGTTCTTATAGTCAACTCGGAGTTTTACTGTGTGTGAACATCTACAGGGAAAGACTATGCTCATGTTACCATCGCATAATAACATTCATCATCCATCATTTCATTTCTACCTCTCGGTCTTTTCTACTTTTATTCTTACTTCCATCCTCGCTCGTTATGATGGACTAAAATTTTCATAATTTATATTTCTATGTTCTTTCGCAAGAGGATTATACATTTTAAACGATCTACGCTCTTTTGGGATAACCTACTAACAACTTGTAATTCAAACATAACTTGCTCATACTAATACATCTCATCGATTCCTACAATTTAAACATTTTACTTTTGACATATCATTGTCAACTCTTTCTCATATCTCTTTCTCTTTACAACCTTAAAACAACATTTCAACTACTTTCTACTTTAAACTTTCATTTCCATACTTCTCTTTTCAATCCATTATCATTCTTATTTCTTAATAAGACAATTGCTACTTATAAACATTATCGAGTACATAAAACATCTCATAGACACTTATCTTATTCTTCCTTAACATTCTATACCCCAATTAGTATATCGCTCTAGATTAATTCGTGTAAGCAATAGTTGATTCAAAATACATCACAGAGAATTTCAAATGAAGATATTATGCCCATGTCACAAGTGACATTCGCTTATCAAAGCTTCCATTCCTCTATGTGGCCTTCCAATTCTCGTTCGTCAAATCGTACTTAAAAGCAGTCTAGGTTCTCAAGTTCTCGTGTTTAATTAAACACTACGTAATACATAGAAGGGAAATTCTTATGATCTTGTTCAATCTAAGTTCTTCGTGAAACTTAGAGCACGTCTACGTTCTTTTGAAAATCTAAAACAATTTCACAATTCAACTTCGTTTCATAACAAACTTTTCATTCAAGTTACTGACATATAACTCTATATATGTCCATCATCAATATTCATATACCAACCGGTATAAGCTTTAATCTCTTTCAAGTTTTCATTATAACAAAATGATCACATACCAACCGGGTATGAGCTTTAATCTTTTCCAAAATCACATACCAACCGGGTATGAGCTTTAATCTTTTCCAAAATCACACACCAACCGGGTATGAACTCAAACTTCTTCAGACAAACCACTTGTTTGTCTTATCATCAATGAATTATCACAATACAAAACTATTCACTTTTTCTTTCAACGGCATGTTCCACTTAAAAACATTTTTCACTATTACTCCCTTAAAACTGTAACATAACTTTTCAAAAACTTTTTAAACCATACCTTTTTATCAGAACTCACTTTTTCTTGCTGGTTGAGCGTGATGAACAGGAGCGTTGATCGGTGATGACTGCTTCATAAAAAGTCTAGTGATTCAAGCCATACTGAAATATTCCAAAGAAACGAACGTATGATTACGGTATTTTAAACCCGTAAATTAGGGTTTTACCGTATATTATTTTTACGACATTGAATATTGTGATTTCGATTCAGTACTATATTAACGAATTCCTTCTTATATTCACTAAGGATTGTGAATTAAGGGATTGAAATATTACGAAATGATTCGTCAATATATTTTAACGTCGATCGCGTATCGAACGTCTGTATTTTATAGAAATTTCTGAGCTGTAAAGCTTGGAATTAATTTCCATCTTAATTCCTTAATTAAATGGAATATATTTATAAAGTAAGTACGAACTACTACGACCATTTTGAGATGAGTCGATTTTGAACGTTTTGAGACATTTTGAACGTCAACGTCTAGAGACGTTATGAAAAATGAGTTTAATGCTTAGGAAATTACAATAATTAATTTCCTATTATTATTTTATATAATTACAGTATTATTAATTATTAAAATCGAATTTTTAGCTATTAAAATTCGATATTCTTAAAATGGGTTTTTCGAAAACCCTAATGTCTTAAATTATGGTTTTTCCCATGAAATGATACCATTAAATTATCCTATGGTATCTAAACTATATGTTATGATATATATGAATATTATTAAGCATTAAAATCATTTTTGATCCATTAAAACTCGATAAAATAAATATATGGGTTTCGAAACCCTAATTTTAAAATTAGGGTTTCGTATGCATGATTTAATGCAATTATTTTATCCTATGCTATTATTTATTATCTAAATCATATATTATGATATATATGAGTATGTTTTGATCGAGATTGACATGAGTATCAATAATAGGTGTAATTTGTATTTTTATTCCTATTTTTCTAATTATTTTCGGTAATTTCGAACATGTACCATATGTTGGATTTAATTATTTTAATGGCTTGTATTATATATCTATGATCATGTGTGATTAATACATTGTATTATGGTACAAAAATAAATTAAATCCCACCCTTAAACACACACACATGCGCCGGCTATGGCCTTAAAAACAAGCATGAGAGCACCTTTTTTTTTACCAACCCATGAAGAGCCTTTCTTGCCTAGCTCATGACCACTACACCACAATCATTTTGCTGCAGATTTTATCCCATCTTTGAGGCAATAAATCGAGAGAGAGAGAGAGATATAGGAGAGGGATCCTTCACATTCTTCTCCCACTTCATACTCCACACTCACATCAAACTCTCATCACCCTCAAAACACTCCATCCTCTCTCCTTCTTCAGCCAAGAACCGAGACACTCCCTCCCCCATTTTCAAAAATTCCTCTCTTCTTCTTCTTCACTTCCTCTCCCAAATCATATACCATACCTTGCCCTTGTGAATCCATTCTAGTTCAAAGGTAATAACCTACCATAGCTTTGAAATTTTTCTCTCATTTGGTTCGAAAATAATCGAACATGTATATATATATATATATATATATATATTTTCGTATGTTTATTGCTCTTATGGATGAACTATGGATGAACAATGAATGAATGTTGTTCTTGATGATTTTATTTCGAACATATATGTGAATATATGTTAGATGAGCATTGATGGTTGTATATTAAATTGTTGAAATAGATCTAGCATGTTTACATGATTTTGAACCATAGGATATATTTAAATAATTTTGAAAACTTTATAAAATAACTAGGTGATGATCGAATGCTTAATATTTATTTTAGTAATGGATTATTGATCTATGATATGTTTTAAACCTATGGTGTGTTAATTAAAATTTTTGAAAACCATATGCTTGATGTTCGATTATTACCGTGAGCTTAAGAATGTACATGAGGGTGTATGATTTTTATTATTATCATCCAATGGTGTATTAATGCTTTAATGTATTGATTATGTATTGTATGATTTTATTGGAACTTTTGGAGATCAAATGCTATATTAAATCAAACAAACCGTGAGCTTCAAGCTCTTGAAGGTGATGATTTAATTAGTTTTGGTAAATATAATGATGTTATATTAGTATACTATAGTATATAAACATAGTGTACAATTGTTAGAATTTTTGGAAATCAAATACCTATTTAAATCAAAAAAACCGAGAGCACCTATGTGCATAAGGTGATGATTTAATTGGTTTTTAATGATTAAATGGTGTTATATTATTATACTATAGTGTATAAGCATAGTATATAATTGTTGGAATTTTTTGAAAACCAATTACTACATTTAATCAAAAAAGCCGAGAGCTATTGAGCTCCATATGGTGATGATTCAAATGTTTTTGGTTGATGTTGTGATGTTACAATGTTATAATATAATGTTTAATCATTTCATAAATTATTTGGAATTTTTAGAAATTGTTTGATAATTATTTGGTAATTATCTTATAATTACCGATTGCTTTGAGAATTATATTGGTGAATGAATGGTTATAATGGACTATAGGTTATAATTGTGTCATATATTGATATTGGGATATTATACTAAGTGTATATCAAATTTTGGGAAATTTTGGATAATTATTCCTAATTTTCGAAAATACCGTAGCATATATATATATGTTATTTAATGACAAACAACATCATATGATGGATACTAATTCATATTCTGGACCATAGTGTATAATAATACACTATATTAATTTAGAAATTTTTTTGAAAATCATTTGATAATTTTAAATTAATTACCGAGAATTTTCAGTAATTAATAAGGTTTTTAAATCCTTTTTAATTCAGTTTATTAATAAATTATATGTCTAATTAATATTCTGGACATATTCGAATTTATAAAATTTTATAAACATAGATTACTATGTTTGAGACAAACGTTTATTTAATAATGTTTTAAATCGAAAATACGCGTTTTTAATTATTAAAAGGATTAATAAATGGAAATTATTTATAAGTCCTTTGATTTACGTGACAAATCAAGAAAAGGGACTTTACGATTTTTAATCGATCGAAATTCGATTTATAAAATAAAATGGTAAGGAATTACTATTTGAAAGTCAAAATTGTTGACTTTGTTGACCAGTGTTGACTTCGTTGACTTTGTAAGTCAAACATACGATTATACGTTCGATAAATACGCCAATACGCGTAAGATGTACTAATTGAGTATAATACCTCATTAGTAAGAAAAGATTTCATAAATGAAATCCTTATATCGAGAAACGTGCTTATACGTTAAAACGTTTAAACCGGAAGCGTTAAACCGAAACAGTTGAACGTATCTCGAGGAACGAGAACAATTCAATTGAATAACGTATTGGAAAGCGTATTGAATTCATTGAGGAATTCAGTTTACATCGATATGAGATATCGAAGTTTATCTTAGCTTTTGAAAGTCTCGAGAGACTTGAGCGACGTACTAAAGCCTCGCCAGTAAAGGTGTGACGCAAACGCGCATGATCGGATCTTGACGTCGAACAAACTGGGACTCAATTTACAATGAACCATAGTCCAGTGGGCTTTATCTTCAAAATGTGGGCCCTTTTCACCCCACTAAGATGTGACTTTCTCGTTATTCCAAATGAGTTTATTTACGATACTTATTCTACATTTGTTGACAAATGTTTACTACATTACCGCCAAAATATTCTATTTGTGTATGGATCCTATCTGTTATGCCCGGGTAGTCGTATGATGGTTGGAACTATATTATGACGAGTTATGTCATTTGGGTCGTGCCCAACCTTTTAAATGTCGGGTCTGTCTGCGGATGATAAATGCCCGCTAGGATTGGCGTGAAGGTTGGAACTATCATATGTTAACATATGCTTGTGAGAGCGATCGTGTCTTATGCGGGATTACGGCCGGTCACGGCGTCGTAGATGGGAGGCCTCCTCTCGACGTTTAACTTTTAATCTTGTATGAATCGTTACTATGAGATACGGACCATACACACCAAGAAAATGCTCGGCGAGCTATGTTTACGAACTGAAAATGATTTAGTAAGCACAAGGCATTTTTAACTAAAACCCTTGTGACTTACCTTGATATTGGCAGCGTAATTCAAATATTATCAAATGTTTTCGACATGAGTCCACTGAGTGCAATTTCTTGTACTTAGCCCTGCATGTTTGTTTTAAATGTGCGGGTTGAGCTCGATGGTGATGATGGAGGATGTGTTGAGGAGTCCAGTGTCCTCGATCGCTCATTTAGAATTTGGTTTTATATGAATACATATCATCACATATGTATTCACACACTTTCCGCTGCTAAACTCCGAACTCTTTTACTTTATGTCATGAACTATTGAGGTCCATCAGACCATGGTAATTCTTTGGGTCTGATGGCCTAAACCTTTTTAATCATTTGGATATTGTATTATCGAACCTATCGAGCATGCTAATTATAGTTGATATGTACCTCTATCTTAGTCTTTTGTCCTATAATACTATTCCTAGTATTAGTCACCCTCTAGTCCGGGTCGTCCGGAGTGGGGGCGTGTCAGAGTGGTATCAGAGCACTGTTGCTATTTGTAAACCCAAATTCCTTTTTATTCTAAGTCTAGGTCGGTCATTTGGACTTCTAGTAACCTCTCGACTCCCTCAACACTCCATCACATCGAGCTCAACCGGAAAAGGTAATCGATTTCTTTCGGACTCATAAAATGAAAAGTTTTGAGCAAGTTAGAATAACTTTTGAAAGAAATTGAAGGATTATCCTTGGAGAAAGGATATGATATTATGAAGTCGTTGATGAAATGAAAGTTGAGCAAGAAAATTTTTCCAAAAATTTTGAGTTGAACTAATCGAGTACTCAAGTATTGAGATGAAAGTACATGGTGGTACTAGTTGAATGATCAACATGGGATGAATGAATTCATTTTGATATGTATATGAGTTGATATTGATTGTTATTTTGAAACCAGATTTCCAAATTCTCAAATGAGACTTTATTTCTAACTTTCAAAATTTTGTTTATGATGAACGATATGTTAACACGAGACTAACCTAGACTCTATGAGCATGCTCATGTATCGTGAAAGAACATAGAAGTATGAACTTTTTTCCTTACGAGAACAAAAGAACGATAGGAAGAGCGAAGGTGATGATAGCCTCGAGCTCGAATGACGAAAGACGAGCGAGAAGGATGAACGAGGACTATCTCAACCTTGAAGATAAACGACGTCGGCATTTCATCACCGCGTCGACATGAGTAACCATCAACACAGGTTATGATGTGGACATCAATTACGACATCAGAATGTTCAGCCTCAACATAAGAACGTGGATGTGGTAGACGTATTACATCGACATACGTCTCGAATTATATTTTGGGCACGATCGCACAAATTTCCTGCACTGCGCAGTAAATTTGTCTTAGCTAGATCTCTTTCGTTAGACTCCGATTTGCATGGTTTTCACCTGCGTACTCTAACGCACTGATCTTCATTTGTTATGAAGAACAGAACCCTAATTCTGTCTCCAGAATACGATAGAGTCTGTTGAACTCTAGTTCGAGTGTTTGGTATAAGGCAAGGATCTCGTAGCATATATTAAGATGTTATTGGTCTATATGTATACGTTTGGGTAAGACTAAGAAGGTAAGTTGTGATATGTGTTGTACATTATGATGTTTCCTACCTTATAGATTGCTTGGTCCTCACCTAGTTGCTTCTCGTTATGTTTAAGTTATCCTTGTCTACTTTTGAGATGGCGATAGTTGACTTATGATAGTTTTGATCGTGATGATGGAGGATGAGATACATTGCTCGGGAGGAGGATTGGACCGCACCGACCCCGAGGAGGTAATGAGCATTTATCGCCCAGTGGATGTGCTACCGAGAGGACTTGGGCGAGTTTCGGCATACTATCTCCGCTTTTGGAGACGCCCGAGCCCGGTGCTCTGGCTATGATGGCATCAGCGCCCCTAGCCATACTCCGTTGTGATTGGGAGGATTATGCCGGGAAGTATCGGGGATTATATCTCTTGGGCGATGGCGGCTATGACTTGGTGGGAGATTTGCCCCAGTTCAGTAAGTCACCGACTTACGTGTACAAGATTTACGGGCAGCACCGAGAGGACCCTACCTCCTCCCGAGAGTATACTGGCGGGACGAGTCGCGAGTGGCTATACACGGAGGTTCCGAGGCGATTGACCCGATCGTGCCTCCATTCCTCGACGAGGCGAGCCCACCCGCTTAGAGAAGGCAAAGACGCCTAGAGCCTTGGGAGTTTGTGTTCCTCCCCACTGCTGGACACCCGTCGTCCACCGATACCACCTCCACCACCTATGGTCGCACCCGCACCGCCATCGAGCATTTCCGCCGACGGCGCGGATGAGAGTGATAGACGCATCGGATGGGTATAGCCCGATTCGTTATACCTATAGTCCGATCCGCCACGACTATGAGCTATATGGCGATGACGACTTTAACCCCATGCGAGACATACCGATGGTGGAAGGCGATGGAGCGGGACCATCCAGGGGACTACCCCGAATGGACATTTCTGACAACGAGGATGACTCCGAGGAAGAGGAGGATCCCGAGGAGGACGAGCAGTGGGAGGATGCATGATGTAGACACCTGATGAAGCTTAAAGAGATTTTTTTTGTTTAAGCTTCTGTTGTTTTTCTTTTTCTATGTTTGATTTTTTTTATGGATCTAGAAACCCTTACTTTTGGAAGGCCGTGAGGGCCGGGATTTATGTTTTCAGATAACCTTTGGTGTTGAACATCCCGCCTATGGCGTAAATTTTGGATATATATATATACATGACCCCGATAGGGCTTTTATGCAAATTATGTTTGTTAAGGGTGATATTTTCTTGTTTAGAATCGTTTTACAATAAGGCCATAATAGTGTTGGTGTATGTTGAGTTGTGGAAAGAATAAGTGTCTAATGAATACCGTTTTCTATAAAGATGCCTCCGAGAAGAAATCGGAGGGATACCGGAGGTCGAGGTCGGGAAGGCCGAGAGAAGGGTAGAATTCATGAGCAAGAAGTTCGAGGACATTCCCCAACCACCCTCCACCTCAACCCGATCGCAGGATCAAGAACTGCTTCTAAGGCGTAACCTCCTGCCTTTAACGGAAGGGCAACCCGGAAGAAGCCGAGCAATGGGTTAGAGCCATTGAACAATTTTACTTTCTTAAGATGCACAGCAGAGGAAAGGCTGTCGTGCGTTACTTTCCAGCTGAATGGACCAGCTGACTTCTGGTGGGAGGCCAGAAAGAAGACCTTTACTGCTGAGCAACTGGAGGAGTTCTCATGGGAGGACTTCAAGAGGGAACTGTATGAGAAATACATCCCCAAAAGCTATAAGAGGAAAAAGGAGCAGAAATTTTTCCTACTAAAGCAAGAAAGGATGTATGTGACCGACTATGATCGCAATTTCTGCGAGATGTCGAGATATGCACCAGAACAGGTGGACACCGACTTGAAAATGTCGGAAAAGTTCGTGTCGATCGAGAATAGAGATACGAATGTCTCTTGCCAGCCATGGAGACCTAACTTAATCAAGCTCTTGCACGAGCTTTAGATATTGAGCGGCAATGTCAGAAGATAAGTCGATGTCGGCTCGGACACACAATACTTCGGACAGAGGAAAAGGCAATGGGAACCCAACCGCGGGAATAACAACCGCGGGAGCTATGGGGACGCGAGTCACAAGCGCCCGTGGCAGGGAAACGCGGCACTGCAAGGGCAGAGCTGGAAGAGAGCAGCTTATGCTCCACCGGCAAGGGACCGAGAATGCTATGGCACCTCCATGCCCTAGATGCCATAGACACACAAGGAAGTGTGCACGCAAACGTGGTGAGCTGTTACAAGTGCGGGCAAAGGGCATTACGCCAACAATTGCCAAAGGTCACGCTCGGATATAAGGCGAACCAACCCTGCAATGCTCACCATTGAGGGCTATATACCAACCCCACCGCCGCATAGCCTAAATTTCAACCGCAAGAACTCCAAAGTGGCAACAACCCCGGCAAGTGGTGCAAAGAACCACAATGGCAGCCGCAACAACAACCCCGAATAAAGCGGTGGCAACAACCGCCTCAACAACAAAAAGGCGATAACCATCAAGGGCAACGGCAAAGAATGCCAGCGAGCGGCCGCCGAATCAACAAGGACCACGCCTGTCACCTCACCGGCTCAGCTAGAGCCTACGCCTTGCATAGGAGGCGAGCTAACAAAACAGGGAAACCTGGCGGTATGGGAGTTCTCCTCAACCTACCGTTATAGTATTGTTCGACACGGGTGCTTCAGATTCTTTATTGCAAAATCATGCGTAGAAATCTTTGGGCCTTAGGTCTGAAAAGTCAATCCGGGATATGAGAATCTCATCGCCTATAGGAGGGATTATGGATTACACACTTCGCCGAACTTAGAGTCGACATTAGGATCACTTAAGGTTCGGCTAACAATCTAAACATAATACCCATGGACGATGTAGACGTAATCCTAGGAATGGATGGTTAGCTAAGAACCATTCCACGATTCTATGTAAGGAAAGGAAAATTTCGTTTCACTTTCACTCGACAAGAAGCTACGCATTTCCACAGGATCGCATGGGGAGAAGAATCCCGATTGTATCAGCACTACAGGCGAGGAGGATGATGAACCAGAAAGGATGCCATGCATTCCTTGTTTATTTGAAAGAAGAGGATGAACCCGAAACGAGAATTGAAGACATTGAAGTTGTCCAAGAATTTTCGGACGTGTTTCCCGAAAATCTACCAGGACTGCCTCCTGATAGACAACTAGAGTTTACCATCGACTTGGAGCCGTGATCAGCCCGAGGTCGGAAGGCGCCTATAGGATGGCCCCAAAAGAGTTGGAGGAATCAAGATCCGATTCAAGAATTGTTGGATCTAGGTTTCATTAGCCTAGTGTTTCACCTTGGAGCTTTGCCTTGTTTGTCAAGAAAAGGATGGTTCTTTGAGGATGTGCATCGACTATCGAGAATTAAACAAGATGACGCTAAAGAACAAATATCCTCGCCTGTGATTGATGACCTGCTTGATCAATTACGAGGAGCGGAGTATTCTCGAAAATTGTTCTCAAGTCGATACCATTAGTGAAAATACGGTCTGAGGATGTACCTAAAACTGCGTTCCGAACCAGATATGGCCACTATGAGTTCATAGTTATGCCATTCGGATTAACCAATGCACCATCCGTATTCATGGACCTCATGAATAGAGTATTTCATCCATTTTTGGATAAATTTGTTTTGGTCTTCATAGATGATATCCTTATTTATTCAAAGAATGAAGAGGATCATAGAGAACATCTAAGAACGGTTTTGCAAACCTTGAGAGATGAAAGACTCTTTGCTAAGTTTAGCAAATGTGAGTTTTGGTGAAGAAGTTATGTTCCTTGGGCACATCGTTTCGTCGAAGGCATAAAAGTAGATCCACCAAAGTAGAGGCCGTGCAGAATGGAAATCACCAAAGACTCAAGACGAGATTAGAAGTTTCCTAGATTAGTCTGGTTACTATAGGAGATTCATCAAGGATTCTCCAAAATTGCAAGGCCAATAACCCGCCTACTCCGGAAGGAATCAAGTTCAATCGACTAATGAATGCGAGACGAGTTTCGTGATACTCAAGGAAAATTGACAAGTGCACCAGCCTAGTAGTCCCGAAGCGGACAAAGGGTATGTAGTCTATACAGACGCATCTAAGACCGGACTGGTTGTGTTTTGATGCAAGAAGGAAAAGTGATAGCTTATGCATCCCGACAACTCGCACCACATGAATGAACTACCCAACCCATGACTTGGAATTAGCACCGTAGTTCATGCATCGAAAATTTGGAGACACCATCTCACGGAGTAAGGTGTGAGATCTTCACGCACCATAAGAGTCTCAAGTACTTCTTTGAGCAAAGAGATCCGAACATGAGGCGCAGAAGATGGCTTGAATTAGTGAAAGATTACGATCGTGGTATTAACTATCACCCGGCAAAGCGAATGTAGTAGCCGACGCTTAAGTCGTAAGAGCCATACCAAGCTAGGATGTCTCTTTGTACAAGAGGAAAACTCGTTGAAGAGTTTGGAAGAATGAGGATTGAACTAGTTGAACCACCGAGACAATTGTGAGTCAGATCGCTACACTCACACCGACATCGATCTAAGAAAAGGATTGTCGAGACAAAGGATGGAGGAAAAGTTAGAAAAGATCGACAAAGGGTAAGGTCCAAGGATTTAAGAATTTCCAAGAGGCCGACAACGCCTTATTATTTGAAGGAAGGATGTGCATCCTGACGACGCGGAGCTACAAAGTGAAATCATGAGTGAGGCTCACGATACACCCTACACCGCCCACCCGTGTAGTACTAAATGTACCAAGACCAAGGAAAAGTTTTGGTGGAAGGCATGAAACGAGACATAGCTTTTCATCGAACGCCGCCTTGTTTGCCGCAGTGAAAGCGTTACATCAACGACCTTACGGAAAGTTGCAACCATTGGAAATCCACGAGTGGAAATGGATGAGATAATGATGGATTTCGCTATTTAACTTACCCAAATCGAAAAGAGAAACACAGCCATATGGGTAATTGTGGATAGACTTACCAAGAGTGCTCACTTTCACCTATTCAAAGCACTTATGAACTGATAAATCGCTCGGTATGACGTTAAGGAAATTATAAGATTACATGGAGTGCCAAAATCTATTACCTCTGATCGAGACTCCAAGTTCACATCCAGATTCTTGATTAGCTTGCAGAGAGAATTGGGTACTAAACTCAATTTCAGTACGGCATTTCATCCACAAACCGATGGGCAGTCGGAAAGAACGATCCAAACGCTAGAGGATATGCTTAGAACAGTAATATTGGATCGAGGTGCAAAATGGGAAGACATTTTACCTCTGATTGAGTTTGCCTACAACAATAGCTACCAAGCGATGATCGGCATGGCCCCATACGAAGCTTTGTATGGCAAAAAGTGTAGATCACCGCTTTATTGGGATGAAGTCGGTGAGAGAAAAGTCATAGGGCCTGATGCAGTGGACGAGATGATCAAGATCGTCCGACAAATTAGGCTGAGAATCAAAGAGGCTCAGGATAGACAAAAATCTTACGCTGATACGCGTAGATCCGAGCTACAATTTGAAGATGGAGACAAAGTGTTTCTTAAAGTCTCTCCATCAAAAGGGATTGTCAGATTTGGACTAAAAGGGAAGTTGAGGCCCCGCTTTATAGGACCATATGAGATCATAGAGAGGATAGGTCCAGTAGCTTATAGGTTGGCTCTGCCGCCAAACCTAGGGAACGTGCATAGTGTTTTTCACGTGTCGCAATTGTGAAAATACGTTCACGACCCAAAGCACGTGATCCACCAAGACGACGTGATTCTCAAACCCGACATGAGCTACGAAGAGGAACCAGCGGCAATCCTCGACTATAAAGTCCAACAACTAAGGAGCAAGTCAATTCCGTTAATCAAAGTGCTGTGGAGACACCACGAACAAGAGGACGCCACGTGGGATCTTGAAGAAGTGATGAAGGAACGATACCCCGATTTGTTTTTATAGAGGTATGCAAATTCCGGGACGGAATTTCTTTTAAGGGGGGTGGAATGTAATATTCCAAAGAAACGAACATATGATTACGGTATTTTAAACCCGTAAATTGTGGTTTTCACAGATATTATTTTTACGACATCGAATATTGTGATTTCGATTGAGTACTATATTAACGAATTCCTTCTTATATTCACTAAGGATTGTGAATTAAGGATTGAAATATTACTAAATGATTAAATCGATATATTTTAACGCCGATCGCAGATCGAATGTCTCAGTATTTTATAGAAATTTCAATTTGTAAAGCTTGGAATTAATTTCCATCTTAATTCCTTAATTAAATGGAATATATTTATAAAGTAAGCACGAACTACTACGACCATTTTGAGATGAGTCGATTTTGAACGTTTTGAGACATTTTCAACGCCAACGCCTGAGACGTTATGAAAATGAGTTTAATGTTTAGGAAATTACAATAATTAATTTCCTATTATTATTTTATATAATTACAGTATTATTAATTATTAAAATCGAATTTTTAGCTATTGAAATTGATATTCTTAAAATGGGTTTTTTTCGAAAACCCTAATGTCTTAAATTATGGTTTTTCCCATGAAATGATACCATTAAATTATCCTATGGTATCTAAACTATATGTTATGATATATATGAATATTATTAAGCATTAAAATCATTTTGATCCATTAAAACTCGATAAAATAAATATATGGGTTTCAAACCCTAATTTTAAAATTAGGGTTTCGTATGCATGATTTAATGCAATTATTTTATCCTATGCTATTATTTATTATCTAAATTATATATATGATATATATGAGTATGTTTTGATCGAGATTGACATGAGTATCAATAATAGGTGTAATTTGTATTTTTATTCCTATTTTTCTAATTATTTTCGGTAATTTCAACATGTACCATATGTTGGATTTAATTATTTTAATGGCTTGTATTATATATCTATGATCATGTGTGTCACATCCCTCAATCTAAGTAGGATTTAGTAGGGATTGTAACTCAAGCAGGTATAATTAAACAGGGAGATTCTCCTAAACAAAAGCCGTAATACATATATCAAATATGTTCTTGGACTTTAGTACATAACTTAAGTTCTTGCAGCGGAAAACATGTGATATGTACATATGACGATGTACTATCAAGGTATAAATCTTTCAGCGACAATATTCCTATTGCTCAACACTGCTCCATCCATCATTTGCTCAACCTGCACATTTAAAACAAACATGCGGTCGAGTACAAGAATGCACTCGGTGGACTCATGCCAAAACATTTGATAATATTTGAATTTACGCCAATATCGAGTAAGTCACAAGGGTTTTAGTTAAAAGGCCTTGGCTTACTAAAATCATTCGGTTCATAAAAGTAGCTTGACAAGCATTTTCTTGGTGTGTATGGTCCGTATCTCATAGTCACAATACATAATAATAATAAATAATAAACGTCGAGAGGGAGGCCTCCCATCTACGACGCCGTGACCGGCCGTAATCCCGTACAGCACACAGTCACTCTCTGCAAGCATATGTTAACACAGCGTATAGTTCCAACCTTCACGCCAATCCTAGCCAGGCATTTATCATCCGGCACAGGACCCGACATTAAAAAGGTTGGGCGCGACCCAAATGACATAACTTGTCATAATAAAGTTCCAACCATCTCCACAGCCCTACCCGGGCAAACAGATAGGATCCATACACAAAACGAAATATTTTGGCAGGTAATGCAAGAAACATTTGATAACGGTTGTAGAATAAGTATCGTAAATAAACTCATTTGGAATAACGAGAAAGTCACATTTTAGTGGGGTAAGAAAAGGCCCACATTTTGAAGATAAAGCCCACTGGACTATGGTTCGTCCTAACTCGAGTTCTTAAGTTTGATTTTCGTCAACGCCGGTCGTCGCGTCGCGTCCATACCTTTACGTAAAAGCGATGTTTTAGGACATCGTTCTCGTTTCTCGAGACTCAAGTTCAGAATAAACTTCGATATTCTACATCGATATAAACTGAATTTCTTAACGAATTCAATACGCTTTTCAATTACGTATTTCAATTGAACCGTTCTCGTTCTTCGAGACACGTTCAATTATATCGTTTTAACCTTTCCGGTTTAAATGTTCAACGTATTTATACGTTTCTCGACATATGAATTTTTAATAGTAATTTCTTACTAATTCATGTTATAAATCGATTTCCAATCGATTCCTTTTAAATAAAGTCATATTTCTCGATTTGTCACGTAAATCGATAAACTCTATTAATATTTTCTTTAAACATTAATCCATTTATCCATAATCCTTATTGTTCAATTATAACGTTTATTAAATAAAGCGTTTCGTTATAACATAGTGATCCATGTTTATAAAATTTTATAAATTCCCAATATGTCTAAAATAATATATTATCACTCCTAATTAAAAAGGATTTAAAATCCTTATAGTTCTTTTAATGCTCTCGGAAATTCTTAAAATTACCAAATGATTTCCAAGAATTTTTGTAAATTCATATAGTGTATTATTATACACTTATGGTCTTTAATATGTATTAATATCATCCATGTATCAATCGATCATCACCATATTCACATAAGGCATATTTCACCTAGGGGAGTTCCAACACTTAGTCAAATTTCAAGTATTTAATTTTTAGCAAAACAGCTTAAAACAACTCAAGTGTCATACTTTGACGATCTATAACTCTCGATTAAAAATACGTATGACCTCACAAAGACACATTCTGGAAACCTCTAAACATGTACTGTAAGTTCTAAGAAGGAAGTCGATCCAAAAGAGTTGTGGTTCTGGAGATATAGGGTTTCAAAGTGGGCAACTCAAACTGACTTCTATACTTAGAAAAATTTTCAGGATTTCCAGATTTAGCCTAACGACGAGGGATTTTGCGAGGCTCGTAACTTTTGACTCACAATACCAAAATGACTGAAAGAAACCATTTTAGAAACCTTGTAATTAGAACTACATGTTTCATGAAGACCATACTGGAAGATACTTGATGCATCGAGAAATATGTAGGTTCAAAGCTGCCTAGTTGGAATGGACAAATTTCCAGTAGGTGACTTTGGGTCAATGAACAGTATACTTACAAGGCTTGGTTTGGGATCAAACTTTTCAGATCAAAACTAGACATGGTAAGGAACATTTCTTATGAATAAACCCAAGTCAAATTCGGACTACAAATGGCTTGAACATCTCACGCAAAAGTCGGACTCGTAGGGTTCATTAACAAAGGAATTAGACTAAGGCAGTTTTGACAAAAACACCTACTGTAATGCGTCAACTTTAAAAATTCACTGAGGTCTTATTAAAACGAATCTAATAATGAGACCTATCAGATTGAAAAGCCACTTAAGTCTAGTTTAATCCAGAAAAAGCCTTACTCAATGATTCAAAATAGATTGGGAGATAAAAATATTTTACTACAAGCTATCACTACAGTGATAGTTTTGTGCAGTTCGTTTGAAAAATCAGGAATAAATAGTAAACATATTTAGAAAATTCTGAAAATTTACATAGATCTTACATACATGCTAATTTATTTTTATGCCAATTTTTAGAGTTTTACCATTAGCCAAACTCGAAACGAAAGCCACGGACCGTGGGTGATGAACACCGAAAGTTTACAGATTTGTGCAGTGTTTTTGAAAAATAGAATTAAAATATAAAATCAAGTTGGATTGACTTTAAATTTTACAAAGACGTAATAGACATGTTTAATTTCAACATAGTAAAATTTCACATTCATCGGACCACTGTAACTTAGTCAAATAATTTTATGAAGTTACTGTTTTCGTAACATACTTCCAGTTTTCAGTTTTAAGCTTATTCTTCTTGTATGCATTTCATATAACCACGAAAATGGTGAATCTATCACCCCAAATCACCACCAAGATCATCAATCTAAGCATGCAAGTATGATTTAGTCATGTCTAAGAGTCATAGAAGGTAGTTATACCTCAGCCACGAATTTGAAGATGAATGAGAGAGATGGAGCTTGAGCTTCTCTTCCATGGTGGAAATGGTGTAGGAGAAGAAGAAGAGAGGAAAGAAGAGTGAGGTCTGAAAATTTTGGGGAGAGAGGAGAAAATGTATTATGAGTGAAATGAAGTGTATGGGAAGAGTTTCTCCCATGTATATCTCTCTCTCTCTCTTAGGCACACACACACACACAATAGGAATCATGGTTGAGTGTGTAGAGTGTGGTGATGATTAGTGTAGGCTAGAAAGGCTTTCCATGCATTGGGTGTTAAAGGAGGTGACAAGCATGCCTTGTCCATTCATGATGGCCTAAGGTTTAGGGGTCCAAATAGGTAGGATTTATTTTCTTTTTGTACATTAATACATAATATATATCACACATGATCATAGATATATAATACAAGCCATAAAAATAATTAAATCATACCTTAGCCAATAATTGAAATTATCAAGCTAAATTGGAAAATAGGATTAAAAATATCAATTACACCTATTATTGATACTCATGTAATTTTCGATCATATATATCATAATATATGATTTAGATAATAATTAATAGCATAGGATAAAATTATAGCACATTTTGTGCAAGGAAACCCTAATTTCAAACTAGGGTTTCAAATTTTATAAATAGGCATTATCGATTTTATGGTTCAAAACTTGATTTTAAAGCTTAATAATACTTATATATATCATAACATATAGTTTAGATACCATAGGATAATTTAATGGTATCATTACGTGACCAAACCCTAATTTGTATAATTAGGGTTTTCAAACCCATTTCATAAATATCGAGTTTTAATAACTCAAAAATGATTTTAATATTTAATATTACTGTAATTATATAAATTAATGATAGGAAATTAATTGGGATAATTTCGGATCATTGAACTCATCTCTCAAAACATCTCTAGGCGTTAACGTTCAAAACGCGTCTCAAAATGATCATAATCGACTCATCTCAAAATGGTCGCAGAAGTTTGAACTTACTTTATAATTAATATTCTAGTAACATAGGAATTAATATGAAAATTAATTCCAATCTTATTTACTCGAAAATTTCACAAAATCTCGACGTATGATGTGTAATCGGCGTTAAAATAATACTGTCGATATGCTTTACAAACTTCTATTTCTAAATTCACAATTCTCAGTGAATATAAAATAGGAATTCGTTCCTTCGTAAATAATCGAAACCATTATTCGCTATCTTACTGATTGAATCGTCACGTAATTCCTAATTTACTGGGTTTCAAAACCGTAATTAGGCATCTAATTCTACGGGATATTACATCCTACCCCCCTTAAAAGAAATTTCGTCCCGAAATTTGCATACCTCATAAAGTATGGGGTATCTTTGTATCTTAACATCTTATCTTTCCACGTGTTTTCCCTTTTGTCCATGGTTCTTCCATCGATTTTCATTAAAACCCAAACTTGATTCCTTAATCGTTGAATCGCATGCGATCAAATTAGTCGTAGATTTTCATCATAACTCATCGAGTCAAAGGTCACGTCATCATGTTGGTTTACGTGTATTGGGTCATTTCGTATTTCCTTAACTATGACATGTGAAAAAATATTTCGTATTTTTCCGAATTTGGTGGGAATACCAAGTTATAGGCTACTAGGCCTATTATTATTAGAAGCTCGTAAGGTTCTACAAAACGTGGTCTCAGCATTCTCGTATCTGATTTTGTAATTTCTCTAGATGGAGAAATCTTAAGAAACTTAATTCCGCATTTAAAAATGCATTTCGAGTTCTGGCGTATCGGTAAGACTTTTGTCGTCCTTAGCTTTTCTTATTCTTTGCCTTATTGGGCAGATATCTCGGTCGTTTAAACTTACGCCGTGGGAACTTTATACCTCTGCTCACCTACTTTGTTACAATAAAGTGGTGGTCGATACTTTTTCGAAGACAATGCCTCATAAGGCTATATTGATCGTTGGTTGTGCTACGGTTGTACATAACTTAACAAGTGGTACAATCGTTCTCACTTGCATCCGGGTTTAACATTTATGTTCTCATCGTATCCTTAAACGTTCATACTGTCCTTTTGTTCGCCCTTCTGCTTGTGAGCGGGCAACTATGTTAAGGTTCAACCTCGTGTTTAACTCTTTTTGGGAGTTAGTTCAAAATCTAGGGGTACTCTTGGAGTCTCTATCTGAAGCGATAGGTTTTGGTACTCCCTGAAAATAAACAATTTCCTTTTTGTACGACAGAGTTAACTTTTGGGTCTACGAGTCATCTGAATAGGCAGAGACAAAACATAATTGGTGAGTCAATCCACTACTACCCATATAGTAGTGTGACTTCTTTATGCCTTTGGCAGAACCTGTCATAAGATTCATTGCTACATCATTCCATTTTCATTCGTGTAGCTCTAGAGATTATAACCTCTTATAAGGCCTTTGATACAATGCCTTCACTTTGTTGGTAACCGAGACACGGCTCGACAATCATGGTTACATCTCAATTCATTCCTTACTATCTAACCTTTCTCGTAAATCATAACATATCTTAAAGTTGCCTAGCTGGGCGGTATGAGAAGGGTCATGAACTTCATTCTTGGTTTCATCTCTAAGCTTATTACTGCTTGGAGATATATATGTATATATAATCCTTCCTTAGACGATATAGCATCGTCCAGCGCTCCTTAAAATTCTTCAGCCTTTCCTTCCTTATCTTAATTTGCATTCTATTCCCATCTCCATTCTCTCTTTTTAGTCATATGTCACCTTGGGTGTGAGAGTATAACTTACGTTAAATCACCGAATGCCCGACTATTTACATTCTCATTTTCTTAAACTTTCCAATGAGTTTTCCTTTTTGTTGGGACATACTATGATTTAGGGTGAATTTTATAACTCGGTATTAGATTCTACATTTACCATTCTCGGTGATCATTTATCACATTTATAATCTTTACTAATTCGAGCCATCTTTCTCGTCTGATCCACATTTCCTTGCTCGAGAATAAATTCAAACTTTCGCAAGTTGAGAAGGGTTCTTAACTTATTGTCATAGGAGTGATGTCTTCAAGACTTTGGTATTTATACCATCGTCACTATTTCAAGTCGAGTTGGAAAAATTCCATTCATGTGGCCAAGTCATTGTGATCATAAGCTATTATCTTTCTCATATTAATACATAGCCTCTCTTTATTACTCCACGTAATTTCATTCCTTTTGGGGTAGCTATGTTATTGGTCTTGCTACTTTAGAGAGTTCTCAAGGCTCTTTGATAATGATCAATTAATCTATGAAATTGCTCATCTTATCTTAGGTCACTGGCAACTTTCATTCTTAATTGCTTTGCCCTTTGTCAGTCCACATTGATTTCTTCTAAGGATACTATATGCACGAGGAATATTTCTCCTTTACGCGAAATACACAATCTTGTGCTTGGCAAAATCTGCCCGCTCTTAAAAGTCGTAAGACGGTCCTTCAATGTTTTTATGTTCTTCTTCGTCCTTTGAATAGGTAAGAAATTACACCGAGCTTCAAGCTCCGGCGGCGAAATCTAGTCCCCACCGCCCGACAAGGGAATCTAACTCATAGCTACCGAGTGGGTAGCTTTATTTCCCTTAGCTTTGTCAAAGGAAAGGGACCAAAAGGTCGAATTCATAGCTCTCAGCCTTCGGTTTCGACTAGGCGAGAGAGTCGAATTGAAAGTTTAAGATAAAATTTTCTAAGTACGTGTGGAACACTCGAGTTTTGAGGTTCATGATCGAGGGCTGGTGCATT
This sequence comes from Salvia rosmarinus, assembly GCA_036937905.1. Classification (NCBI taxonomy): domain Eukaryota; kingdom Viridiplantae; phylum Streptophyta; class Magnoliopsida; order Lamiales; family Lamiaceae; genus Salvia; species Salvia rosmarinus. The sequence goes on along the minus strand of CM072820.1, from coordinate 33,834,105 downwards.
TGTCAGTCCGAATGGCCTAACTATTATCTCATAGCAGCCATATCTTACTCGGAACTATTCGCTTTCGTATTTCGGATACCATTCTACTAGGACCATATAATATTATACCAAAATGCCTAAATGAGGACTTTTTATTCATTATCTACGAGGGTCGGTTTATCGAGCCGACTGATTACAAGGCGTCTAGTTCTTTTTACACCCAAAATTTCGACACCACATTTAACATATTCACGAAATATTCCAACTACGTTTATTTTACTCATTCTAACCATATTATCTACATATGAGTCTCATATTATCATAGGGTTCTGTGTCTCTGAGTGACCTTCGCCGGAGTCGTACCTTTCGTTTAGAAACTTGTCGATTTCTCGTCGTTTTACCTCATATATCCGACGATCTTTCTCTTTCAAAGAGTCAGGGGTCACACTGCTCCCTGTTTCTTCTTCAATACCAGAAGTTGGTGTTACTTTTATCAGAAAGTAAGGTCGAGTTGGTAGTGGTAATACTCCTAATCCTTGAGGGCGATAAGATCCTGTCCTTTTTGCCCTTCTCGCCTCTTATTGGTACCATTGACGGCACAGGACGTGGGGTGACATTTGGAACATTAGGGTACGAACATTCTATCATGCCGTGCGGTGTAACTTGCCGAGGACTAGGACAAGTACTTGTAGGTGCCGTTCCATACGATCATGGGTATACTTGAGCACATTGACAAATCTGGTAAGTCCGCGGACTTTGGAATTTGTATCATGGAGAAAATATTCTTTTGACACATCCTTTTGCAAAACCACGCTAATCTGTCGGCAAGCGACCGATAAGTCGTTGGATACCATCTTCATTTGTCACTCTAAAAATTTCGGCGTCCATCTAGAGGTGTAAAATTTTCTCCAAAACTATTCTAAATCCATGCCTAGCTCACAATAAAAGAGCCGATACGCTTGTGTGAGTTATAAATTGTAGGCCTTGGGGTTACTCTCACCCGTTAAACACCCTTTTCCCGCCATTTGTATGCGGATATTTTAGATAAGTTCGACTTAATTTAAGCTATGGAGGAATCTTTAAACAAGAATGATCTATTAAAGAATTATACACTTTAAGGCGTATATAACTGTAGATAACTCATGACACTTATCTTAATACTCATTTCGTCTACTCCTTGATCGTATATCGCTCTAAATCCATTCGCATATGCGGATAGTGGTACCAATATCCTATCGCGTAAAACCTTTTATCGAAAAGATTAGGTCCATGTCACGATCACATGAATGACAACCATTTTGAAGCTTCTTGACTCTAAAATTATATCTCGTTCCTCACGGATATAGTGATCCAAATCATTGAGTAGAACTTTAGGCGATTCTAGGCTCGAATCTACGCTTGAGCAACTCTTGCGATGGCCGTGATTTTCGTATAGGTAAGGAGGTCTACATCTTGATGCGCTTACCTAAATTGGGTTCTATCGACTTTCTGCGTGCTTGCGCGATGTCAGCGAAATACCTAAATTGAACAAAATCTTATAGGTATTCTGAGGAAATTTTCCTCATACCTATCTTGTCTTTTGGGTTTTGTTTGTTCTGTTTCCGGTGCGAAGTATAGGCTTTGGTCTATGGTGTTCCCGTTTATTCAAGTGAATATCTATTTCATATGTCACTGTCCTTTCCATTGGGACATTATGCTCCCTTGCTATGGCCTTCTGGTGCCTCATTCACCTTATACTTCTCGGGTATCTGTATCGTTATGCTTTTACCAATAGCATTTGTGGTTAGATCTACATCAACCTATCCGTTGATATTGATATTTCGATAATTAAGTCTTACCGTAGAGATCGTCGTGTCTCTAGCACTATCATTCATTCCTAATCCAGTATGAATGACTCCATTCCCTTTTTCACTTCATCGATCTTAGGAATATATTTCTCATATATCCTTACTTTAACTCTTCTCAATGGAAATTCTTATTTATCAAGTCATATGTCTCTTAAGCTTATATTATGTCGGCGGCTATCTTATAATCGTATAGCTCATAGTTTCTTTAGTCATTTCCGACTTTTGTCCCTTTTTCTTGGACACGGTATTTGAAAGTAATCTTACTTTCGTTATAATTCGGTTCCCACTTCCTGGACTAGAACCGTTATCATTGTCGTATGGCTTGGTAGGTCGCATACATTCATACACCATAACTTAAATTCAAGCATCTCTTCCATGTCTTGGCTTTGAAGATATTTTCTTCACACTTGATTTACATGCTAGGGCTATCCTCGTCGTTCACACAATCTCAAAGATTATGATTCCTCCATCTCATTATCATTTGTTTAACCAAGTTTCAATTACTTGGAATCGGTTATGCTCAATCATAATCTCATTGATCGAGGTATAAGGCGATGGATCTATTTTACGAGATGCTATCATTTCCTTATATATATATATTCACGGAAAGGAATATTTTGTATGCATCTTTATTCTTTTAAACATGTCCAACCTACTAACGAGGTTTCGAGGACAACCAACTATCTTAAGGATAAGTTGTAATCTCTCTGTTATAAAAAGGAGTTCATATCCCACGGATATCATATACTTTTCTTGCTTTTACTCTTGCATTCAATGCTAAAGAGTATCTTATTCATAACTTGATTATCGTAAATCGTATGAAGGTATAACTTCATTGTTATCAATCTTTGTAAAGCCCATCATGGTCATCACATCCATGTGTATCATAGGAAAATATCTCATCTCATCGAGATTTTCCTTACATCCGATTTCTTGATGTCTATCATTTTCTTGATGCGAAACATTTGGGTGGTGGAATAAGTCAACCTATTTCATATCGATGTTTATCGCTTCACTAATTCGTACTTAGGTGACAAGGTAAGTCAACGTTCGTCATACTTGATGGTTTCAAGAGTCGAGAAAGAATTATCACGACTACTTAAAAAAAGGCGTTGTCTCACAAATTGAAATAACATCTTTTCAAAGATTGAATCGATATGCTTTTTAGACCGAATAAATGGGGCTCTAGAGTCCGAAGACCAGAATGACGACTACTGAGATTTCTTTGGTCATATGGGCTGGCGGACCGTCACAAATATTTTCTCGATCACGCTAGGATTTGGGTTCAAAGGACACTTTATGAATTTTGGGTTGAAAATTTTCTTCGAAGAAGTGAGAAACTCGAATGAATTCTCAATTGGAACTAGGTCATAGAGTTAAACTCAACGACGATATTGGGTGATGAATATAATTTTGAAAGCTTATATACCCATAATAGGTCATCAACAAAGGTTCTTATATGCGTCGTGGCTCTACTTGTATTCTTCGGCAATCTTACTTTCTTAGTAACATTCTAAGATTAGTATCGTACTATAACGTTCTTACTTTCTATAAATCATAGAGCTAGCTTCAACTGATCCTCGTGAATCCTGGGTAGGAATCAGAATTTGGTCCTTCATAAGAAATGAAGTACAGTACATTAGGGCACGAGGCTAAAAACCGATGCGTAAATCGGAGTTCACACGATCGAGAACTAATCAAAACAAAATCACTGCGCAGTGCAGGAAAAATTTACGCGCTCGCGCCGAGGTCATAAGTTATGCCTTCGCCAAGGTCGTGCATGCCGTTACCGATGCAGCGGTAGTACAGAGAAATGCCGACGTCGAGGTCGCATAAGCTACCAAAGTCGATATGTCAAAGTCGACATTATAAATTCCGAAATCAAAGTCGATCGCATGCCGATGCGACAATTTTTATAAATCCTTTTCTTTTCGATACTCAAGATGGAATGAAGTTCTCAAATCCATCGTTACTCTTGTTCTTGTAATAGGAGGAAGTTCTTACTTCTATATTCTTTCGTAAAGGGATCATGCTTCTTAAAAGTCTACGTTGTTGAGCTAGCATGCTCATCATCATAAAGAACTTTGAAGTTGAAGTAAAACTTCAAATATTCATACGTAGCTCATTTATGCGCATGTACTTGCCGAATTTCACGAATTCAACATATCATTTTTGACAAATCAGTGTCCAATCTCAATCACTTTGAAGCATGAATAACATAACTTTGTTCATAACAATGAACACTTATTCAATTTCAGGATTTCAAATATTTCATCTTAGGCATATCATGCGAAACTCTCACATCATTGTCATCATCTCCCTTATATCTTCCTTCTTTTCATAACTTTCTCGACAAATCATTTGTCATAACATTCATTCTCAACCTTTCTCATAGCTTTCATTTCTTTTGAAAGATCATTTCAATCATCCTTCACTTCAAACTTTTCGATTTCAAAACCGAGAAATCATTTGTCTATCATAAATCAAATCCTTTAAGTTTCCTTAAATATGCAGTCCCATACCTGCATATTGTGGGAATCTTTTGAGCTTTCCTTAAATATGCAGTCCCATACCTGCATATTGTGGGAATCTCTTTTTGAAAAAAATCATTTTCATCCTTTTTCACTTTCAATCTTTTCATTTTATTTGAATAAAAATCATTTCATAAACATTCATCTGGCCAGGGTAATTTTCAAAACTTTGGAAAAAGAATCATTTACCTCATTTCGGTTGAGCTTGATGTGATGGAGTGTTGAGCATTGTCAGCTGACCTTTAGAAGTCTAGTGACTCAATCTAGACTTAACCTTAAAGGAGATTTTGGGTTCAAGAGCGAACCGCTCTGATACCACTCTGTCACATCCCCTCAATCCTAAGTAGGATTTAGTAGGGATTGTAACTCTAAACAGGGAGATTCTCCTAAACAAAAGCCGTAATACATATATCAAATATGTTCTTGGACTTTAGTACATAACTTAAGTTCTTGCAGCGGAAAACATGTGATATGTACATATGACGATGTACTATCAAGGTATAAATCTTTCAGCGACAATATTCCTATTGCTCAACACTGCTCCATCCATCATTTGCTCAACTGCACATTTAAAACAAACATGCGGTGAGTACAAGAATGCACTCGGTGGACTCATGCGAAAACATTTGATAATATTTGAATTCTGTTGCCAATATCGAGTAAGTCGCGAGGGTTTTAGTTAAAAGGCCTTGTGCTTACTAAAATCATTCGATTCATAAAAGTAGCTTGACAAGCATTTTCTTGGTGTGTATGGTCCGTATCTCATAGTCACAATACATAATAATAATAAATAATAAGCGTCGAGAGGAGGCCTCCCATCTACGACGCCGTGACCGGCCGTAATCCCGTCTGAGACACAATCTCTGCAAGCATATGTTAACACAGTATAGTTCCAACCTTCACGCCAATCCTAGCGGACATTTATCATCCCAACACGGGACCCGACATTAAAAGGTTGGGCGCGACCCAAATGACATAACTTGTCATAATAAAGTTCCAACTATCTCCACACCCTACCCGGGCAATGAGATAGGATCCATACACAAAGCGAAATATTTTGGCGGTAATGCGGTAAAACATTTGATAACGATTGTAGAATAAATCGTAAATAAACTCATTTGGAATAACGATAAAGTCACATTTAGTGGGGTAAGAAAAGGCCCACATTTTGAAGATAAGAAGCCCACATTTTGAAGATAAGAAGCCCACCTGGACTATGGTTCGTCCTAACTTGAGTTCTTAAGTTTGATTTCTCGTCAACGCCCGGTCGTCGCGTCCGCGTCCACACCTTTACGTAAAAGCGATGTTTTAGGACATCGTTCTCGTTTCTCGAGACTCTCGAAGTCTAGAATAAACTTCGATATTCTACATCGATATAAACTGAATTTCTTAACGAATTCAATACGCTTTTCAATTACGTATTTCAATTGAACCGTTCTCGTTCTTCGAGACACGTTCAATTATATCGTTTTAACCTTTCCGGTTTAAACGTTCAACGTATTTATACGTTTCTCGACATATGAATTTTTAATAGTAATTTCTTACTAATTCATGTTATAAATCGATTTCCAATCGATTCCTTTTCGTAAAGTCATATTTCTCGATTTGTCACGTAAATCGATAAACTCTATTAATATTTTTCTTTAAACATTAATCCATTTATCCATAATCCTTATTGTTCAATTATAACGTTTATTAAATAAAACGTTTCGTTATAACATAGTGATCCATGTTTATAAAATTTTATAAATTCCCAATATGTCTAAAATAATATATTATCACTCCTAATTAAAAGGATTTAAAATCCTTATAGTTCTTTTAATGCTCTGGAAATTCTTAAAATTACCAAATGATTTCCAAGAATTTTGTAAATTCATATAGTGTATTATTATACACTTATGGTCTTTAATATGTATTAATATCATCCATGTATCAATCGATCATCACCATATTCACATAAGGCATATTTCACCTAGGGAGTTCCAACACTTAGTCAAATTTCAAGTATTTAATTTTAGCAAAACAGCTTAAAACAACTCAAGTGTCATACTTTGACGATCTATAACTCTCGATTAAAATACGTATGACCGCACAAAGACACATTCTGAAACCTCTAAACATGTACTGTAAGTTCTAAGAAGGAAGTCGATCCAAAAGAGTTGTGGTTCTGGAGATATAGGGTTTCAAAGTGGGCAACTCAAACTGACTTCTATACTTAGAAAAATTTTCAGGATTTCCAGATTTAGCCTAACGACGAGGGATTTTGCGAGGCTCGTAACTTTTGACTCACAATACCAAAATGACTGAAAGATACCATTTAGAAACCTTGTAATTAGAACTACATGTTTCATGAAGACCATACTGGAAGATACTTGATGCATCGAGAAATATGTAGGTTCAAAGCTGCCTAGTTGGAATGGACAAATTTCCAGTAGGTGACTTTGGGTCAATGAACAGTATACTTACAAGGCTTGGTTTGGGATCAAACTTTTCAGATCAAAACTAGACATGGTAAGGAACATTTCTTATGAATAAACCCAAGTCAAATTCGGACTACAAATGGCTTGAACATCTCACGCAAAAGTCGGACTCGGAGGGTTCATTAACAAAGGAATTAGACTAAGGCAGTTTGACAAAAACACCTACTGTAATGCGTCAACTTTAAAAATTCACTGAGGTCTTATTAAAACGAATCTAATAATGAGACCTATCAGATTGAAAAGCCACTTAAGTCTAGTTTAATCCAGAAAAGCCTTACTCAATGATTCAAAATAGATTGGGAGATAAAATATTTTACTACAAGCTATCACTACAGTGATAGTTTTGTGCAGTTCGTTTGAAAATCAGGAATAAATAGTAAACATATTTAGAAAATTCTGAAAATTTACATAGATCTTACATACATGCTAATTTATTTTATGCCAATTTTTAGAGTTTTACCATTAGCCAAACTCGAAACGAAAGCCACGGACCGTGGGTGATGAACACAAAAGTTTACAGATTTGTGCAGTGTTTTGAAAAATAGAATTAAAATATAAAATCAAGTTGGATTGACTTTAAATTTTACAAAGACGTAATAGACATGTTTAATTTCAACATAGTAAAATTTCACATTCATCGGACCACTGTAACTTAGTCAAATAATTTTATGAAGTTACTGTTTTCGTAACATACTTCCAGTTTTCAGTTTTAAGCTTATTCTTCTTGTATGCATTTCATATAACCACGAAAATGGTGAATCTATCACCCCAAATCACCACCAAGATCATCAATCTAAGCATGCAAGTATGATTTAGTCATGTCTAAGAGTCATAGAAGGTAGTTATACCTCAGCCACGAATTTGAAGATGAATGAGAGAGATGGAGCTTGAGCTTCCTCTTCCATGGTGGAAATGGTGTAGGAGAAGAAGAAGAGAGGAAAGAAGAGAGTGAGGTCTGAAAATTTTGGGGGAGAGAGGGAGAAAAATGTATTATGAGTGAAATGAAGTGTATGGGAAGAGTTTCTCCCATGTATATCTCTCTCTCTCTCTTAGGCACACACACACACACAATAGGAATCATGGTTGAGTGTGTAGAGTGTGGTGATGATTAGTGTAGGCTAGAAAGGCTTTCCATGCATTGGGTGTTAAAGGAGGTGACAAGCATGCCTTGTCCATTCATGATGGCCTAAGGTTTAGGGGTCCAAATAGGTAGGATTTATTTTCTTTTTGTACATTAATACATAATATATATCACACATGATCATAGATATATAATACAAGCCATAAAAATAATTAAATCATACCTTAGCCAATAATTCGAAATTATCGAAGCTAAATTGGAAAAATAGGATTAAAAATATCAATTACACCTATTATTGATACTCATGTAATTTTCGATCATATATATCATAATATATGATTTAGATAATAATTAATAGCATAGGATAAAATTATAGCACATTTTGTGCAGGAAAACCTAATTTCGAAACTAGGGTTTCGAAATTTTATAAATAGGCATTATCGATTTTTATGGTTCAAAACTTGATTTTAAAGCTTAATAATACTTATATATATCATAACATATAGTTTAGATACCATAGGATAATTTAATGGTATCATTACCCGTGACCAAACCCTAATTTGTATAATTAGGGTTTTCGAAACCCATTTCATAAATATCGAGTTTTAATAACTCAAAAATTGATTTTAATATTTAATATTACTGTAATTATATAAATTAATGATAGGAAATTAATTGGGATAATTTCCGGATCATTGAACTCATCTCTCAAAACATCTCTAGACGTTAACGTTCAAAACGTCTCAAAATGATCATAATCGACTCATCTCAAAATGGTCGCAGTAAGTTTGAACTTACTTTATAATTAATATTCTAGTAACATAGGAATTAATATGAAAATTAATTCCAATCTTATTTACTCGAAAATTTCACAAAATCTTGACGTATGATGTGTAATCGGCGTTAAAATATCTTGTCGATATGCTTTACAAACTTCTATTTCTAAATTCACAATTCTCGGTGAATATAAAATAGAATTAGTTCCTTCAGTAAATAATCGAAACCATTATTCGCTATCTTACTGATTGAATCGTCACAGCGAATTCCTAATTTACGGGTTTCAAAAACCGTAATTAGGCATCTAATTCTACGGGATATTACAATGTGTGATTAATATATTGTATTATGGTACAAAAATAAATTAAATCCCACCCTTAACACACACACATGCTACCGGCTATGGCCTTAAAAACAAGCATGAGAGCACCTTTTTTTACCAACCCATGAAGAGCCTTTCTTGCCTAGCTCATGACCACTACACCACAATCATTTTGCTGCAGATTTTATCCCATCTTTGAGGCAAGAAATCGAGAGAGAGAGAGAGAGAGATATAGGAGAGGGATCCTTCACATTCTTCTCCCACTTCATACTCCACACTCACATCAAACTCTCATCACCCTCAAAACACTCCATCCTCTCTCCTTCTTCAGCCAAGAACCGAGACACTCCCTCCCCCATTTTCAAAAATTCCTCTCTTCTTCTTCTTCTTCACTTCCTCTCCCAAATCATATACCATACCTTGCCCTTGTGAATCCATTCTGGTTCAAAGGTAATAACCTACCATAGCTTTGAAATTTTTCTCTCATTTGGTTGAAAATAATCGAACATGTATATATATATATATATATATATATATTTTCGTATGTTTATTGCTCTTATAGATGAACTATGGATGAACTATGAATGAATGTTGTTCTTGATGATTTTATTTCGAACATATACGTGAATATATGCTAGATGAGCATAGATGGTTGTATATTAAATTTTTGAAATAGATCTAGCATGTTTACATGATTTTCGAACCATAGGATATATTTAAATAATTTTCGAAAACTTTATAAAATAACTAGGTGATGACCGAATGCTTAATATTTATTTTAGTAATGGATTATTGATCTATGATATGTTTTAAACCTATGGTGTGTTAATTAAAATTTTTGAAAACCATATGCTTGATGTTCGATTATTACCGTGAGCTTAAGAATGTACATGAGGGTGTATGATTTTTATTTTGATCATCCAATGGTGTATTAATGCTTTAATGTATTGATTATGTATTGTATGATTTTATTGGAATTTTTGGAGATCAAATGCTATATTAAATCAAACAAACCGTGAGCTTCAAGCTCTTGAAGGTGATGATTTAATTAGTTTTGGTAAATATAATGATGTTATATTAGTATACTATAGTATATAAACATAGTGTACAATTGTTAGAATTTTTGGAAATCAAATACCTATTTAAATCAAAAAAACCGAGAGCACCTATGTGCATAAGGTGATGATTTAATTGGTTTTTAATGATTAAATGGTGTTATATTATTATACTATAGTGTATAAGCATAGTATATAATTGTTGGAATTTTTTGAAAACCAATTACTACATTTAATCAAAAAAGCCGAGAGCTATTGAGCTCCATATGGTGATGATTCAAATGTTTTTGGTTGATGTTGTGATGTTACAATGTTATAATATAATGTTTAATCATGTCATAAATTATTTGGAATTTTAGAAATTGTTTGATAATTATTTGGTAATTATCTTATAATTACCGATTGCTTTGAGAATTATATTGGTGAATGAATGGTTATAATGGACTATAGGTTATAATTGTGTCATATATTGATATTGAGATATTATACTAAGTGTATATCAAATTTTGGGAAATTTTGGATAATTATTCCTAATTTTCGAAAATACCGTAGCATATATATATATGTTATTTAATGACAAACAACATCATATGATGGATACTAATTCATATTCTGGACCATAGTGTATAATAATACACTATATTAATTTAGAAAAAAATTTGAAAATCATTTGATAATTTTAAATTAATTACCGAGAATTTTCGGTAATTAATAAGGTTTTTAAATCCTTTTTAATTCAGTTTATTAATAAATTATATGTCTAATTAATATTCTGGACATATTCGAATTTATAAAATTTTATAAACATAGATTACTATGTTTGAGACAAACGTTTATTTAATAACGTTTTTAAATTGAAAATACGCGTTTTTAATTATTAAAAGGATTAATAAATGCGAAATTATTTATAAGTCCTTTGATTTACGTGACAAATAAAAAAAATGGACTTTACGATTTTTAATCGATCGAAATTTGATTTATAAAATAAAATGGTAAGGAATTACTATTTGAAAGTCAAAATTGTTGACTTTGTTGACCAGTGTTGACTTCGTTGACTTTGTAAGTCAAACATACGATTATACGTTCGATAAATACGTCAATACGCGTAAGATGTACTAATTGAGTATAATACCTCATTAGTAAGAAAAGATTTCATAAATGAAATCCTTATATCGAGAAACGTGCTTATACGTTAAAACGCTTAAACCGAAGCGTTAAACCGAAACAATGAACGTATCACGGCGAATCGAGAACAATTCAATCAATAACGATTGAAAGCGTATTGAATTCATTGAGGAATTAGTTTACATCGATATGAGATATCAAGTTTATCTTAGCTTTTGAAAGTCTCGAGAGACTCGAGCGACGCACTAAAGCCTCGCTTTTTAGTAAAGTGTGGACGCAAACGCTGCGATCGGATACCGACGCATTTAACAAACCTAGGACTCAATTTACAACGAACCATAGTCCGGTGGGCTTCTTATCTTCAAAATGTGGGCCCTTTTCACCCCACTAAGATGTGACTTCTTTGTTATTCCAAAATGAGTTTATTTACAGATTTATTCTACAACCGCTGACAAATGTTGACTACCTTACCCGCCAAAAATATTCATTTTGTGTATGGATCCTATCTGTTATGCCTGTGTAGGGCTGTGTGGCGATGGTTGGAACTATATTATGACAGGTTATGTCATTTGGGTCGCTACCAACCTTTTAAATGTCGGGTCCCGTGTCGGATGATAAATGCCCAGCTAGGATGGCGTGAAGGTTCGAACTATTGCTATGTTAACATATGCTTGTGAGAGCGTGTCTTTGACGGGATTACGGCCGGTCACGGCGTCAGATGGGAGGCCTCCTCTCGACGCTTAACTTTAATCTTGTTATGAGCTGTTACTATGAGATACGGACCATACACACCAAGAAAATGCTCGCCGAGCTATGTTTACGAACTGAAAATGATTTAGTAAGCACAAGGCATTTTTAACTAAAACCCTTGTGACTTACCTTGATATTGGCAGCGTAATTCAAATATTATCAAATGTTTTCGGCATGAGTCCACTGAGTGCAATTTCATGAACTTAGCCTACATGTTTATTTTTAAATGTGCGAGTTGAGCTCGATGGTGATGATGGAGGATGTGTTGAGGAGTCCGGTGTCCTCGATCGCTCATTTAGAATTTGGTTCGCCAATACATATTATCACATATGTATTCACACACTTTCCGCTGCTAAACTCCGAACTCTTTTACTTTATGTCATGAACTATTGAGGTCCATCGCACCATGGTAATTCTTTGGGTCCGATGGCTAAACCTTTTAATCATTTCGATATCAGACATCGAACCTATCGAGCATGCTAATTATAGTTGATATGTACTCTTATCTTAGTCTATTGTCCTATAATACTATTCCTATTATTAGTCACCCTCAGTCCGGTCGTCGGGGTGGGGCAAATGACACATACTTTGGATAGAAAGAATATTTTTGGTTCAAAGGAAACGAACTGCTCTGATACCACTCTTTCACAGCCCGGTTTGGCTAATCCTTACCGGATCGTGACTTGGGGTTTGAATTAAGTATTTATGAAAGAATAAGGATTTCAGTCATTCCATCTATGAAGAAATATAGATGTTTCAAACAGAAACGAGAATCATGATGGAGCAAAATAGCTTATATATGTAAGAAGGTTTCAAGGTTTCAACAAAACAGCAGCTTTTACAAAGCTTGACATAGTAACAAAAGATAACAGAGTATCAAGAGTTTGGCAGCGGAATAGAACATGTGAGACATGCATATGGAGATGCATTCTCAAGGCGAACCAAAAATACTTCATACTACTTGAGAAAAGAACTCCGCTCAACTCCCGCTCTGTTCCATCACCAGCTCAACCTGCACATTTAAAAACAAACATGCAGGGCTGAGTACAAATAATTTGCACTCAGTGGACACATTGCCGAAAACATTTTACTTTACGAAATATTGTACTGCCCTCATCACAGTAAGACACAAGGGGTTTTGTTTTAAAAAGGCCTTGTTCTTACAAAATACATTTTCAATACTTTCTAAAAGTCGACTGCGCAGTCATTTTCATATCACAACAACCACAACGTATATTCCAAGTCGGCTATGGATAAGCGCATCGGGAGGGAGGCCTCCCTTCACCCGGACGCAACTGATCGCAACCGGCAATTCAGAAAACTTATCGCAACCGGCGATTCAGCAGCTGATCGCAACCGGCGATTCAGCTAAAGTGTACACAACCCTAGCTAGGCTTTTTTCCTTACTCCTCTAGCATAGGATCCGAATTTGTAACTTCTTGTTGCCCCAGGAAACCCGAATGGACATATACAAAACATAAAACATTTTCTGGCAGACAATATCGTATATCAAAATTTTGCAAGAAACAAGACAAGAATAACAAGAAACATTTTCAAAAGCTCATAAAAGGTTTTGGTAAGAAAGCTCACCTCGAGAACTTAAAGTCCTTGGGTCACTTAGGGTTTTACTTTCCGCTTTCTCCTTTCTTCGAGTCAAACCTTATCAACGTAAGAAACGAGATTTTAGCATAACATCATACCGTGTAAGATTCATCGATCCGAACCAACGACGCATTTTAGCCTTCCATTCATTCCTTAATTCAAATCGTTTGACGTAACGCATTTAATCTTAATTTCATATCTAACGTCACACGCATCGACTTTACTTATCGCTTTTACGTATATACTCAAATTATCGTATTCACAGACATATTTCTCTACGTCTCAACCTTTCACTTATCATATCGCATGATTCTCATATCACGTATCACGAGACGTCGTATTCTTTCATTTTTCACAATTTTCGAAAATTCCATATACATATATTTCGAAAATCTTAAGTATTTCACATAATATGTTGTTATCATCATATATCAATAATATGACATAATATTCATCATATACAATTCGTACATCAATATTTCATGCTTTAGTACATTTCGAAATTTCCATCTCATATTATTTCATATTTTTCCAAAGAATTCCACATAAAATCATAGAATTTCAAATATGAACAACTATCATTATTTTATGTTTAAAACAACAATTAAGTTTATGTATATCAACATATAACCTACATAATTTCGACTATGGTCATATAATTTCATAATATGCCAAACTTTGTAACAAAATCATGATATACGCTTATAACTATCATATGAACGTATTTAATTAATATTGCAAACATATAGCATATTTCTCACGTACGTCACATATTTTTCAAAAGCATGTAACATAACACATCACATATGATTTTCTAATATTTTTACATAAAATAATAAGAAGTGTAGAGTTTCTAACCTTCTAATCGATTTTGTTCGATGTTTACGACGTCTTTTGAACTACGATCGAAGAGAACTCTCGGGATCACTCTCTATTTTTTCTCTCTATTTTTCTTCCTATTTTCCTCTCTTTTTTCGGTTATAATGCTATGGGAGGGTAACCTCCTATTTATAGGAATTATGGGATGATTATAATCATTACTTTATAAAATATCTTAAGGTAAAGTCAAAATTGCAACCCTAATTATCTTCTTAATTTTCGAACCTAGAAGTTGTACATGAGGACAAATTTGATCTTATCTTATACATTAATGAATCATCATATCTTATCTTCTTAAAATTATAACATATCTAGTTGTAAAATCAAATTTACCACTCATATCATTTTTTCATTTTTTATAAAATTTTCGGTCACTTATTTATACAAGAGACAAATATTTTATTTTATACTATTGTTTATTATGTTATTTTATTATTTAATTACTATATCTCATAGAATAAATAAATCATCACTTTATATAATATATATGTAATTTTCGGTCACTTTTTAGAACCTTAGGATAAGTTTTTATTTTTTTCTATGTCATATACATTAATATAATTATAAGATAATATCATATCTTATCCTTATCCTAAAGTTTGAATTTTATTTATTATGTTCACATTTGTTCACATTTGTTCACATTTACTTTTCAAATATTTCAACTACTACAAGACAAAACTTATAGTTACTTATTCAAATTAAACACCTACTCTATCTTATCCTTTAATAATATCTTATCATTATAATCATGACCCGTTATTAATTAAGGCATGATATTTATATTCATTTTCACAATAAATAGTCCAATTTTTGGCCCCTATGGTAATATGATGCCAAATATTTTATTTTTCTCCAATTAATAACTATATGACATAATAATAATCTTAGATGATAAAATAAATCATAGGAAAATTAATTTAGGTCATTCCTATGTACTTTAGTAAAGTTATCGGCAAATAATTCAAACTAAGGATAAATTATCAAACTATTATTCTTTGTATAACCAATATTATTTTATGAGTAATTATGTAAATATATTGATATTATATCATAAAATAAATTTTGGAATTTTTCTAAGCAATTTCTCAATTTATTCGAAAACTAGGGTTTTCTAGATTTAATTTTCATAAAATTCCATTCTTACCCTATTTTATTAATTTCGAAATTTTCATAATTTCTAGGAGATAAGATTGATCTAGAATCATGATATTTATCAAGTATTTAATTAAATAAATTATTTACTACAATAATCACATAAATTGTGATTTTTTTCAAAATTCACATAAAATTACATAAATTTCGAAATTATGCAAGCTAGGATCCAACACATTATCTCCTATGATACTTAGCACATTTCTATACATTTCTAAGAGATAAACATTATCTCTTGCTTAGTCATAACCTTATCTTATCTTTTATAAAAATATCATAACATTCTTATCACAAAATGTCATTTTCAAATCCTTATCACATCCACCTCATGCTTGGGTGTTAAAGATAATTATCTTATCATATATTACAAGATAAACATGACAACTCATCACATAAAATCAAGTGATCATATATTAAATCACAATTTAATCCTTTATACCCTATATTTTAAAATCATCATTTAAATGAGAAAATATTTCTTTTCTTTATTAATGTAAATAATATCCCAAATATACTTAAAAACATATTTTAAAATTATTTTGTTCAAATTTTCAAGAGAAATTTCGATTTATTCAAAATCGATAATTACCGACGTTCACTTTCATACTCGTTTCTATCATCTTGTTCCTTCTTTATTTTCAAATTTTAAGCCCGTAAATTGGGTATTACATTGTATCCAGATAGGATAATGGCGTCCCCTTAAGGAGCTCAAAGGTTAATTTATTGTACTAAACCCCGCAGTTGAGTTAGCTCAAGTACAATAATAAGGTTGAGTGGTACTACTTAAGGAATTAAATATATTAATTATTTTAAGCAATGTAATGCTCTAAATAATTAATGGACGCGATATCTTAAATACGGGATTCGTAATGTCTAAGTGCAAGCCGACTCACCTTCGGTAATAAAGGGTAAGTCAGCAT
The DNA here is from genome assembly GCA_036937905.1 of Salvia rosmarinus. Classification (NCBI taxonomy): domain Eukaryota; kingdom Viridiplantae; phylum Streptophyta; class Magnoliopsida; order Lamiales; family Lamiaceae; genus Salvia; species Salvia rosmarinus. The sequence goes on along the minus strand of CM072820.1, from coordinate 33,817,602 downwards.
TTATTCTCTAGTGGCATGAATGAATGTTTATAAATTAATTTATGTTCTGGGCTGAACATAAGATAATTAATTTATTTGAGGCATATCTTTATTCCTTGCATTTGATCCTGGCCGCCCATCCAGCCCGGCTAGAGGAAAATCGCGCCCCTCTATCTCTATATGGTAAGGATTTGATTCTCTTTATCCTATAAGGATATTATTATATTTATGGGATATGCATGGATCCTTTCCTTATGGGATTATGGTAATGCATTATAAATATAAGGTAAGAGATAAGATCAAAGTTAATCCTCACTTTTAACCTAGCCATATTTTCTAGAATCCCATAAGACTTGGGAGTGAGTTTTCAAAATTCAGAGAGGTTAGGGTGATTTTTGTAGCATTCTCCATAGATTATCCTCACTCGATATTCGAGATTGGGCAACCGTGATCTGCCCGTAAGATCAAAGCACGAGTCTCGATCCGCTCATCCCGATCATCCCGATGATTCAAAGGTAAACACGAGAAAACCCCTACGTGTTGCAATTAATTATATAGGTGCATGCTAGGAATATAATCAATGTATGGTGAATTAAACATCCAAGATAGATCCTCGGGAGAGGGCTAAATCAGTTTTCCCTACAACGTCCACGTCCAACCTTTACGTAGAAACTATTTTAGTATGTCGGTCCCGTTTTTCGAGAACATCAAAGTTTAATAAACTTTGATAACTTATAAAGTAATAACCCGAATCCCTTGACTAATTTTAATATGTCGTTTCAACGCGTATCTTAACTAAATATTTCTCGTACTTTGATAGAGATGTAATATGATCTACGATCTCATATTAACCATTTAGGTTAAACGTTCAACGTATACTAACGTCTTTTGATAAAATGATTTCAGTTATGAAATATTTTCTCACAATTGAGATATTCTTATAAAATTAATAGTTTATTTACTCAACGTATTCAATACGTTTAATCTAAAGTCAACGTTTTGACTTTTCTTAACATATTTTATAACCAATTTTTATATAAATCGATTTCTTTTCATAAAACCCTAATTCTCGATTTTTACCCTAATCAATAAACTTGATTAATATTTTTCTTTAATAAGAATTAACTTATTCATTATACATTATTTTTCATTTCTAACGTTATTTAATATAACGTTTCGCCGTAAACATAGTATACTATGTTTATAAAATACCATAAATTCTTAATATGTCTAAAATAATTTCTAGACATATAATATATATTTTTCTTGATAAAAAGGATTTAAAACCCTTAATATATATTCTAGAGCTCACGGTTTTGTGGGAAATTTCTTAAACTTTTCCAAAAATTTCCCTAAATTCATATAGAACACTATATTATCATAGGATCATTAATATGTATAAACATTAGTTATAGAAAATTTGGACATCACCTATGCATGCCCCAAAGCTCACGGCTATTTCAAAAATCATCAAGAAATTTTCCTAAAATTCTAATTAAATTCCACAAGTGCCTAAACATCATTCTATGTCATTAATATATCATAATATTCATCAATATCAACTCACATATCATGTATCCATTCTTAAGCATTCTCGAAAATTTCTAACATATGAGCATATATTTTCTAAAATTCTAATAATTTCACATAGCACTAAATCAATGCTCTAGATCAACATTATGCTATAATATCACTTAAATAAAATTTGTACATCAAAATATGAAATTTCATTAATTTCGCCATTTACAAAATTATAGCATATGATTTTTTAAAATTCTCAAATAATCACAAAGGGTTCTACTACTAACATATAACATTAATCCATCATTACAATCAACTTATAAATTTTCGATCCTCACTATGAAATTTATAGCATGCTTAACTTCAATTCAAATCACTAATATAGTTCATATACATCATGCTAAACATTATTAATAAACAACAAAACATGCTAGCAAAATTTTTCATAAGAACATATGCTTATAAATTAAAATCGAACGGTTGGAAAATTAAAATTCTAACGTATAATCGAAGCTTGTTCGATTTCTAACCTCTTTAACGGTGTCGATTAATTGCACAAGGATTTAATGTCAAGGTTTTTGGCTAGTGAAAGGAAGAACACACCAAGTTTTCTTCTTTGTAAGCTCACGGCAGAAAGAAACTTTGGGAAGAGAAAATGGTTTGTTTAGTGATGTCTTAATACTTTATGTAAAATGGATCGATATATTGTATCAAATTCTCTCTCTCTCTCGGTCATCTCACTCACATACACATGCAAGCCTTTTCTTATTTGCTTTGTGACTCATCAAGGTAATACATCATCAAAGTAAATATATCTCACACAAAGTTTTTGAACAAAACAAAACAATTAAAATCCTTTGCCTTGGTAAACTCATAGCCGTCGGTCATCTCACACAAGAGGGGAGGAGTTTTAATTTTTTTTTTGTCTCATGCTAGGATGTAAAATATCTACACTCTACCAAATGTATTAATACATCATGCTTAATAGTTTTTATTTTTCTTCTAACCTCAATTGGAAACAACTTACTCGGCTATTCCATTGCCAACACACACCACATGTGTAGCAGTCTGCCAACCCAAAGTACGGATTAGCAGGGACTGTTACTAATAATGGAATTAAGTAAAGAATAATGACATGGAACACTGAATGGTGATACATATATATTGGGAATATTTTTGTAACTTCATGAGTTTAGGGTTTAACAAAACATAACATACATAAGACTTCATATCCTAGCAGCGGAAAACATGTGAAGTACACATGTGACGATGTGTGTTCAAGGTTCTACTATCAGCAACAAATGACCTGACTGCTCAACATTGCTCCATCCCATCGATCAGCTCAACCTGCACATTTAAAAACAAACATGCAGGGCTGAGAACAAATAATGCACTCAGTTGGCTCATTGCCAAAAATATTTTATCAACTTTAAATTACACGCCCTTCGGTAAGATACGAGGTTTTATTGAAAGGCCTTGCGCTTACTAAAACATTTTCTTATTTTCTCAAAACATCGCTGCAAGCAGCATTTTCGTATGTATGATCCATATCCTCTTTCATATATCTGTTCATAACTCATCTCGCTCCGTAGAAGCGAGGCCTCCTTCACGGACGCAACCGACCGTCAAGATGTTCCTTTCGGCACCCACCACCTATAAACTCACGCCGTGAAAGCGAGGCTCCTTTCACGGACCGTGATCGGTCGAAGATATTGCTATCGGCACACAAATACCTATGGTGTACACGTTAATCCGTGCTAGAATTCGCATCTAGCATGGATCCGATAACGATTTTCTCATAAGTTGGGGAGGCGACCGACAACTTAATAATTTTCACGGTTCGCTAACCATCTCATAAATTTTCATGGTTCGCTAACCATCTAATGATAGGATCCATACATAAAACATAAACACTTTGGGGGTGTAATCGAACAATGCTCATAATCATTTCTTAACATAAATATCAGAATAAATACTTTTCATTCGTAAAGCAAAATAAATAAACTTTTGAGTAAAGCCCACATGGTACGTAGCTTTTAACAACTTTCCTTTCTAACGCCAACATCACGCCACGCTCCATCTCTATATAAGAAACTAATTTAGTACGTTGGTCACGTTTTTCTAAAACGTCAAAGTCTATCAACTTTCAGAATTCTCTCTAATCAACTCAGTACGTCTTATACGTCTTAGCGTATCTAATCGACGTAATTCGTATTCCTACTAGACGTATCACATCACTTTGAACACGTATTATCGTATTTCGTGAAATTTTGACTTTTTAGTCAACGTTTGACTTTTCAGTCAACATTTTGACTTTTAAGTCAACAATGTTGAATTTAGTCAACATTTTGACTTTTATTAAACATATATATATATTTCGAAATTATATATATAAAATTCTCAACTTTATTTCGATTTTTAATCCTAATATCATGAGTCTCGATTTTTCACGTTTTCCAACATCATACTCAATAATACGCAAAAATATGATTAAATTTACACGTAGCACTTTATTTTCAACCTTACGTCACTTAAATAAATTTTTGACGTAAACATAGTATTTCATGTTCTAAAAATCACATAAAATCATAGTATGTCTAAAACATTATTTTAGAACATATTATGTGATTATACCTTATAAAATAAATTTATAACATAAATACCTATATTATATAATTTTCGGTATTTATGATTTAATTATGCAAAACTTGTGCATAAATTCACATAACACTCTATTTTAACATAGGATCAATAATATGTAATCATATTGATCATATAAAATTTGTACATCACTTAATTTTAATATTTTATTTTCGGTACTTTTGAAAAACCAATTAAACATTTTTCAAAAATTCTAATTAAATCACATAACACCTAATCACTACCATATATCATCACTATAACAAAACTTTTATCAATTATGAACTATTCATTAAAAATCACTAAGGTCACGTTTCGAAATTTATGACTTAGGTCAAAATAATTTTTATAAATTCCAATAAATTTATACAACACCATATTATGAATCTACATCATCAATATGCTATAATAACACTTAAACATGAATTATATCTCATCATTTTATTTTCCTATAAATTTTCGGTAATGATGTATATATATACTATACTTTTCCAAAAATTTCACATAAAATCATATAAGCATATTTAATACCATAGATCATTATTTCATGCTCAAATCAACAATTAAAAATCATATTCATCAACATATAGTACCCTCATGTTTTCGGCCAACACATATAATTTAATAACATGCTTAACTTTGTAATATAATCATAATATAAGCTTAGTAATATCATATAAACATAATTTCTAAACACTTAGCACATGAACATAAATTTCAAAAATTTCAACATAATTAAACTAAGCTCATAACATAAGATTTCATGGATGAAAATCAAAAATTCTAACATGTAAACAAAGCTCGTAACGTTTCTAACCTTTTAATCGGAGTCGATTTCTAACGGCAATGTTTTTCTATCTAAAATTTGGGAAGGAAATGGATGAACTCTCCCTTACTATTCTCTCAACATTTTCGGTCCAAAGTGAGCAAAAATGGGAGCAAGTTTGATCCTATGTATTATTTATAGATATGTCTACTTGCAAGCTTTTAAAAAAAATCTCATGGAATTAAATTATTACACTTGCATAATTATCTAATATTTTCGTCCACTTGTTAAATGCTAAGGAAAAAATTTCTTTTTTTCTTCCTATCCTAATTATTGTTCACGGCACTATGAAGTAATTGATTTGAAAAATTTTCATTCCATTAACTCATGCTCACGGTAACTATATTAAATGAAAGAGAAAAATTTCCTTCTATTTATACCTATTCTCACGGTAATTTCAAGTTGTATGTAGTGATTTTTAATTGTTTTAGTGATAATATTCTTTAATTATGCTTTAGAAAAGACAATTTCAAAGTCAATAATATCAACTCCTATCATTATCACAAGATAAGGAAAGATCTCGCTCTATATACCTTATATGAATGTTTTCGGCCATCTTCAATTGTGAAGGGATAAATTTATTTTATACTATCATATACTATAATATTACTTTAGGATAACATCATATTTGAAAAGTCAAAATTTTACACCTCGACTTTATTTTATTTTCACACTTGTTCATACTAATTTTCAACAATTTCTCCTACTACAAGACAAGGATCATAGTTATTGTTCCAATCAATACATACCTATTAATATCTCTTAATAATATCTTATAACATAATAATAACATAGCATTAATTAAAGGATGACATTTTATTCTTTTCACACAACAAAGTCCATATTTTCGGCTCCTTCATTACAAGTGGACTCCCACATGTAATTTCTTAAAACACCTTATATTATAAAATAATAATATCTCACTATAATAATTATTGCATAGCATTATCAAAAGGATATGAATTTTTTATTAATACCTAGAAGTGCTAATTTTCGGCACATATATATAATAAATGTTACACATTTTATTTTTTTGCAATTAATAGCTATGTGACATAATATATGTCCCAGATGATAATTTAGATCACAGGAAAGATTATTGGAATAATCTCAAGTCAAAACTCATTATATTTTAGATCACTAATTTCGAAAATAGGAAACAATTTGTAATATTCCAAAGAAACGAACATACGATTACGGTATTCTAAACCCGTAATTAGGGTTTTTCACGAATATTCTTGTTTGTATGACATCGAATTGTATTTCGATTCAGTATCGTTATAACGAATTCCTTTTTATAATTCACTAAGGATTGTGAATTACGAAATTGAAATTTATGAAATAATACGACAGTATTATTTTAATGTGAAACGCGTATCGAACGTCAGTATTTTATGAAATTTTCTGAGCAGTGAAGCTTAGAATAAATTTCCATATTAATTCCTATAATAATGATATTTATTTATTTAGTAAGTACGAGCTTACTACGACCATTTTGAGATGAGTCGATTTTGAACGTTTTGAGACGTTTTGAACGTCAACGTCTAGAGACGTTTTGAAAAATGAGTTTAATACTCAGGAAATTATCACATTTAATTTCCTATTATTATTTTATATAATTACAGTATTAATAATTATTAAAATCAATTTATATGCCATGAAAACTCGATAATTCCAATTAATGGAATTCGAAAACCCTAAGTTTATAAACTATGGTTTTTCACATGAAATGATACCATTAAATTATCATATGGTATCTAAACTATATGTTATGATATATATGAATATTATCAAGCATTAAAATCATTTTTGAACCATTAAAACTCGATAATATATTTTTATGGGTTTCGAAACCCAATTTTTAAAATTAGGGTTTCATATGCATGAATTAATGCAATTATTTTATCCTATGCTATTAATTATTATCTAAATCATATATTATGATATATATATATGTATATTTTGATCGAATTGGGCATGAGTATCAATAATAGGTGTAATTTGTATTTTTATTCCTATTTTCCAATTCTTGATCGGTAATTTCGAATTATTACCTAAGTGATGATTTAATTATTTTTATGATTTGTATTATATATCTATGATCATGTATGATATATATAATGTATTATGGTACAAAATGAAATTAAATCAGCCCTTAAACCCCCCCCCCCATGCGCCGATCCCTCTCTCTCCAACAAGCATGGGATTCCACCTATTTTTGGACCAATGCATGACTTACCTTTTTAAACCTAGCCAATGATCACTACATTCCCATCATTTGGCTGCAAATCCTCCCATTGTGTGTGTGTGTGTCGTGTAAAATGAGAGAGAGATATAGGGGGAGACTCTTCCCCTTTCACTCCATTCACTCATTACACATTTTCAAATACACCACAACACACAAAACACTCTCACCCCTCCTTTCACCAAGAAAATCACATGCCCCACAATCCTAAGTACGGATTAACAGGACTATAACTCTAAACGGGATAATTATAAAGGAGATTCTTTTAACAATAAATCAGAAACATATGTCAAGTATATTCTTCGACTTTAGTACATAAATTTAGGTTCTTGCAGCGGAAAACATGTGATAAGTACATATGACGATGTACTATCAAGGTATAAACTTTTCAGCGACAATAATCCTATTGCTCAACACCGCCCATCCATCATCCGCTCAACCCGCACATTTAAAACAAACATGCGGTCGAGTACAAGAATGCACTCAGTGGACTCATGCCAAAAATATTTTATCATTTGAAGATTACACTGCCACATCATGGTAAGACACAAGGGTTTTAGTTGAAATGCCTTGTGCTTACTAAAATCATTTTTGTCATTTCAAAATCATCGCCGCTGCATTTTCTTGTGTGTATGATCCATATCCCTTATCATCATTCATCATAACATCATAGTCGAACGTCGTGAAGGAGGCCTCCCTCTACGACGCCGTGACCGGCCGTGAATTGTCCTTACAGCACACAGTCACCTTAGTGTACACGTTAATCCTAGCCAGGTATTGTCCTTCCAAAGATAGATCCGATATCGATTGTCATTCATAAGTTGGAATGACCCAACAACATTCATAACATTCATGTCATTCATATCAATCTCATGGATAGGATACATACACAAAACATAAACATTTTTGGCAGGTAATCTTGTAAACATTTAACAACAGTTGAAATAAGCATCGTAAATAAATATTTCAGAAGCATTTTATTTTTGAGTAGAGTAAAGCCCACCGGACCGTAGATTGCATTTAATCCCATTTCTTGGACTGTAAGTCCTAGCTTTAGCCTATCTATTCTTGACCTTGAGGTTTTGGAGCTGGAAAATCCATTGGGTCTTAGAACCCATATTTCTACTTTAGTGTATATCATGGTATGATATACACTCAATCGACCATGTGGAAGACTTAGTCAAATATTTCACGTTAAGGTATGCTTTCGTGAAAATATCGTATCATAATGTTTTATCATAATTGCACATCTTATAATGCTCTATCGCACCTTGCGACATAACATAATGAATGCATCGATTAATAGCATGTTAGTCCCATAAGGCATACTTCACATAGGGGTTTCCAACACTTAGTCAAATTTTAAGTGTTTAAATTTCAGCAAAATAGCTTGAAATAACCCAAGTGGCAAACTTTGACGATTCATAACTCTCGAGTTAGAATACGTATGGCCACACAAAGATACATTCTGGAAACCTCTAAACATATGCTACAAGTTCTAAGAAGGAATTAAATCCAAAAGAGTCGTGGTTCTGGAGATATAGGGTCTCAAAGTAGGCAACTCAACTGACTTCTATACTTAGACAATTTTTCAGAATTTTCAGTTTTAGCTTAACGATGAGGGGTTTTGCGAGGCTCGTAACTTTTGACTCGCAATGCCAGAATGGCTGTAGGATACCAATTTAGAAACCTTGTAACAAGTACTACATATGTCATGAAGACCATACTGAAAAATATCTAACTCATCGAGAAATACATAAGTCCAAAGTTGACTAGTTGGAAATGGACAGTTTCCAGTAGGTGACTTTGGGCTGATGAAAGGTATACCTATAAGAGTTTGTTTGGGATGAAACTTTCCAGATCACAACTAGACATGGTAAGGAACATTTCTTATGAAGAAACCCAAGTCCAAATCGGACTACAAACGGCTTGAACATCTTACGTAAAAGTCATACTCGAACAGCCTATTATCATAGAAATTTTCTAAGGCAGTTTGTCCAAGAAGGCTTACTGAAATGCATCAACTTTAAAAATTCACCGTGAGTTCATTATAAGGAATCTGAAATGAAACCAATCATATTGAAATGCCACTTAAGTCTAGTTTTATCCAGAAAATCCTCACCAATGATTCACAATATATTGGGAGATAAAAATGTTTTACCACAAGCTATCACTCCCGTGACAGTTTTGTGCAGTTAACTTGTAAAATCTGGAATAAATAGTAAAACTTTTTAGAAAATTCTGAAAATTTACAGGAATCTTCTATACATGCTGAATTATGTTTCTGCCAAATTTTAGAGTTTTATCATTAGCCAAACTTAAAACGAAAGCCACGCACTATGGGTGATAAACACGGCGATTTCGCAGATTTGTGCAGTGTTTTTGATAAATACAATTAAAATATCAAATCAAGTTGGATGGACTTGAAATTTTACAGAGGCATACTAGACACATATAATTTCAACATATTAAAATTCACAATCATCGGACCACTGTAACTTAGTCTAATAATTTCGTAAATTCACTGTTCGTACAGCCAACTTCCAGTTTTTCATATAAGCTTATAGTTCAACATTAATACTTTGATTTCTTGCAAGCCCTTCATCAACACTTCATATGCGCACATAACACACGAAATCTTGGTGAATTTATCACCCCAATCCACAACCAAGTTCATCAAAACAAACATGCAATGTTCAAAAGTGATGAATCTACTCATTTAGTTAACATGCAATTACATTTAAACAAAGACTCATCACTACACATGTAAGATTTGATCGATTCAAGAATCAAGATATAGATATCTACCTTTGTAGGTGAATTGGATAGGGGCAGAGAGGTGACAAAGCTTTGGCTATCTCATGCTAATGGTGGCATTCGGCCACCTTGACTTGGCCATGAGCTCAAGGCCGAACAAGCCCGACGAGGGAGGTGAGTCTTGAGCTCAAGAGAGAAATAGTGTAGGAGAAGAAGAGAGGATGGAGGAGCTGATGGGGGACGGCTACAATCAGATTTTGGGGAGAGAGGCATGGAATATGTGTGGGTGGTTGCTTAGGGTGACAAGTGTTGTCTCATGCCTAGCATGGATGACATTTGCCCTACATGCACACTTACACACTCTTATACTATACACCACACACATGCACGAAATTATACAAGTATATGTTCATATATATCTGATTTTAATGTTTAATTAGGCTTTTAATTAATCCAATGTCACTTAGATACATGTAATAGGTAAATCAACAAATAAGTGCTTAGTATATATGTATATAGCTCTGCCTATTACACTATGCCAAATGGTCCAAATTTTATTTTCCATGCCAAACATTGATATATGTTATGACATATAGTTTAGATGATAAATAATATCATAGGATAAATTAATGGCATCATTTTATGCGACAAAAATCGAGTTCGAAAATTAGGGTTTTCGAACGTTTGAAAAATTGGTAACTATCGAATCTTGATGATCTAGCATTGATTTAATGCTAAATCATACTGTAATTACATATACCAATCATAGGAAATTAATTCCTATAATTTCTTGATCGATTAAAACGCTGCTTCATCTCAAAACGTTAACGTTTGAAAACGTTGCAAAACGCTCATTATCGACTCATCTCGAAATGGTCGTCATCACTTTATTACATTATTTCATTAATAATGGAATTTAATTCTAAGCTTAATTGCTTAGAAAATATCATGAATTTTAACTATCGATACGTGATCGACGTTAAAATAATACCGCCGATATACTTCATATACTTTTATTTCTTAATTCACAATTCTCCGTGAATATAAAATAGGAATTCATTCCTTCAGAATAATCGAAATCATTATTCGATATCTTATGGATTGAATCATCTCAATAATTTCTAATTTACGGGTTTTAAATACCGTAATCAAGATCTAATTCATGGTATTACATCCTACCCCTTAAAAGAAATTTCGTCTCGAAATTTGCATACCTCATAAAGTATGGGTATCTTAACATCATAACATCATAACTTTCTATGTGCTTTTCTTTCGTCCATGGTTCTTCCATTGGACTTTATTATAAGACCCAAACTTGCTTCTTTAATCGTTGAATCGCACGATCAAATTAGTCGAGATTTTCATCATAACCCATCCGAGTCAAAGGTCACATCATCATGTTGGTTTACGTGAATTGGGTCATTTCGTATTTCTTAATCTGCGACACGAGGAAAACATTTCGCACTTTCCCCAAATGTGGTGGAAGTACCAAGCTATAAAGCTACTAGGCCTATCATTTCTAGGAGCTCGAAGGTCCTATAAAACGTGATCTCAACATTCTTGTATCTAAACTTATAATTCCTCTAGATGGAGAAATCTTAAGAAACTTTAATTCGCATTCAAGAATGCAGTTCGGTTTACGCTACAGTAAGACTTTTGTCCGTCCTAAGCTTTTCTTATTCCTTGCCTCGTTGGTAGATATCTTAATCGTTTCATTTACAACGTCAGACTTTATACCTTTGCTCACCTACTTTTTACAATAAAGTGGTGGTCAATACTTCTTTTCGTAATACACTTCATAAGGCTACATTGATCGTTGTTTGCCTACGGTCGCACATAACTTACCAAGTGGTACAATAAGTTCCCACCGATACCTTGGTTTATCACTGTTCTATCGTATCCTTAAACATTCATACCGTCCTTTGATTGTCCTTCCACCGTGAGTGGACATCTATGTTAAGGCTCAATCTCGTGTCTAACTCATTTTGTGAGTTAGTTCCAAAACTAGGGTACTCTCAAGTCTCTATCCGAACCGACAGTTTTGGTACTCCTTGTAAATATACGATTTCGTATGTACGATCGAGCTAACTTATCGGATCTATGAGTCATCCGAATAGGCAGACAAAACATAATTGGCGAGTCAATCCACTACTAGCCATATAGTAGTGCAACTTCTTTATGACTTTGGTAAAATCATCATAAGATCTATTTCTATATCATTCTATTTTCATTCGATATCTCTAGAGATCATAACTTCTTATAAGGCATTTGATACGATGTCTTCACTTGTTGGCAACCGAGACATCTTTCGACAATCATGGTTACATCTCATTCCATTCCTTGCCATCTAACTTTACTCGTAAATCATAATACATCTTAATAATGCCTGGTTGGCGGTATGAGAAGGATCATGAAATTCATTCTTGGTTTTATTTCTAAGCTTATTATTGCTTGGGAATATATGTATATATCTATCTCTTAGACAATATAACACTGTCTAGTGCTCCTTAAAATATCCTTTAGCTCTTCATTCCTTATTTTAATTTGCATTCTATTCCCATCTTCATTTTCTCTTTTTAGTCATATTTCACCTTGGTTGTGGGAATACTACTTACATTCGTCCTCGATTTCCGACTATTTCGCTCGTTTTCTTAACTTTTCTCGATGAGTTTTCCTTTTCTATAAGGACATACCATAATTTAGACTGAAATTTATATCTTAGGCATTAAATTCTACATTAACCGCTCATAGGTGATCATTTATCACATTTATAATCTTTTCCGATTCGTGCCATCTTTCCTATCTTGTATCCAAGTTTCTTTGCTCAAGAATAAATTCAAACTTTTGTAAATTGTGAAGGGTTCTTAATTTATTGATATAGGAGTGAAATTTCCAAGACTTTGGTATTTATACCATCGTTACTATCGAGGTAATAGATTTTGCACTCCATGAAGTCGTATAATCTCCTTTACATATAGCTGGGCTAACTTGTCAGATCCATAAGTACCTTGGATTGGTAGGAAGTGAGCACTCTTGGTGAGTCTATCAACAATTACCAATATAGCGGTGTTCCCTCTTTTTGATTTGGGTAAGTTCGTAACGAAGTCCATCGTTATTTCATCCCATTTCCACTCGGGTATTTCCAACGGCTGTAATTTTCCGTATGGACGTTGGTGTAACGCTTTATCTGGCGGCAAACAAGATGTTGTTCTACGAAAGAAGCTATGTCTCGTTTCATGCCTTCCCACCAAAACTTTTCTTTCAGGTCTTGGTACACCTTAGTACTATCTGGGTGGGCGGTGTATAGTGTTTCGTGAGCCTCACTCATTATTTCATTTTGAAGTTTTGCGTCGTCTGGAACGCATATTCTTCCTTCAGACAATAAGGCGTTGTCCGACGCCTCCTGGAAGTTCTTAAATCCTCCAGCCCTTACCCTTTCTCGGATCCTTTCTAACTTTTCCTCCATCCTTTGTCTCTCGACGATCCTTTTTCTTAAATTAGATTCTGTCACTATTTCAAGTCATGAGTTAGGAAATTCTGTTCATGTGGCCTAAGTCATCGTGACACATAAGTTATTATTTATCTCATATTAATACATAGCCTTACTTTTATTAATCCGTGAGAATTGTGACTCTATTTTGGGGTAACTATCTTATTGGTCTTCATACCTTAGAGAGTTCTTAATGGATCTCAATGTAAGTCAATTAATCCATAAAATTCATGATCTTATTTTGGGTCATCGACGCCTTTCATCTTTATTTGTTTTGTCCTTTGTCGATCTACATTGTTCTCTTTTAAAGACACTATGTGCCCGAGAAATATTTCTCCTTTGTCGAAATTTACAAAACTGTACTTGGCAAAATTTTGCCCGGCTCTTAAATGTCGTAAGACAGCCTTCGATTTTCTTTATATTCTTTCTCATCCTTTGAATAGATAAGAACATCATCCGTAAGGATTGAGATAAAAATTATCTAGGTATGTGTGAAACACTCGATTTTTGAGGTTCATGAACAGGGCTGGTGCATTGGTTAGTCCGAAGGGCATAACTATTATCTCATAGTAACCATATCTTATTCAGAACAATTCATTTCCGTATTTTGGATACCATTCTTTAAGACCATATAATATTACATCATAATGCCTCAAATGAGGATTTTCATACATTACTTATGAGGGTCGGTCACCGAAATGACCGATTACAAAGGCCTAGCTCTTTTTACACTCAAAACTTTGACACTTCTTTCACCATATTCATAAACTCTTCCAAACCACGCTTATTTTACATATCTTAATCACACCATTTTCATCATAAACCATTATCTACATATAAGTTTTATAGGATCCTAGGATTCTAGGTCTTTGAGTGACCTTTGTCGTAGTCGCATACTTCCTTGGAAACTTGCCTTTCTCCAAGCACGCTTTTGTTTTCATACTGATGATCGCTCTTTCGAGAGTCGTGGTCATGCCGCTCCCGCTTTTCTTCAAGATTAGAAGTTGGTGTTACTTTTATTAGAAAGTATGGTTGGGTTGGTAGCGGTAATTCTCTTAATCCTCGAGGGCGATAAGATATTGTCCTTTTGCCCTTCTCGTCTCTTCCTGGTATAATTGACGGCACAGGACGTGGGGCGGCGTTTGGAACATCAGGGTACAACCATTCCTTTATACCATGCTGTGTAACTTGCCGGGGTCTAGGACAAGTACTCGTAGGTGTTGTTTCCTACGCATTATATGTATACTTGAGTTCGCTGACAAATCCCGTAAGTCCGTCTGTGCTTTGAGTTTTATCATGGAGAAAATATTCTCTTGATACTTCTTTTGCAAAAATTCTGCCAATCTGTTGGCAAATGACAGATACGTCGTTGGGTACCATCCTCATTTGACACTCCATAGTTACGAGTATCCATCCAGAGGTGCAAAATTTCTTCAAAACTGTTCTAAATTCATTTCTAGTTCATATTAAAAGAGCTGATACGCTCGTGTGAGTTATAAACTTCTAGGCCTTGGGGTTAACTCTCTCCCGTTAAACTCCCTTTTCGTCATTTGTAAACGGATATTTTAGATAAACCGACTTAATTTAAGCAATGGAGGGAATTTCTAAACAAGAAGGATCTCTTAATGAATTATACACTTTAAGACATATATAGCCCGTAGATGACTTGTGACACGACTCATGATACTTATCTTAATACTCATTTTACGCTTTACATCTTCATCAGATATCGCCTTAAAGATATTCGCATAGGCTAACAAAGGGTATTGATATTTTGTCGTGTAAAACCTCTAACGAAAAGGCTAGGCCCCGGTCACTAATCACATGAATCACGGCCATTTCGAAACTTGTCTCTAGAATTATATCTACGCTCCACACGGATATAATGATCCAAATCATGGATAGAACTTTAAGCGATTCTAGGTTCAATTCGAGCTTGAGCAACATTTGCGATGGTCAAAATTCTCGATAGGTAAGGGATTTTCATTTCTTGATTCGCCACCTCGAGTTGGGTTCTATCGCTTCTACGATACTTGTGCGATGTCAAAAGCAAGCACCTAAATTGAACAAAATCTTATGGCTATTCGAGAAATTTTCCTCATATATATTCTCGCCTATACTTCTCAGTATTAGTATCGTTATGCTTTTACTAATAGCATTCATGGTTAGTTTACATCAACTTATCCTTTGATATTGATATATTTCCATAACTAAGTCTCATCTTAGAGATCGTCATGTCTTTATCACTATCATTCATTCCTAATCCAGTATGAATGATTAAATTCCTTTTTTTTTTTTTCACTTTATCGATCTTAGGAGTATATTTCTCATATATATTCTTACTTTAAACTCTTTTCCAGAGAAATCCTTGTACTGGCATTTAGTGCCATCGTTTGTAATATCCCTTTTTGGATATACATCATTTCTTCTTAGTCTTTTATTGATTTATCATGCAATTTCGCATAAGATAAAATTCTTTGTCCACTGGGGATGTATTATACTTTTACTTTGACGTCAAACATCTTTACCATTTTCTTGACATTCAATGAATGCTTCGTTCCCATGTCCGAGATACTTAATATCCCACTTTATTGATCGTCGCAAAAGTATGAGGGATAATCTTTCCAATTGGATTTACCTTAAAGTCCCTCAATGAGAATCTCTTTCTGTGTTCTCTTGGACGTATTTCCTTTGCAAGATCTATAGAAGCTATCTTACTTGTTAACTATTAAGTTACACAAGACAAGCGTTTTATGTCATTATAACTTAGGGTATTAAGATTTATTTCAAAATAATGAATCTATTTCTTAATCCGTTTCTTTACTTCCAAGGAATTACCTTACTTATCAAAGTCATAACATCTCTGAAGCTTATATCATATCATGGACTATCTAATTGTATAGCTCATAATTCCTTCTGCTATTTTTGACTTTTGTCCATTTTCGAGCATGGTATCCGAAAGTAATCTTACTTTCTTTATACTTGGTTTCCACTTTCGTGACTAGAATCGTTATCATTGTCATATGGTTGGTAGGGTAGTACATTCACTCCATAACTTAAATTCTAAGCATCTTATTTCCATGTCTTGGCTTTGGAGTTATTTCCTCCATACTTAGTTCACATACTAGGGATATCCTAGCTATTCACACATCTCAATGATTATGATCTTTAAATCTTATTATCATTTGTCCAACCAAGTTTCAATTACTTGGAATCGATTATGCTCAAGCATAATCTCATTGATTGAGGTATAAAGCGAAAGATTTATTGTCTGAGACGCTATCATTTCCTTATATATATATATTCTTTGATAAGAATATTTATTTTTTTACATGCATCTTTATTCTTTTAAACATGTCCAACCTACTAACGAGGTTTCAAGGACATCCAACTATCTTAAAGATAAGTTGTAATCGCCTCGTCATGACATAATAAGGAAAATTCATATCCCTGTGTATCATATACTTTTCTTTACTTTTACTCTTTGCATTCAATGCTAAAGAGTATCTTATTCATAACTTTGTTATCATAATCGTATGATGGTATAACTTCATCGTTATCAATCTTTGTAAAGCCCATCAAGGTCATCACATCATGTGCCATAGGAAAATATCTCGCCTCATCGAGATTTTCTTTACATCATAATTTCTTGATGTCTATCACTTTATCGGTCTCGAAACTTTTAGGTGGTGTGATAAGTCAACCTATTTCATGCCCGACATTTATCGCTTTACTAATTGCACTTAAGTGACAAGGTAAGTCAACTTTCATCTTACTTGATGGTTTAAAAAAAAATCAAGGAGAAATTATCACGACTACCGCGCAAAGGTATTGTCTCGCCCATCAAGATAACATCTTTCAATGATCTAAATCAATATGTTCCTTGGATCAATAATGGGGCTCTAGGGTCCAAGACCGAATGACGACTCATCGAGATTTCTTTGGTCATATGGGCTGGCGGACCGTCACAATTATATTCTCACATAAGGCTTTGGGTTCAAAAGGACACTTTGTAAATTTTGGGTTGGAAGTTTTCTTCGAAGAAGTGAGAAACTCGAATGATTTCTCAATTGAACTAGTCATGAGTTAAACTCAATGACGTAAATTGGGTAATGGATATAATTTGAAAGCTTATATACCCGTAATAGGTCATAAACAAAGTTCTCATGTATGTCAAGGTTCTACTTGTACATCAAGATCTTACTTTCTTAGTAACATTCTAGGATTAGTATCATGCTATAACAGATCTTACTCTTCTCAAATCATAGAACTAACTTCAACTGATTCTCATGAATTCTGGAGTAGGAATCGGGAATTTGGTCCTTCATAAGAAATGAAGTACAGTGCATTAGGAGCACGTAGGTGAAAACCGTACGTAAATCGGAGTTCACACGACCGAGAACGAGTCAAAACAGAATCACTGCGCAGTGCAGGGAAATTTACACGCGTTCGCGCCGAGGTCATAAACGATGCCGACACCAAGGTCGTGCATGCCGTTACCGATGCCGAGGTAGTACAGAATATTGCCGACACCGAGGTCGAACAGGTTACCAAGTCGACATGTCAAAGTCGATATTACAAATTCCCGATTTCGAAGTCGACAGTCGTACATGTCGATGTCGAAGCCGAGGTCGTACATGTCGAGGTCGAACAATTTCGTATAAATCTTTCACTTTTCAATACTCAAGATGGAATGAAGTTCTCAAATCCATCGTTACTCTTGTTCTTGTAATGGAAGGAAGTTCTTACTTCTATGTTCTTTCGTAGAAAGGGATCATGCGTCCTATAAAGTCTATGTTTGCATTTGAACTAGCATGCTCATCATCATAATCAACTTTGAGATTGAAGTAAAACTTTGAATATTCCTACGTAGCTCATCTTTATGCATGTGCTTCGTCGAATTTCAAGAATTCAATATATCGTTTTTGACAAATCAATGTCCAATCTCAATCATTTTAAAACATGAATAATCATAACTTTGTTCATAATAATGAACTCTTATTGAATTTCAGGAATTCAAACATTTCATCTTTGGCATATCGTGCCAAATTTTATCATATCATTGTCATCATTTTTCTTATATCTTCCTTCTTTTCATAACTTTCTTATCAAATCATCTGTCATAACATTCATTCTCAACCTTCCTCATAGCTTTCATTTCACTTGATAAAATTTTGTTTCACTTTCAAACTTTTCGCTTTCAATTCGAGAAAAATAATTTCATAAACATTCATCCGCCAGCTAATTTTCAAAACTTTGGAAAAGAGTCATTTACCTCATTTCGGTTGAGCTTGATGTGATGGAGTGTTGAGCATTGTCACCGATCTCTAGAAGTCTAATGACTCAATCTAGACTTAACCCTAAAGGATATTTTGGGTTCAAGAGCGAACCGCTCGATACCATCATTACGACCCACAATCCTAAGACGGATTAACAGGACTATAACTCTAAACGGGATAATTATAAAGGAGATTCTTTTAACAATAAATCAGTAAAACATATGTCAAGTATATTCTTTGACTTTAGTACATAAATTTAGGTTCTTGCAATGAAAACATGTGATAAGTACATATGACGATGTACTATCAAGGTATAAACTTTTCAATGACAATAATCCTATTGCTCAACACCGCCCATCCATCATCCGCTCAACCCGCACATTTAAAAACAAACATGGTGAGTACAAGAATGCACCTCAGTGGACTCATGCCAAAATATTTTATCATTTGAAGATTACATCGCCACATCATGGTAAGACACAAGGGTTTTAGTTGAAATGCCTTGTGCTTACTAAAATCATTTTGTCATTTCTCAAAATCATCGCTGGCGGGCATTTTTCTTGGTGTGTATGATCCATATCCCTTATCATCATTCATCATAACATCATAGTCGAACGTCGTGAAGGAGGCCTCCTCACGACGCCGTGACCGGCCGTGAATTGTCCTTACAAAGACACAAATCACCTTAGTGTACACGTTAATCCTAGCGTGTATTGTCCTTTCAAAGATAGGATCCGATATCGATTTTCATTCATAAGTTAGGAGCGACCAACAACATTCATAACATTCATGTCATTCATATCAATCTCATGGATAGGATACATACACAAAACATAAATATTTTGGCGGTAATCTTGTAAACATTTAACAACAGTTGAAATAAGCATCGTAAATAAATATTTGAAGCATTTTATTTTTGAGTAGAGTAAAGCCCACCGGACCGTAGATCGCTTTAATCCCATTTCTTGACCTGTAAGTCCTAGCTTTAGCCTATCTATTCTTGACCTTGAGGTTTTGGAGCTGGAAAATCCATTGGGTCTTAGAACCCATATTTCTACTTTAGTGTATATCATGGTATGATATACACTCAATTGACCATGTGGTAGACTAGTCAAATATTTCACGTTAAGGTATGCTTGCGTGAAAATATCGTATCATGATGTTTTATCATAATTGTACATCTTATAATGCTCTATCGTACCTTGCGACATAACATAATGAATGCATCGATTAATAGCATGTTAGTCCCATAAGGCATACTTCACATAGGGGTTTCCAACACTTAGTCAAATTTTAAGTGTTTAAATTTCAGCAAAATAGCTTGAAATAACCCAAGTGGCAAACTTTGACGATTCATAACTCTCGAGTTAGAATACGTATGGCCACACAAAGATACATTCTGGAAACCTCTAAACATATGCTACAAGTTCTAAGAAGGAATTAAATCCAAAAGAGTCGTGGTTCTGGAGATATAGGGTCTCAAAGTAGGCAACTCAACTGACTTCTATACTTAGACAATTTTTCAGAATTTTCAGTTTTAGCTTAACGATGAGGGGTTTTGCGAGGCTCGTAACTTTTGACTCGCAATGCCAGAATGGCTGTAGGATACCAATTTAGAAACCTTGTAACAAGTACTACATATGTCATGAAGACCATACTGAAAATATCTAACTCATCGAGAAATACATAAGTCCAAAGTTGACTAGTTGGAAATGGACAGTTTCCAGTAGGTGACTTTGGGCTGATGAAAGGTATACCTATAAGAGTTTGTTTGGGATGAAACTTTCCAGATCACAACTAGACATGGTAAGGAACATTTCTTATGAAGAAACCCAAGTCCAAATCGGACTACAAACGGCTTGAACATCTTACGTAAAAGTCATACTCGAACAGCCTATTATCATAGAAATTTTCTAAGGCAGTTTGTCCAAGAAGGCTTACTGAAATGCATCAACTTTAAAAATTCACCGTGAGTTCATTATAAGGAATCTGGAAATGAAACCAATCATATTGAAATGCCACTTAAGTCTAGTTTTATCCAGAAAAATCCTCACTCAATGATTCACAATATATTGGGAGATAAAAATGTTTTACCACAAGCTATCACTCCCGTGACAGTTTTGTGCAGTTAACTTGTAAAATCTGGAATAAATAGTAAAAATTTTTAGAAAATTCTGAAAATTTACAGGAATCTTCTATACATGCTGAATTATGTTTCTGCCAAATTTTAGAGTTTTATCATTAGCCAAACTTAAAACGAAAGCCACGCACTATGGGTGATAAACACGGCGATTTCGCAGATTTGTGCAGTGTTTTTGATAAATACAATTAAAATATCAAATCAAGTTGGATGGACTTGAAATTTTACAGAGGCATACTAGACACATATAATTTCAACATATTAAAAATTCACAATCATCGGACCACTGTAACTTAGTCTAATAATTTCGTAAATTCACTGTTCGTACAGCCAACTTCCAGTTTTTCATATAAGCTTATAGTTCAACATTAATACTTTGATTTCTTGCAAGCCCTTCATCAACACTTCATATGCGCACATAACACACGAAATCTTGGTGAATTTATCACCCCAATCCACAACCAAGTTCATCAAAACAAACATGCAATGTTCAAAAGTGATGAATCTACTCATTTAGTTAACATGCAATTACATTTAAACAAAGACTCATCACTACACATGCAAGATTTGATCGATTCAAGAATCGAAGATATAGATATCTACCTTTTGTAGGTGAATTGGATAGGGGCAGAGAGGTGACAAAGCTTTCGTCTATCTCATGCTAATGGTGGCATTCGCCCACCTTGACTTGGCCATGAGCTCGGCGTCGAACAAGCCCGACGAGGGAGGTGAGTCTTGAGCTCAAGAGAGAAATAGTGTAGGAGAAGAAGAGAGGATGGAGGAGCTGATGGGGGGGGGGGGACGGCTACAATCAGATTTTGGGGGAGAGAGGCATGGAATATGTGTGGGGTGGTTGCTTAGGGGTGACAAGTGTTGTCTCATGCCTAGCATGGATGACATTTGCTCCTACATGCACACTTACACACTCTTATACTATACACCCACACACATGCACGAAATTATACAAGTATATATACATATATATCTGATTTTAATGTTTAATTAGGCTTTTTAATTAATCCAATGTCACTTAGATACATGTAATAGGTAAATCAACAAATAAGTGCTTAGTATATATGTGTATATAGCTCTCGGCTATTACACTATGCCAAATGGTCCAAATTTTATTTTCCATGCCAAACATTGATATATGTTATGACATATAGTTTAGATGATAAATAATATCATAGGATAAATTAATGGCATCATTTTATGCGATGAAAAATCGAGTTCGAAAATTAGGTTTTCGAACGCTTGAAAAATTGGTAACTATCGAATCTTGATGATCTAGCATTGATTTAATGCTAAATCATACTGTAATTACATATACCAATCATAGGAAATTAATTCCTATAATTTCTTGATCGATTAAAACGCTCGTTTCATCTCAAAACGTTAACGCTTGAAAACGTTGCAAAACGCTCATTATCGACTCATCTCGAAATGGTCGTCATCACTTTATTACATTATTTCATTAATAATGGAATTTAATTCTAAGCTTAATTGCTTAGAAAATATCATGAATTTTAACTATCGATACGTGATCGACGTTAAAATAATACTGTCGATATACTTCATATACTTTTATTTCTTAATTCACAATTCTCCGTGAATATAAAATAGGAATTCATTCCTTCGTAAATAATCGAAATCATTATTCGATATCTTATGGATTGAATCATCTCAGCGAATTTCTAATTTACGGGTTTTAAATACCGTAATTGGGCATCTAATTCTGCGGGGTATTACAAAAACCGAGACACCCCTCCCCATTTTCAGAAAAATTCGAGAGTTTTGCTTCTTCTCCTTCTTCTCATTCCTTCACCAAGCTTAATACCATACCATATTCTTGTGATTCCATACTTATTCCAAGGTAAATACAAGACCAAGTACCGAAATCATCTCCATTTTTGCTATAAAAATCGAGAGCTACATATATGTATGTTCATATGTTTTAAATGTTCTTATGGATGAGCTATATGTTTATATATTGTTCTTGATGTTTATATTGTTTAAAACATGAGAATATATGTTAGATGAGCATAGATGGTTGTATATTAAATTGTTGAAATGGATCTAGTATGTCTTCATGATTTTCGAACCATAGGATACATTTAAATAATTTTCAAAGCTTTATAAAATAAATGATGATGACCGATTGCATCTTGGTTAGTTTGGGAATGGATTATTGTTCTATATCATGTTTAGAGTTCATAGGTATGATTTGAAAATTTTAGAAAACCACAGGTATTTTTATTAAAATACCGTGAGCCATTTTAATATGTACCATGGTGTATAATTTTATTTTAAGCTTGTGATGACATATTAATGCTTTAATGTATTGTTTATATGTTCTATAATTTATTTAGAATTTTTGAAACCATATGTTTAATTTTTGAATAATACCGTGAGCAGTTGGTGTATGATTTTTATTTTGATCATCCAATGATATATTAATACTTTAGTATATTATTTATGTGATATATGATTTTGTTGGATTTTTGAGAAATCATTTACCAATAAAAATCATATAAGCCGTGAGCTTTGATGCTCTTAAGGTGATGATTTAATTAGTTTTTGATTAATGTCATGGTATTATATTGTTATACTATAGTATGTAAACATAGTGTATAATTGTTAGAATTTTTGGAAATCAAATACCTATTTAAATCAAAAAAACCGAGAGCACCTATGTGCATAAGGTGATGAATTAATTGGTTTTTGATGATTAAATGATGTTATATTATTATACTATAGTGTATAAGCATAGTATATATTTGTTAGAATTTTTGAAAACCAATTACTACATAAAATCGAAAAAGCCGAGAGCTTACAAGCTCATATGGTGACGATTTAAATTGGTTTGGTTGATGTTATGATGTTACAATGTTATAATATAATGTTTAGTCATGATATGATTTAATTAGAATTTTTGGAAATTATTTGATAATTGTTTGGCAATTAAATCGAAAATACCGTGAATATTATTATATATTGTGGAATGAATGGTTATGATGGACTATAGGTTATATTTGTGACATATATTGATGTTGGGATGTTATACTATGTGTATATCAAATTTTGGAAATTTTTGGATAATTATTCCATATTTAATGGAATTACCGAATTATATATATGTATATGTACTAATAAATGACAAACAATATCATATGGATTTTATAAATTCATATTCTGGACCATGGTGTATAATAATACATTATATTAATTTAGAAAAAATTTCAAAAGTCATTTAGTATTTTTAAATTAATTATCGAAATTTTCGATAATTAATAAGGATTTTAAATCCTTTTTAATTCAGTTTATTAATAAAATATATGTCTAATTAATATTCTGGACATATTTGAAATTTATAAAATTTTATACACTACAAAAAAACGCGCGAACAGGGACGGATTAGCGACGCCTAAAATTGGGTCGACGCCAAATGATTTTGACAGTTCTGACGGAACACAAACGAAATAAATTAACGACGGACTTGAGACGTTTTTGAGATGGAATTTGGCGGTACTATTTCGCGCGAACATATAACGACGGAAAATACGTCTCTGATACGTCGTTGAGTTTAACGACGGAAAAACTCCGTCGTTAAATTAAAGATTTTTTATTTTTTTTATTGTACACTTTAAATAACCGTCGCTGATCCGTCGTAAATTAATGGATTTTTTATTATTTATTTTTTAATTATTTTTACGACGGACTAATTCCGTCGTTAATATTATTTTTAGTTTTTTTTATTCTGAATAAATATTACGACGGAATATATCCGTCGCTAAGATTAAATATTTTTTTATTTTTTTACGCCAAGAAATACAACGACGGATGTATCAGTCGTTGTTTCGTCGTTATATATTAACAACGGATTTGTTTCGTCGTTATATTAACGGATCAAATTTGCCCAAATTGTAACGACGGATTATTTCCGTCGTAAATTTATTCTGTCGTTAAAGCTCTTTTACGTCGTTGTAGGGTTTAAAATATAACGACGGATAATATACGCCGCTAATCCGTCGCTATTAAATGATATTCACGACGTCTTCTTCCCCAATTTCATTACTCGCCTATTGCCCTAATTTGAAACCCCTCCCTCCCTCGCCCCCCGCCCCGCCCGCCGCCGCGCCGCCTCCACCGCCACCGTGCCCGTGCCACCACTGCCGCCGCCGCCCACGCCCGCCGCCACTGCCTGCTCGCGCCCAGCCCTCTGCCCCGCTGCCGCCCCCATGCCCCGCCGCCCCGCGCCCCAGCCAGCCGTGCCGTCGCCGCCCGCCGCCATCGCCTGCTCAGTCTGTGTTTGTATGTATTTGTATTTGTATGTATTTGTATTTGTTGATTTATATATATTTGAGTTTATATATAAATTTGTATGTATTTATATTTGTTGATTTATATATATGTATGTATTTGTATAAAATCTATTATTTGTATGATATGTTTGAAATTTGTATGATATGTTTGTATGAAATTTGTATGATATGTTTGAAATTTGTATGATACAAAAGGAAACCATTGGACATTATTAATTCATTGATTTCAACATTGCTTCAAAGACAAATTCACATGCTCATATACGATCAAAATATCCTTCAACATACTTAGATTCAAATTATAATAACAAAGCATGGGAAGCTACCTGTTATGCTTGAGATAAGGGATGAAAATGATGAGCGTGGCTCGAAATTGCATCTCACATCATCTTCTGCTTCTACAACGAGTTTGAAGAAGGAAAAATAAGAAAGTAATAATAATAAAAAGAATAGGAAAAACTAAAAAAGTGTCAGTTGTGCTAAGAGTGTGTGTTTCTGTTATACGAATCTAGGAATCAATCTACGCCATTAAAGAATTAAGGAAAAACATATCACACAAACATATGTTTGTATGATATGTTTGTATGATATGTATAATTTCAACACAATGTATGTTGATTTTATGTTTGAAATTTGGAAGTATACAATATGTTTGGTGACTTATACATTGAGATGAGTCGTAAAAGATCTAATCGTAGATTAGAATTTAATTATACCAAATCATGAAATTTTTCTGACATTTGTCAAAGTAGATTTCCTACCCCAAGAAAAACTTACGTAACCCATCAGCCGATACATCAACCACACGTCAGGGTAAATATGTTTTGCTGGTGGTGTTATTTCCTAATTAAAAGTTATAACGTGTACGTGCATTAGTTAATTTTGTCAGGAGAATTCTTCATTTTCTATAAAATATATAATAGATCATAATTACCTTTTTATCAAGATAAATCGATTTTGATGAATTTTAGATCATAACGTAGCCTCGCCGCCTGCGCCCCCATCCTCTGACCGCGCCCCAGTCGTGCCTCCGCCCACTCGCCGCCGCCCGCCACCGCCGCTTCCGTCCAGGTTTTTATTATATATACAAATAATTTATATTTGTTGATTTATATATATGTATGTATTTGTATAAAATCTATTGTTTGTATGATATGTTTGTGAATGGAATGTGTTGGATTGTGGAGCCTAGAGGTCAAACTTCATTCATGAAATCGTATAAAGTTGAAAATATTCTCTTATTGCTTTTCAATTTCGTTTCCTTTATATCAACAAAAATTGATGCGATAATTGATTGACATACCGGACGATATTGGGCCGACCTCTTTCATTTTGTTGTTCGTATTAATTGTTGAAGTATATAATGACTTTTGCTTTATTTTAAAAGTTGCAAACGATTATTGAAATGTTTCAATAATTCTTATCACCTTTTTTATTTGTAAAAAATCAATATCATCAATTTGTCAATGATAAATGATGCATTTTCAACAAAAATCGAGAATTTAATTTTCCGATAGATCGAATGTGATGCTATTATTAAAATATTAAAATTATGTTAAATATATAATTAGAGGACAACAAAAGCCGGTATATTTTAAGCAAGCACCCATTTTTAAATATGCCCAGTTTAATTAATATTTATAGCTTATAAGGATCGATTAGTCTATACAACTAATACATGCATTGTGTTAAGTAGGAAAATATTCTAAAATATTTCGAAGTATGTCTTTAGTCTAAACACTCCCTCTACATCTAGCTATGACCTTAGCTTATAAACTCACTCCTATGGTGGTAGTAGTATGTAACTCAAGAACTCGAGCCGTGAATAATTCTTGTGTCTTGCAAGTGGAGCACTTTAGTAGTTTTATAGAGTGCTTGGATTGGTTGGTCCATCAAAATAAAATATAAAGAAACAAACTGATTGAACTTATGTGCTTACGATACTAAAGAAGCATGCTAGGTTTAGTTGTAATTTTTGGAGCATCGTGTGCTCGTGGTTTGAGAATGGTCGAGCCCTAGAGGAATTTAGATCTCGTTGCTTAAGCAAGTTATTTTATGAAGTGTCATGTGAGTTGTGACACATATTTGAATTTGATTGTTGCATTAGAAAGTCATAGATTTGAAATTGAGACGATCTCGCTTAAGTTTTTCGCTTTTGAGAAGGCTCGTAGCCTTAATGTTGTAGTAATTATACTTTCTAGTCCGTGAGCAAATTTTGTGAACTAGCATTCGAATTGATTGATCATTCATAGTATTCGAGAGTCGCCATCCATCTAAAATGAATATGCATAAGGATTATTTAGAGACTTCGACTCGATTGAGTTCGAGTTTACATAGTCTGATCCGAGTGTGTCGTTTCGCCGAGAATCACAAAATATGATAAGGGCCTATCGCCCAAATAGTAAAATTGAGCTCGCCCACCAATATGCAAACTCGCCATAATCTGGGGTGTAGTCGCTAGTTAATATGTTGTGAGTGAACCACGTAATTTCGTTGTCGAATTTAATCAATCTTTCTTGCATATACATCGAACAATAATGTACTTTTCTTCATCCATATTCATAAAATTAAAAATCTGGACAACATGGCATATTAAAATAGAAAAAGTTCATACATGATTAGTCTTATTTTCTTTGATAAAGAGTAGCAATCACAAAATTCCTCTCTAACCCTTCACATGTGATGTAAGTGATCACACCATTAATATTTATATGTATTGCTATATATATTAATGTTGTGATCATTTACATCACATGTCCCACACGTGAAGGGGTTGGGAGACTAATTTTTATGATTGCTACTCTTTATCAAAGAGAAATAAGACTAATCATGTGAACTTTTTCTATTTGGTGATTTATATTTATGCATCGATTTTATACCTCAAAAATTAGTTTCATGTCGACATGCATCCGTGTTACTTTTTATATAGTATATGTCTCGTGCATTTCTATTTCTATAACGTGAGAACCTTTTGTTATGAAACGAGCAATAGACTTGGATCGAATATGAGTATACTGTCTTTTGCATCTAAATATTATCCTAACATAACCAAACATTAGAAAATTATGTCGCATACCTCTATTTACCAATAAATAGAGTTATGCGGCATCTCTTTCACCTAAATTTCTCCTCTTACAAATGTACTTCCAAATCATTAACCAAATGTATTTCCAAATCATTAACCAAATTAAAGTCGGGCTTAGTAGTTGGTACTCGAATATTTGCCTCTCACTTCATCTCCCAACATTTGCGAACATTCATCTCCCAAGATTTGCTTCTCACTTCCGTAATCCCATTTCCCATGACAGAACATTTGCCTCTCACTTCCGTAATCCCATTTCCACTTCCTCGTGATGAGTCGAATCGTGAATGGATGTATAAGCGCTTAGTACTGTGGTGGATTAAATAATGATTTTCTTCGGACTTGAAAACTTCATTGAGTTTGCTAGTAATCAACTATCATTCATGGATGGGAAAGATCAAGTGTCCTTGTAAGAAGTGCAATAATATACCTTATCAAGTACAAGATACCGCATGCGATATCACGTTTCAAAATTTTGATTTGTTCCAAATTATAACACTTGGATCTTTCAAGGGAGACAAATGTGAGTATAGATCCCAGAATGCAAGATCACCCCAACCTCAATCAAGCACGACGACGATGGTAATGGATGCTGGTCCTCGCTTAACTTTGTCGAGCTCAAGAGGAACCAAATGTCGAGGCACGAAAATTTTACGACATGTTGACGCCGTCGATAAACCGTTGTGCAAAGTTGCTCAAACCATTCACAATTATCTGTTGTGGCTCGACACGAGTTGGAAAGTCGAGAATAATATATCCGAGAAAGGTTTTGATCAAATAATGTAACTCATGAAAGAGACAAACCGGATGGTAATCTTGTACCGATGACTTCTACAAAGACGAAGAAATTGTTGCGTGGCATGGATCGCTCGTGCACAAGATAGATTGTTGTCCACATAATTGCATGATTTATTGGCACAAGATTCGAATTGACGAGATGTAAAGTTTGTGAGCATCCACATTTCAAGAGCAATAATCGAGCATCTCAAACTCGAAGAAATCACAAATTCCATGTAAGAAGATATATTATTTTCCTCTTACCTCGACTACGAGGTTGTATGCATCCGAGGCTACATCGGAGAATATGCGCTGCATGCATCGTCGATCGATGATGGGGTCATGCGCCATCCGCGTATACACACCGCATGGAAGCATTTGAACATGAAGTTTCCTTTGTTTGAATCGAGATTCGTAATGTTAGATTGGGTCTTTCGATCGATGGTTTCCAACCTTTGGTCAATCAGACAACAATATTCTTCATGGCTCGTTATAGTTACTCCTTATAATCTTCCTCCATGGATGTGTATGAAGGAACAATATATGTTTCTCACAATTCTAGTGCCAGGCCACGTAATCCAAAAGAAAAGATTGATGTGTTCTTGCAACCATTAATTTCGAGTTAGTAGATTTGTGGGAAGGTGTCCTTACCTATGATGTGTCATTGAAACAAAATTTTCAGATGCGTCTTTGCATTGCTTTGGACAATTAGTGACTTTCCGCGTACTCTATGTTGTCCGGATGGAGTACAATTGAAGGTTAGCTTGTCCACATTGCATGGAGGATCTTGAGCGCTTACTTTACCAAAAGTGGTAAACAAATCATGGTTTGATAATCATCGAAAGTTTTAAATCCCGATCACCAATTCGGAAGGGATAGAAGAGGATTCGAGAAGAATACATGATTACTAGTAGTCCACCAAGCGCTTATCGGAGAAGAACTATTATCTAGGATTGAAGGAATGGGACTAGTGAAGGTGTGAAATGGGTAGTGATGCAATAAATAGTAGTATTTCCAAATATTTTGGTAGTGGTTGGAGGAAGTGAGTATATTCTCGATTTACCGTCATCGAGTTCTCTTTGATTCGACATAATTTGGATGTCATGCACATAGAGAAGAATGTATTTGATAATGTGTTCAACATTGTGATGAATATTCCGTAAGACGAAGATACGAGCAAATCAGAGAAGAACTTAATTTGTACCGCAATAGACCGAGTTGAAGATGAATGAGTCGACATGCAAGTATCCAAAAGCTTCTTACACACTTGACAAACATGAGGAAAAGTCTTGTGCGAATGGGTGAAAGGTCTTAGATTTCAGACGGGTATGTCTCAAATATGGGCGTATGTGTAGACATGACCAAATTGAAGATGTTTGGGATGAAGAGTCACGATCGCCATGTTTTTATGCGATGTATACTCCGATTGCATTTCGAGAACTTCTCCCACCTAATGTTTGAAAAGCAAAGAACGAATTAAGTTTATTTTTCAAAGATTTGACCTCAAACATCAAACTTGAGGACATGTGCAAACTTCAAGAAAATATTCCACTATTTTATGCAAGCTCGAGCGATATTCCTCCTAGTTTCTTCGATTCAATGGAACATCTACCACCATCTAGCGATGAAGCTCGCATTGCCGGACCGTTCAATACCGATGGATGTATCCATTTGAAAGGTAAACGCCACTTTAACAGCTTGTTGTCCATATGTATAAATATACACATATAACTATTAATCTTTTTATATACATTGATAGATACTTACGTAAGTTGAAAACAACGTGAGAAATAAAGCTCGAGTGAGGGTTCTATTTGCAATGCGCACTTAGTAGAAGAAGCATCAACATTCTGCTCTTATTATTTTGAGGTCACGAAGAACGAAACATAAGAATGTGCCTCGTAATTATAATGTTGGGGAGATATTAGGCATGAAGACTTCCCGGATATGCTTTCAATATTCAAGCAAGGTGGACGCCTTTCGAAAAATGTCAAGAGATATCTAGATTCGAGTGAGTATGATGTCGCTCGATTATATGTGCTATTGAATTGCGTTGAAGTTGCGGATAACTATTTAAAGTAAGTATTTATAATTTCACGTCAGATAACTTTCAATTAGTATAACTATTTAAATACTAATTATAACTATTTATTTTGAAGTTTGTTTATCGATTTCTTGAAAAGATTACATCCACGGATCTCCTCCTCTCGAGATTCAAAAGGAAATCGATGTAAACTTCTCACATTGGTTTGATACATATGTGAGTATATAATCCCATTAACCGTAACCTTTTGTAATATTTAATCACCGATTGATATATGTTTATCGATTTGTTGGATTTAGGTCAAAGACCATACCAACAATGTCGCCAATCCATTCATATTGGATTTAGCAAAA
The DNA here is from genome assembly GCA_036937905.1 of Salvia rosmarinus. NCBI lineage: Eukaryota > Viridiplantae > Streptophyta > Magnoliopsida > Lamiales > Lamiaceae > Salvia > Salvia rosmarinus. Next base: position 33,786,147 of record CM072820.1, on the reverse strand, counting down.
GGTCCTTCTCCGTTGATTAAGACGTATCCGTGGTACTACATAAATGGGTATAAATTTCACACGTTAGAGCACGGGACACAAAGAGCCACCATGAACAGTGGTGTGTGCATTAAAGGTGAAACTTATGGTGCGTATAAGAATGAACTCGATTTTTATGGGCGATTCGGAGGTTTGTGAGTTGGAATACCATGGGCTACCTATGAGGACCAGAATAATGTTTAGACGCGAGTGGTTTGATCCATCACGATTGGGGACATCGGTGCATCCCGAATACAAAATGGTTTCGTGAATTATAGACGAAGGTATAATAAGTATGAACCGTTTGTCCTCGCCACACAAGCCGCTCAAGTATACTATTGTCCTTATCCGAGTTTAAAACAATCTACAAAGGATTGGTGGGATGTATGCAAAATTAAAGCGAGAGCTAATGTGGAAGTCTCGTATGAATCATCTAGTTCGATAGTACCTCCGCCATTTCAAGAGGATGAAATGCCTTAATTACAAGTGTAGTGGTTGATGATGACATGACACGAGTTCATCCCGACGGCACTTTAATAGACATAGAAGAAGCGTATGACTAATCATCGAAGATGATGAATTGTCGAATCGATTCATATGAATTATCGAATCGAAAATGATAATACATTGAATGATGATGATTATGATGGAGATGAATAGGTCGATTATGTCGCTGCAGTGATGCACTTCTCCCGCACTTGACTTTTCAAGGTATAATCAATATACCCTCTCTCTCTCTCTCTCTCTCTCTCTTTTGTCGACATCTCTTTGTCAAAACATAACAATTTCTACTCAAGATTTCAGATTTGATGCCTCGAACCATGGTCAAGGACCGGATACTCGACCCAGATATAACAATTAGATAATGAATGTACACATCATGATAAGCAAAAATATTCAAATATTATCATGCAATAGGACACATCAACGAATACAACATCAAACCGCAAATTTAGAAGTATAAGCCTAAAATACAATCGAACAACCATTTCAAGCATAAGAAAGTAAGTTTTCTCTGAAGACAACACATTTCAATGAATCCTATTGTCAAAAGCTTTATAGGAAAAGAAACAAGAATTACCTTGAAAGATATTGTAGATGTAACTTTTCCAATGATAATGTTTAAACAAATAGCTAACGAAACCAAATTCAAAGACAATTGATAACTTTTGAAGAATAAAAATTATTAAAGTAACGCATCAAATCTATTTTCGGATGGCAAGTCGAGGACGAGGTAGAGGAGTCCAGCCTAGTGATCGTAGGAATATTTCGCATCTACCTCCTCGATGAAGGAGTTGGCACCTCGGCAGGAGGACTTACGATAGGTGGAGAGAGGGTCGAGCAAAGGTCCGCAGACCGACGCGATGGGAAGAAGACCTCGACTATTGTGAATGGGTACCTATAGTTTAATTAGATTATTTTAACTCAATTGTACTTATTTGAATATAATGTATATTATTTTTAACTCAATTGTAGGATTTTATGTCCATCGCATGATGTTGCACATGTGATTACCGAGTCGCTCAGAAGGTCATGAACCATCGGGTTTCGCTTGGAAATTGGTCCCCGAGGATCGTAGACGAGTGTATTTTCAAGACTTCGTGTATTATTGATTTACATTCAAGTATATTGGTTTATTTCGACTAAGTGATAGTTAATTTGATAATATTTATATCATCAATCCATTCATATTTGATTATCGAATATGCCGATAACTAAAAATGCAAATCTATTTCGCACCAAGCAGTGAAGCTCCCGCTCCAAAGCAGGTTGAGCTCATCCCAAGCTTCAATCACCATAGTACACATGATCAACTTGTTTTGTGTTTATAATGATATATGAACATGAAAATCAATCACCTTGCTAACGATTAAAATAATAGTAAGTCTTATTATTGATCATCTCAAAATTGAGGTTAGACTTAAATATAATATATCCGCAAGTGTTGTGACTCTTCAAATAAATCGCTACAAAATCAAATACAAACACTTGAAGTCGAATTTAAGTTTTATGGTTTAAAGGTGTATGAAATGAATTAAAACCAACAAAAAATATAGTAATTAATCAAAAATACTCATTGTCACGGGCCCATCATGCATCCAATTTTATCACAATGTGTGGCCGCTTTTCTTCGACTAGTTAGAATTTGTAAACTCGATAAGATTTTCTTTTCATCGGTATAATGAAAATAATTTGAATAATTCGTGAGGCTAGCTTGCTTTTCAATGGAAATACTGCGTGAGAGTCGCTTCTTTGTATAAGTGTGACTATTATGTATAGAATTTATTTAAAGCACGCTTCGAGTGAGTCTCATAATCCATAAAAATATCATTCTAATATAAGAAGAAAAAATCATTTCCAATATGAAGGATCTTTTAGTATTGGTTTGCTAATTTGAACTAATAATGTTGATTGATGAATATTGTAATCTTTGGCAACCAGCTGATTAATCACTTTCTTTTCCTTTAAAAGATGATGTAGCCAAAACATTAGTCGTTATTTCTTCTTATATAAAGAAACTATAACATTTAGTCATTTAGTCTTATAAGATCCCATATAAGACCTTACTTTCACGTTATTTTCGATCCCAACAAATGTATTATTTTCAAATGTGCATTTCAAATGTATCATTTTCAAATTTATGCTTTAATTATTTCTGTGGGACGCGCCGCTTTGTTCATCAAGTAGTCATCGTGCATGGTGCCAAAAGGCGGCAGTGAGATATAAAGATCTTATTCATAAGATCAAGAGGCAGAGTGACGACGCCACCTCCATTCATTCCCGGATCGGATTCGCTGCGTGGCGTGATTATTCGAATCACTTGAGGTGCACTAAGGCGGAAAAGCTAGAGAGAGTAGGATGACAGAGCCGATGGTGAGGGGCGGGGATCGTTAAGCACGGGGTGGCTCCAGATGTGCTTTAGATTATGCTACCAAGATTGTAAGTATTTAGTTTTCGTAATTCAATTTAGGTTTTAATGTTGTTCTTCTTCCTACCACATATATCATAATCATTAATTGCTAAGTTATTAGACGCCACAAACTAATCGATTAAAACATCATTAATGAAGCTTGTTTAATTTTCTTATTTTAAGTAGCAACTGCACTTCTATTATATGCACACAAATACTTATTATCATTTACCCACGTGTACATTAATAATGTTTGAATGAATGAATAGCCTAAGAACGGAGTCCATATTTTGAGGTCCGGTGGGATGTTTTTCGAAATATCATGTCGCTCCCGATGGAAGTTATACAGATGGGAAGGCTCGTAGCATCGCGGTAAGTAGATTAAATATTAAATATGGTAATGATGTAAAATAACTTCTATTTGGAAACTTAAACGATTTTCTCGCAAATACAGGAGCGGTGGAGGACCAAGTTCAGATTTGACTCAAGCCCAGCAGATGAGCCAGTAGATAGGACTCGGATCCTCAAGGGTATCCTGAGGCTACGCATCGAAGGAAAAGAGATTGTTTGGTCTTTGGTTCTCTCACGACATTCATGGAGAGCGACTCTAGTTCCCGGCCTGGCAGCGACATCTCGTATGGAGTCTCCCGGATATCGAGGCATCGACGGAGATGGAGGAGCAGATGGTTAGAGAGAGAGCGATGGTCGAGCAACCACGGTTGGAGAAAGAGAGGCGTGAGCAGATCGAGTCGAGGATTCAAGCACAACAGAGTGAGCATGCATGATGCTTCAACGCCTTCAAGCTCGCTAGAAGCTCAACAGAGGCATTCCAGTGATTCCTATCGGGCTCGAGTAGCAGATCGACCTCGACCACCCCTCCACCATCTTGATTCCTATCTTTACGCTTTTACTTCATTTATGGATATGTTGAATTGTTGTTGTTGGATTTGGATTGTCGAATTGTTGAATTGGATTTAGATTTGGATTTATAACTCCGCATCGAATAGTTGTTGTGAATTATCGATTGTGGATGTATTGAATAATTGTGGATGGATTGTGGATGATTGTGGATTTGTGATTGGATTGTGGATTTGTGATGATTGTGGATTTGTGATGATTTGGATTGTGATTTGGATGGATTGTGGATGGATTTGTGATGATTGTGGATGTTGTTGGATTTGGATTTGGATTGTGATGATTGTGGATGATTGTGGATGGATTTGTGATGATTGTGGATGTATTGAGCGGGTAAAAACATGGGTAAAACCTAATCAAACCGGGTCGAATTATTTTAAGTATAGTGACGGAATTAAGTCGGAATCATGACGGTTCCGAGACGGAACACAACCTAATTTGTCGTGGTGTAACAACGACGGATCTACTGACGGACTTTTTAGCGACGGAAAAATTCCGCCGTTATTTGCGACGGATTTAGACCGGACACGCGAATAGATTTTATGCGACGGATCGAGACTTAATTACGACGGAATTATATAGCGACGTAAAAAGTCCGTCGTTATTTCGACGGATCTACCACTTGAATTGCCCAAATAATTTAGCGACGGAAAATATTCCGTCGTAACTAGCGACGACTTTTCCGTCGTTAATTCGACGTAACAAACACGCAGTCAAACGACTATCTTTCAACGACGGAGTTTTCCGTCGCAAGTCCGCTTCAAAATTTTGCGACGGAATTTTTACCGTTGTCTTCGTGAATAACGGTGCTTTTGAGACGGAATAAATACGCCTCGATCCGTCGCAGCTCTGCTTTTACGACGGATTGTTGATGTTTAGCGACGGAATTTTCCGTCACCGTCAAGTGTTTTTTTTGTAGTGATAAACATAGATTACTATGTTTGAGACAAACGTTAGGTTATTAACGTTTTAAAATCGAAAATATGCGTTTTTAATTATTAAAAGGTTTAGTAAATGCGAAAATTATTTATAAGTCCTTGATTTACGTGATAAATCGAGAAATAGGACATTACGATTTTTAATCGATCGAAATTTGATTTATAAAATAAAATGGTAAGAAATTACTATTTGAAAGTCAAAATTGTTGACTTTGTCGACCAATGTCGCTTCGTTGACTTTTAAAGTCAAACGCACGATTATACGCTCAATAAATATGCCAATCTGGCGAAGATGTACTAATTGAGTATAATACCTCATTAGTAAGAAAAGATTTCACAAATGAAATCCATATATCGTTAAACGTGCTCATACGTTAAAACGCTTAAACCGGAAGCGTTAAACCTAAATAGTTGAACGATCTCGGCGAACGAGAACAATTCAATTGATTAATGTATTTGAAAGTTTATGAATTCATTGAGGAATTGATTACATCGATATGAAATATCAAGTTTATCTTAGCTTTGAAAGTCTCGAGACTCGAGCGACGCACTAAAGCCTCGCCAGAAAGCGTGGACGCAAACGGCGCGATCGGATACCGACGCATTTAACAAACCTAGGACTCAATTTACAACGAACCATAGTCCAGGTGGGCTTTATCTTCAAAATGTGGGCCTTTTTCACCCCACTAAGACGTGACTTTCATCGTTATTCCAAAATGAGTTTATTTACGTGACTTATTCTACAACTGCTGACAAATGTTTACTACATTACCCGCCAAAATATTCATTTTGTGTATGGATCCTATCTCATTTGCCGGGTAGGCTGTGGCGATGGTTGGAACTATATTATGACAGGTTATGTCATTTGGGTCGCGCCCAACCTTTTTAATGTCGGGTCCTGTGCCGGATGATAAATGCCTCGCTAGGATTGGCGTGAAGGTTGGAACTATTGCTATGTTAACATATGCTTGTGAGAGTTTGTGTCTGCCGACGGATTACGGTCGGTCATGGCGTCGTAGAAGGAGGAGGCCTCTCTCGACGCTTAACTTTAATCTTGTTATGAATCGTTACTATGAGATACGGACCATACACACCAAGAAAATGCTCGGCCGAGCTATGTTTCTTAACCGAATGATTTAGTAAGCACAAGGCATTTTTAACTAAAACCCTGTGACTTACTCGATATTGGCGCGTAATCTTATATCAAATGTTTTCGCATGAGTCCACTAAGTGCAATTTCTTGTACTTAGCCTCGCATGTTTGTTTTAAACGTGCAGGTTGAGCTCGATGGTGATGATGGAGGATGTGTTGAGGAGTCCAATGTCCTCGATCGCTTATTTAGAATTTGTTTTCGCTTGAATACATATCATCATATATGTATTCACACACTTTCCGCCGCTAAACTCCGAACTCTTTACTTTACGTCATGAACTATTGAGGTCCATCGCACCATGGTAATTCTTTGGGTCCGATGGCCTCAAACCTTTAATCATTGGATATTATTATCGAACCTATCGAGCATGCTAATTATCGTTGATATGTACCTCTATCTTAGTCTGTCTGTCCTATAATACTATTCCTAGTATTAGTCACCTTCTAGTCCGGGTCGTCCGGAGTGGGGGCGTGACAGAGTGGTATCAGAGCACTGTTGCTCTTTGTAAACCCAAATTCCTTTTTATTCTAAGTCTAGGTCGAGTCACTGGACTTCTAGTAACCTACTGACTCCCCTCAACACTCCATCACATCGAGCTCAACCGGGAAAAAGGTAACTGCATTTCTTTCTCAAACTCATGAAATGGAAAATTTTTACATGATGAGAAAGTTGGAAGAGCTTTTGAAAGATTTGGTTATTATGAAAATTTTGATGATGGAAATGAAAGTTGAGCAAGAAAATTTTTCCAAAATTTTTGAGTTGAACTAATGCAAGTACTCAAGTATTGAGATGAAAGTACATGATGGTACTAGTTGAATGATCAACATGGGATGAATGAATACATTTTGATATGTATATGAGTTGATATTGATTGTTATTTTGCAACCGTATTTCCAAATTCTCAAATGAGACTTTATTTCCAACTTTCAAAATTTTGTTTATGATGAACGATATGTTATCATGAGACGAACCTAGACTCTAAGGAGCATGCTCATGTATCGTGAAAGAACATAGAAGTATGAACTTCTTTTTCCTTACGAGAACAAAAGAACGATAGGAAGAATGAAAGTGATGATAGCCTCGAGCTCGAACGACGAAAGACGAGTGAGAAGGATGAACGAGGACGATCTCAACCTTGAAGATGAACGACGTCGGCATTTCATCACCACGTCGACACGAGTAACCATCGACATAGGCTATGATGTGGACATCAATTACGACTACAGAATGTTCAACTTCAACATGAGGACGTGGATGTCGTAGACGTATTACGTCGACATACGTCTCGAATTTTATTTTTGGCACGATCGCGCAAATTTCCTGCACTGCGCAGTAAATTTGTTTTAGCTAGATCTCTTTCGTTAGGACTCCGATTTACGCATGATTTTCACCTGCGTACTCCTAACGCACTGATCTTCATTTATTATGAAGAACAGAATCCCTAATTCTGTCTCCAGAATACGATAGAGTCTGTTGAAATCTAGTTCGAGTGTTTGGTATAAGACAAGGATCTCGTAGCATATATTAAGATGTTATTGGCCTATATGTATACGCTTGGGTAAGACTAAGAAGGTAAGTTGTGATATGTGTTGTACATTATGATGTTGCCTACCTTATAGATTGCTTGGCCCTCACCTAGTTGCTTCACGTTATGTTTAAGTTATCCTTGTCCGCTGAGACGACGATAGTCGACTTATGTTAGTTTTGATCGTGACAGATGGAGGATGAGATACCTTGCTCGGAGGAGGATTGACCGCACCCACCCCCGAGGAGGTAATGAGCATTTATCGCTCCAATTGGATGTATCTTTGGAGAGGACTTGGCGAGTTCCCGCATACTATCTCCGCTGGAGACGCCCGAGCCCACGGTGCAGCACGGCTATGATGGCATCGACGCCTCTCAGCCATACTCCCTTGTGATTGGGAGGACTATGCCCGGAAGTGTCGTGGATTATATCTACCGGCGATGGGCAGCTATGACTTGGTGGGAGATTTACCCATTTGTAAGTCACCCGACTTACGTACAAAGATTTCTGAGGCAAGAGAGGACCCTACCTCCTCCCGAGAGTACACCAGCGGGATGAGTCGCCAGAGTGGCTATACACGGAGGTTCCGAGGCAGATTGACCTACCGTGCCTCCATTCCTTTTGACGAAGGGAAGGCTCGCCCGCTTAGAGAGGGCACGCCCTAGAGCCTGGGAGAGCCTCGTGTTCCTCCCCACCTGCTGACACCCCGCACGCCCACCGATACCACCTCCACCACCTATAGCGCACCCGCACCGCCAATCGAGCATTTTCGCCGACAGCACGGATGAGAGTGATAGACGATCGGATGGGTATAGCCGATTCGCTATACCTACAACCGATCCGCCACCTACTATGAGCTATATGGCGATGACGACTTTAACCCCATGCGAGACATACCGATGGTGGAAGGCGATGGAGCGGGACCATCCGTGGACTACCCCGCATGGACATTTCGACAATGAGGATGACTCGAGGAAGAGATAGATCCTAGGAGGACGGGCAAGGGAGGACGCGTGATGTAGACACCGATGAAGCTTAAAGAGATTTTTTGTGTTTAAGCTTCATTGTTTTCCTTTTCTATGTTTGATTTTTGTGATGGATCTAGAAACCCCGACTTTGGAAGGCCGTGAGGCCGGGATTTGTGTTTTCAGATAACCTTTGGTGATTGAACATCCGCCTATGGCGTAAATTTTGATATATATATATATACATGACCCGATAGGCTTTTATGCAAATTATGTTTGTTAAGGGTGATATATTTTGTTTAGAATCGCTTACGATAAGGCCATAATAGTGTTGGTGTATGTTGAGTTGTGGAAAGAATAAGTGTCTAATGATTACATTTTCTATAGCAAAGATGCCTCCGTGAAGAAACCCGAGCAGAAACCGAGGTCGAGGTCGGGAAGGCGAGAGGAAGGGTAGAATTCTGAGCAGAAGGCGAGGACATTCCCCAACCACCCTCCACCTCAACCCGATCGCAGGATCAAGAAGCTGCTTTAAGGCGTAACCCTCCGCCTTTAACGGGAAAGGCAACCCGGAAGAAGCCGAGCAATGGGTTAGAGACATTGAACGGATTTTTACTTTTTAAGATGCACGGCATGTGAAAGGCCGTCGTGCGTTATTTCCAACCGATTGACCGGTGACACGGTGGGAGGCCGAAAGAAGACCTTATCACGAGCAACCGGAGGAGTTCTCATGGGAGGACTTTGAGAGGAATCTGATGAGAAATACATCCCAAAAGCTATAAGAGGAAAAGAGGTGAATTTTTCTGCTAAAGCAAGAAAGGATGTCTGTGATCGACTATGATCGCGCTTTCTGCGAGATGTCGAGATATGCACCGCAATGTGGAATGACCGAAAATGTCGGAAAAGTTCGGTCGGGGCTAAGAATGGAGATCTGAATGTCTCTTGCCACCATGGAGACCTAACTTACATCTGAAGCTCTCGCACGAGCTTTAGATATTGAGTGCTATGTCCGAAGATAAGTCGGTGTCGCTCGGACACACAATACTTCGGACCGAGAAAAAGGGAAGTGGGAACCCAACCTGGAATAACAACCAGGAGCTATGGGGACGAAGTCACAAGCGCCTGCGAGGAAACGCGCAAGAAGGACAAAGCCGGAAGAGAGCGACTTATGCTCCACCAAGAATGGGACCCAGAACAGTTGAGGGCACCTCAATGCCCTAGATGCCATAGAGCACACAAGGAGTGTGCACGGCAAACGTGGTGAGTCGTTACAAGTGCAGGGCAAAGGGCATTACGCCAACAATTGCCCAAAGTGTCACGCTCGGATATAAGGCCGAACCAACTCGGCAATGCTCACCATTAAGGGCTATATACTTCAACCCCGCCACAACAATTCCAGCCCCAACCTCAAGAACTCGGTTGGCAACAACCCAAGAAGTGGTGCAAAGAACCACAATGGCAAAGAACTTGCCACAACAACCCCTCAAGAATCGCAATGGCATGCCATCGCCTCAACAACAGGCGGCAGCCACCGCGATAACGCCAACAAAGAAGAAGAACAGGCCAGGAAAGCAGAATCAACAAGGACCAGCGCCCTGTCACCTCACCGCTCAAAGCAGAGCCCACGCCTGCATAGGAGGCGAAGCTAACAAAACCGAGGAAACTGGCGGTGTATGGGAGTTCTCCTCAACCCACCATTATAATCTGTTCGACACGTTGCTTCGCATTCTTTTATTGCAAAATCATGCGAGAAATGCCGGGCCTTAGGTGCGAAAAGTCGCTGTGATATGAAGATCTAAATCGCCTATAGGAGGGATTATGATCACATACACACTTTTGCTCGAACCTAGAGTCGACATTAGATCACTTAAGGTTCCGCCTAACAATCTAAACATAATACCCATGGACGATGTAGACTTAATCCTAGGAATGGATCGTTAGCTAAGAATCATTCCACGATTCTATGTAAGGAAAGGAAAATTTCGTTTCACTTTCCCGACAAGAAGCTACGATTTCCACGGGATCAACATGGGAAAAGAATCCCGATTGATCAAGACTACAAAGTAGGAGCGATGATGAGCGTAAAGGATGCCATGCATTCCTTGTTTATTTGAAAGAAGAGGATGAACCCAAACGAGAATTGAAGACATTGAAGTTGTTCGGGAATATTCGGACGTATTTCCCGAGAATCTACCAGGATTACCCCCTGATAGACAATTAGAGTTTACCATCGACTTGGAGCCAAGATCAGCCCCAGTGTCGAAGGCGCCCTATAGGATGGCCCCAAAAGAGTTGGAGGAACTTAAAATCCAGATTCAAGAATTGTTGGATCTAGGTTTCATTAGGCCAAGTGTTTCACCTTGGGGAGCGCCTGTTTTATTTGTCAAGAAGAAGGATAGTTCTTTGAGAATGTGCATCGATTATAGAGAACTAAATAAGATGACACTAAAGAACAAATACCCTTTACCCAGAATTGATGACTGCTTGATCAATTGCGGCGAGCAGGAGTATTCTCGAAAATTGATCTCAAGTCGATACCATCGGTGAAAATACGGTCCGAGGATGTACCTAAGATCAACATTCAACCAGATACGGCCACTATGAGTTCATAGTCATGCCATTCGGATTAACCAATGCACCACCGTATTCATGGACCTTATGAATGTAGTATTTCATCCATTTTGATAAATTTGTCTTGGTCTTCATAGATGATATCCTTATTTATTCAAAGAATGAAGAGGATCATAGAGAACATCTAAGAACGGTTTTGCAAACCTTGAGAGATGAAAGACTCTTTGCTAAGTTTAGCAAATGTGAGTTTTAGGTGAAGGAAGTTATGTTCCTTGGACACATCGTGTCTGCAGAAGGTATAAAGTAGATCCGACCAAAGTAGAGGCGTCTGACAGAATGGAAATCACCAAAGACTCAAAGACGAGATTAGAAGTTTCGGGATTAGCTGGTTACTATAGGAGATTCATCAAGGATTCTCCAAAATTGCAAGGCCAATAACCCAACTACTTCGGAAGGGAATCAAGTTCACTGGATCGATGAATGCGAGACGAGTTTCCAAATACTCAAGGAAAAATTGACGAGTGCACCAGTTCTAGCATCCCGTGCGGACAAGGGTATGTAGTCTATACAGCACGCATCTAAGACCGGACTGGTTGTGTTTTGATGCAAGAAGGAAAAGTGATAGCTTATGCATCCCGACAACTCGTATTCCACGAACCTGAACTACCCAACCCACGATTTGGAATTAGCGGTAGTTCATGTAATCGAAAATTTGGAGACACCATCTCTATGGTGTGAGATGTGAGATCTTCACGGATCATAAAAGTTTGAAGTACTTCTTCGAACAAAGAGATTTGAATATGAGACAAAGAAGATGGCTCGAGCTTGTAAAAGATTACGACTGTGGTATTAACTATCACCCGGGCAAAGCGAATGTAGTGGCTGACGCCTTAAGTCGTAAGAGTCATACCAAGCTAAGATGTCTCTTTGTACAAGAGGAAAAACTCGTTGAAGAGTTTGGAAGAATGAGGATTGAACTGGTTGAACCACCCGAGATAATTGTGAGCTGTATCGCTACACTCACACTGACATCTGATCTAAGAAAAAGGATTGTCGAAAGATAAATGATGGAGGAAAAGTTAGAAAAGATCAGACAAAGGGTAAGGTCTGAAGGATTTAAGAATTTCCAAGAGGTGTCGGAAAACGCCTTATTATTTGAAGGAAGGATGTGCGTCCCGGACGACGCAGAGCTACAAAATGAAATCATGAGTGAGGCTCACGATACACCCTACACCGCCCACCCAGGTAGTACTAAAATGTACCAAGACCTGAAGGAAAAGTTTTGGTGGGAAGGCGTGAAACGAGACATAACTTCTTTCGAGAACGTGTCTTATTTGCCAAAGTGAAGGCGTTACATCAACGACCTTACGGAAAGTTGCAACCATTGGAAATCCTCGAATGGAAATGGGACGATATAACAATGGATTTCACAAGCTTACCCAAATCGAAAAGAGGAAACACACCATATGGGTAATTGTGGATAGACTTACCAAGAGTGCTCACTTTCACCTATTCAAAGCACTTATGGATCTCGATAAATTCGCTCACCAGACGTTAAGGAAATTATACGATTACATGGAGTGCCAAAATCTATTACCTCCGATCGAGACTCCAAGTTCACATCCAGATTCGGATTAGCTTGCGAGAGAATTGGGTACTAAACTCAATTTCAAGACGGCATTTCATCCACAAACCGATGGACGAATGGAAGAACGATCCAAACGCTAGAAGATATGCTTAGAACAAGAATATGGATCGATGTGCAAATGGGAAGACATTTTACCTCGATTGAGTTTGCTTACAACAATAGCTACCAAGCGACGATCGGTATGGCCCCATACGAAGCTTTGTATGGCAAAGTGTAGATCACCGCTTATGGGATGAAGTCGGTGAGAGAAAAGTCATAGGGCCTGATGCAGTGGACGAGATGATCGAGATCGTCCGACAAATTAGGTTGAGAATCAAAGAGGCTCAGGATCGGCAAAACTCTTACGCTGATACGCGTAGATCCGAACTACGATTTGAAGACGGAGACAAAGTGTTTCTTACAGCCTCCATCAAAAGGGATTGTCGATTCGGACTAAAAGGGAAGTTGAGACCCGCTTTATAGGACCATATGAGATCCTAGAGAGGATAGGTCCAAGAGCTTATAGGTTGGCTCTTCCGCCAAACCTGGGAACGTACATAATGTTTTTCACGTGTCGCAATTGCGAAAATACGCTCAAGATCCAAAGCACGTGATCCATCAAGACGACGTAACTCTCAAGTCGACATGAGCTACGAAGAGGAACCAACGGCAATACTCGACTATAAAGTCCAACAACCACGAGCAAGTCAATTCAGTTAGTCAAAGTGTTGTGGAGACACCACGGACGAAGAAGCCACGGGAGCTTGAAGAAGCGATGAAAGAACGATACCCGATTTGTTTTTCTAAAGGTATACAAATTTCGGACTAAATTTTTCGTAAGAGGGTGGAATGTAATATTCCAAAGAAACGAACATACGACACAGTGATTCTAAACCCGTAATTGTGGTTTTTCGAATATTCTCGTGCGTATGACATCGAATTGTATTTCGATTCAGATCGTTATAACGAATTCCTTTTATAATTCACTAAGGATTGTGATTTACTTAAATTGAAATTTATGAAATAATACGACAAGATTATTTTAAAGTCAAACGCAGATCGAACGTCAAGATTTTATGAAATTTTCTCGAGCAAAGGAAGCTTAGAATAAATTTCCATATTAATTCCTATAATAATGATATTTATTTATTTAGTAAGTAAGAGCTACTACCACCATTTTGAGATGAGTCGATTTTGAACGCTTTGAGACGTTAACGCCAACGCCTGTAGACGTTTTGAAAATGAGTTTAATACTCGGAAATTATCACATTTAATTTCCTATTATTATTTTATATAATTAAAGTATTAATAATTATTAAAATAAATTTATATGCCATGAAAACTCGATAATTCCAATTAATGGAATTCGAAAACCCTAAGTTTATAAACTATGGTTTTTCACATGAAATGATACCATTAAATTATCATATGGTATCTAAACTATATGTTATGATATATATGAATATTATCAAGCATTAAAATCATTTTTGAACCATTAAAACTCGATAATATATTTTTATGGGTTTCGAAACCCAATTTTTAAAATTAGGGTTTCATATGCATGAATTAATGCAATTATTTTATCCTATGCTATTAATTATTATCTAAATCATATATTATGATATATATATGTATATTTTGATCGAATTGGGCATGAGTATCAATAATAGGTGTAATTTGTATTTTTATTCCTATTTTTCCAATTCTTGATCGGTAATTTCGAATTATTACCTAAGTGATGATTTAATTATTTTTATGATTTGTATTATATATCTATGATCATGTATGATATATATAATGTATTATGGTACAAAAATGAAATTAAATCAGCCCTTAACCCCCCATGCGCCGATCCCTCTCTCTCCAACAAGCATGGGATTCCACCTATTTTTGGACCAATGCATGACTTACCTTTTTAAACCTAGCCAATGATCACTACATTCCCATCATTTGGCTGCAATCCTCCCATTGGTGTGTGTGTGTGTGTCGTGTAAAATGAGAGAGAGATATAGGGGGAGACTTTCCCCTTTCACTCCATTCACTCATTACACATTTTCAAATACACCACAACACACAAAACACTCTCACTCCCTCTCCTTTCAGCCAAGAAAAACCGAGACACCCCTCCCCATTTTCAGAAAAATTCGAGAGCTTTGCTTCTTCTCCTTCTTCTCATTCCTTCACCAAGCTTAATACCATACCATATTCTTGTGATTCCATACTTATTCCAAGGTAAATACAAGACCAAGTACCGAAATCATCTCCATTTTTGCTATAAAAACCGAGAGCTACATATATGTATGTTCATATGTTTTAAATGTTCTTATGGATGAGCTATATGTTTATATATTGTTCTTGATGTTTATATTGTTTAAAACATGAGAATATATGTTAGATGAGCATAGATGGTTGTATATTAAATTGTTGAAATGGATCTAGCATGTCTTCATGATTTTCGAACCATAGGATACATTTAAATAATTTTCGAAAGCTTTATAAAATAAAATGATGATGACCGATTGCATCTTGGTTAGTTTGGGAATGGATTATTGTTCTATATCATGTTTAGAGTTCATAGGTATGATTTGAAAAAATTTAGAAAACCCTAGGTATTTTTATTAAAATACCGTGAGCCATTTTAATATGTACCATGGTGTATAATTTTTATTTTAAGCTTGTGATGACATATTAATGCTTTAATGTATTGTTTATATGTTCTATGATTTATTTAGAATTTTTGGAAACCATATGTTTAATTTTTGAATAATACCGTGAGCATATATACATAGATGTTGGTGTATGATTTTTATTTTGATCATCCAATGATATATTAATACTTTAGTATATTATTTATGTGATATATGATTTTGTTGGAATTTTGAGAAATCATTTACCAATAAAAATCAAATAAGCTGTGAGCTTTGATGCTCTTAAGGTGATGATTTAATTGGTTTTTGATTAATGTCATGGTATTATATTGTTATACTATAGTATGTAAACATAGTGTATAATTGTTAGAATTTTTTGAAATCAAATACCTATTTAAATCAAAAAAACCGAGAGCACCTATGTGCATAAGGTGATGATTTAATTGGTTTTTGATGATTAAATGATGTTATATTATTATACTATAGTGTATAAGCATAGTATATATTTGTTTGAATTTTTGAAACCAATTACTACATAAAATCGAAAGCCGAGAGCTACAAGCTCATATGGTGACGATTTAAATTGGTTTGGTTGATGTTATGATGTTACAATGTTATAATATAATGTTTAGTCATGATATGATTTAATTAGAATTTTTGGGAATTATTTGATAATTGTTTGGCAATTAAATCGAAAATACCGTGAATATTATTATATATTGTGGAATGAATGGTTATGATGGACTATAGGTTATATTTGTGACATATATTGATGTTGGGATGTTATACTATGTGTATATCAAATTTTGGAAATTTTTGGATAATTATTCCATATTTAATGGAATTACCGAATTATATATATGTATATATACTAATAAATGACAAACAATATCATATGGATTTTATAAATTCATATACTGGACCATAGTGTATAATAATACACTATATTCATTTAGAAAAATTTTTGAAAGTCATTTAGTATTTTTAAATTAATTATCAAAATTTTCGATAATTAATAAGGATTTTAAATCCTTTTTAATTCAGTTTATTAATAAAATATATGTCTAATTAATATTCAGGACATATTTGAAATTTATAAAATTTTATAAACATAGATTACTATGTTTGAGACAAACGTTAGATTATTAAAGTTTTAAAATCGAAAATACGCGTTTTTAATTATTAAAAGATTTAGTAAATGCGAAAATTATTTATAAGTCCTTGATTTACGCGATAAATCGAGAAATAGGACTTTACGATTTTTAATCGATCGAAATTTGATTTATAAAATAAAATGGTAAGAAATTACTATTCGAAAGTCAAAATTGTCGACTTTTGTCGACCAATGTCAAGCTTCGTTGACTTTTAAAGTCAAACGCACGATATATCGCTCAATAAATACGCCAATACGCCGTAAGATGTACTAATTGAGTATAATACCTCATTAGTAAGAAAATATTTCACAAATGAAATCCTTATATCAAAACGTGCTCATCGTTAAAACGCTTAAACCCAAGTCGTTAAACCGAAATAGTTGAACGTATCTGCGAATCCAGAACAATTCAATTGATTAACGATTTGAAAGCGTATCAATTCATTAAGGAATTCAGTTACATCGATATGAAATATCAAGTTTATTTTAGCTTTGAAAGTCTCAGAGACTGAGCGACGCACTAAAGCCTCGCCGTAAAGGTGTGGATGCAAACGCGATCGGATACCGACGCATTTAACAAACCTAGGACTCAATATACAACGAACCATAGTCCGTGGGCTTTATCTTCAAAATGTGGGCCTTTTCACCCCACTAAGATGCGACTTCATGTTATTCCAAATGAGTTTATTTACAAGATTATTCTACAACCGCTGACAAATGTTAACTACATTACCCGCCAAAAATATTACATTTTGTGTATGGATCCTATCCGTTTGCGGGTAGGGCTGTGGCGATGGTTGGAACTATATTATGACAAAGTTATGTCATTTCAGACGCGCCCAACCTTTTAATGCCGGTCCCGTGCCGGATGATAAATGCCCGCCAGATTGGCGTGAAGGTGGAACTATTGCTAAGTTAACATATGCTTGTGAGAGTGATGTGTCAGACGGGATTACGGCCGATCACGGCGTCAGAGAAGGAGGCCTCCTATCGACGCTTAACTTTTAATATTGTTAAGAATCACATTATGAGATACGGACCATACACACCAAGAAAATGCTCACGATCTATGTTTACTAACCGAATGATTTAGTAAGACAAGGCATTTTAACTAAAACCCTTGTGACTTACTCGATATCGGGCGCGTAATCTTATATCAAATGTTTTCGGCACGAGTCCACTAAGTGCATTTTTGTACTTAGCCCGCATTTTGTTTTTAAACGTGCGTGTTGAGCTCGGATGGTGATGATGGAGGATGTGTTGAGGAGTCCAGTGTCCTTGACTGTTTATTTAGAATTTGGTTTTCGCATGAATACATATCATCATATATGTATTCACACACTTTCCGCTACTAAACTCCGAACTCTTTTACTTTATGTCATGAACTATTGAGGTCCATCAGACCATGGTAATTCTTTGGGTCTGATGGCCTAAACCTTTAATCATCGATATTATTATCGAACCTATCGAGCATGCTAATTATCGCTGATATGTACCTCTATCTTAGTCTCGTCAGTCCCATAATACTATTCCTAGTATTAGTCACCTTCTAGTCCGGGTCGTCCGTAGTGGGGGCGTGACACAATTATCCAATAATTGTTCCTTAATTGTCTAGCATTATTTTAATGATGCATTATATAAAAATAATGCTCTTATTACATAAAATAATCATAGGAATTAATAAAACATAATTCCTTAATTGTTAGACTAAGTTTTCGATTCATCTCTAAACGTCGATGTTCTAATCGTCTCAAAACGATATTAATCTAATTGTCTCTAAATGCTCATAATGAAATCGTAGACACTTTATTTATTCCTTTGATAATAAGGAATTAAATTTTGAAGCTTCGTCACTTAGAAAATATCGTAAGACTAACTATCGAAATTTGATCGACGTTAGAATAATACTTTCGAAGGAAATATATAAAATATATTCCTTAATTCACTAATCATTAGTGAATATGCTATAAGAATTCTCATATAATGGATAGTTGAAATCGAGCTTCGATAATTCACTGTTTCGATTATTGAAATAGAAACCCTAATTCGCGATTTTTATTATCGCAATTTAGCTTTAAAAATTTCGGGATATTACAACTTGATCCTCTTCATTTATTATCTTGTTTTGTGTGAAATTTGATCCCACTTGATTCATCAATTACTCAACATAGCAAAAATAGCAAGAATTTCGTTCATATATATATATGTTCACGGCACTTTGAACTAAATTGCCAAACATTTTATTTTTCATGCTATAAATAGCTATATATCATAATATATGTCTTAGATGATAAATTATATCATAGGAAAAATAATTAGAGAGATTCATGGGTGAAAACCCTAATTTCGAAAATTAGGGTTTTTGAAATTGCTAACTTTATTCCATAATCATTCCTTAATTCTCTAGCATTGTTTTAATGCAAATTAATACTCTTATTACATAAAATAATCATAGGAATTTAAATATTATAATTCCTTGATCATTAGACTTATTTTTCTAATCGTCTCTAAACCTTGACGCTCAAACATCTCAAAACGTACATAATCGACCCATCTCAAATTGGTCGTAATAAAGTCGTAATCACTTTATTAATTCATTTCATTAATAATGAAATGTAATTCTAAGCTTCGACACTTAGAAAAATCACGTAATATTAACTTTCGATATTCAATCGACGCTAAAATATCACCGAAAGAATTTTATAAATATTTTCCTCGATTCACTAATCATTAGTGAATATGATATAATAATTCATTATATCATAGATAATCGAAATCCATCTTTGATAAGTTACTATTTCGATTATCGAGACGAAACCCTAATTTACAATTTTTTATTATTATCGTAATTAAGCGTTAAATCTTCGGGGTATTACACTATGTCCATGTCTCTAATCACGCGAGTGACATTTGTTTACCAAGGCTCCCATTCCTGGTATTATATCTACGTTCCACATAGATATTATAATCCAAATCATTTGTTAGAACCTTAGGCGATCCTAGGTCCAATTCTAAGTTTGAGCAACGCCTTCGACGGCCATAATTCTCATATAGGTGAAGAGATTTTTATTTCTTGATTCGTTTATGAATGATTTAGTTTCCTTTTTCACTTTATCAATCTCAGGAGCGTATCTCTCATACATCCTTATTGTATATCCTTTTCCAGAGAAATCCTTATACCGGCATTTAGCGCCATCATTTGCAATATCCTTTTAGGATATACATCGTTTCTTCTTAATCTTTATTGATTCATCATGCAATTTTGCATGGGATAAAATCCTTTGACCACTGGGCGCATTATACTTTTGCCTTGACGTCAATTATTTTTACCATTCTCTCGACATTCAATGGTTACTTCATTTCAGTGTCAGAGATACTTAATATCCCACTTTATTGATCGTCACAAAAGTATGAGGGGTAAGCTTTACAATTAGATTCACCTTAAGATCCTTCCTTGTGAATCTTTTCATTTGTTCTCTTGGATGCATTTCCTTTGCAAAGTCTATAGGAGCTATCTTGCTTGTTAATTACTAAAATACACAAGTCAAGCGTTTTGTGTCTAGATCACTTAGGGTACTAAGATTCATTTCAAATAATGAATCTGTTTCTTACTCTGCTTCTTTACTTCAAAAGAATTACCTTACTTATCGAAGTCATAACATCTATGAAGCTTATATCATATCATGAACTATCTCATGATTGTATAGCTCGTAATTTCTTCTGCTATTTTTTTACTTTTGTCCATTTTTATTGGACATGGTATCCGAAAGTAGTATTACTTTCATTATACTTCGGTTCTCACTTTCAGGACTAGAACCGTCATTATTGTCATATAGCTTGGTAAGGTAGTACATTCGTACACCATAACTTAAATTCCAAGCATATCATTACCATGTCTTGACTTTGGAAACATTTTCTCCATACGTGATTTACATGCTAGGGCTATCCTAGTTGTTCACATATCTCAATGATTATGATTCCTCAATCTCATTACCATTGGTTTAACCAAGTCTCCTATACTTGGAATCAATTTTGTTCAAGCATAACCTCATTAATTGAGGTATAAAGCGAGAGATTTATTATCTGAGATGCAATCATTTCTTTATATATCCCTTGAAAAGAATATTGTACATCTTCATTCTTTAGACATGTCCAACCTACTAATGAGGTTTTAAGGACAAACAACTATCTTAAAGATAAGTTGTTATCTTTCTCGTTATGACATAATAAGGGGAAATTATATCCCAAGGATATCATATATACTTTTCTTTACCTTTACTCTTGCACTCAATGCTAAAGAGTATCTCATTCATAACTTCATTATTATAACTGTCACATGAAGATATAACTTCACTATCATCAATACTGGTAATGTGACGACCCGTCTTCCCAAGGAAGTACGGATAATAAGGATCGTCACTGATATAATAATGCAGCGGATATATACATAACTAATCAATGTAATTAACAAAAGAACTACTCATAACGCATGAATTAAAAAGTGATAAGCTATCCAATACCAACTCAAGTCACATAAGGACTTGCCAAAAAGGTTCAAGGTTCAGAAATAACCCAATCAGGACGCAATTCAAGGAACGAGGTACGACCTCAAGTTCAATACGATAATGGAAAGCAGTTATAGTCAAGATACCAAAATAATATCAGAGTTAGGCAGCAATAACGTGTGGACATGCATATGACGATACATGCCCAAGGTTCTAGAAACATTTCTAATAAAGCATCAAATCAACTGACACTCTGCACCACCTCGCATCCATCATCAATCTTCGCTCAACCCGCACATCAAAACGAGACGCAGGCTAAGTACAAAAGTACTCGGTGGACTCATCACGAAAACATTTTCTTTATAAAAGTTATTGAACTGCCCACAATAGCACATGAGGATTTTGGTTGAAAGACTCATGCCTATCAAACATTTTATCATTTTCCAAAAGTGTCCGGTCGGACTATTTCATCCACGTTGTTCCATATCTGATCATTCATTCATTCGCGCACTATAGAGGTGGCCACCTACATGTACATAATCACCGTGACCGGTTGAGGTAGCTAACCTTAACACACAGTCACACGTGTACACAATCCAAGTTAGTCCTCAACTAAGTCGGATCCGATCGTTACCCTTTTTTAACGTTGGTGGACCAACACATTCTCATACCACGTTGGATATACCAACCTCAGATAGGATCACAACAAAACATAAATATTTTGGCAGTCAATAACGGTTCATGCAATAATATTTCATAAAACTTTTATAAATCATGCATTTAGGTACGCATAACATTTTGTTTCAAGAGAGCCCACCTCAAGAATTGTCCTTCCGAGTACCGCTAGCGATCCTCGTTGTTTTCGCCACGCCCACGCGGACCTTGTCAACGAAGAAATATAATTTAATACGTCATTCGCTTTTGGTAAGCATCATCAAGATTCGACAAACTCGATATCTTTTAAGTCTTAGATTTTCTGGGTTTTAGGGTTTTCGTTATCGATACGACTCAGTTAACAATCTATATGTCGTCTATTAGGTTCATCTCGCCATGACGATAAATGACACTTCGATGTTGCATTCTTTCCTTCCATTGATGTTTCTTCACGTCGTTTCGTATAATTTATGAATCCTAAGTTCATAACTAATCTTTGTCGTTTATTAACGCGTATCAACGATTTCGAGCTCCAATACCTCATTCATCACCATCATTTTCTCGCCGTGTTTCTCGCCCCACACATCCCACATATTCTATCAGAGAAACTCATATCTATAGTACACAATCAATAAAGGTTTCTTATAAATCAATCATCTTCTAACAATCGTTCTATAAATTAAAGTTGCTTAAAAATATTTTCTCAAGCATATACTTGACATAATCAACTCATTAATATTTAATTAAATCTTCAATTTAATTAAATAGATCCATAATTAAAGCTTAATTAACTGGATCAATTAAAAAGTCTAATAATATTTGATTAATCAATCAAATTAATTTAATTCATCTTAGATATCCATTAATTAAGATTTATTTCCAATCACACATTTATAACAATTTACATAAGGTTCATCTCGTTACATAAATAAATCACTTAAAAAGAATAATTCTCAAATTATCCCTTAACATAATTAATTAATTATGTTATTCAATTTCTAATAATTAGACTTTATTCAATCTAATGAATTTAATTAACTCACTCTAAATAATTTATATTTAGATTATTATTTAATTAATTAAGAATTAATCTCAAAATTTAATTACTAGAATTAAATCTAATATTTAATTAATAAAGAATTTGTTAAATCCTTAATGTAATTTAATGGATTATAGAAATAAATAATTCAAGTCCATTATCTATTTATTTACTTAGCCCAACATTTAAAATAAGTGTAAGCTCATCTTCAATTTAATTAAAAGCCCATATCAATTTAATCTAAAGACCCATCTTCCATTTATTTATTATTTATTGTTTCGTTACTTATTATTTCAGCCCACTGAATTAAACATAACTAAGCCCAAAGAAATAAATTTTCGGCCCAAAGGCATAAGGCCCAACAGAGAATAGGACAAAGCCAAAGCCTAGCCCATTTCGTTATTATTATCTAATTTCGGCCCAAAGCATTATTCAAAGGCCCATATCCCATTTTTCCGGCCCATAATCACAATTTATTCTCGGCCCAACACCAATTAATTTCGGCCCACAAAAGAAGAAGCCCAACAAAATAAATACAAAACATAAAAGTAAACCCTAGCAGAAGCCCTAGCCGCCCCCAATTTCGATCTCTCTCTCTGACTCACCACGCACACTCACATACGCTGTATGTCGCTTCCCCATGGTCGATCGCCATGTCGCCGGATTGGCGAGCCATGCCGCACCCTTCCTCTTCTTTCTTCTCTCATCTCACCTCATCACTCACGCACACTCACACGAAGCATACTATCGCCGCCATCTTCCTCTCTTTCTGCCGCCGCCGCATCGTCGTCTCCGACGAGTCATGGCGGCCGGCATATCGTCGGTCGTGAGCCACGACGTCGCCGCCGCGACCTCAGCCCCATCTCCCCTCTCGGTGAGATCATCACCGCCGCGCCAGACTGGCGCCATCGCCGTAGATCCGCCCGAACTCTTCCTCGCATCGCTCTGCTCCAGCCCAAGACTTCGCCGCCGCTCCATCTCGTTTCCTGACACCGCGCGGGCGTGGCTCATGCTCCGCCACCTCACCGTTGTCGACAGCCGAGCCCCAGTGGCTCGGTCATGGTTCACTCAACTCGCACACTTCCAGCTATAAATCGTAAATTAATTTGGTTCTTTCGTATATAGGTGTTTAACCTATTGTGGAACTTGTTGTATATGTTCTAATTTCATTTATGTTTCTACTTCAAGAAGTAATCGCACATAGCTCTATAACTAATATTTCATTTGTTTGATGTGTACGAATGTGAAGTTCGATGTTGCCGTGATAGGAATCCTAGTTATATATGTATGTATGTTTCTATGTTTTCAATGTAGGCTTAAGCATCAAATAAAATATTTAGGAGGATCAATGTAAACCTTAGTGAAAAACTTTGATTGTTGTATTATGGATATGTTGAGGGCCTTGAAGCTCTGTTCCATTTTCTCATCCATGGTGTTGTACCAGTTTGAGTAAGATGTATGGTGTGTAGAGAGATTTCTTCTTTCTTTCTATTTGTTTCTTTTCTATCGGTTGATGAATGTGTAGCAAAAGAATGAATGTGTAGCAAAACAAATTGAAGTGTGATATATGGGTGATTGTAGGGTAGGGTGATGATGAAGTTTTCACCAAAATAATGAGTATGTAGGGGAAAAGTGGAATATTTTGAGGAATAAAAATAATGTGGTTTGACTAGACCATATATCTCGTATAAAATATCGAGCTCGGTTTATAACTGTATTCGTTCTCCGACATTCGTTTAAATTTTCTCGTTCGAAAAAAAAATCGAAACATCGACGATTATAAAATTTAATAATCGCTCTAATTTTAAATCTCGATTTAGCTAAATAAATTAGTAAATCAAAGTTTTAATTTCTCGGGGTATTACAGGTAAGCCCATCAGGGGTCATTGCATCGATGTGCATCATAGGGGACAATATATCTGGTCTCATCGAGATCTTATCATCGAGATCTTGTTTACATCATCACTTCTTGATGCCTATCATCTTACTGATCTGAAACTTTTTGGTGACCAAAAATAAGTCAACCTACATCATACCCGATGTTTATCACTTGACTAATTCTCACTTAGGTGACAAGGTAAGTCAACCTTCATCATACTTGTTGGTCTCCAGGATTGAAGAAAATTCATCATGTCGGCTTTCAAAAGATATGGGTTCGTAATCCAACATAACATGTTTTACCATTTGAATCCATATGTTCTCAGATAATCGAATAATTGGGATCTAGGTCCCAAGACCGTAATGACGACTCATCGAGATTTCTTTGGTCATATGGGCTGGCTGGACCGTCACAATTATTTTCTCAGACACACAAGGATTTGGTTTCAAAAGGACACTTTAGAGATCTTTGAGTCATAAATTTTCTTTCAGAAACAATGAGACCCTCAAGTGATTTCTCAATTGGCACTAGGTCATAGAGTTTAAACTCAATGACAGAAATTGTGTAATGAGTAGAATTTGAAACCTCATATACTCGTATTAGGTCATCATCAAAGGTTCTCATGTACGTCATGGCTCGACTTGTACTACTGGAAATCTTACTTTCTAGCAACTTTCTAAGATTCTTATCGTACTGTAAAGTTCTCATTCTATAAAACCATAAACTAACTTCAACTGATTCTCATAAATTCTGCAGAAGGAATCATTGATTTTTTCCTGCTTAAGAAATAAAGTACATCGCGTTAGGAGTACGTAGGCTAAAACTATGCGTAAATCGGAGTTCAAACGGAGAACGGGTCAAACACACCGCAAAGGCGTAAAAGCCCGCCGAATTCATTCTTGTTTTGAAAACTCACATTGTTTTCGTTTAATCTTATGCTCGCTCCCATATCCATCCTTTTGTTTCGATCTCAAGTCTAACAATACTCACATCATTGAACTAACTCTTCGATTTATCTCATCAAAATTTTCTACCACATCGTGGTCTCTTCTTCCGTAAAATTCACAACACTTGAATCAATTTATTCTTCGATCACATTTCTATTTCGCTTTCTAACGAAAAGTCATAGTCAACTTGGAGTTTCATGCGTGAACGCCCAAATAAAGACTATACTCATGTCACTTATCGCATAAGTGACATTCATCATCTTGATATCTTTTTCATTTCGAGCTTAAATTTTCTTCTCGTTATTCATTTCGAGATTCTCATCTTCGATCACGCTTTTGTTCTTGGGAGGAATAAAATTCTCATAATTTATCCTTCTATGTTCCTTCAAACGGGATCATACGCCTTAAATGCCTATGTTCTTTGGGATAACATACCCATCATCATAAACAACTTTAAGATTTGAAATAAAATTTCAAATATTCATAACATAGCCATGTGTACTTATGTACTTCTTTGAATTTCAAGAATTCAACATATCATATTTGACATATAAATGTCCATTTTTGAGCATTTTCATACATTCATAACAATAAATCTTTATTGAATTTCATGAATTCAAACATTTCATTTTTGACATATCTTTGTCAATACTTTCTCGTATGACATTATCATAGGTTGGTAGCGAACCAACAACTTTCCTCTTCATCTCAACATCCTCCTCATAAACATCATCAAACATCATACGTTGGTAGCGAACCAACAACTTTCAATATCATTTCATCACTCTTCTCTTCACAGCATAAACTTCATTTGCAACATTTGCAATAACTTTCACATTCAATCAATTCTCATAACCTTCATTTTTCATGAAAAATTCATTTTTCACTTTCAAACTTTTCGTTTTCAAAACCGAGAAAATCATTTATCTAGCATACATCAAATCCTTTAAGTTTTCCTTAAATATGCAGTCCCATTCCTGCATATTGTTGGAATTGTAATATCCCGAAGAATTAAATGCCTAATTACTATATTTAAATTCGTGAATTGTGGTTTCACTAAATAATCAATTAATAATTTATCGAATAATGATTTCGATTAATTATGAGATAATGAATTCTAATTTATATTCACAAAGAATTGTGAATTAAGGAATAAAACCTTATAAAATGTTTCTAAAGATAATTTTAACGCCGATCGAGTATCGATAGTTAAAATTTTGAGAAATTTTCTAAGCAACGAAGCTTAGAATATAATTCCATTATTAATGGAATAATTTAATAAAGTAACTACGATTTTATTATGACCATTTTGAGATGAGTCGATAGTTAACGTTTTGAGACGTTTCAAACGTTATCTCAAAACGTTAACGTTTAGAGATGAATAGAAAAATGAGATTAATGGTCAAGGAATCATAGTATTTAAATTCCTATGATTATTATAAGTAATTAGAATATTATTTAGTATTAAAACAATGCTAGAATATTAAGGATTAATTATTTGAACAATGCACTAATTTTGAAAACCCTAATTCGAAAATTAGGTTTTCTTGCATGAAATTATACCAATAAATTTTCCTATGATATAATTTATCATCTAAAACATATATTATGATATATGTGTATATTTAGCATGAAAAATCAAATTTTAGTACATAAAGGATTGAAATAGTCGTGAGCTATTTAGTGTGCAATATTCACGCTATTTTGGAGCATGAATTGCTGTTGTGAATTAATTCATGCAAGTTATATATTTTACACAATAACCTAGTAAACTAATTGGTCAACCAAGTGGGAGTGTGTTAAGGCTTTATAGCCGATATTATGTCGAGAAATGGAGAAATAAGCTTACACACTACTCTTTGATGATGTATCAAATTTTGGGATAGAGTGTAAATTATGCACAAGCCTAATACACCAAAAATCTGAAAATTCCTTCTCCTATACACATATGTCGACGCAATGTGAAGAAAAATGGTAAAGCAAATTGTTTCTTCAAAAAACTTTATTTCATGCACTTACTTCTTGAAGAGATATTTACTTGATGATGTATTACATGTGAGTCACAAATAAATTGTCTTGCATGTGTGTGTGAGTTTAGAACCGAGAGAGAGAGAGAGATAGACTAAGTATTGATTCTTTTTGCATAAGTAGTAAAACAACTATTAAACAACACACTTTTGCTTTCAAAAACCCATCACTGTCGTAGCCTTTCCAAAGAAAAGAAATAAGTGTGTTCTTCATTCTCAAAGGCCAAAGCTTGATACTTAATCATCCTACCTTAAATCCAAACCGTTAAAAAGGTTAGAAATCGAACGAGCTTCGATTATACGTTAAAATTTCAAATTTGAATGGTTCGATTTTAATTATTAAGCATGTGTTCTTAATGAAAATTTAGCTAGCATGTCTTATTATTCATTAATTATGTCGAGCATGAAATATAAGTTTCATATTGATGTTTTATTTGGAAGATAAGTATGTTATGTTTAATTATCATGGTTACTGAAAATTTCTTGAACAATATAATGTTGAATTAATGATATAAGATGTTATAGGAGCTTGTAGTGATTTATTGAATTTTAAAAATCCTATGCTATATGATTCCATATTACCTAAAAAGAAAGGAAAATATAGTTTAATGTACAAATTTTATTTAAGTGTTATTATAGCATAATGTTGATCTATAGTATTAATTATGTATTACATGAATTTACTAAAATTTTTGGGATACATATGCTCAAATTGTTCAAAATGCCGAGAGCTATGAGCTTTGATTAAGGCATGATTTAATTGTGTTTAGATTAATGTAATGATGTAATGTTACTACACTATAGTGTATAAGCATAGTGTAATTTAATTGAAATTTTATAAAAATGTTAGTATATATGTTGGGTGAAACCGTGACCTTGAACAATATAAACATTGATGAAGAAATGAAATATGTTAGACTATAGGTTATAAATATGGTATAGATTAATGTTGGGGCCTTGTATAAATTAACTAGGATTTTAGAAAATTAATTGGGCAATTTTGCCTAAGAACCGTGGCCTATATGGAATAAATAAGTGATGCCCAAAATTTCTATAGTTAATATTAATGCATATTAGTGATACTATGATAAAATAGTACACTATATGAATTTAGAAGAATTTTTGGAAGAAGAATGAAAATATAAGCTTAAAATCGAAAGCTTATATACATATATTAAGGATTTTAAATCCTTAATATCAAGAAAAATAATACATTATATGTCTAGAAATTAATTTAGACATGTTAAGAATTTATGAAATTTTATAAACATAGAATACTATGTTTATTATTTAAACGTTATATTAAATAACGTTAGAAATGAAAAATAATGTTTAAAGAACGAGTTAATTAATATTTAAGAAAAATTTAATGAAGTTTATCGATTTGCGTGAAAAATCGAGAATTAAGACTTTATGAAAAGAAATCGATTGAAAATTGATTTATATTGAATTTAGATATTAAAATATGAAATTTTAAAGAAATTAATAAAGAAAAGTCAAAATGTCGACTTTTGAAATCAACGATGAAATACGCTCGAAAATACGCTAATACGTGTAAAACGATTATTTATATAAGGAAATCTCATTAGTGAGAAAAGATTTCATAATTGAAATCCTTGCCTCAAAAACGTAAATATCGTTAAACGCTTAACCTAAAAGGTTAAAATAAAATAGTCGAACATATCTCAAGCACGAGAAATGTTAGTTCAAAATACGCGATTGAATCGGCGATGAATTCGTTAAGGAATTCAAATTATATTAGAATAAGTTATCAAAGTTTATTCTAAACTTTGAAAATCTCGAAAAACGCGACCAACGATCGCTTTTACGTAAAGCGTAGAAGTCGACGACGACTGACGCAAGAAGAAGAATCAAAATTTGACGATCAAGAAGTCCGGTGGGCTTTACTATACTCAAAATGATAAAATGCTTACCAAATGATTTTATTTACGATGCTTATATCAAAGAACGATGATAAAATGTTTATGAAATTACCGCCAAAATGTTTATGTTTTATGATGTATCCTATCCATGAACGAATGAATGTTGTTGGGTCATTCCCAACTTATGAATGAAATCGATTCGATCCTATGCCGAATGCTTATACCGGCTAGGTTAACGGTACACAAGAAAATAGTGATCGTGGAGTGTAAGGACAATGCACGCCGGTCACACGACGCAGAGTGAGGCCTCCTTCACGACGCTAAATTATAAAGATATGAAAAGGGTAAGGACATGGATCATACATGCAAGTAAAATGTTTGGCCAAGCGATGATGTTTATGAACCGATGAAAATGATTTAGTAAGCATAAGGCATTTCAAGTAAAACCCTTATGTTTACCATGAAGTGGCAATGTAATTTAAATACGATAAAATGTTTCGCATGAGTCCACCGAGTGTATTCTTGTACTCACCGCATGTTTGTTTTAAATGTGCAGTCGAGTCGTTGATGGTGATGATGGAGGTGTTGAGAAGTCCGAACGCTTTTGAATGTTAAGCTAGAAACCTGGGCGCACGCCGCCATACGTGTATTCACATGCCTTCCACCGTGTTTGAACAATGACCGCCAATATTATGCTTATGTCTCAATGTTAATAGTTTAAGTCCTTCGATCGCTGGTATTCTTTCGATCCGATGGCCTAGCTTTCCTTGTACATTGTGTTATTAATGTATATTATGGTTGAATTGTCTTATTGTGAGGGTTTTATGTCTTTGAAATAGCTTTCATGAACCCCACCATCGCTCCTAGTATTAGTCCTCTTTAACCGCCTTTAGGATTATGGGTCACATAGAATCCTTTGAGCTTTCCTTAAATATACATCCCATACCGCATATTGTGGGAATCTCTTTTATTTCAAAACTTTTGCGAAGAAAACATTTCCATCCTTTTCACTTTCGACTTTTCATTTCAAAACTTTGAAGAGAAATCATTTACCTCATTCCGGTTGAGCTTGGTGTGATGGAGTGTTGAACATAGTCAGCTGATCTCTAGAAGTCTAGTGACTCAATCTAGACTCAACTCGAAAGGAGGTTTTGGATTCAAAGAGCGAACCGCCTCGATACCATTTTGTAATGCCTCTAATCCTAAGGACGGATTAATGAGGATCAAACTTGGAACAATAATTACAGAACATTAAAGATAACTTATCAAAGGATTATGAAACAAACATCATGTGAACTAGGAAGTTTCAACCCTTATATACAAGACACACATAATTTACATATAGAAAGGCTACAAGTTCTTAACCAAAAGGTTCACTGATCTCGATGGATTTAACTATCAGGATCAAAACATAAACATAGTATTCTTATTGCAATAGAAGCATGTGAATACACATACGACGATGTGCAT
Organism: Salvia rosmarinus; assembly: GCA_036937905.1. Classification (NCBI taxonomy): domain Eukaryota; kingdom Viridiplantae; phylum Streptophyta; class Magnoliopsida; order Lamiales; family Lamiaceae; genus Salvia; species Salvia rosmarinus. The sequence goes on along the minus strand of CM072820.1, from coordinate 33,755,319 downwards.
TCAAGGTTTCTAACATCTTATCATCAAAATAGCTCGACTACTCAACACGCCCATCCACCATCCGCTCAACTCGCACATTTAAAACAACATGTGGTCGAGTACAAGAATGCACCTCGAGCTCATGCCAAAACATTTTATCAATTTAAATTACATCGCCCCATCATAGTAAGATACAAGTGGTTTTGTTTTAAAAGACCTCGCACTTACGAAACATTTAATCATTTCATAAATAGTTGTCTGTCGACATATTTTCCTTGTATGTATGATTCATATCCTTCCTTTCCTCATATCATTTACATTAACGCCGAGAAGGACGCCCCCTCTACGTCGCCGTGACCGACCGCCGCATTGTCCTTACAAATTTCAAATACCATTAAGTGTACACGTTAATCCTAGCTGTATAAGCCTTCCCAAGCATAGGATCCGAATTGATTTCATTCATAAGTTGGTAGCGAACCAACACATTCATCACATTCATGGATAGGATACGCATATAAAACATAAACATTTTGGGCGTGTAATTAAATAAATCATTTCATTATCATTTCTTGCAAAATAAGCATCGTGAATAAACCATTTGATAAGCATTTATCATTTTGAGCATAGTAAAGCCCACCGGATCGCCGATTATCAAAATATGGTTCCCTTTTCTCATCTCTTGCTCACGTCCACGTCCAACCTTTACGTAAAAACTATTTTAGTACGTCGGTCACGTTTTTCAAGAACATCAAAGTTTAAATAAACTTTGATAACTTTTAAAATAATAACTTGCACCCCTTAACTAATTTTAATATGTCGTTTCAACGCGTATCTTAACTAAATATTTCGCATTCGATAGAGACGAATGATCTACTTATCTCATATTAACCATTTAGGTTAAACGCTCAACGATACTAACGTCTTTTGATAAAATGATTTCAATTATGAAATCTTTTCTCACAAACGAGATGTTCTCATAAAATTAATACGCTTTTACACGTATTAGTGTATCTACTCAACGTATTTAATACTTTTAATCATAAGTCAACGTTTTGACTTTTCTCAACATATTTTATAACTAATTTCTATATAAATCGATTTTCAATCGATTTCTTTTCATGAAACCCTAATTCTCGATTTTCACGCTAATCAATAAACTTGATTAATATTTGCCTTTAATATGAATTAACTTATTCATTATACCTTATTTTCATTTCTAACGTTATTTAATATAACGTCACCGTAAACATAGTATACTATGTTTATAAAATCCCATAAATTTTAATATGTCTAAAATAATTTCTGACATATAATGTATTATTTTTCTTGATAAAAAGAATTTAAAACCTTTAAATCCTCTATAATAGCACACGGCCTTCTTGCTAAAATTTCTTAAACTTTTCCAAAAATTCCTCTAAATTCATATAGTACTCTATATTATCATGGGATCATTAATATGTATAAACATTAGCTATAGAAAATTTGGGCATCACCTATCCCATTTCTATAGGTCACGTTTTTTTTTCAAAAATAACCAAACAATTTTCTAAAATTCTAATAAAATTAACAAGGCCTAAACATCATTCTAAATCATTAATACATCATAATATTCATCAATATCAACTCACATATCATGTATCCATTCTTAAGCATTCTCGAAAATTTCTAACATATGAGCATATATTTTCTAAAAATTCTAATAAATTCACATAGCACTAAATCAATGCTCTAGATCAATAATATGCTAAAATATTACTTAAATATAATTTGTACATTAACATATAAATTCTTTTTCATTTCGGTAATATTAAAACACATAGCATATAAGTTCTAAAAATTTCCAATAAATCATATTGGGTTCCCTTACTATTATACATCATTAATCCATCAATACTTGCACCATAAAAATTTTCGGTAGTCACAATTAATTCATAACATAATTTACTTGCACTTAATTCATAATATATGAAGCATATGCATTATACTATACATTATTAGTGAACAATAAACATGCTAGCATAATCATTTCCATTTTTTTTCTTAAGGACATAAGTATATAATTTAAAATCGAACCATTGAAAAATTAAAATCTTAACGTATAATTGAAGCTCGTTCGATTTCTAACCTCTTTACCGGTGTCGATTTGTTGTGAAAGGATTTAATATCAAGGGATTTGGCTAGTAAAATGATGAACACACCAAGTTTTCTCCTCAAGAAGCTCACGGTTCTTTTAGTTTAGGAAGAGTAAATGGTTTGTTTTGTGTTATCCAAAGCTTAAGCAATTTGAATCAATATAACACTCCAAACTCTCTCTCTCTCGGTCCTCTCACAACACAATCAAGACAAATATTTTTATTACTTTGTGACTCACCAATTTAGGATGTCACCCAAGTAAATGTTTCTTACACACATTTTGAACAAATCAATTTGATTTAACTCCTACACCCCTAAGAGCCGTCGGCTCCCTCTTAATTGCAAAGGATGGTTTTTAATTTTTCTTGTCTTATACACCATAAATAATATCTACACTCTTAAACATGCAAGCAAATCAATTTACAAAGAGTTGTAAACATTCTTCTTACCTCCCAAGTCAACATTATCGGCTAACACACACACAAATGGCCTTCCACTTGATACTCAATTTAATTTACTTGGTAAGTGTGTTAATAATATCCCACTTGGTTCAACACAATTTGGAAGGTCACAAAAATTCATTCATTAAGCTTAACACTTATATATATTCATGGCACTTTTGGGATTTTAATGCCCAACATTTGATTTTCTTGCTATTTATAGATATATATATATCATAATATATATCTTAGATGATAAATTATATCATAGAAAAATAATTAGAATGATTCATAGGTGAAAACCCTAATTTCGAAAATTAGGGTTTTCGAAATTGTTAACTTTATTCAATAATCATTCCTTAATTCTCTAACATTATTTTAATGATAAATAATGTTCTTATTACATAAAATAATCATAGGAATTTAAATATTATAATTCCTTGATCATTAGACTATTTTTCTAATCGCTCTAAACGTTGACGTCAAACGCCTCAAAACGCTCATAATCGACCCATCTCAAATGGTCGTAACAAAGTCGCATCGACTTTATTAATTCATTTCATTAATAATGAAATTTAATTCTAAGCTTCATTACTTAGAAAGATTCACGTAATATTAACTTTCGATATTCAATCGACGTTAAAATATTACTGCCGAAAGAATTATATAAACTATATTCCTTGATTCACTAATCATTAGTGAATATGATATAAGAATTAATTATATCATAAATAATCGAAATCGAGCTTTGATGATTTATTATTTTGATTATCGAGACGAAACCCTAATTTATGATTTTTATTATCGTAATTAGGCTTTAAATCTTCGGGGTATTACAATGTTATATGAATTTATAAGAAATTTTGGAGAAGTTTTGAAAATTGTTTGAAGAAGGCCGAGAGTTATTGAGTATGAGGACTAAGGTTTTAAATCCATTATGTCAAGAAAATCACATATTATGTGCTTAGAGTATGTTTCAGACCTATTGAGTATTTATGGGATTTTAGAAACATAGTATACTATTTTTACAGCGAAACGTTATGTCAAATAACGTTAGATGTGAAAAATCTGAGATTTATGATTATATGATAAGAAATCGATTGAAATTCGATTTAGATTGAAGTTTGTTAACATATATGTGAATAATTCGAAGATGTGTTAAGAAAAGTCAAAAACGTTGACTTAAAGTCTAAACGTATGAAATACGTTGAATAAATACACTAATACGTGTAAAACGTATTAATATATGAGAATATCTCATTTGTGAGAAATGATTTCATAATTGAAATCATTTTTATCAAAAGACGTTAGTATACGCTCAAAGTTTAACCTAAATGGTTAATATGAGACCGTAGATCATATTACGCCTCTATCAAGCACGAAGTTATTAGTTAAGATATACGATGACAAGACGATTAAATTAGTTAAGGGATGCGAATTATTACTTTATAAGTTATCAAAGTTTATTAAACTTTGATGTCCTCGAAAACGGATCGACGTACTAAAATAATTTTTACGTAAAGGTTGGACGCGACGTGATCATGGCGTAGAAAGAAAACTAATTAAGAAATCTTACGATCGTGGGCTTTACTATACTCAAAATGATAAATGCTTATCAAATGATTTATTTACGATGCTTATTTTGCAAGAAATGATGAGGAAATGATTATTTAATTACCTGCCCAAAATATTTATGTTTTATGTATGTATCATATTCATGATCGAATGATGCATATTGTCGGGTAGCTCCCAACTTATGAAATATTTGAATTGTGATCCTTGTTAGTACCGCAGGATGATTGAGAATTCGTATCCTGTGCCGGAGTGGCAAGGATTTTGTGCACTATTTTGTGACGGTGTGCTGAAAGGGTGCTCGGCCGGTCACGGCGTCCGTAGGAGGAGGCCTCCTCTCCGACGCGAGATGATTTTACGAGATGATTTTATGAGATGAGTTATGGAAATGTTGATGAATGGAAAGGATATGGATCATACATACAAGGAAAAATGCTTGGCCAAGCGACGTTTATGAAAATGATGAAAATATTTTAGTAAGCAAAAGGTCTTCAAATAAAACCCTTTGTGTCTTACCATGATGGGGCAGTGTGATTTAAAGATGATAAAATGTTTCGGCATGAGTCCACTGAGTGCATTCTTGTACTCAGCCCTGCATGTTTGTTTTAAATGTGCAGTTGAGCGATGATGGATGGAGGTGTGTTGAAAATTTAATCCTTTTGATAATGATATGTTAGAAACTCGACTACACATCGTCATATGTGTATTCACACGCCTTCCGCCGCAATAGAACTAAGTTAGCTTTTGATGTTGACAATCGATTACCTTCGGATCATTCAATTCTCGTGTTAAGAATCAGAGGTCTCTCTCCATATGTAAATTATGTATATCTTGTATATAATGGTTTAAACTTCTTAGTTTACTTGAATTTAGTCCCACAATTCTATGATTAATTATCTTTCATGTTCCATAATTATCGCTCCAAGTATTAGTCCTCGTTAATCCGTCCTTAGGATTAGAGGGCTGTCACATAGTGGTATCGTAGCTGTTCGCTCTTTGAATCCAAAATCTCCTTCAAGGTTAAGTCTAGATTGAGTCACTAGACTTCTAGAGATTAGCTGACTATGCTCAACACTCCATCACATCAAGCTCAACTGGAATGAGGTAAATGATTCCTTTTCAAAAAGTTTTGAAAGTGAAAAAGGATGGAAATGATTTTATTCGCAAAAGTTTTTGATAAAAAAAAGAGATTCCCACAATATGCAGGTATGAGACTGCATATTTAAGGAAAGCTCAAAGGATTCCAACAATATGCAGGAATGTGACTGCATATTTAAGGAAAACTTAAAGGATTTGATATATGCTAGATAAATGATTTTCTCGGTTTTGAAAACGAAAAGTTTGAAAGTGGAAAATGACTTTTCAAGAGAAATGAAAGTTATGAGAATTTATTTAAAGTGAAAGTTATTGCAAATGTTGCAAATGAAGTTTTATGTTGTGAAGAGTTGAAAGTGATGAAATGATATTGAAAGTTGTTGGTTCGCTACCAACATATGATGATATGATGATGTTTATGAGGAGGATTGTTTGATAATGTATATGAGGAGGATGTTGAGATGATAAGGAACGTTGTTGGTTCGCTACCAACGTATGATAATGTCATACGAGAAAGTATTGACAAAGATATGTCAAAAATGAAATGTTTGAATTCATGAAATTCAATAAAGATTTATTGTTATTAATGTATGAAAATGCTCAAAAATGGACATTTATATGTCAAATATGATATGTTGAATTCTTGAAATTCAAAGAAGTACGTTAGTACAAATGAGCTATGTTATGAGTATTTGAAATTTTATTTCAAATCTAAAAGTTGTTTAAGATGATGGGTATGTTAATCCTTGAGCATGTTTGTGCACCTGTGAATCCTTGTAAATCCTTGTGAGTCTTGTGCACCTTGAGCATGTATATTCTTTCGAACTGATTATGTCTTGAGAATCTATGTTTATAGCGTCAGTCGTTTGACTCTATTTTGAGAATACAAATTATGGAGTCAGTTGTTTGACTCTATTTTGAGAATCTGAGTTATAGAGTCAGTTGTTCTCAAGAGAAGCTCAACATTTCGATTCCATCATCTCTAGCTCACCAGGTAAGAGCTTATGATTATGATTATCATTGAGCATGTGCTTTATTGAATGAAATGAGTTGATGTTGAGTATATGCCTTATTAAAAGAATTGATACATGTGAATGTATGCTTGAAATGAGTTATTGCTTATTGAGCTAAAATTGAGAAGATATCATGAGAAAAGACGGCAGAGCAACATGAGTATGTTTTTCTGCAAGTTTTTGAGCATTCTTTTTATCTAAGATGGTAAGGACCGTCCGAACAGCTCGGAAAAGTACGGCTCGTTTGTCACCATCAGCAAGGATCCGAGAGCGCTTCTATCTGTTTATGCCAGATGAGCAGCGCTTACCTTGGACGAATTTTTCGCTCAATTCCATCGCTTGTGGAGAGATACATCTTAGCACGGCATATCGGGACTAGATGGAATACTCCAATTGATTTTTTTTATCGCCTAAGGAATGGCAAGATTGGGTTGCTGCTATTGCCATTAATTACATTGAGTCTATTTTCGTAGCTTCCGAGCAAGTCGATTTTCCTGCACTCCTAGTTACCATCGCCTCAAGATATGTGTACTGAGCCTTCCTATTGATTCATTTTCCGTTGTTGATTTTATTTCACTGTTCGTCACTCCAGCTGGTTGGTGTCCTTCCTTTCGCTTTTGATGATAATGAGGATCTTGAAACCATTGATGTTGATTCTTCTATTCTCGAGTATGACGCCAAGATCTTTACTCTAGAGATAGAGTCATCTTTACCGATACTCGCTTTTTATACCGAGTCTTGTAGATCCTACACAGTTGATTATTCTTATCTCGACATCGAGATGTTTCCTATTAACCTAGATTGGTAGGGTCAGCCTTTCACATCTCTTGAGATCTCTACATCGATTAAGTCTATTCCTTTTTCTCATGTTCCTGAGACTTCTTGTTTAGAGGTCCCAGAAGAGACTCAAGCTAGTTCATTGAGACCTTCAGGTGTCTCAAATTCTTTCATGTATGAACATGAGTTTTCACTAGTTGTTGGCACAGCACAGCTACAACCCCTAGATATCAGTCAAATGCCTTTTGTGACTGATCCTGATATCCTTTACCCTGGAGTAGTTCCCTTGTATTCATTTCCCGAGCGTGCTATTGATCCGCTATCTCCTGAGATTGAGAAAGATGTAAAAATACTAGACTCCAATGAAGCCGTTGATGGCAGTGAAAATGGAGTAGAAGAGATTGAAGAAGGAGATAATGATGATGATAGCAATGACAGCCTTTTGTGGGCAGAGTGAAGCTAGTAGCAGCAAGAGTGGAAGCTGGCAGTTTGTAGATAGTATGGATGCACATATATGTATATATGTGTATATATATAGACTAGTGATGCCTATAGGTACCTTGTGATACGGTAGCGTGCTAGAGAAGCCGTACCGGATGTGCTTTTGCTCGAGATACCAAAGCATCTATATGCCTGAAAACCTTCAATTTGCAAAAGTTTTCCCAACTTTTGTGAATTTCCTGAAGAAGAAGAACAAGAAAGTGCAAATTCTCCTCAAGATTCATCTGTACCTTCTCCTCCTCAAACAGAGTGTAGAATTGCAGATCTTTTTCTGCGTCAGAATCCTCCATCTTTCAATGGAGTTGGTAGTCCAGCTGATGCTGAAGAATGGGTTCGCTTTGTAGCGAATTTTTAAGTTTTTGGAGTGCTCTGATCGAGAGTGTCTCCTATGCATATCCTTCCAGTTAAAAAAAGGGTCTGCAGATTCCTGGTGGGAATCACGTCAGAAAATTCTTTCTCCTAAGCAATTGGAAAATTTTAAGTGGGAGCAATTCAAGGGAGAATTGTATGAAAAGTATATACCTCGAAGTTACCGCAAACAGAAAGAGATTGAAATTACGAACCTGAAACAAGGCAGGAAGACTGAGGCAGAATATGATAGTGAATTCTGTAGTCTATCCCGTTATGCTCCTGTTAGAGTTGAGACAGATGAGAAAATGGCAGAATTGTTTCGTGCTAGATTACGCCAAGAGATCAGAATCATTTTGGCAAGCCAACCTCCAACGTCATATGCAGAAACGTTAAATCATGCATTGGACATGAATATGGAAATGCTACCAGACAAAGTGTTGCTAGATCCAAATCTAGTACCTTTCTAGATTCAAGCCATCAAGATTGCTTCACGATCGTATAAAGAATTTGGGAGAATAAGACCTTCCCAAATAAGAAACGATGGCGTGCCAAGTCGGTTACGTGAGACAATCTTTCCCAAGTCAGTCAAGAATGCAAACGAGTCCCAAATGTAACAAAGTACATTCTCGAGTTTGCAGACGGGGAAGTAACAGTTGTTATGCATGTGGACAAGTGGGCCACTATGCAAGTAATTTCTGAACCGTTAGAGAACAACTAGTGACGGAGGAAAGCAGAAACAGTTGAGATAGATGCAATCAATGAAAGTCGTAAGTGGATATCCAAAGTCGCCGTTTCGTCAGATCGAGATGCCACTACATCAACCGCAACCACAACCTTCGTCGTCACCACAATCGTAACCGTCACCGTCGCCGTCGCCGTCGCCGCAGCCGCAACCACCGTCGCCTCGACCGTACTAACCTCTATATCAAAGTGCATACGCCCCCTCTTAAAAGCAATCTGAGAAGAACGCCAGCAACTTGGCAGGTATGGGTACATTGAAAGGTGTACCTATCAAAATCCTTTTCGATACAGGAGCTTCGCATTCTTTTATTTCGACATCATGTGTAGATGTTCTTAAGCCCAACAGCGAACGGCGCACAAGATTTAAGTGAGCTTACCCGTTGGGTGGAGCTACCGTTATCATGCATGAATGTTAACCTAGATTTCGAACTAGGGTCCCTTAAGCTTAGAGCGAGATCGCTGCAGCTGTTGCACATGAAGGACGTGGATCTTATATTAGGAATGGATTGGTTGACAACGCTTTATGCAACGATATGATGCGAGCAAAGAGAAATAGCGTTTCAGCCACCAAGAAGAGAACCTACCTATTTTATGGTATTGAGAAGAGAAGAAGCCATGTTCCTATGATTTCAGCCTTACAAGCCGAGAAGCTGATGAAGAACGAGGAAGCTTGTGCTTACCTTGTATATCTGAATGTCGATGTCAAGTCCGAGAAGATGGTAGGAGATGTACCCATGGTTAGAGAATTTCAGGATGTTTTTCCGAAACATTACCAGGGCTACCTTCGGACAGACAATTAGAGTTTTTCCCATTGAGTTAGAACCATGATCAACACCTGTTTCAAAAGCACCTTATAGAATGGCCCCAAAAGAATTGTAGGAGTTAAAGATCCAATTGCAAAAGCTTTTGGACCTAGGTTTTACTCAACCTAGTGTATCTCCTCGGGAAGTGCCAATTCTGTTTATCAAAAAGAAGGATGAAACTCAAAGGATCTGTATTGATTACAGAGAATTGAACAAGTTAATCTTGAAGAATAGGTATCCTTTACCCGTGATCAAGACTTGTTCGATCGGTGAAAAGTCAAGTGTTTTCTCAAAGATCGACTGAAGTCAGAGTTCAGAATAGCCCGCCAACCCTAAATACGGATTAGCGTGGATCATATCGATAAACGGGATTAAGTAATGAATAATGACATGGATCACTGAACGGTGTGGCATATATTGATAACATTTCTAGAGCTTCAAGTGTTTGAGGTTTAACAAAACATAACATACATAAGACTTCATAATCTAGAAGCGGAAAACATGTGAAGTACACATGTGACGATGTGTATTCAAGGTTCTATTATCAGCAACGAATGACCTGACTGCTCAACACTGCGCCATCCCATCGATCAGCTCAACCTGCACATTTAAAAACAAACATGCGGTGAGTACAACTAATGCACTCGGTGGGCTCATTGCAAAAACATTTTATCAACTTTAAATTACATCGCCTTCCGAGTAAGACCTTAGTGGTTTTATTGAAAAGGCCTTGCGCTTACTAAAACATTTTCACATTTCTCAAAAACGTCGCATGCGCAAGCATTTTCTCTTTGTGTATATGATCCATATCACTTTCTTATAACTTTTCTCATATAACTTTCTCTTTAAACGCCGTAGAAGGAGGCCTCCTTCTACGTCGCTGGGACCGGCCGAGAATTGTCCTTTCGGCACACAATCCACCTTAATGCGCATGGGCCCTCGCTAGAATAGACCAGAATTCATCCCTCTAAGACAGACCCGATTCAACCTCCAGGCTAGGAATAGACCAGGAAATTCATCCCTCTAGCACAGGATCTGAATTCATTCTATAAAATTGGGAGCGACCCAGTTGGGAGTGACCCAACAACTGATTCACTTTCATAGTTGGCTTGCCCAACAACTGATTCACTTTCATAGTTGGCTTTCCCAAAAACATGATAGGATTCATACACAAAAACTTAAACACTTTGGGCAGGTAATCATCTCATCATCATTTCTCAACAGAAATACTGTAAATAAATACTTTTCATTTGTAGAAAGCAAATAAATAAAAGAGTTTTCGAGTAAAGCCCACCTGGTACAAGTATGCTTCTCAACGATTTCCTTTCTAGGTCGAATGCTCAAGTCCACGTCCCACCTTAACGTAAGAACTATTTTAGTATATTGGTCACGTTTCGATGGAGACGAATATCGTCTAACGTCCTATAAATCAAATAAGGCTAACGTCGGACTTATTTTGACGTTCCCTAATCAAAATGACGTCGATTATGAAATTGCTCATTTTATAAGAGATATTCTATTTCTTTAGCACATAATGTACGTTTTAATGTACTTACGTATCGTAGTTACATTGTTACTAAACGCATCTACGTCACATAGATCACGACATTCAATTACGTGCCTTTTGACCTGGTCAACGTTTTGGTCAACATTTTGACTTTTGGTCAACAATTTGACTTTGATCAACATTTTAGTCAACATTTTGACTAAAGTCAACATTTTGACTTTTTAATACTATATATGTATTTTCGATATTTTATGTACAATTCCAGCTCTAAAAATTCACATAAAATCATAATATGTTTAAAACATTATTTTAGGACATATTATACTATTATACATGATAAAAATAAATTTATAACATTAATACACATAACCTATAGTTTTCGAAAATTTCATTTTAACTAAGCAAACATTTTTCAAAAATTCCAATTAAATCACATAACATATAATCATCTATAAGCATCCTTACTATAATTTTTTATTTATTTATTATGAACTATTTAATAAAATTTTCCTAAGTCATATTTCGAAAATTTTGACTTAGGTCAAAATAATTTTTAACAATTCCAATAAATTCATACAACACTATATTATGAATCTACACTATCAATATGCTATGATAACACTTAAACACGGATTATATCACAACATAATATCATGTTCTAATATTTTCGAAAATTATAAACTTATGTACTAAAGTTTTCCAAAAATTCTACATAAAATAATACAAGCATAATTAATACCCTAGATCATGATTTCATGCTCAAATCAACAATTAAAAATCATAATCATCAACATATCATGGTCACATGTTTTCGGTCCACATATTAAATTTAATAGCATGCTTAATTTTGTGATATAATCATAATACATGCTTAATAATATCATATAAACACAATATCTAAACATCTTAGCATATGATATATAATTTTCGAAAATTACCCAAACAACTTAAGCTTATAACATGAAATCTAACGGATGAAATTCAAAAATTCTAGCATGTATATAAAGCCCGTAAGATTTCTAACCTTTTAATCGGAGTCGATTTAATCGACGAAGGTTTATTTGAACTAAGTTTTGGGAAGAACAAGTGATGAACTCTCTCCTATATTTTCTTAAAATTTTCGGTGCTCATAATAACAAATGAGAAAGAAATTTTGATCTCATACCATATTTATAGAATTTTGCCACTTGCACATAATATCACATAAATCACAACTAATCCACTTGCATATTAATGCCCAATGTTCGGTCCATATGACCTTTACTAAAGACAAATTTCATTAATTATTTTACACTTTATTATATCACACATTATCACATAATTAATACACCCTACATATCACTTTCAACAAGTTGCAAAATCCTACTTTAATTCATGAAGATTTCGTCCATCTCAACAATAAAAGTTTCCCACTGTGTTTTTAATGATTCTCTTCATTAATTATTATCTTACATCATATACTAATTTAATGTATTTTATTATCAAAGAGTAACTATCATAGAACAAGAAAATTTGACAATTTATGTATACATATATATAGATATGTCGGCTACATTAATAGATATAGAAGACAATTTCATTTTGTATTGCTCTTCATTTAATGAGTCCTATGTGTCCTTATCAAGATTAGTCTATCAAAATACTTTAATAAACATCCAACTGAAAAGTCAACAATTACAACTTCATTTATTTTCAATAATGCCATGTCTTTATTTTATCAAACAAAATTTAAAATCCTATCTCTTAATCCACCTATGGATCGGCCACCATATGTAATATTAGATAAGATTTGATTTTGTCTTTTCTTAGTACATTAATTAAATGTCATTATCAACACATAAGCCGCCACTTTCATTAGCTTTGAAAATTCTTATGTTCACACTAATTTGCTTCAACAATTTCGGCTACCACATGTACAACATATTCAACTTTAATAAATATCTCACACCTTCATTAATTACACCTCTACATTATAATAATTACAAATCACTAACAAGAGAATGGAAATTGTCTTCACTTATATATTAAGGGATAATTTTCGGTCATCTTGTAACAAAGTTTTACACATTTCAATTTCTTGTAACTTATAGATAATATATATATAGCTATGTGACATATTAAAACCTTAGATGATGAATTAAATCATAGAAAAATATTTAGAACAATTCTAGATCACAAAACTCTAATTTCGAAAATTAGGGTTTTCGAAATTAGCTAAATTGTTCAATCTTTATTCTTTAATTCTCTAGCATTATTTTGATGATAAATAATGCTCCTATATTGTAATATCCCGTAATTTTAATACGTAATTACGATAATATAAATCGTAATTAGGGTTTTAAGCTCGATAATTAAAATCTTAATTAGTCAGCACTTGACTTTGACCAAGCATAATTGGATAATTTCTATGTGATATTCACTGAAGCTTAGTGAATTAAGGAATATAAGTTCTGATATTCCCTCGAACGTAATGTGCTAACGTCGGATAAATTCGACAGTTATGTCTTACAGTATTACTAAGCAGTTAAGCTTAAATTCAAAATTCCTATTATTATGGGAATAAATAAGGTTGTTACGACTTTATTTTGAACGTTTAGAGATAATTCACCTATGAGAATTTTGAGACGTTTCAAACGTCGGTTTTTAGAGATGAGTCGATAACTCAGTCAAATGATCATGGAATTATAAAATTCAAATTCTTTTGATTATTTTATGATATAAGAGCATTATTTATCATCAAAATAATGCTTGGGAATTATAGAATTTAAAGCCCCAATAATTAGGGTTTCGAAAACCCTAATTTTCCAAAATTAGGGTTTTGTGAATGTAAATTATTTTAAATATTTTTCTGTGATTAAATTCATCATTTAGGGATTATAATATGACACATAGCCATGTCTTAGCTATTTATTACAAGAAAATAAAATATTTAGCATATGTAACCCTAATTTTCGAAAATGTGAGCTTATAGTATTAATTAATTTTAATTGCTATCCAATTATGGTCCTATGATAATTTTTACATTAAAATGATATTATTAAGGATAATATATAGTATTATATCAAGTGGCACAAGTGGGGGGACACTTGTGCAAGTGGACGAAATTTTTAAAGATTGTGATAAGATTTTATAGGATAAGGTTTATCCTATAATTAATAAAAGGCTATGAGTTGTACCTTATCATGTATTAGGTGTAAAGTAGTGATAGTTAACAAATTGAACAAGTAATCTATGGAATTCTCTAGTAAATGACCGAAAATCATGAATAAAATAGGAAGAAAATGATTTGTTTTCACACTATATAATATTAACACATGTGTAGTTGAAATTGTTGACTATTCAACCATGACCATATTATATAATAATAAGATAGTATATTACATGAAAAAAAAAAAATCAAACCCTAAGCTAGATAAGGATCGAAAATACACATGTGCAAATACTATGTGATAAGCATTATCCAAAGCATTTATTAAGTGATAAGGTGATAATATAAAGTATTAAAAGGATAAGATAAGATAAGATATGACAAGATAAGGATAAGATTTTGTGCAAGTGTGTACTAGATATTTTCAAAAATAATAATTAAAAACAAATGGCCTAAGTCTATAAATACCTCATGAAGGCCTTCATTTCTTCATCACATACCAAAGTTTCGAAAAAAATAGGAAGGAAAAGAGAGAGAGTTCACCTTGTTCAAAAATTCCAAACTTAGATCATATAAACGACGCCGATCAAATCCGTACCGATATAAAGGTTAGATTTCTTACGAGCTTTGTATATACGTTAGAATTTATGTTATAAGCTTAGTTCTTATATGATATTTTCGAAAATTTTAGATCTTATGCTAAGATGTTTAGAATCATGTTTATATGATATTATAAAGCATGTACTATGATTATATTACCAAGTTATACATGTTATTAAATTCTAAGAAAGGACCGAAAACTTGAGGGTACCATATGTTGATGATTATGATTTTTAATGGTTGATTTGATCATGAAATAATAATCTAGGGTATTAAATAAGCTTATATGAATTTATGTAGAATTTTTGGAAAACTTTAGTACCTAAGTTCATGAAATTCGAAAATTATAGTATATGATATTATATTGATATATGATCCATATCTAAGTGTTATCATATCATATTAATGATGTACATTCATAATATATGGTTGTGTGAAATTATTGAAATTTATAAAAATTATTTTGACCTAAGTCAAAATTTTCGAAAGTGACTTAGGTAAATTTTATTCAATAGCTCATAATAAATAACAATTATGTTATAATAAGGATAGTTAAGGATGATTAAGTGTTATGTGAATTTATTGGAATTTTTGAAAAATGTTTAGTTGGTTAATTAAGATGACCGAAAACTATACCTTATGTGTATTAATGTTATAAATTTATTTTATAAAGAAAAATTACATAATATGATCTAAAATGATGTTTTAGACATAGTATGATTTTATGGGAATTTTTAGAACAAGAATTGCACATGAAATAATAGAATTTCATAAGAAATTGCAAAAGTCAAAATGTTGACTTTGAGTTGACTAAAGTCAAAATTATTGACTAAGTCAAAATTATTGACTAAGTCAAAATAGTAGACCAAAAACGTTGACCAAGGTCAAAGGGCACGTAATTCGATAATACGCGATCTATGTGACGTAGTACGTTTAGTAACAATGTTACGTAAGTACATTAAAACGTACATTATGTGCCAAAGAGATAGAATATCTCTTATATGTTGATAAAATTCATAATCAACATCAATTGATTAGGAAACGTCAAAATAAGTCCGGCGTTAGCCTTATTTGATGCGTAGAACGTTGTAGACTATGTTCGTCTCTATCGAACATGACCGATATACTAAAATAATTCTTACGTTAAGGTGATACGTGGACTTGAGCATTCAACGTAGAAAGGAAACCATAGTAGAAAGACCTTCGTATACGAGGTGGGCTTTATTCGAAAACCCTTTTATTTACTTGCTTTTTGCAAATGAAAAGTATTTATTTACAGTACTTCTGTTGAGAAATGATATGATTACCTGCCCAAAGTGTTTATGTTTTTATGTATGATCCTATCAAGTTGTTGGGCAAGCCAACTATGAGAAATTGATATTGGATCCTAAGCCGGAAGGATTGTACCCGGCTAGGATTGATCTGATGTGATGATCTTATGATATGTGGAGATGGTTGGAATGATAATAGTGAAAATTGTTGGTTCGCTACCAACGTATGATGATCAATTTATTCGTGGTGATGATATTAATATGTGTGGAGATGGCTGGTATGATGATATTGAAAATTGTTGGTTCGCTACCAACGTATGCTGATATTGTTATATGTGGAGTTGGTTGGAATGATGATAGTGAAAGTTGTTGGTTCGCTACCAAAGTATGATGATGTTATAATGAGATTTATCGTTGTTGAATTATTACCAACACAGTTGATGTTATGATATTAATACATGAGAACTGGTATGGATCATACAGACAGAAAATATGTCTGGCCAGACGACTTTTGAAAATGAGAAAACGTTTTTGTAAGCACAAGGCCTTTTCAATAAAACCCTTGTGTCTTACTGTCAAGGGGCAGTGTAATTTAAAGAAATGTTTTGGCAATGAGCCCACTGAGTGCATTATTTGTACTCAGCCCTGCATGTTTGTTTTTAAATGTGCAGGTTGAGCTGAAGATGGGATGGAGGTGTGTTGAGCAGTTGGATCATTGTCACTGATAGTTTAGCCTTGGAATCACATCGTCATATGTGTATTCCACATGTTTCCGCTGCAAAGTTATATAAGTTATATTTTGAGTTTAAACCTTATTACTTTCAGATCAGTTGAACTCCTTTTGCTAAGAGTCTAAACGTTCCAGATATATATATGTACGATATGTGTGTTATATTAAATGATATGAAATCTTGAGAGTTTGTCTATCATATGCCCCTCAATTCCATAATCAGTTAATACTCCTGTTATTAATCCCCGACATCAGTATCAGTCCCCGCTAATCCGTACTTAGGGTTGGCGGGCTGTTACATATATCATAAAATAATCATAGGAATTTAAATAATATAATTCCATGATCATTCAACTAATTTATCGAACTATCTCTAAACGTTGACGTTCAAAACGTCTCAAAACTCTCGTAATTTAATCATCTCTAAAATATCCAAAATATAGTTGTAATAACTTTATTCATCCTTATAATAATAAGGAAATTCAAATTTTAAGCTTCAATGCTTAAAAATATAGTAAGACTTAACTGTCGAATTTAACCGATGTTAGAACAATACGTTCGAAGGAATATTAGGAACTATATTCCTTAATTCACTAAGCGTTGGTGAATACGAAATAATAATCCTTGTATAAAGGATAGTCGAAATCAAGTTTCGATAAATCACTATTTCGATTATCGAAATAAAAACCTAATTCGCGATTTTTATTATCGTAATTTGGCGTTTAAAAACTCGGGGTATTACAGTATCATCAATCAAAGATTTGTCAGAAGGACATAGCCAAGAATACTTTTCGAGCGCAGTATGGCCACTACGAGTTCGTAGTAATGCCATGTGGCTTGATGAATGCACCAGCTGTGTATATGGATTTGATGAATTGTGTTTTCCACAATTATCTCGATAAATTTGTTCTGGTATTTAACGATGATATTTTCGTGTACTCAAGAATGAGTAAGAACACAAAGAACAGTTGAGAACCTTTCTACAGACGTTGAGAATAGAACGATTGTTTGCTAAGATTTACAAATATGAGTTTTGGCTAAGGAAAGTAAATTTCCTTGTACGCATCATTACAACAGACGGAATCAGAGTCGACCCCGCTATAGTTCAAGCGGTACGCGATTGGAAATCGCCGACGACATAGACAGAGATTCGAAGTTTCTTGGGTTTAGCAGGACATTACAGAAGGTTCATAGAAGGATTCTCCAAGATTGTGAGACCTATGACTCAATACCTTCGAAAAGGGAATTAAGTCCCAATGGACCCAAGGATGTGAAGAAAGTTTTCAAGAGTTAAAGAACAGATTGACTACTGCGCCGGTTTGCAATACCAGATCAGACAAAGGGTATACTCAGATACCGATGCATCAAAGAGTGGACTAGATTTGTCCCGATGCAAGAACGAAGAATGATAGCTTATGTTTCACGACGGTTGAAACCTCACGAGCTCATATATCCTACACACAATCTAGAGTTAGTACCGTTGTTCATGCTCTGAAGAATTGGAGACATCTTTTGTATGGATCCAAGTGTGAGATCTTTACTGGTCACAAGAGCCTGAAGTATTTCTTTGAGCAAAACGATTTGAACATGCGCCATAGAAGATGGCTTAAGTTAGTAAAAGATTATGATTGTGATATCAATTATCTCCATGGAAAAGCGAATGTTTTCGCTAATGCTTTGAGTAGAAAAGGCCAAATCCAGCTAGGATTCGTCCTTACTCAAAGAGAGGAGTTGATCAAAGAGTTTGAAAAGATAAGTTTACAAGTGGTGCTACCACCTGAATCTACAAAAGAGATTATAGCCGCTCTTATCGTTACCCCGATTTGAGAACAAGAATTGTGAAAGCTCAAAAACAAGATCAACAGATAGAAAAGCTACGAGTTAAGATCAAAACAGAAATGCCAGAAGAATATCATGAAGCTAGGAATGACGCAATCATGTTCAGAAACAGGATTTGCGTACCCAATAATAATGATTTAAAGAACGAGATTATGAGTGAAGCTCATACACGCCCTACACCGCACACCAGGAAGCATAAAGATGTATCAAGATCGAAAGTAAAGGTTTGTGTGGGTAGGAATAAAGCGAGAGATAGCCTTGTTTGTTGAACGATGTTAGCATGTCAACAAACTAAAGCTTTGTGCCAGCAGCGTATGGTAAGTTGCAACCACTGGAGATTCCTCAGTGGAAACGGGATCACATAGCCATGGATTTTGTGACTGGTCTACCCAAATCAAAGCGTGGTAATACAACTATTTGGGTGATAATCGATTGACTCACGAAGTGTGCTCATTTTATCCCGATCTCTATTACGTATGGAGCTAACAAGTTAGCTTAGATATACGTTCGAGAGATAGTACGTTCGCGTAGAGTACCCGTCCCAAATCACCCTAGATAGAGACTCCAAGTTTACATTTCATTTTGGGCGAGTTCTTAACAAGGGACGGGTACAAGATTGAATTTCAATACAATGTTTCTTCAGCATACAGATGGTCATTGTGAAAGGACCATTTAGACGCTAGAAGATATGATCAGAACGATAGTATTAGATCAAGGAGATCAATGGGAGCGAATTCTACCATTGATTGAATTCATAAACAACAACAGTTACCAAACAACGAGTGATAAGGTGCTCTATGAAGCCCTTTATAGCAGAAGGTATAGATCACCTCTTTATTAGGACAAAGTTGGAGAAAGAAAAGTGCTTGGACCAGAAGCGATTAAAGAAATGGTCGTAATCGTACGACAAATAAAGAAAAGAATCCAAGAAGCTCAAGATCGTCAAAAGTCCTACACAGATAAAAGACGTACGGAGCTAAGCTTCAAGATTGGAGATAAAGTATTCTTGAAAGTATCACCTTCCAAAGGAATACATCGCTTTGGAATCAAAGGAAAGCTCGAACCAAGATTCATTGG
The DNA here is from genome assembly GCA_036937905.1 of Salvia rosmarinus. Lineage (NCBI taxonomy): Eukaryota > Viridiplantae > Streptophyta > Magnoliopsida > Lamiales > Lamiaceae > Salvia > Salvia rosmarinus. The sequence goes on along the minus strand of CM072820.1, from coordinate 33,735,742 downwards.
ACCATACGAGATTCTAGAGAAGATTTGGTCAGTCGCCTACAGATTAGCATTGCCTCCAAGTTTAGGCAATATCCACAATGTGTTCCATGTGTCGCAGTTACGAAGATATGTGTTTGATCCAAAACACATCATATACCAAGAGATATTGTTCCTGAACAAGACCTAAGCTACAAAGAAAAGCCATAACGCATCTCAGATCGAAAAGAACAAAAACTAAGGAATAAATCAATTCCTTTAGTCGAAGACCGATGGAAGCATCATGGTTTCAAGAAATGACACGGGAACTAGAAGATTAGATGAGAAATAAATACCCTGAGCTTTTGCAAAGGTACTAAATTTCGAGGACGAAATTTTTGTAAGGGGTGAGAATGTAATACCCCGCATTCCTGTAGCAAAGATTAGCTCTCGATTAAGAGCTTAAAAGAAGGGCATTGCATCCTTAAGAAAGAGTTGTTTAAGTTAAAAGCTTTTATGTTAAGCTTTGAGTCGAGCAGATAGAATCTGAGATAGATTCGAGATAGAATCTTAGAAAAGATTCTAAAGTCTTTATTAGCATGAGAAGATCTATATTTCAAGAGTCTTGATATGATAAGATATGTGTTCATAGAAGTCTTGATCCTAGAGTCATAGAATTTCAGAGTTTTTACCTTTTTGATATCTGTGTTTTCTGAATGAACTTGAATCAAGAGCAGATTTCCCAAAATGGTTTCTTAGACCAAAAATGTTTTGAATAGTCAAAATATGATGTTTATTTTAGAAAGGGAGATTTATGAAAATTTCCAACCTTCTAGCAATTTCTATATTTCTTTGATTTATTAATTTCAAATGATATATATTTTTTCAGTTATGTGCATAAATCCGGATGAGGACATAACGTCCTTAATAAATTGGGCCTAGTTCCAATATGCATTAATAAGCCCAAATTGCATCTAGCTTATGTGATAAGCTAAGAAAAAGCTTATAAAACAAGCTAATGGAATATTCTAGAATTAGTAGCTTATCAAAGAAGCCATGAGAATTTTCTAGAAATTTGAAAAGCTTCCATAGTTCTTTAAATAGTAAGATAAAGATTATATATAAATATGTATGCTTAGCCTCCAAGACTTCAATTTTTCCATCCCATTTCTTCCTCTCATTTTCGAGAAAGACACACACCTCACACACGAAAATTTTCTCCTTCAAGATCAAGATCCGAGCTTCCAATCCTCTTCAAATCGATAGATCAATGTTCTAAGAAGGAAGATCTCTAACCTTATCCAAGTTTTCAAGTAAAAATCAAGATGAAAAACCCATCCTCAAACTCCCAAAGTTTCGGCCACTTTGGTCCTTTGTCTTAAGGGTTTTATTCTTCGATTTTTAGTTTATTCATGCATAGATCTACCCTTTAGGAGTGATTTATGCTTGAGTTACGATTTAAAAATTTTAAAATCATGAACCTTGAGGGCTTAAAGTTTCGGTCCTTTTGAGTATGTTTGAAGGAGCATGTTTTGCTCCATTATCTCTTAATATTGTGTTAGATCTATCGTCTATGAGTCGATTAATGTTGAATTTTCAAGCATGAGTTCATTCTTTAGAACCTTTGAAATTTTCGAAAACATGGAGGCCTAGATCTTGAACTTAAGTTTTTGATATGCTTGATATGCCTTCATATATGTGTTGTTGGGTAAATATAAACATGTTTTGAGCAAGAAAAACGATTGAAATCGAACCTATTCGAAAAACCCTAAATGGCCGAAACCTATGTCTCACATGTGGTGGGATTTTTGATTTTATTTGATCATTTTTGACTTCATATTTGGATTCTATGATATGAATAAAGCTTAAAATGATTTATTCGGATTTTCAATCGACGTATATTAAAGATAAAATATTCTAGTTTGACGTCAAAATGGGTTTTCAATGCTAAAGCTTTGATCTTTGGATTTTGATGATTGATTAATGATCTTTGATGATAGTTAAGCATGTATAGAGATTCGTTTATGTTAGATGACGCCTTATGTGATTTTTCACGTTGGTCATAAGCTATGTTTGTAATGAGTTGTTGGTTTTGATTAAGAATAGATAGCTTAAGTTTGTCGTTGAGTCCTATGTGCTTGTTTAGTTATACAAGACTTAGTTAAGTCTTGTTATATGTTTAGATGTTAGAGGATGCAATGACCCAAGTGGTCATAGACTATAGAGTCTTGAATATCAAGAAGTTATAGTCGTGTTGACGACTTAGATAAGATAAAGAAATTATCTTCTCGTTTGGCTCCTGGTATGCTTATACGCTATTTTATGTTAATGAAGGGCCAAGTTCAGAGAAGAAAGAAGTGAAGGACAGAACGTACAGTCCACCCGAGTGTTAATTGCCAGGTGGATAAAATCCTTTTTAAAGATATGAAATGATATGCCTTTGCATACAAAATGGTATGATATGCAGTTTTATGAAAAGTTGACTGACTTGTCAAGTTTTTGAGCATGATGCATTATGCATGTTGCCTGTCTACGAGAGATGGACGATATCGGCCCTATGCTGGACGAGCTGTCAGTAAGGGTTTGTGTACACAGAGTGATCGTGAGCTAAATGGCCGATCACGGTGTTTGATAAGGAGGCCTACTTCTCAACACCAGAGTGCGTAGATATGGTTAATGAATGAGATAATGTCTGCAGACGCATGTTAAATGTTGCATCTTGCTCAGAAGCATGCACAGGTTATTTAACTGAAAACTCATGTGTGTTGCAAATGTTATGGCAAGTCAATCTATAGCTCTAAGAGCAATGTTTTAAATATTTTCGGCATATACCCACTGAGTGCATCTAGTACTCACGCCCTGCATATATTTCTAAATGTGCAGGATGAGCTTGAGAGGATGCTGGAATCGAATGTTTTACAGAGGAGCTTCTCTAGATATCTTGTTATGATGGTATTGTTAATTTGTTGCTGTCATGTCTTGTTTGCCCAGAGTCTTATGTCATCATATATGATTCTCAGCCACACTTCTTGTTGCCGTACTTTGGCCTTTGCTTGTTTGTGTTTTGATAGTTTCCCTCATGACAGTTTCATTTCATTGATTGGGATCTTGACATTTCTGTTAAGATGTCGACTTGCTCTTATGATCAAGGATTTCTTTTGAATGTCCAGAATTGTTTTGTTGGAGACAATATTGTATAAAATGCTTCGAAGTTATTGATGAGTCATGCTTTCGACCCTAGCTAACCAAAGATTTTATTTTGGTGAAAGCATGTTTGACTTCTCACATTCGTTATAAAATTAGTTTAACCTGTGATATCAGATCAATGTCGTATTTGATCTTGATTATCTTATTTTGAAAATTGTCCTCAGCCATTGTTTTTCTTTGTTCGATTACTCCTTGTGGTTTGAGGACTTAGAATCATTCTTTGTCGGACTCCATTCTACCTCTTTAAGCATGCTTGAATATGTATATCCTTTGGCAGGTTTGCGTAACCTGTGGTATCAGTCTATAGATGTTCGTCATTATTGGTAATACCCCAGATTTCATAACTCTGGTTAAGCGCTAAGTACGTAATTAATTAGAAATTAATTACGTGAATGACTAGGAACAATGCATCCTCAGATAAGATTTTATAAAGTTGTAACTCAAAGATTTATTTTAGAATTCTAAAGTTGATTAATTTAACAATAAATTTTAATTTATTGTTTTATTTCAACGCTTATTCTAGAAAGAGTGATTTATAAAGATTTCAACTCACTAGTAATTTCTATATTTCAAATTGAGTTATCTTGATTTAATAAATTAATAAGGATGAATTATATCCTTATAAATTTTTTCGAATATATGTATATGTTCGGATGAGGACATAACGTCCTTAACAAATTGGGCCTAGCATTAAAATGTAGAAATGAGTCCAAATGTTTATTAAAGCTTATTAAAGAAGCTAAGAATTATCTAGAACCTTATAGCTTATCAAAGAAGCCATTTAAATAGCTTATGAGAGAAGATTGAAATAGTGAGATGAGACTTTATATATAAATGTAAACTTAGCCTCCAAGACTTCATTTTCCACCATTTTTTCTCCCTTTTTCCTCTCATTTTCGAGAGCCACACACCACACACACATACACGAAAATTTCTTCTTCCAAGATCAAAATCCGGACTTCCAATCCTTTTCAACTCGGTAGATCAACGTCTTAAAGAGGTAAATCTTTAACCTTCTTCAAGTTTTGAAGTGAAAATCAAGACGAAAACCCACCCCCAAACCCCCATATGTTTCGGCCATTTAGGCCCTTCCTCGTACGGGTTTTGTTCTTCGATTTTTAGTTGATATATGCATAGATCTACCTATTATGAGTGATATTATGTTGAGAAAACAAAAGAAAAATTTCCTTTTCAAACTCCCAAAGTTTCGGCCCTCTTAAAGGAATTTGGGGAAAAACGTTGATCTTTTATAATATGCTTCAATTGATGCTAGATCTAGTGATTATACTTTAATTGTGGGTTAATGTGTCTATTTTCATGAAAAATCCAAACTTTAGTCAAGAACCCTAATTCTTACTTTGAGGAATTGTTGATGATTTCTTAGATTGAGCTTGTATTTATGTAATTAAAGATGTTTGAGCATGATTAGAGTCGATTGTGGAAACAAAAATCGAACCCTTTGAATTTCTTGTGAGGACCGAAAATGAAGGCTTATATTTTAAGATGATTTGGCTTTGATTTGTTTAAAATAAGTTAGTATATATGTGATTATATATATATGCTTGTGTTTGGTGAAAGAAATTGGAGTTAAATCCAACTTATGTGAAAACCCTAATTTAGTATGCTTATGGAATATCAAGAACTTATTATTTTGATTTTATTTGATTAGTTTGATTTCAAAAGTATGATCTAGTATATGAAATTAGTTTATTTTGATTTATTGAGATTTTTCTATGCTTATATGAAAAATTTAGATTTCGTTAGTTTGCGTATTTCAAAGGACTTTGTGATTATAGTTTGATATTTGGAAATTGATTTCAAAGTATAGATTCTCGTGATTATGTAACTTGATCAAGACTTACTTGATCGAAGTTTCCAAATGAAAAGATTTGAAACTTAAAGATTTTCTTATGTCGTTATGGTACCCCTTATATATATATATATAAGGAGTTGAAAAGATTCAAGTTCATATAAAATACTTTCTTAATAAGTTGAATAGTTTAGTTTTGGATGCATTGACCTTAGAGTACCAAGAGAGTTTTAGTAGAGGCTCAAGAGTTAGAAACTCTTAGTTCCTCTTTCCCGTATTTATTCCTCTTATCTCTTTTAAGAGCAAGTGGGCGAGATAGAGATCAAGAAAGGAAAAGGTAAAGTCTCGAGTAAGCCGATTTCCGGTGGGCTTTCTAAATTAAAATATGTGTTTGCACAAGTTTATGATAATGAGCATATGCCTATTTTGCAAAAGTTAATCGACTTGTCTGCTTTTGAGCATATTGCATATTACCCATCTACGAGAGAACGACGATATCGACCCATGCTAGGCAGCTGCTAGTAAGGGTATGTGTACACAGTGGTATTTGGCCAAGGTGTTTGAGAAGGAGGCCTACTTCTCAACACGCTTTTATGTAGATATGGTGTTTATTGATGATTGTCTGCAGACATGTTATGATTAGAATTGTTAGCTCGTGCATTGATCATGAAGTAAGTGATTTCATAAAGCATGATTCATAGGATATTTCTTAAAACCCCTGTGGATCTAAGAAGTGGCAAGTCGATTATATAGATCTAAGAGCATTTTTCAGTTGTTTTCGGCAATTGCCCACTGAGTGCATCAAGTTGTAATATCCCGTAGTTTTAATGCTTAATTACTATAATTAAAATCGTAATTTAGAGTTTAGCCTCGATAATTAAAATCTTAAATAGTCAACGCTTGATTTTGACTACGCATAATTTGATAATTTCTGTGTGACATTCATCGACGCTAGTGAATTAAGGAATATAGTTTCGATATTCCTTGAACGATTGTTCTAACGTCGCCTAAATTCGACAGTAAAGTTTTACAGTATTTTAAGCAATTAAGCTTAGAATTCGAATTTCCTTATTATTATGGGATTAAATAAAGTTGTTACAACCTTATTTTGAACATTTTAGAGATGATTCAACTATGAGAATTTAGAGACGTTTCAAACGTCTACGTTTAGAGATAATGCGATAACTTGGCCAAATGATCATGGAATTATAAAATTCAAATTTCTATGATTATTTTATGATATAAGAGCATTATTTATCATCAAAATAATTCTATAGAATTAAGGAAAAAAAATATACCAAATGCAATGGGTTTCGAAAACCCTAATTTTTAAAATTAGGGTTTTGAGGTCTAAAAGTGTTTTAAATATTTTTCTATGATTAAATTCATCATCTATGATTATAATATGTCACATAGCTATGTGTTAGCTATTTATTACAATAAAATAAAATGACTAGCACATAGAACCCTAATTTTCGAAAATGTGAGCTTATAGTATTAATTAATTTTAATTGCTACCCAATTAAGGTTGTATGATAATTATTATATTAATATGATATTATTATGGATAATATATGGTATTACATCAAGTTGCACAAGTGGGAGCACACTTGTGCTATAGGTGGCGAAAATGATGGTGTATATGTGACAAAATTTAATCAATTTCTATGCTACAATTAATGGGAGGCTATGAGTTGTATCTTATCCTATATTAGGTGTAAAGTAGTAGTAGTTACCAATTAAAACAAGTAATCTAGGGCCTTGGACTATAGTGGCCAAAATCCTTGAACATTAAGGTTGAAAATATTTAATTTCACACTATATGATAATGCCACTTGTATAGTTGCAATTTTTGACTTTTCAAAAGTAACTTTATAACATAATAATAATATAGTATAAGATAAGAAAAAAATTAAAATTTAATCTTAAGACTTAGAAATAGGCGACACACACACATGTAGCATACTATGTGATAATTTCAATATTTTATGTGACAACTAAGATCCAATGTATTTAATTAAAGGATAAGATGACCCAATGATGAGTTGTAGGATAAGATAAATTCATCCAATTTGTACATATGGGAGCCGAAATTGTTGACAAAAATTAACAAGTGGTGTAGTGATATTTTTATGTAATAATTACTATACAAGTTGATCAACTCTATAAATATAAGATCAAGCATTCATTCATCCATTTAGAACCCCATAGAACCGAAAATAGTGAGGAAAAATTTAGAGAGAGCTCATCCATTCCAATCCCAATCCTATAGCAAATAAACCTTCGCCGATTAAATCGACTCCGATTAAAAGGTTAGAAATCTTACGAGCTTCGTATACATGCTAGAATTTTCGATTTTCATCCGTTAGAATTCATTTTATAAGCTTAGTTTGTATGTGTAATTTTCGAAAATTATGGAACTTATACTAAAATGTTTAGATATCGTGTTTATATGATGTTATTGAACATGTATTATAATTATATCACAAAATTAAGCATGATATTAAATTTTGTATAAGGACCGAAAACATGTGACCATGAGATGTTGATGATTATGATTATGATTTTTAATTGTTGATTTAAGCATGAAATCATTATTTAGGGTATTAATTATGATTATATGATTTTATGTGGAATTTTTGAAGAACTATAGTACCTAAGTTTATAATTTTCAAAATATTAGAACATGATATTATGTTGTGATATAACCCACGCTAAGTGTTATCATAGCATATTGATAGTGTAGATTCATAATATAGTGTTGTATGAATTTATCGAATTGTTAAAATTATTTGGACCTATCGTAAACACCCCTAAATCCTAAGTACGGATTAACAGGACTATTACTTTAAACACAATTAATGAACCGGACGACCCGCCGACATCGAGGTGTAGTACATAAATTAAGAATACTTTTGACTTCATTACATGACTCAAAACATCTTACAATGAAACATGTGATTTGTACATATGACGATGTACAATCAAGGTATAACCTTTCAATGACAAACACTCCTATTGCTCAACACCGCCCATCGCATCACTGTACTCAACCTCGCACATTTAAAACAATATGCAGGGTGAGTACAAGAATGCACTCTGGAAACATGCCAAAACATTTTATCATCATTAAATTACATCGCCCATCAAGTAAAACACAAGTGGTTTTAGTTAAAAGGTCTTGTGCTTACTAAAACATTTTTCGTTATTTCTCAAAACATTCGCCTGCGCAGGCATTTTTCCTTGTATGTATGACCCATATCCCTTTCCTTTCATCATGACATCATTAATACCGTCGTAGAAGTAGGCCTCCTTCTACGCCATTGTGACCGGCCGAGAATTGTCCTTTCAGCACACAGTCACCCTTTATGTGTACACGTTAACCCTAGCCAGGTATAATCCTTCCGGTATAGCATCCGATATCGATTTCATTCATAAGTTGGGAGCGACCCAACAACATTCATAACATTTCATTCATGGATAGGATACATACAAAAAAACATAAACATTTGGGCGGTAATTAAATAAAACATTTCATCAATATTTCTTGTAATAAAGCATCGTAAATAAAACATTTCAAAAGCATTTTATTTTGAGTTGAGTAAAGCCCACCGGTACGCGGCTTTCTTAAATGCATTTCCTTAACGCTGATGATCACGCCGTCCTTCCTTTACGTAAGTAGTTAATCTAGTATGTCTATCACGTTTTTCGAGAACGCCAAAGTCTAATAAACTTCGATAACCTTCTAAAACAACACTGTATTTTCTAACCAACTTAGTACGCCTTTTCATCGAACCTCTTAACTTATAACGTTGCATTGCTCGATAGAGACGTAATATGACTTATGACCTTATGTCGACCATTTAGGTCAAACGCCGTTTATACTTACGCTATCCGATAAAATGATCTCGACATGAGATCATCTCTTATTCAAGAGATATTCATATAATTCTAATACGCTTCACACGTATTAGCGCATTTATTTAACGTATATCAATTTCTGTAAGACGTACTACATAACGTCATTCACGTATTAACGTATTTCTTACGTTTTGACCAAAGTCAACAATTTTGACTTTTATTAATATATATATCGAAATTATAGGCAAGTATGTTTATAAATATGTATAAATCGATTTTCAATCGATTTTTCAATCATTTTATCATACGACCTAACTTTCACGTTATACGATCTTTTTGAAAGAGCCGGATTTGGAAGGATACCGCCTGTGTTCTCATAAGTTTCCATGCCTCATCGAGTTAATGGCTCCTGCATTACGAAAGATGCCGCGCATGAGGAGGACCCGAGAACCCCGTGAGCTACCATCCAGATTGTCTTTAATCCACCCGGAGGTGGAGGTTGCCATTGAATAGAGTCGATCACCGGAGCTTTGCGTGGTTTTCCTTAACCCCAACGTCAAGTCTAAGGCATCACTGCGACTCGCTCTCCTGTGTCAAGATCCAAATCAAGATTACCGACATTTCGGTTTTCATAAATTTCACATAAGATAAAAGTTCTTTTCATCATCGAAACAACCCGATTTCCGACCTCTTGCATCAGATTACCATAACGAAAATGATCATTCAAAAGAGATTGCTCTTGTGATTCAAATCCTTCTGAGCGATTTCTCAATAATTTGGGTTTTCCAAGAATTCATATATTCGCTCTTCACTTTGGCCAGGTCTTAGAGAACCCTTCTTCTTTGCACAAAGAGTCACGCTGGTCGCTTGCATAGCTCGTGCACGATTTACGCTCAATAATTCCGGGGCTTTCACTCGACACGCCTTCGCCGGAGCTTAGAGCCCTCTTCCGTCAATAGGTACTCCCAAGGTAATCAACAAGCATACTTGAATTCATTCCTAAGTATGACTAATAAATTATAATATACGCTACTTATCGTAACGCTTCAATCAAGATAAAAATTCATCGATTTTAAGAAAATCACATAAAATCATAACATTTCTTGTCTTAAAATTCACATAAAATCATAGTATTCTCAAAACATATTTTTGAAATATACTATGCAATTATACATGATTAAATAATTTTTAAAACTTGTAAACCTTAGTACATAGTTTTCGGCCCTTTTCATATAATTTTCAAAACCTTTCCAAAAATTCTTATAAATTCACATAGTATACTATTTTATCATGGGATCAATAATATATATTAATATTGATCATATAAAATTTGTACATCATTAAATTTTACAAAATCATTTTGGTAATTTTGAAAAATATATCAAATATTTTTCAAAAATTCTAATTAAATTTCACAACATATAATTATCATTATATAACATTACCATAACATAATTTTAAATTTTCACAACTTGTACATCATCATGCCCTAGGAACCCCAATTTCGAAACTTGTACTTAGGTCCAACAAATTTTTAAAATTCCAATTAAATTAGTATAACATTATATTATGAATCTACATCACTTATATGATGTAATATCACTCAAACATGAGTCATAGATCAACAATATATATCCGCATTATTTTCGATATTTTCAATTAATTATGCTAAATTTTTCCAAAAATTCTACATAAATTCATATAAGCATATTTAATACCATAGATCACTAATTGATCGCTCCCTTTTTCACACGTAAAAGGCGTATATAGAAGGTAAGTCGAGTATCGTATCCACAGGGATTGTAATACGAAAACACAGAAGCTAGCTCAACGATAATTCATCATTATTCAAGCACAGAAAATTGGGTGAAAGGTTTTAAGGGCTTCAGAATTTAATCCAAAGCAGACGTAACCATGCAGAAAATAAAACAAAGCAATAAACACATGGAAGATAAAACAGATAAGAGAGACTAACCCTAGGGATGCATTAATCCTATCCACAACGTATGTTTATCCTGTTCCTATTAGCCAATTTTAATCCAGACAAGATGGAAGATCACAAATATAACCAACAACTTCAATTACGACAATTGCGGCAGTAGATTACGAGTTTTCCCTACCATTCTAGGTGAAAACAAGTAACTCCAAAAGGATCACTAAGAATATGCTTCCTACGAATATCCTATCTCAGCTACGACTCAAGGCTTATTCGTATCATGCATTCAAGATCGATTGACAATTAATACAATTACGTAATTAACCGACAACTAGATATGCATCAAGATTGATCGAAATTAACCACTATAAATAAGCCCCCAAGATTAATGATCAATGCCCGGAAGGTAAATAGGGATAACAGGAAATCACAACATATAGGATCGAATCATGCAAACCCTAGAATCAAGATGGAATTTTAGCTACGATAATTAAATTACCAAAGCAATAAATAATTAAATAAAACATAAATTAAGATAGATAGATAAAACCGTAAGAATCCACGAAGAACAATTGTAGCGACTTGAATCAGGAAGAAATTCAATTCTAATACTAAACTATGAAATTGGAATGAAAATACTTAAAGAAAAAGCTAAACTAAATTAAACGGGAAAAGAACTTGCAAAAGAAAATAAAGAAGAATTTGTGTTCTGCTCTGGAATGGTGTTTATAAGCTACTGCTCTATCTCCCTATTTATAATAAAACATAAGCTCCCTTTTTTCATAAATTCCCCAATCCTATTCTGACTCTGATTCAATCCTATTCTAACTCTGATTCAATCCTATTTTGACTCGGATTAGAAGTATACATGGACTAGGTGTCTCAAATTGCTGAAAATTCATGATTTCTCGCGAGTTTTGCCCTTGCGACCTTAGGTCGCGAGCAAAACTCGCGAATCGTCTTTTCTCGGCTGCACGCGACTTCCCCTGTTTCGCCTCCTCTCTCTCGTCCGGACTCCAATTACAATCCGCTTGCGCCTACGGACTCCTATTGAGATGCTCTTTAACATAGTTAACTTTGTACATCCATCCTTATCAAATCCATTTCATCATATTCAACGTCGTTTTCAAACAGCTTCTTTTTGCATGAGCTCATGATCGGGCTATTGATTCCTCTTTATCGTGATCCACCTTTTGACATTAAAACCTATGCTAAAATGACATGAAATACACACAGATAATATCTTCCAAGGTAAACATAAATATATCAAAAGACAACTCAAAAGATCACTTATCACTTAGAAACGAAACGAATATAGCCTTATAAATCATGTAAAATGAGGCTTATCAACTCCCCAAACTTAACCTTTGTTTGTCCTCAAACAAATTAAAACAAGAGAGAGACGACGACAGAGACAGTAAAGAGTCGAACGATAAAAGCAATAAACCTTAGAGCAATGAGCAATAAACGATTCACTCAAATGAATCAAATCACAACATCTTTCGTTCAACTCCACACATCATCATAATCATAAGCACAAGCCTTCTTAAACTTGAATCCTCACGACATGGATATATATATACGAAAACTCAAGCACTCAAGTGTATCAAGGAGGATATGTATACTCAAAGTTTAAAACACATGGAATCTACCATAGGCTTGCAAATCGTCTAATTCTCCATTGCTCAAATATGTGCTCAAGAACCAAGATCAAAAAGGTCTTATAAAAGGTTATAATGTAGGCTCTTTGGTAAGGTAAGATATATTTAGGCTAAGTGACTCATAATCCCATAGTGAAAAACACCATAAGTATCACAAGACATAATTCCCAAATTTTCACAATTTATTTCAATTTTCCATACCAAGAAGTCATTTTTCTTTAAGAACTTCATAATTATTATAGAAGTGATAAACATCTCAATGCACTAATTACTTACCCACTTATGTTCTTTTCACACACTTGGGTCATTTTTTTTTTATTATTGAACTTATATGGGTAAGCAACTATTTTTAATAATCAATTTCATCATTTATTTCCTTTCCTTTCTTTTTCTCAACCCTCAATTTCAAGCAACTAAATATCATACTAACAACATAACCCAACCCACGGCTATATGAACAAAAATAGGTAGCTCAAACGGCTCATCAAAGGATAATAAAATATGTGTTAGTGTTTCGATAGTGTATAGGCTAAGAAAAGAATGCCTAATATCATCTCATAATTCTTAAGCACATCAATGCAACCTCGAAAAAGAACCAGAGCAAGTTCTAGAGAAACACATGCTATTTCAAACTATTCACACAGAAAGAAACAAGACTGAAAAGATATGACAGTCGAAAGTTCAAGTCTCACAAGTTTCAAAAATGTGATCAAGTTCTCAAAGGCTCAATACTCACAAGAATCATAACATGCTTCGTCTCACAAAATCAGTTGCAATAAATTTTCTAATAAAACAATTCTCATCATCGGCTGCTCGTTATTCAACTCAACCCACAAAATGCATACGTAACCCAAACAAGAAAGACAAAACAAAACAAAACAAAACAAAACAAAACAAACGAAAACAAAACAAAAACGAAAAACAAACAAAACAAAGGAAAACATTGGGTTACCTCCCAACAAGTGCTAAATTTAAATGTCTTTAGCTAGACCATTTCATACCCAATCAATCGGCGCTTTGACATGCAGACTTCTTCCCAAATCTGCTTGCTCGATACTTTGCGTTACGTTAGACCACCACTGAGTATGGAAGTGGCCTCCCCCAAACTTGAACAAGTCACTCGGAGTTCCATGCCGAGTCCATCTTTTCTTTGTAGCACCCTTGTCAACTAGTCGGTTGACATCCAAGCTCGAGATTTGGCTAGCTGCAACAGTGGTGATTGAATGACACTCTTCATGCTCTGCACTATCGTGTCGCGGGATGGCGTCATAGATTGAGATTTTCAGCTTCTCATCGTTAACACGAAAAGTTAGATCACCTTCCTGCACGTCAATTAAAGCACAACCAGTTGCTAGAAAAGGCCTACCCAAGATTAGTGGTTGATTTTTAAATTCAGGAATGTCTAAAATAACAAAATCTACTGGAAAGACAAAATCCCGAACTCTTACCAACACATCCTCAACTATCCCCTTAGGGTATGCGACTGACCTGTCAGCCATCATTAACGAAATGGAGGTCTTCTTCAGTTTGCCCAGCCCCAAGCGATTGAACACATTTAACGGCATCAGGTTTATGCTCGCTCCTAAATCACACAACACGTTGGGGAACGTGTGCTCGCAATCTCGCACCCAACGTAAAACCGCCGGGATCCTTCGCTTAGAGGGAGCTCCTCCGCAAGACGGCACCGCATTCTTCTGATAGGGTAATTTTTCAAATTTCCCAATTTCTTCTTGCTTGCAAGCTGCCTTTAAAAATTTCATGTATCCCGACATGTTTCGCAGCAGCTTCAAAGAGAGGCAAATTGATCTCAACTTTTGAAAAATCTCTTTGAACGTGCAAACTCCTCGCCATATTTCGACTTGACTAGCCGACTTTAAATGGGACCGGAGGAGTGTACGTGCTAAGATGGACTTTGGAGGCTCTTGGCGGTCGACCTCGCGACCGCTAGGCGGTCGCGAGGCGCCTTCTCGGCTGCAATCCTTCTTCGCTCAACTTGCGGGCGCCGTGTCTCTCGCGAACAAACTGGGCGCAAGATAACTGATGGCTCGCGGGCGCAGCTCGGTCGCGGCGCCCTGTGGGGAAAACTCGGGACTCTTCGCGATCGGGCTCATGAGTTTCGCTCCACTTTCAGCCTCTTCTTCTTCGGTAGGGCTCGCAAGCTTGTCCACCTCGTCCGGATGGCGAAACATTGATTTTTCGGGTTCACCTCCAGATTACTCGGAAATTGGCCCGTCTTTTGTAAGTATTCAACTGCACGGCTACTCGACCAATCTGATTTTCCAAAATCTTCATATGCTTTCCCATAGCTGCTGATAAAGGACTCCAAATGATTAATCTTCGCCGTGTTGCTTTTAAATGAGTTATGGTTCATCGTCAATTGTTGGTTGCTTACAACCAATCACGATCATGTCCTTTAGACTGGCTTCTTCGTCTCTCGAATCACTCCATTCGAATCGAGAAACTGGCGAGGTCGTTGAAAATTATTGGGGTTGGCGACGAGAAATTTGGATGATTTGTTATTTGCATCAGATGCCGGATTTCCATGATTCCTCCGATTGATGTGGTTGACCTTTTACGCCTCGATCCGACTTTAAAAGAGTGAATTGCTTCATCACCGTCAGATTGAATCGCCGATACCGCCGCTTTAACCATCATGCCTCTCTCCGTTGGCCATTGATAACTATTTGCCGTCATCTCTTCTATGATGCGACCGCCTCCTCTACACGACGATTCAATAAACATCCACCGCCGACGCATCCACTATGCTCCTTGTATGCCATGTCGCCCATCGTAGAAGCTGCGTGATCTGCTGTTCTTTGGAGAATCCGTGTTGTGGGCACTTTCTCAATAGGCCCCTGAATCGCTCCCACGACTCGAACAATGACTCATCTCCTAGCTGGGAGAAGTGGGAGATCTCGGCGATGATTTTTTGGGCTTTGGCTGGCGGAAAATACTTTGAGAGGATCTTTTCGCAAAGATCCCCCCAACTGTTTATGCCCGTGCGGTCCAAACTCTTGAACCACTCCTTCGCCTGACTGCGCAGAGAGAATCCAAACATGCGCATCCGGATCGTGTCTTGTGGCACCCCATTTTGTTTGATGGTGTCACAAATGTCGAGGAATGTCTCAAGATGTGCATTCGGGTCCTCTGTGACTCCTCCCCCAAACTGCTCTCCTTGTACCATGCTGATTAGGGCTGGCTTTAACTCGAGTTGTTTGCATTGACTTCCGGCCCCATCCGCCTCCTTGGAATTGCTCTGGGAGGTCGGTACATATAATTCGAGGTCTCATCTCCGGAGCAGGACTAGGAGTCCCATATTCGCCATCCGGCGCCGCATCTCTGCAAATCGCTAACATGCGTGCAGCTTGCTCGGGAGGAATGCCCTGCTCGTGGATTAGCCGCCATTGCAGCCCGCCTCTTCTCTCCCTCTTCTCCTTTGAGAGCTTTCGATCTCGGATCTAGTAATATTTCGTGAGGTCCCCGAGATCTTGTACGCATAAACTACCCGAGAAAAGAGAGAATTTAGCTCGTAACAATAAATAAATAATATAATATATAACTTGAATTAATAAATCAAAATCGTCAAATTATTCCTATGTAATCTTAATAATCCCGAACGGCGCCAAAATTTGATCGCCCCTTTTCACACGTAAAAGGCGATATAGAAGGTAAGTCGAGTATCGTATCCACGTGGATTGTAATACGAAAACACGTAAGCTAGCTCAACGATAATTCATCATTCACAGAAAATTGGGTGAAAGGTTATAAGGGCTTGAATTTAATCCAAAGAGCACGTAACCATGCGTAAAATAAAACAAAGCAATAAACACATGGAAGATAAAAGCAGATAAGAGAGACTAACCCTAGGGATGCATTAATCCTATCCACAACGATGTTTATCCTGCTCCTATTAGCCAATTTTAATCCGCATAAGATGGAAGATCACAAATATAACCAACAACTTCAATTACGACAATTGCGGGCAGAGATTACGAGTTTTCCTACCATTCTAGGTGAAAACAAGTAACTCAAAAGGATCACTAAGAATATGCTTCCTACGAATATCCTATCTCACCACGACTCAAGGCTTATTCGTATCATGCATTCAAGATCGATCGACAATTAATACAATTACGTAATTAACCGACAACTAGATATGCATCAAGATTGATCGAAATCAACACATATAAATAAGCACCAAGAATCATGAATCAATGCCGGAAGGTAAATAGCGATAATGTAAATCACAACATATAGGATCGAATCATGCAAACCCTAGATCAAGACGGAATTTTAGCTAAGCATAATTAAATTACCAAAGAAATAAATAATTAAATAAAACATAAATTAAGATAGATAGATAAAACCGTAAGAATCCATGAAGAACAATTGTAGCGACTTGAATCAGGAAGAAATTCAATTCTAGTACTAAACTATGAAATTGGAATGAAAATACTTAAAGAAAAGCTAAACTAAATTAAACGGAAAAGAACTTGCAAAAGAAAATAAAGAAGAATTTGTGTTTCGCTCGAATGGTGTTTATAAGCTACCGCTCTATCTCCTATTTATAATAAAACATAAGCTCCTTTTTCATAAATTCCCCAATCCTATTCTCGACTGATTCAATCCTATTCTAACTCGATTCAATCCTATTCGACTCGGATTAGAAGTATACATGGACTAGGTGTCTCAAATTTCTGAAAATTATGATTTCTCGCGAGTTTTGCCCTTGCGACCTTAGGTCGCGAGCAAAACTCGCGAATCGTCTTTTCTCGGCTGCACGCGACCACTGTTTTCCGTTCTCTCTCGTCCGGACTCAATTACAATCCGTTGCACCTACGGACTCCTATTGAGATGCTCTTTAACATAGTTAACTTTGTACATCCATCCTTATCAAATCCATTTCATCATATTCAACGTCGTTTTCAAACATTCTTTTGCATGAGCTCGCGATCGGGCTATTGATTCCTCTTTATCGCGATCCACCTTTTTGACATTAAAACCTATGCTAAAATGACATGAAATACACACAGCATAATATCTTCCAAGGTAAACATAAATATATCAAAAGACAACTCAAAAGATCACTTATCACTTAGAAACGAAACGAATATAGCCTTATAAATCATGTAAAAATGAGGCTTATCACTAATCCATGCTTAAATCAACATTTAAAAATCATTCACATCATCAAATGTTCATCATAGTATTCGGTCCTTTCATAAGAATTTCATACATGCTTATTTTTTTTATTAAATTCATAATATAAGCTCAAAATCATCATATAAACATATTTAATAAACATCCTAAGATTATAACAAAGTTTTCGAAAATTTGATCTAACTAATCATATGTACGTAATATAAAATCTAACGGTTGGATTTCGAAAATTTAAGCATGTATAGATAGATCGTACGATTTCTAACCTTTTCATCGGAGTCGATCGTCGATTTACTAACGTTTTCACCCAAGATCAAAGAAAGAAAAATTTTGGAACTCACTTCCTTCTTTATCAAACCTCTCGGCCCTCTCTTCTTTTGGAAGCCAAAATGGGAGAATAAAAGTGATCTTATCACTTAATAAAGGTAAGCCTATCCACTTGTACACTATTATATTTTTACATAAAATTATAGAATTAATTACCCATTTACCATGGAATATTTTCGGTCCACTTGACCTTATATAAGACAAAAATCTATTTGATCACATCCTACTTTATTATTACACCTTATCATATAATTATTACACTTTACAACTCATATACACAAGTTGTACAATTAATTCATTTTATTTTCCATTTTCGGCTATTTCATGAATAAATATGTCACACTTGTTTAATTTAATAATTCACCTCATTTAATGACATAATATAACATATCATATCATATAATAATTTATTATATGATAATTTCAAGATCATCGACAATTATTATGTAATAAGGAAAATTAAATTCCTTGTACACTTATATATACATAATTCGATCATTCTAATATCATAGAATAAAAATTATATTTTTCTCATGCTTCAATACATCATCTTACTCCATAATTAATTTATACTAAATTAATTCTCATAATTATCAAAGAATTATGAAAATCACAATTTAATACATATATTTGTACATTTTCGGTACTTCATAGGATAGAGAAGAATTAATCTTATCTTATACTACATTCAATGTATCATATATGTCATTATCATATGTATAAGATAATGTTTAAACCTAGGAACATTATCCATTAAAAGTCAAACTTTCACACTTGAATTTTCATAGTGTATCTATGTGTTCACACATAAAAAATTTTCGATCCCCTCACTTTAGACATAGGATAAAATTTTATTTTACACCTAGATACACTAATTAATGAACCATATTCATACACATCACTCATATAATCCTAGCATTAATTTTTGCTGGATTTTCTCTCCAATTTGAACATTATTTTCGGCCATTAAGGGGATAAAATCCTCCCACTTGATCCACTTGGTGTTACACCTCACCTTATCCTTAAAAATATCTTAATAATATAATTATAACATTATATTATCAATTGGATAGTCATTTAATCCATTATACAATATAAACCCTAATTTTCGATACTTATAAGAAAAATAAGTCACATATTTTATTCTTTTGAAATAAATAGCTAATAAATAGCTATATGACATTTTATAAGTCTTAGATGATGAATTATATCATAGAAAAATATTTAGAACATTTTTCAAACCATAAACCCTAATTTTCGAAATTAGGGTTTCGAAAATTATCTATCTTGTTCAATCTCTATTCTTAATTCTATAGCATTACTTAAATGGTAAATAATGCTATTATTACCTAAAATAATAATAGGAATTTAAATAACGTAATTCCATGATCATTTGACTGAGTTCTCAAATCGTTTCAAAAGTCGACGTTTAAAACATCTCAAAACGTCAAGAATTGAATTATCTCCAAAACGTTCGTAATAAAGTGATATTTACTTTATTCATTCATTTCTTTAATAAAGAAATTTATTTCTAAGCTTTGCTGCTTAGAAATATCGTAAAATTAACTATCGAAATTAATCGACGCTGAATAATACCAAGGAATAATATAAATTATATTCCTTAATTCACTAATCATCGATGAATATGACATTCAATCCTCAGATTATAAATAATCGAATTCAATATTCGATGAATTACTATTTCGATTATCGAGACGAAACCCTAATTTACGATTTTTATTATCGTAATTAAGATTTAAAATTTCGGGTATTACATTCTACCCCCCTTAAAAGAAATTTCGTCCTGAAATTTGCATACCTTAGAGGGTATGGGGTTCTTGTCATAATAAGGAATATCTTTGCATCATAACATCCTCAAAATTTCCACGTGGTTTCCTTTTGTCCATGGTGTTTCCATAGGACTTTCATTAAAGGTATAACCTTCTTCTTAATTGTTGAATCTTACGATTAAAACAGTCGTAGATTCCTCATCATAACTCACATTCGAGTTAAGGATTACGTCATTTTGATGGATCACATATTTTGGATCATATACGTACTTTCTTAACTGTGATACGTGGAAAACATTACGCACATTTCCCGAATTGGGTGAAAGTACCAATCTATAGGCTACTGGGCCTATCAATTCTAGGATTTCGTAAGATCCTATCGAACGTGATCTCAACTTCCTTTGTATTCTGAACTTTATACTTTCCCCCGATGTAGGAGTCTTAAGAAACTTTTAGTTCTGCATTCAAAATGCAGTTCAGATATACGCGCATCAGCGTAAAACTTTTGTATGTCCTGAGTTTACTTCATTCTTTGCCTAATTTGGTAGATCTCTTAATCATTTCGTTTACGTTGTCAGGACCTTATACTTTCTCTTACCTACCTTACCATAATAAGGTGGTAGTCGATATATTCTTTTACATAATGCCTCATATGGCTATATTGATTGTTGCTTGACAACTATGGTCATAGGTAAACTTGATAAGTGGTAAAACGTATTCCCACTTGTACCTCTATCTAACATAAATGTTCTCATCGTATCTTTATACGTTCGTATCATCCTCGTGATCGTCTATCAGTCGGTGAGTGGACATCCATGTTAAGGTTTAATCTTATGTCTAACTCCTTCTGACGAGTTAGTTTAAAAATCTAGGGGTAAAGTTGGAATCTCTATCTGATGTGATAGGTTTCGATATCCCATGAAAAATATGATTTTCTTTATATATGACAGAGCTAACCTATCCATTCCATGGTCATTTAAATAAGCAAAGATAAACATATTTGGTGAGTCAATCCACTGCTACCCATATAGCAGTGTTACTTCTCTATAATTTTGGTAAGATTCGTCATAAAATTCATTGCTATGTCATCCCATTTCATTTGTATATCTCTTGAGATTATATCTCCTTATAAGGTCATTGATTCAATGCCTTCACTTGTTGGTAACCGAGATAATACTTGACAACTGTGGTTATATCTCATTTATTTCTTAATATCTAACTTTTCTCGTAAATCATAATATATCTCGATGTTGCCTGGTCGGGTAATATAAGGGATATCATGAGTTTCATTCATGATTTCATTTCTAAGCTTATTATTGCTTGCAATGTATATATATATAACTTTTCTTTAGACATTATGACTTTGTTCGGCGTTTCTTTAAATCCTTCAGCCCTCTATTTCTCTTCTGAGCTCGTATTCTTTCAATCTCTCATCAATCCTTTATTACTGTATTGTCCCTTCTCCTCAAACCTAACGTAATCGTGAGTGTGGTAATAAGGCTCACGATCGCCTCTGGTTGCCCAACCATTTCTATATTCATTTTCTTAAATTCTTTGATGAGTTTCCCTCCTCTTGTAGAGAGGTTTTCCAATTTGGATTGACTCTTACGACTTAAGGCATTAGTTATTACTTTTGCCTTTCCTAGGTGATGATTTATATCACAGTCGTAATCATTTACTAGTTCGAGCCATCTTCTCTGTCTCCTTTTTGAGTTTCTTTGCTCGAAGAAATGTTCCAAACCTTTGTGATTTGTGAAAAATTCTCAACTCATTCCGTATGGAGAATGTCTTCAACACTTTAGTACGCATACTATTGCTGTTATTTCAAGTCGTGAGTTGGGTAATTCCATTCATATGGTCTAAGTTATGATGATCCAAAAGCTATTATTAAGACATGACCTTACATTTATTGGTCCATGAAAATTTGATTTCCTTTTTGGGTAGTTGTATTATTGGTCTTACTATCTTAGAGAATTCTCAATGACTTTCTAATAATAGCCAGTTAACCCAAGTAATTCCTGATCTCATTTTGGGTTATTGACAACTTTCCTTTCTGGCATTGCTTTACCCTTTACTGGATTTACTTTGATTCCTTCTAAAGACACTATGTGTCTACGGAATTAATTCTTTGAGCCAAAATTCTCATTGGCTAAACTTGGTATAAATCTGATTAGCTCTAGGTGTCCGCAAGACAGTTCTTCACGGTTCCTTATGTTCTTTCTTATTCTATGTATAGATAGGGATATCGTTCTTAAGGATTAAGACAATTTGTCTAAGTACGTGTGGATCACTTGATTTTTCTGAGGTTAATGAATAGGGCTGGTACGTTAGTTGGTCCGAAAGACATAACTATCATCTCATGGTGACCATATCTCACTCTGAAAATTCATCTTCGTATGCCCGATACCATTCTATAAAACCATTCACATATATCATCAAAATGCCTCAATGAGGACTTACCATATATTAATTATAAGGATTGGTCCATCAAACTGATTAATTACATGGCGTCTTGTTCTATTTACACCAAAATTTTGACACCACATCAGCATACTAACAAAAGATATTACCAAACTATATTTACACCACACATTCTAACCATACCATTTACAACATAACCCATTACCTACATATAAGTCTCGTATTACCCTAGAATTTTATGTTTCCGAGTGCCCTTCGTCGGAACCGTATTCCTCACTTGGGCATTTGCCTTTCTCCCGGTGCATCTTTTCCTCATATATCTGACGATCTATCTCTTCTAGAGAGCCAGGGGTCACATTGCTCCCTGTTTCTTCCTCGATACAAGAAGTTTGTTTTGCCTTTATCACAAAGTATGGTTGGGTTGGTAGCGGCAACTCTCCTAATCCTCTAGGACGGTAAGATCCTGTCCTTTGGCCATATTCGTCTCTTTCAGGTATAATCCGTGGAACAGGACGTGGGGCGGCATTTGGAACATCAGGATACAACCATTCCCTTATTTCATGCTGTGTAACCTGCCTGGGACCAGGAGAAGTGCTCGTAGGTGCAGATCCATACGCGTCATATGTATACTTGAGCCTGTTGACGAATCCTGGTAAATCTGCCCAACCCTTGGAATTTTCTGTATGGAGCATATATTCTTTCGATACCTCTTTCGCAAAGTTCTGCCAGTCTATCGGCAAACGACGGATAAGTCGCTGAATACCATCCTCATCCGTCACTCCATAGTTATGAGCATCCTTCCAAAGGCGCAAAAATTCCATCAAAAACTGTCCTAAATCTGAGCCTAGCTTATAATAAAAGAGTCGGTATTCCTGTGTAAGCTCTAGGTTTGTAAGTCTTGAAGTTGACCTTTTACCCGTGCTACTCCCTTTTCCTGCCATCTGTAAACAGATAGTTCTAGATAAGCCAAACTGTACTAAACAATAAAGGAAATTCAAACCAGAAGGATTTCCTAAGGACTAAAAACCTTGAATCATAAACTTGTAATCCACTTACAATATGCTCATAAACACTTATCTTATCCCGAACTTAGCTTTTACATCTTAATCATATATCGCTCTCGATTAACTTAGTTACGCAATAGTGGATTCAAAATCCCATTATGTAGAATCTCAACTGAAGAGATTATGCCTCTGTTACCAATCACGTGAGTGATATCCATTTTCAAAACTTCCATTTCTAGAATTATATCTACACTCCACATAGATATTATGATTCAGATTATTCGTTAGAACCTTAGGTGATTCTAGGTCTAGTTCTAAGTCTGAGTAATACCTGCTACGGCTATAATTCTCATATAGGTAGGGGTTTTCATTTCTCCATTCGTTTATCTCGGATTGGTTCTAATCGTTTCTACACATACTTATGTAATGTTAGAATGTGAAACGCCTATTTCGAACACAATATTATAGATATGCAGAGAATTTCTTCTCCTTCTCATCAAGCCTTCCTGGTTCTTATTTGTTCTATTTTCGGCGCGAAGTATAGGTTCTGATCTACGGTGTTTCCATATACTCAAGTAAACCATCTATTTCATTTATAACTGTCCTTGTCTTTGGAACTTTATGTTTGCTATGGCCTCTTGCTACATTATTCAGCATATCCTTCTTGGAGTCAGTACCAGTATTCCTTTACCAATCGCATTTTGTGGTCAGTTCTACTACAACCTACCATTTGGTATTGATATCTCAATAATTAAATCTTATCGTATAAATCGTGACATATCTGTCATTATTATTCATTCTTAATCTGGTATGAACGATTCACTTCATTTTTCCCTTTATCAATCTTAGGGATATATCTCTTATATATATTTACTTTAAATTCCTTTCAAAAGGAATCCTTGTTCTGGCATTTAGCGTCACCGCTAGTAATATCCTTATTGGATATATAATATTTGCCCATATCTTCCACTGTTTGATTCAGTGTCTTTCATATAGGATAAAATCCTTTGTCCACTAAGGACGTATTATACTTTTGCCTTGACGTCAAATACCTCTATCATTTCCTCGAAATTCAATGATTGCTTTATTTCCAGGTCAGAGATGCCTAATATTTCATTTCACTGATCGTCACAAAAGTATGGGGGTAATCTCTCCAATTAGATTCACCTTAAGATCCTTCTATGTGAATCTTTTCATATGTTCTCTTGGATGTATTCCCTTTACAAAGGTCTATAGAAGCTATCTTGCTTCTTAATTTCTAAGACACGCAAAACAGACGTTTTATGTCTATATCATTTTGGGTACTAAGATTCATTCCCAAGAATGAATCTATTTCTTAGTATGCTTCTTTACTTCAAGTAATGGCTTTACATATCGAGGTCATATTATCTCTAATGCTTATTTGACCTTGTGGGTTATCTCATAATCGTATAGCTCGTAATTTCTTTTACTATCTTTAACTTTTGTCCCTTTTTCTTGAGCATGGTATCTGAAGGTAATATTACTTTTATTATTCTTTGGTTCTCCCATTCGGAATCAGAACCATCATTATGGTCGTATAACTTAGTAAGGTAGTACCTTTGTACACCATAACTTAAATTCTAAGCATAAGCGTCTCATTACCATGTCTCGACTTTGGAGATATTTTCTCCATGCTTAAATCTCATACTAGGGTTATTCTAGTCGCTCACACATCTCAAATGATGGTGACCTCAATCTAATCATCATTGGTTTAACCAAGTCTCGGATGCTTGGAATCGATTATGTTCAAGCATAACCTCATTAATCGAGGTATAAGGCAGAGATTTGTTATCTCATGACGCTATTATTTCTCTATATAGGTAGAGAAATCATGATCGGAATAGCGGACCAAAAGCCATGGAACTTTGGTGTGGATCTTTGAAATGGCTTTTTCTTTTTATTAGTCGTGAATGATGGAATCATTACACAGCATTTCGTAAAGAGGTTATTATCTCAGCAATAGTGTCTCGACCCATGAATAACTAAAACTTTTGGCGTCCCAAAATTGGAATCTTGATGATTCCACCATCTATGATTGAGTTATGAAAACTTCTGGAAAAGCATCCCACATCTATACCGTGTTCTTTTTGGTTAAAGAATCTCTTTCTAATTGCTCTGGAACAATTAGAAGATTTTCTCGAAGGGCAGGTTTCTCCTACAAACCATTCGTGCTAAAATAGATTATTGTCCCTATACAGTTCGGACTATCTATGGAGTCTTGGGCATCAATAATTTGGATTCTTGAAGACGAAGAAGAGGAATAAGAAAACTTTCATTGTATATATATCTTTTGAGAAGAATATTACGCATCTTCATTCTTTTAGACATGTCCAACCTACTAATGAGGTTTTACGGACAAACAACTATCTTCAAGATAAGTTGAAATCTCTCTCATTATGACATGATAAGGGAAAATTATATCCCATGTATATCATATACTTTTCTTTACTTTTACTCTTGCATTCATTGCTTAAGAGTATCTCATTTATGACTTTCATTACCATAATAGTCATATAAAGATGTAACTTCACTGTTATCAGCATTCGATAAGCCCGACAAGGGTTATTGCATCTATGTGCATCATAGGAGTCAATATATTTTATCTCAATGAGATTTTGTTTACATCAAACTCTTATCATAACTTCTTGATGTCTATCACTTTACTGATCTGAAACTTTTAGGTGACAAAAATAAGTCAACCTACATCATACTTGATGTTTGTCGCTTTACTAATTCGAATTTAGGTGACAAGGTAAGTCAACCTTCATTATACTTACTGATTTCAAGGATTGACAAGAATTCATCATGTCAACTTACAAGAGGTATGGATTCACAATTCAAGATGACAAATTTTACAGTTTGAATCCGTATGTTCTTTGAATCGAATAATTGGGATCTAGGGTCCGAAGACCAGAATGACGACTACTGAGATTTCTTTGGTCATATGGGTTGGCCAGGCCCATCATAAATAGTTTCTCAGTCACACAAGGGTTTGGTTTCAAAAGGATACTTTATAAACCTTTGGGTTATAAATTTCTTTCAGAAGAAATGAGAAACTCAAGTGATTTCTCAATTGAATCTAGGTCATAGAGTTAAACTCAATGACAGGAATTGGGTGATGAATAGAAATTGAAATCTTATATAACTCATAACAGGTTATCAACAAGGTTCTAATGTACGCTACGGCTCTACTTGTTCTATCGAAATCTTACTTTCTAGTAACATTCTAAGGTCCTTGTAGCACTGTACAGTTCTAGTTCTAGGTCATCACAAGTTATAAGGTTTATCGACATACTACCCTACGTCCCGAACTACACTCACGTTATTAAACTAACTTTTCGATTTGTTTCTTCAACGATTTTCTACCACATCGTGGTCTTTTCTTTTTGTAAAAATTTTACGGTATTTTCATCAATTGGTTCTTTGATCATATTTCTATTTCGTTTCTAACGAAAAAGTCATAGTCGATTTGGAGTTCCGTCGCGCGTGAACATCCAAATAAAAAGACTATACTCATGTCACTTATCGCATAGCGACATACGTCCTCTTGTCATCATGTCCATTTCTGCCCTTTGATCGTCTTCTCGTCTTTTGATTCGAGATTTTCATTTCGATCTCGTCTTTGCTCTTAGGATTTAATAAAATCCTCATAATTCATCTTTCTATGTTCTTTCGCAAAAGGGATCATGCGTCCTAAACAGTCTACGTTCTTTTGGGATAGCATGCTTCATCATCATAATCAATTTTGAGATTTGAAATAAAATTTCAAATATTCACAACGTAGTTTATTTGCACGCATGTATTTCTTTGAATTTCAAAAATTCAACATATCATATTTGACATATGAATGTCCATTTTCAAACATCATTAACATAACTTTTGTTCATAATAATGAACCTTCATTAAATTCCACGAATTCAAACATTTCATTTTTGACATATTTTTGTCAAAACTTTCTCATATCATTGTCTTCATCTTTCTTATATCTCCTTTCATCTTTTCTTCTTATAACTTTTGTCAAAACTCACATTGATTTCAAATCAATTGCATAACTTTCATTGATTTCAAAACACGGTTTTGAAATTTCCTTTTTCAATCCTTTTCACTTTGAAACTTTTCATTTCAAAACTTTTTGAGAAGAAATCATTTACCTCATTCCGGCTGAGCTTGATGTGATGGAGTGTTGAGCATTGTCAGCTGTTTTCTAAAGGTCTAGAGACTCAATCTAGACTTGACTTTTGAAAGGAGGTTTTAGACTCAAAGAGCGAACCGCTCTGATACCACTTTGTAACAGCCCCTTAATCCTAAGTACGGATTAACAGGGACTATTACTTTAAACACGAATTAATGAACTGGACGACCCGTTGACATCGAAACAGTAGTACATAAATTAAGAATACTTTTGGACTTCATTACATGACTCAAAACATCTTACAGAGGAAACATGTGATTTGTACATATGACGATGTACAATCAAGGTATAACCTTTCAACGACAAACACTCCTATTGCTCAATCATCGCCCATCGCATCATCACTCAACTCGCACATTTAAAACAATATGTGGTCGAGTACAAGAATGCACTCAGTGGACACATGCCAAAACATTTTATCATCATTAAATTACACTGCCCCATCAAGTAAAACACAAGGGTTTAGTTAAAAAGGCCTTGTGCTTAATAAAACATTTTTCGTTATTTCTCAAAACATTCGCCTGCGCAGGCATTTTTCCTTGTATGTATGACCCATATCCCTTTTCTTTCATCATGACATCATTAAGCACACAGTCACCCTTTTCTTTCATCATGACATCAACGGCGTAGAAGGAGGCCTACTTCTACGACTTGCCAGACCGCCGAGAATTTTCCTTTCAAAGACACAAATACCCTTTATGTGTACATCGCTAACCCTAGCCAGGTATAATCCTTCAGGCATAGGATCCGATATCGATTACATTCATAAGTTGGGAGCGACCCAACAACATTCATAACATTTCAATCATGGATAGGATACATACACCAAAACATAAACATTTGGGCAGTAATTAAATAAAACATTTCATCAACATTTCTTGTAATAAAGCATCGTAAATAAAACATTTCAAAAGCATTTTATTTTGAGTTGAGTAAAGCCCACCTGGTATGTGGCTTTCTTAAACAGACTTCCCTTAACGTTGATGATCACGTCGCGTCCTTCCTTTACGTAAGTAGTTAATCTAGTATGTCTATCACGTTTTTCGAGAACGTCAAAGTCTAATAAACTTCGATAACCTTCTAAAACAACACTTCGTATTTTCCAACCAACTTAGTACGTCTTTTCATCGAACCTCTTAACTTATAACGTTTCGTACTTCGATAGAGACGTAATATGACTTATGACCTTATACCGACCATTTAGGTCAAACGCCGTTTATACTTACGCTATCCGATAAAATGATCTCGACATGACATCATCTCTTATTCAAGAGATATTCATATAATTCTAATACGCTTCACACGTATTAGCGCATTTATTTAACGATATCAATTTCTTGTAATATTCCAAAGAAACGAATATACGATTGCGGTTTTCTAAACCCGTAATTGTGGTTTTGCCAGATATTATCTTTTTATGACATCGAATATTGTGATTTCGATACGATATCGCTTTAACGAATTCCTTTTCATAATTCACTAAGGATTATGAATTAAAGGATTGAAATATTACGAAATGATTCGTCAAAATTTTTAACGCCAAACGCAGATCGAACGTCAGCTTTTCATGAAATTTTCTGAGCAGTGAAGCTTGGAATTAATTTCCATCTTAATTCCTTTATTAAATGTAATATATTTATTTAGTAAGTATGAGCTTACTGCGACCATTTTGAGATGAGTCGATTTTGAACGCTTTGAGACGTTAACGCCAACGCCTGAGACGTTTTGAAAAATGAGTTTAATGCTCAGGAAATTATAATAATTAATTTCCTATTATTATTTTATATAATTACAGTATTAATGATTATTAAAATCAATAATTGAGTTATAAAACTCGATAATTCCAATTAATGGAATTCGAAAACCCTAGTTTTCTAAACTATGGTTTTTGGCATGAAATGATACCATTAAATTATCCTATGGTATCTAAACTTTATAATATGATATATATGAATAATATTAAGCATTGAATCAGATTTTGAACCATAAAACTCGATAGTTTCAGTTTTTATAAAACTTGAAACCCTATTTTCGAAATTAGGGTTTTTATTGCATAAAATGTGTAATAATTTTATCCTATGCTATTATTTAATATCTAAATCATATATTATGATATATATGTGTATGTTTGATCGAAATGTACATGAGTATCAATAATAGGTGTGATTTACATTTTATTTCCTATTTTCTCAAATTCTTATCAGATTTTCAAATTAAGGCTATCACGTTGATTTAATTATTTTTATGGCATGTATTATATATCTATGACCTATACTATGATTAATACATGTATTATGTACAAAATTGAAATAAAATCAGCCCCAACACCCCACACATGCGCCGGCTCTCTCACTCTTCCCCATTACAAATGATTATCCTTTTTCAAAAGTGGCCATGCATGAAGAGCTCACTTAACACTCCTTAATCATCACCCTAAACCCATCATGTGCTGCAGATTTTGTGCCATTTCGCCAAAATCGAGAGAGAGAGATAGGTATAGAGAGACTCTTGCACTCTTCACCCATTATCACTCCAAACATTGTAAACACAAAATACTCTCCATTCTCTCCATTTTTCGCTCCAAAGAACCGAGAGCTTCATCCTCTCCATTTTCAAAAATTTTCTCCTTCACTTCTCCTTCTCCATTCGAAAATCTTAGTGCCTAGCCTTGTTCTCGTATTCCATACCATATACAAGGTAAATATGGACCATAGCATCAATTCTTATCCTTCCTTGCTCAAAGAATTCGAAAACTGTTTTAGTATATATGTATAGGTTTGAAAGTTTTATGTATGTTTATATATGTGTTTAAGTGTTCTTGAAGCATGAGATATGTGTTCATAATGTTCTTGAGGATTTCATTTCAAAAATATGAGAAAATGTGTTTAGATGAACATAGATATGATTTAAGACTATGGTGTTGATTTAACAATTTTGGAAACCCCAGCTCGATTTCTCATGAATACCGTGAACAATATATGTGTGTACCTTAATGTATAATTTTATTTCAAGCATGTAATGATGTATTAATGCTTTAGAACCTTGATTATATGTTCTATGATTTAATTAGAATTTTGAAAATCAATTGCTATTTTTTTATAAAAGGGCCGAGCATTATAATTTTATAGATTGGTGTATGATTTTATTTTTGATCATGCAATGGTGTTTTAATGCTTTAGTATATTATTTATGCATTGTGTGAATGTCACGACCCCATTCCGACCAACCCGGATGGAGGGCGACTAATACTAGAGTAGTATTTTAGGGATTACATGGGTAAAATAAAGATGCAT
Source organism: Salvia rosmarinus (assembly GCA_036937905.1). Classification (NCBI taxonomy): domain Eukaryota; kingdom Viridiplantae; phylum Streptophyta; class Magnoliopsida; order Lamiales; family Lamiaceae; genus Salvia; species Salvia rosmarinus. The sequence continues at coordinate 33,705,104 of CM072820.1, read as the reverse complement.
AAAATAAACCAACATGCTCGAGTAGAATACGAGGTGATGTTATAATGTTTTTGAAAAGGTTTAGGCCATCGGACCTCAAAACTTGCCTCCCGATCCGATGGACCTCGATAGTTTGTAACATAAAGCATAAATAAAGGAGTTCGAGTATAGCGGAAAGTGTGTGAATACATATGACGATATGCATTCAGTATAACCCACAAATTCAAGTAAATCGTCGAGGACACGACCTCAACACATCCCCATCATCACCAACAGGCTCAACCGCACATTTAAAACAAACATGCGGCTAAGTACAAGAAATTGCACTCGGTGGACTTATGCCGAAAACATTTGATAATATTTGGATTACTGCCGCCAATATCGAGTAAGTCACGTGGTTTTAGTTAAAATGCCTTGTGCTTACCAAATAATTTTCGTTCAGAACATAGCCTGGCCGCATTTTTGGTGTATGGTCCGTATCTCATAGTCACAATACATAATAATAAATAAATAAACGTCGAGAGTGAGGCTCCCATATACGACGCCGTGACCGCCGTAATCCCGCTGACAGACGGTCACTCTACCGCAAGCATATGTTAACACAACAGATAGTTCCAACCTTCACGCCAATCCTAGCTGCATTTATCATCCAAGACAGACCCAACATTAAAGGTTGGGTGCTACCACAACAAATGATATAATAGTTCCAACTATCTCCACATTTCTACCCGGCAAACAGATAGATTCATACACAAAACGAAATATTTTGGCGGGTAATGCAAGAAACATTTGTTAAACGGTTGTAGGATAAGTGTCAAATAAACTCATTTGAAATAACAAGAAAGTCACGCTTTAGTGGGTAAGAAAAGGCCCATATTTTGAAGATAAGAAGCCCACCGACTATGGTTCGTTGTAAAAGTCCTGAGTTCGATCGTTCGTCAAAATCCGTCGCTGCGTTTCCACACCTTTACGAAAAAGCGAGGCTTTAGTACGTCGCCAAGTCTTCGAGACTTTCGAAAGCTAAGATAACTTCGATATTTCATATCGATGTGAGATCAATTCTTAGTGAATTCAATACGCCTCTAACACGATAACATCAATTGTTCTCGCTCGAGACACGCTCAACGATTGGCACGTTTCTCGATATATGGATTTCATTAGTGAAATCTTTTCTTTCTAATGAGGTATCATACCAATTAGTATATCTTCACGCCGCATCGACGATTTATAAACGTATAATCGCACGCTTGACTGAAAAGTCAACGAAGTCAACATCGTCAACAAAGTCAATGATTTTGACTTTTAAATAGTAATTCTTACTATTTTGTTTTATAAATCGAATTTGATCGATTTGAAAACGTAGGTCCTATTTTCGATTTATCTCGTAAATCGAGGATTTATAAATATTTTCGCATTAAATAAACCTTTTTATAATTAAAAAGCGTATTTTTGTTTTTAATACGTTATAAAATGAACGTTCGTCTCAAACATAGCAATCTATGTTTATAAAATTTTGTAAAAATTAAAAACTATCCAGAATATTAATTTAGCAAATATTTCATTAATAAACTGTTTTAAAAAGGATTTAAAAATCCTTATTAATTATCGAAAACTCGATAATTAATTTAAAAATGTCAAATGACCTTTGAAAAATTTTCTAAATTAATATAGTGCATTATTATACACTATGGTCCAGAATATGAATTTATCAAATTCATATGATATTATTTGCTATTTATTTATATATATACATATATATACTTACGGTATTTTCAATAATTAAGGAATAATTATCCAAAAATTCCCAAAATTGATATGTACCTAGTATAATATCCCAACATCAATATATATCATTAATATAACCTATAGTTCATCATAAGCATTCATTTCAAAATATCTAACAATATTTACGGTAATAACTTGATAATTACCAAATAATTAGCAAACAATTTCTAAAAATTCCAAATAAATTCCAACATCATTAAACATTATATTATAACATTGTAACATCATAACATCAACCAAAAACATTTGAATCATCACCATATGGAGCTCAATAGCTCTCGGCTTTTTGGATTCAAGGTGTTATTTGATTTTCAAAAATTCCAATAATTATATACTATGTTTATACACTATAGTATAGTAATATAATATCATAATATTTATCAAAACTAATTAAATCATCACCTTCAAGAGCAACAAGCTCACGGCTTATTTGATTTAAAATAGTATTTGATTTCTAAAATTTAATTAATTCACACAATGTATAAACAATGTACTAAAGCATTAATACACCTTGCATGTTCAAAAATAAAATCATACACCAACCTATGAGGTCACAAAGCTCTCGGCCCTTTTTAATTAAATAGCAATTGATTTTCAAAAATTCTAGTTAAATCATAGAACATATAATCAAGGTTCTAAAGCACTAATATGTCATTACATGCTTGAAATAAAAATTATACACCAAGGTATAACATATATAAGCTCACGGCATTTTCAAAAATTTAAGCTAGGGTTTTCCAAAAATTTCAATTAATCATACCATAGTCTTAAATCATAACATAGATCAATAATACATGCTTAGATCATACTAATAAGCATTCGGTCATCTTGGTATATTTTATAAAATTTTCGAAAATTAATATAACATATACTATGGTTCGAAAATCACATATTGTCAAGATGCATTCATACATTTCATATATAACAACCTATGCTCATTTACACATATTTCTCATATATTTTCAAAATAAAATCCTCAAGAACAATATGAACACATATCTCATGCTTCAAGAACATTTAACACATACATAGATACATATATAAAGCTTTCGAAACCTACACTTATATACTAAAACTGTTTCGATTTTTCTTGAATAAATGGAGAGGGAAATCGATGCTATGGTCTTAGTATTACCTTGAGAATGGTCTAGTATCACAAGGATATGGTATGGTATCACCTTGGTGAATGAATGGAGATGAAAATAGAAGAGAAAAATTTTAGAATGAGAGGATGGAGCTCTCGGTTTTGGGGCAGAAAAATGGGAGAGGGATGAGAGTATTTTGTGTGTTTGTAACTTGTGAGAAGAATAATGAATAAGGTGAAGAGCCTCTCTCCCTATACCTCTCTCTCACTCTCGATTTTCAGCCAAAAATTGGGCAAAAATCTGATGCCAATGATGAAGATTATAGTGATGATTAGGCTAAGTAAAAAGCTAAGCCATGCATTGGGTAGAAAATAGGTGGAGTGCATGCTTGTTGGGGAGAGATCGTAGCATGGGGGTTTAAGGCTGATTTTATTTTATTGTTACACCTAATATATTGTATTAATCATATAATAGGTCATAGATATATAATACATGCCAATAAAATAATTAAATCATCACTTATGCATAATTTCGAAATTACCGATCCAAAATTGGAAAAATAGGATTAAAAATATAAATTACACCTATTATTGATACTCATGTAATTTTCGTCCCAAATATACACATATATATCATAATATATGATTTAGATATTGAATAATAGCATAGGATAAAATTATTACACATTTCAATCATATAAAACCCTAATTTCGAAAATTTGGGTTTCAATTTTATAAAAACTGAAACCTTCGATTTTTATGGATGAAATTCTGATTAAAAGCTTAATAATATCCATATATATCATATTATAAAGTTTAGATACCATAGGATAATTTAATGATATCATTTCATGTGATAAAACCCTTATTTATAAGTTTAGGGTTTTCGAAATTAAAATTCGAAAATATCGAGTTTAATATCTCAAATATTGATTTTAATAATCATTAATACTGTAATTATATAAAATAATAATAGGAAATTAATTATTATAATTTCCGAGCATTAAACTCATTTTTCAAATCGCCTCAGACGTTAACGCTCAAAACGCCTCAAAGCGCTCAAATCGACTCATCTCAAAATGGTCGCAGATAAGTTCATACTTACTAAATAAATATATTCCATTTAATAAAGGAATTAAGATGGAAATTAATTCCAAGCTTCACCGCCGTAAAATTTCATGAAAAGTCGACGCTCGATCGCGTTTGACGTTAAAATATATTGACGAATCATTTCGTAATATTTCAATCCTTTAATTCACAATCCTTAGTGAATTATGAAAAGGAATTCGTTATAACGATATCGTATCGAAATCACAAGATTCGATGTCGTAAAAAGATAATATACGGCAAAACCCTAATTACGGGTTTAGAATACCGTAATCGTATATTCGTTTCTTTGGAATATTACAGTGAATTAACTAGAATTTTTGAAAATCAAATACTATTTTAAATCAAATAAGCTGTGAGCTTGTTGCTCTTGAAGGTGATGATTTAATGTGTTTTGATAAATATTATGATGTTATATTACTATACTATAGTGTATAAACATAGTATATAATTGTTGGAATTTTTGAAAATCAAATAACATATTGAATCAAAGAAGTCGAGAACTATTGAGCTCCATATGGTGATGATTCAAATGTTTTTGGTTGATGTTATGATGTTAAATGTTATAATATAGTGTTTAATGATGTTGGAATTTATTTAGAATTTTAGAAATTGTTTGCTAATTTTTCGGTAATTATCAAGTTATTAGTGAATAATTGCTATATATTATTAAATCAATGGTTATGGTGAACTATAGGTTATATTGGTGATGTATATTGATGTTGGGATATTATACTAGGTATATATCAATTTTGGGAATTTTGGATAATTATTCCTAATTATTGAAATTACAAGTAAATGTATATATGTATATATATAAATAAATAGTAATAATATCATATGAATTTTATAAATTCATATTCTGGACCATAGTGTATAATAATGCACTATATTAATTTAGAAAATTTTTCAAAAGTCATTTGACATTTTTTTTATTAATTATCGAGTTTTGATAACTAATAAGGATTTTTAAATCCTTTTAAATCGCTTTATTAATAAAATATTTGCTAAATTAATATTCTGGACAGATTTAAATTTTACAAAATTTTATAAACATAGATTGCTATGTTTGAGATGAACGCTCATTTTATAACGTTTTAAAACCAAAATACGATTTTATTTATAAAAGGTTTATTTAATGCGAAATTATTTATAAGTCCTCCATTTACGTGATAAATCGAAAATAGAACTTTACGTTTTCAAATCGATCAAATTCGATTTATAAAACAAAATAGTAAGACTTACTATTTAAAAGTCAAAATCATTGACTTTGTTGAAGCGATGTTGACTACGTTGACTTTTCAAGTCAAACGCGTGCGATTTTACGATTATAAAGACGTCAAGACGCTGTAAGATATACTAATTGAGTATGATACCTCATTAGTAAGAAAAGATTTCACAAATGAAATCCATATATCGAAAACGATTTATATCGTTGAACGATCTCGATGAACGAGAACAATTCAATCAGATACGTGTTAGAGGCGTATCAATTCACTAAGGAATTAGATCTACATCGATATGAAATATCAAGTTTATCTTAGCTTTGGAAGTCTCGAGAGACTTGAGCGACGACTAAAGCCTCTTTTTCAGTAAAGTGTGGACGCAAACGCAATGACGGATTTTGACGTTTAACGAACTCAGACTTTTACAACGAACCATAGTCCGGTGGGCTTTTATCTTCAAAATGTGGGCCGTTTCTTACCCCACTAAAAATTGCTTTATTGTTATTCCAAATGAGTTTATTTACAAAGACTTATACTACAACTGCTTAACAAATGTTTCTTGCGTTACACCGCCAAAATATTTCGCTTTATGTATGGATTCTATGTTATGCGGGTAGGCTGTGAGATGGTTGGAACTATTATATCAATTGTTGTGGTAGCACCCAACCTTTTAATGTCGGGTCCCGTGCGGATGATAAATGCCCGCTAGGATTGGCGTGAAGGTTGGAACTATCTGTTGTGTTAACATATGCTTGCGAGTGACCGTGTCAGACGGGATTACGGCCGGTCACGGCGTCGTAGATGGGAGGCCTCCTCTCGACGCTTATTATTTATTATTATTATGTATTGTGACTATGAGATACGCACTATACACACCAAGAAAATGCTCGCCAAGCTACTTTTACGAACCGAATGATTTTGGTACGCACAAGGTCTTTTAACTAAAACCCTCGCGACTTACTCGATATTCGCAACAGAATCCAAATATTATCAAATGTTTTCGCATAAGTCCACCGAGTGCAATTTCTGTACTTAGTCCCGCATGTTTGTTTTAAATGTGCAGTTGAGCTTCATGGTGATGATGGGAATGTGTTGAGAGTCCAAAGGTCCTCGACCGATTTACTTGAATTTGTGGTTATACCTTGAATGCATATCGTCATATATGTATTCACACACTCCGCCGCTATACTCGAACTCCTTTATTTATGCCTTATGTTTACAAACCATCGAGGTCCATCGGATCAGGCCAAGTTTTGGGGTCCGATGGCCTAAACCTTTTCAAAAACATTATGACATCATCTCATATTTTGTTCAAGCATGTTAGTTTATTTTTATGCATCTTTATTTTATCCATGTAACCCCTAAAATACTACTCCTAGTATTAGTCGCCCTCCAGTCCGGGTTGGTCCGGAGTGGGGTCGGGACATTTCTGTAAGACGTAATAAAGTCTAATAAACTTCGATAACCTTCTAAAACAACACTTCGTATTTTCCAACCAACTTAGTACGTCTTTTCATCGAACCTCTTAACTTATAACGTTTCGTACTTCGATAGAGACGTAATATGACTTATGACCTTCTACTGACCATTTAGGTCAAACGTCAAGCTTATACTTACGTCATCTGATAAAATGATCTCGATTATGACATCATCTCTTATTCAAGAGATATTCATATAATTCAAATAAGTTTCACACGTATTAGCGTACTTATTTAACGTATATCAATTTCTTGTAATATTCCAAAGAAACGAATATACGATTGCGGTTTTCTAAACCCGTAATTAGGGTTTTTGCCGTATATTATCTTTTTATGACATCGAATATTGTGATTTCGATACGATATCGTTTTAACGAATTCCTTTTCATAATTCACTAAGGATTATGAATTAAAGGATTGAAATATTACGAAATGATTGATCAAAAATTTTAACGCCAAACGCAGATCGAACGCCGACTTTTCATGAAATTTTACGGCGGTGAAGCTTGGAATTAATTTCCATCTTAATTCCTTTATTAAATGTAATATATTTATTTAGTAAGTATGAGCCATCTGCGACCATTTTGAGATGAGTCGATTTTGAGCGTTTGAGACGTTTTGAACGCCAACGTCTGAGACGTTTTGAAAAATGAGTTTAATGCTCATGAAATTATAATAATTAATTTCCTATTATTATTTTATATAATTACAGTATTAATGATTATTAAAATCAATAATTGAGTTATAAAACTCGATAATTCCAATTAATGGAATTGAAAACCCTAGTTTCTAAACTATGGTTTTAGCATGAAATGATACCATTAAATTATCCTATGGTATCTAAACTTTATAATATGATATATATGAATAATATTAAGCATTAAATCAGATTTTGAACCATAAAACTCGATAGTTTCAGTTTTTATAAAACTTGAAACCCTATTTTCGAAATTAGGGTTTTTATTGCATAAAATGTGTAATAATTTTATCCTATGCTATTATTTAATATCTAAATCATATATTATGATATATATGTGTATGTTTGATCGAAATGTACATGAGTATCAATAATAGGTGTGATTTACATTTTATTTCCTATTTTCTCAAATTCTTATCGGTATTTTCGAAATTAAGGCTATGTGTTGATTTAATTATTTTTATGGCATGTATTATATATCTATGACCTATACTATGATTAATACATGTATTATGTACAAAATTGAAATAAAATCAGCCCCAACACCCCACACATGCGCCGGCTCTCTCACTCTTCCCCATTACAAATGATTATCCCTTTTTCAAAAGGGCCAATGCATGAAGAGCTCACTTAACACTCCTTAATCATCACCCTAAAACCCATCAATGTGCTGCAGATTTTGTGCCATTTCTTGGCCAAAATCGAGAGAGAGAGAGATAGGTATAGGAGAGACTCTTGCACTCTTCACCCATTATCACTCCAAACATTGTAAACACAAAATACACTCTCCATTCTCTCCATTTTCTGCTCCAAAGAACCGAGAGCTTCATCCTCTCCATTTTCAAAAATTTTCTCCTTCACTTCTCCTTCTCCATTCGAAAATCTTAGTGCCTAGCCTTGTTCTCGTATTCCATACCATATACAAGGTAAATATGGACCATAGCATCAATTCTTATCCTTCCTTGCTCAAAGAATTCGAAAACTTTTAGTATATATGTATAGGTTTCGAAAGTTTTATGTATGTTTATATATGTGTTTAAGTGTTCTTGAAGCATGAGATATGTGTTCATAATGTTCTTGAGGATTTCATTTCGAAAAATATGAGAAAATGTGTTTAGATGAACATAGGATATGATTTAAGACTATGGTGTTGATTTAACAATTTTTGGAAAACCCTAGCTTGATTTCTCATGAATACCGTGAACAATATATGTGTGTACCTTAATGTATAATTTTTATTTCAAGCATGTAATGATGTATTAATGCTTTAGAACCTTGATTATATGTTCTATGATTTAATTAGAATTTTTGAAAATCAATTGCTATTTTTTTTATAAAAGGGCCGAGAGCATTATAATTTTATAGATTGGTGTATGATTTTATTTTTGATCATGCAATGGTGTTTTAATGCTTTAGTATATTATTTATGCATTGTGTGAATTAATTAGAATTTTTGAAAATCAAATACTATTTTAAATCAAATAAGCTGTGAGCTTGTTGCTCTTGAAGGTGATGATTTAATGTGTTTTGATAAATATTATGATGTTATATTACTATACTATAGTGTATAAACATAGTATATAATTGTTGGAATTTTTGAAAATCAAATAACATATTGAATCAAAGAAGCCGAGAGCTATTGAGCTCCATATGGTGATGATTCAAATGTTTTTGGTTGATGTTATGATGTTAAAATGTTATAATATAGTGTTTAATGATGTTGGAATTTATTTAGAATTTTTAGAAATTGTTTGCTAATTTTTCGGTAATTATCAAGTTATTGCCGTGAATAATTGCTATATATTATTAAATCAATGGTTATGGTGAACTATAGGTTATATTGGTGATGTATATTGATGTTGGGATATTATACTAGGTATATATCAATTTTGGGAATTTTTGGATAATTATTCCCTAATTATTGAAATTACCGTAAATGTATATATGTATATATATAAATAAATAGCAATAATATCATATGAATTTTATAAATTCATATTCTGGACCATAGTGTATAATAATGCACTATATTAATTTAGAAAATTTTTCAAAAGTCATTTGACATTTTTTTTATTAATTATCGAGTTTTCGATAACTAATAAGAATTTTTAAATCCTTTTAAATCAGTTTATTAATAAAATATTTGCTAAATTAATATTCTGGACAGATTTAAATTTTATTAAAATTTTATAAACATAGATTGCTATGTTTGAGATGAACGCTCATTTTATAACGTTTTAAAACCAAAATACGATTTTATTTATAAAAGGTTTATTTAATGCTAAATTATTTATAAGTCCTCGATTTACGTGATAAATCAAAAATAGGACTTTACGCTTTCAAATCGATCAAATTCGATTTATAAAACAAAATAGTAAGAACTTCTTATTTAAAAGTCAAAATCATTGACTTTGTTGACCGATGTTGACTACGTTGACTTTTCAAGTCAAACGCACGATTTACGATTATAAATACGCCAAGACGCTGAAGATATACTAATTGAGTATGATAATCATTAGTAAGAAAAGATTTCACAAATGAAACCATATATCGAAAACGTTTATATCGTTGAACGATCTCGAGCGAAGAACAATTCAATCAGATACGTGTTAGAGACGTATCAATTCACTAATGAATTCAGTCTACATCGATATGAAATATCGAAGTTTATCTTAGCTTTTGGAAGTCTCGAGACTTGAGCGACGTACTAAAGCCTCGCCAGTAAAGGTGTGGGACGCAAACGCGTGACGGGATTTTGACGCATTTAACGAACACAGACTTTTACAACGAACCATAGTCCAGCGGCTTTATCTTCAAATGTGGGCCTTTTCACCCCACTAAGAATTGCTTTATCGTTATTCAAAATGAGTTTATTTACAAAGACTTATACTACAACTGCTTAACAAATGTTTTCTTGCATTACACCGCCAAAATATTTCGTTTTTGTATGGATCCTATCTGTTATGCCGGGTAGAGGTGTGGAGATAGTTGGAACTATTATATCAATTGTTGTGGTAGCACCCAACCTTTAATGTCGGGTCCCGTGTCGGATGATAAATGCCACAGCTAGGATTGGCGTGAAGGTTGGAACTATCTGTTGTGTTAACATATGCTTGCAGAGAGTGACGTGTCTTATGACGGGATTACGGCCGGTCACGGCGTCGTAGACGGGAGGCCTCCTCTCGACGCTTATTATTTATTATTATTATGTATTGTGACTATGAGATACGGACCATACACACCAAGAAAATGTGGCGAGCTACTTTACGAACCGAAATGATTTTGGTACGACAAGGTCTTTAACTAAAACCGCATGACTTACTCGATATCGCGGCGTAATCCAAATATTATCAAATGTTTTCGCATAAGTCCACCGAGTGCAATTTCTTGTACTTAGCCCCGCATGTTTGTTTTAAATGTGCGGTTGAGCTTGATGGTGATGATGGGGAATGTGTTGAGGAGTCCAGTGTCTCGACCGATTTACTTGAATTTGTGGGTTATACTGAATGCATATCGTCATATATGTATTCACACACTTTCCACCGCTATACTCGAACTCCTTTATTTATGCCTTATGTTTACAAACTATCGAGGTCCATCGGATCGAGGCAAGTTTTGGGGTCCGATGGCCTAAACCTTTTCAAAACATTATGACATCATCTCATATTCTGCTCAAGCATGTTGGTTTATTTTATGCATCTTTATTTTATCCATGTAACCCTAAAATACTACTCCTAAGATTAGTCGCCTCAGGTCGGGTTGGTGGGAGTGGGTCGTGACATTTCAGTAAGACGTACTACATAACGTCATTCACGTATTAACGATTTCTTACGTTTTGACCAAAGTCAACAATTTTGACTTTTATTAATATATATATCGAAATTATAAGCATGTATGTTTATAAATATGTATAAATCGATTTTCAATCAATTTTTCAATCGTTTTATCATACGACCTAACTTTTCACGTTAATCAACAAGCATACTTGAATTCATTCCTAAGTATGACTTAACTTTGGACATTTCATCAAATAAATTTTCATAATATCGTTATTTATCGTAACGCTTCAATCGAGATACAAAATTCATTGATTTTAAGAAAATCACATAAAATCATAACATTTCTTGTCTTTAAAATTCACATAAAATCATAGTATTCTCAAACATATTTTTGAAATATACTATGCAATTATACATGATTAAATAATTTTAAAACTTATAAACCTTAGTACATGTGTTTCGCCCTTTTCACATAATTTTCAAAACCTTTCCAAAATTTTATAAATTCACATAGTATACTATTTTATCATGGGATCAATAATATATATTAATATTGATCATATAAAATTTGTACATCATTAAATTTTACAAAATCATTTTCGTAATTTTAAAATATATCAAATATTTTCAAAAATTCTAATTAAATTTCACAACATATAATTATCATTATATAACATTACCATAACATAATTTTAAATTTTCACAACTTGTACATCATCATGCCCTAGGAACCCCAATTTGAAACTTGTACTTAGGTTCAACAAATTTTTAAAATTCGATTAAGTTAGTATAACACCATAGTATGAATCTACATCACTTATATGATATAATATCACTCGAACACGAGTCATAGATCAACAATATATATCCCCATTATTTTCGGTATTTTCAATTAATTATGCTAAATTTTTCAAAAATTCTACATAAATTCATATAAGCATATTTAATACCATAGATCACTAATCCATGCTCAAATCAACATTTAAAATCATTCACATCATCAAATGTTCATCATAGTATTGGTCCTTTCATAAGAATTTCATACATGCTTATTTGTTTTATTAAATTCATAATATAAGCTCAAAATCATCATATAAACATATTGAATAAACATCCTAAGATTATAACAAAGTTTTCGAAAATTTGATATAACTAATCATATGTACATAATATAAAATATAACGGTTGGATTTCGAAAATTTAAGCATGTATAGATAGATCGACGATTTCTAACCTTTGATCGGAGTCGATCGTCGATTTACTAACGTTTTCACCCAATATCAAAGAAAGAAAAATTTTGGAACTCACTTCCTTCTTTTCAAACCTCTCGGCCTCTCTTCTTTTGGAAGCCAAATGGGAGAATAAAAGTGATCTTATCACTTAATAAAGGTAAGCTTATCCACTTGTACACTATTATATTTTTACATAAAATTATAGAATTAATTACCCATTTACCATGGAATATTTTCGGTCCACTTGACCTTATATAAGACAAAAATCTATTTGATCACATCCTACTTTATTATTACACCTTATCATATAATTATCATATACACAAGTTGTACAATTAATTCATTTTATTTCCCATTTTCGGCTATTTCATGAATAAATATGTCACACTTGTTTAATTTAATAATTCACCTCATTTAATGACATAATATATCATATCATATCATATAATAATTTATTATATGATAATTTCAAGATCATCGACAATTATTATGAAATAAGGAAAATTAAATTCCTTGTACACTTATATATACATAATTCGATCATTCTAATATCATAGAATAAAATTATATTTTCTCATGCTTTAATACATCATCTTACTCCATAATTAATTTATACTAAATTAATTCTCATAATTATCAAAGAATTATGAAAATCACAATTTAATACATATATTTGTACATTTTCGGTACTTCATAGGATAGAGAAGAATTAATCTTATCTTATACTACATTCAATGTATCATATATGTCATTATCATATGTATAAGATAATGTTTAAACTTTAGGAACATTATCCATTAAAAGTTAAACTTTCACTTGAATTTTCAAAGTGTATCTATGTGTTCACACATAGAAATTTTCGATCCCCTCACTTTAAACATAGGATAAAATTTTATTTTACACCTAGATACACTAATTAATGAACCATATTCATACACATCACTCATATAATCCTAGCATTAATTTTTGTTGGATTTTCTCCAATTTGAACATTATTTTCGCCATTAAGGGATAAAATCCTCCCACTTGATCCACTTGTTGTTACACCTCACCTTATCCTTAAAAATATCTTAATAATATAATTATAACATTATATTATCAATTGGATAGTCATTTAATCCATTATCTGATATAAACCCTAATTTTCGATACTTATAAGAAAAATAAGTCACATATTTTATTCTTTTGAAATAAATAGCTAATAAATAGCTATATGAAATTTTATAAGTCTTAGATGATGAATTATATCATAGAAAAATATTTAGAACATTTTTCAAACCATAAACCCTAATTTTCGAAATTAGGGTTTCGAAAATTATCTATCTTGTTCAATCTCTATTCTTAATTCTATAGCATTATTTAAATGGTAAATAATGCTATTATTACCTAAAATAATCATAGGAATTTAAATAATGTAATTCCATGATCATTTGACTGAGTTCTCAAATCGTTTCAAAAGTCGACGTTTAAAACGTCTCAAAACGTCAAGAATTGAATTATCTCCAAAACGTTCGTAATAAAGTGATATTTACTTTATTCATTCATTTCTTTAATAAATAAATTTATTTCTAAGCTTTGTTGCTTAGAAATATCGTAAAATTAACTATCAAAATTAATCGACGTTGGAATAATCTACTGCCGAAGGAATAATATAAATTATATTCCTTAATTAACTAATCATCAGTGAATATGACATTCGAATCCTCGTATTATAAATAATCGAATTCAATATTCGATGAATTACTATTTCGATTATCGAGACGAAACCCTAATTTATGATTTTTATTAACGTAATTAAGATTTAAAATTTAAAGTATTACACCTAAGTGCAAATTTTCGAACATGACTTAGGAAGATTTAATTGAATAGTTCATAATAAATAAAAATTATGTTATAGTAAGGATACTTAAGAATGAATAGATGTTATGTGAATTTATTGGAATTTTTGAAAAATGTTTGCTTAGTTAAATTAAGATTTTCGAAAACCATATAGTATAATACTAAGGTGTATAAATTTTCTTTGACCTAAGTAATTAAATATTATTGATCCTCTAATAAAATAGTGTGACATGTGAATTTATAAGAATTTTGCACAAGTCTAGGTTAATTAATCCAAGGTGGCCGAAAACTATAGTATATATGTATTAATGTTATAAATTTATTTTATCATGTATAATTGCATAATATGTCCTAAAATAATGTTTTAAGTATAGTATGATTTTATGTGAATTTTTAAAGCTAAAATACTACATAAATTCGAAAATATAAGTATATAATTGAAAAAGTCAAAATGTTGACTTCAAGGTCAAAATGTTGACCAAAGTCAAAATTATTGACTAAATGTTGACCAAGTCAAAATCATTGACCAAAAACGTTGACCAAGGTCAAATCGCACGAAATTCAATAATACGTGATCTATGTGACGTAGTACGTTTAATAACAATGTAACTTACGTTACGTAAGTACATTAAAACGTACATTATGTGCTAAAGAGATGGAATATCTCTTATATGAGGAACGATTTCATAATCGACACATTTTGATTAGGAAACGTCAAAATAAGTTCGACGTTAGCCTTATTTGATGCATGGGGCGTTATAAACAATGTTCGTCTCATCGAAACGTGACGATGTACTAAAATAGTTCTTACGTTAAGGTGGGACGTGATTTGACGGAGGCGAGGAAGTGACGTAGAAAGACCCACGTATACCGGTGGGCTTTACTGAAAACCCTTTTATTTACGATGCTTTCTTGAAAAGTATTTATTTACAAAGCTTCGGTGAGAAATGATTATGAGCTGTTATTCGATTACATGCCCAAAGTATTTATGTTTTACGTATGTATCCTATCATGTTGTTGGGCGAGCCAACTATGAAAGTGAATCAGTTGTTGGGTAGCTCCCAACTTTATCAGAAAATCGATATCGGATCCTAGTCAGATGCAGAATTCCTGGCTAGGGTTAACGTGTACACCAGTGTGTTGACTGTGAGCCGTTAGTAACATCTTGACGATCATGGATCTAGTCGATCGTAATTCACGGCTATGTATTTGTGTGCCGTTAGTAACATCTTCGGCCGGTCACGGCGTCTGTAGAAGGAGGCCTACTTCTACGGCGTGAGATCAGTTATGAACAGTTATGTGAAATGATACGGATCATACATATGAGAAAATGCCTGGCCAGGCGATCTTTTGAGAAATGATAAAGTATTTTGGTATTCACGAGTTATTTCAACTAAATCCTCGTGTTATACTATGGGGCAGTGTAATTTAAAGAAATTATTTTGGCATGAGTCCACTAAGTGCATTCTTGTACTTAGCCCTGCATGTTTGTTTTTAAATGTGCGATTGGTGACGATGGATGGCAAAGTGTTGAGCGATCGGAGTTTTTGTCGCTGATATAGTATAGCCTTGAATTCATATCGTTATATATGAATTCACATGTTTTCCGCTGTTTGAAACACTTAGTTATGTTTTGATTATTGATGCATATCACCTTCAGATCGGTCGAACCCTTTTGTCAAGGATTTGTTGGTCTAGTTTGTATGTAATACGTTGTGTGGTTACCTCTAATCCTTTAAAGTCTTATAAGATTGGTCGTCGTTTCCTTTACATTTCCATATCCATTTATCATTAAGTCTTTTAATCCTCGTATCATAAGTAACAGTCCCGGCTAATCCGTACTTAGGGTTGGCGGGCTGTTACACAAGTACTCACGCCCATCATGTATTTCTAAATATGCAGGTTGTGCAGGAGATGATGACGAAAATTGAATGCTGAGCGAAGACCTATTTTGTCATGTCCTATGTTTTGCCCCGGGTTTATGTCTTCACACATAAACTCAGCTACTCTTTTGCTGCCAACTCATTTACAGTTTGTAAAATATTGCATGATCCGAGTCTTGATGGTGATAAACACGCATTTTACACGTTTATAGTTGATATTTAAAGATGAGTTTAGGTCGTTTAATGTGCGTTTACGTATCGATTCTTAATGTTTTATCTATTTCTAGAAGATACTGCTCTTGGGTGTTCTTTTGGTGTTGTGTAGGTCTATATGTTGAAAATCGAAGCAAGGAACGACGCACGAGCCAAAATACACATCTGACCTGTTTCTAGCGACCATCCTAGCGGTCGCTAGGCTGGCCGCTAGGCAACCCGCGCGAGAACCCAGCGAGACCGCGACCGCGACCGCGACCTCGTGCCCGCGAGCGAAGCCCAGCACCGAGAAAGCTAATGTACGATTTCTCGCGACCGTGGCTAGCGACCGCTAGCCAGGTCGCGAGGTAACCATGCGAGCGCAAGGAGGCGAGCGCGAGCGAGAAGAGCGCGCGAGACATACCTAGCGATCGACCTAGCGATCGCGAGGCGTGGTCGCGAGTCCGAGCGGCAGAAGGAGAAATTAGGGTTTGGGGTGTGCCTATATATATGGCAACACCCCCTCGCGCCCCCAACGTCGCACACACGCTCCAGAACCTCTTTTTATCAGTTTTTCATCAGTTTTTCAGATTTTTAGCTTTAGCTTCCATCTATTTTCATTCTAGAGTTGATTTGATCATTGTTCTTCATTAGTTTTACGTTTTGTCTACGATCCGGAACGTTTTCGTCCGGACAATCTTTGCAATTTTCCGTTTTTCGCTGAGGTTGGGATTCAAGCCCAACGATTGTTCATCAGACGCTTCAATACGGGTTTCATTTATATAATTTCTATTTTTATGGTTAAATCGTATTTTATTCCGTTTATTATGTCTGGCTAGTTTTTTCGTTCTAATCCTAGGGTTTGCATGATCCGATCCTATATGTTGTGATTCCTGTTATCGCTATTTACCGTCCAGGCAATGATTCGTGATTCTTGGTGCTTATTTATATGTGTTAATTTCTGATCAATCTTGATGCATATCTAGTTGTCGGTTAATTACGTAATTGTATTAATTGTCAATCGATCTCGAATGCATGATACGAATGAGCCTTGAGTCGTAGCTGAGATAGGATATTCAGAGGAAGCATATCTCTTTGTGATCTGTTTGGGTTGCTTGTTTTCACCTAGAGACGAATAAAGAATAGGGAAAACTAGTAATCTCTGACCGCTTTTGTAAATAATGTAAATTATCGGTTATATATGTGATCTTCCATCTTATGCGGATTAAAATTGGTTAATAGGAGCAGGATAAACATACGTTGTGGATAGGATTAATGCATCCTAGTGGTTAGTCGTCCTTATCTGCTTTTAACATCCGAGTGTTTATTGCTTTATTTTATTTTCTATTTTGTTACCTACGCTTTGGATTGAAGTCCAAGCCCTAAAATCTTACCAAACCATTTATGTTGCTTGGATAATGATGAATCATTGTTGAGTTAACCACGTGTTTAGCATTACAATCCTCGTGGATACGATACTCGCTTACCTTCTATATCGCCTTTTACGTGTGAAAAATGGGCGATCAAATTTTGATGCCGTGCCGGGATTGTTATGATCATATAGGAATAACTTGACAATTTGGAATTATTAATTCAAGTTGTGCTTTTATTTTTATTTTATTCCTTGCCAATCGATTTCTTCTTTTCTCCGGGTAGTTTATGTTCACAAGGTCCGAGGACCTCACGAACTACACTTTGATCCGAAAATCGAAAATTCACAAAGGAGAAGGAGGCGGGCAAGAAGAAAGGAAGCAATGGCAAATCGTAACAATCGAACAACGGGCGTTCCTAAAAGTACTGCGCCTGCATTAGCGGATTTTACAAAATGCGCGTAATTGGCGACTATGGGACTCGTTGTCCTGCTCAGGAGAGGTAAGACCGTTGAATTATATGTACAGACCTCCTACCGAGCAATTTCAAGGAGGCGGATGGGGCCTTAATGTAAACGCTAACAATTTTGAGTCAAGCCGCCCTAATCGGCATGGTTCGAGGAGCAGTTCGGAGGAGGAGTCACAGAGATCCGAATGCCCATCTCGAGACCTATCTCGACATTTGTGACACCATCAAGCAGAATGGGGTGCCACAAGACACAATCCGGATGCGCGTGTTCGGATTTTCTGCGAAATCAAGCAAAGGATTGGTTCAAGACCTTAGATCGTCTGGGCATCAACAGTTGGGCAACGTTGTGAGAAATTTCTTTCAAGTACTTTCCTCCGGCTAAAGGCACGAAGATCATAGCCGAGATTTCCCACTTCTCCCGATTAGGAGATGAATCTTTATTCGAGTCGTGGGAAAGATTCGGGGCTGCTGAGAAGGTGCCCACAGCATGGATTCTCGAGGAGCGGAGATTACAGTTTTGATGGTGACACCTCACACAAGGAGTATTATTGACGCATCAGCGGGGGGCTGCCTATTGAATAGACGTGTAGACGAGGCTAGCCGCATCATAGAAGAGATGGCGGCCAACAGTTATCAGTGGCCGATGGAGAGGACACCGGTGGTGAAGGCCAATTCTTGTCGAAGGTGATTGATGTACGATAATATTATGGGCGATTCACCTTGTTGAGAAGCCAATTTGAGAAAGAAAGGAAAGGAAAAGGCGTGGCTCGGATAAATGCTGCGAGAGCCGATATGAATGAGGGTGAGGGCGTGAATTACATCAATCGGAGGAACAAGCGTCACAGGGGAATCGGCGTAAAATCGAACAAGTAAATCACCCAAATTTCTCGTGACGCCAACCCAATAATTTTCAACGACCTCGCCTGAGTTTCTCGATTCGAGCGGAGTAATTCAAGAGACGAAGCCGAGTCTAGAGGACATGATCGTGATTGGTTGTAAGCAACCAATAATTGGCAACGAACGTAGTCGTTTATAAGCAACAAGGCGAAGATTAACCATTTAGAGTCCTTTGTGGCGGCTATGGAAAGCATATGAAGATGATGGAAAATAAAATAAGTCAGGATAGCCGTCATTTGAAAATCGGGCCAATTTCCGAGTAATCTGAGGTAAACCCTAAAATCACATGTAATGCCATTCAATTGAGGGTGGGCGAGCTATCAAAATCACGAGGAGACGAGCAGAGAAAATGGGCAAAGAGAGGATCTCGCGACCGAGCTCATGACGCGAGCCCGGCCATGAGATTCTGATGGAGTTCGCGGCGGTTCGGTGGTAGCGACAAGTCGATCGAGAGGGCTGCGGCGACCTAGCGGTCGCTAGCAGTCTCAAGCGGCGACGCGAAATCGTCTGAAGCTTGAGACACAAACCTAGCTCCCGAAAGCGGCCGCGTGCCGCTCAAGACGAAGGAAGATGGTGTTCGATTTCCTAGCGATCGCACATGCGGTCGCGAGGCTGATCATGAAGGGCAAACCGTGAAGAAATTTCCGACGTCGTCTTGTTGATCAAAGTATACTCTTAATTGACTCGCAATAAATGCGAGGTGTTATATGAGGGAAAGCTAACCTAGTCGTCTCTCAAGGAAAACTTAACAGGGCCTAATGTTCATGTTGCTCCTGAAAACGATTAAATCCTAAACACTCTAATACCAATATGGGTTTTGAAACATACGAGGAATCGAACACGAGAGTTAAACGACAAACCTAAGCCGGGGTTGTCAATCCCGAGCTAAACTACGAAAGCAATAGATCTAAACTAGAGGTTGTCAAACCCAGATGATTAACTACTAAACACGAAAAGGTAAACAAATCGAAAGCAATTAACTTAGATCTCCAAACAAGAAACGATGAAATTCAACAAAGAACGATTAATCATGAAATTAAAGTTCAACACCACTTGCATAGAATTCAGATTATTAAAGCCGAAAAACAAGAACGAAGCAAGCAACCAACAATTCCACAAAATATAGAATCAGCAAAACGAATCGAACAAGATCAATGGAACAAATAACGATTAAATTACTTCAATCCGAATCCAAAATATCACAGGATAGTACCAAGAATTCGTAAATCACAGTTAAAGTAAATGAATACCGATTACAGAACGTGAATCAAAGTCTGAATTGAAGAAAATTGAAGAACAGGTTCCGCGGTGCAATCCAGAGAAAAACAGAAAAATACGTAAAAGTTCAAATGAAATAACCTAAAAACGTATATATATATATATAGGCATTGAGCGCCATTGAAAGCGAGCACCCGCTCGGGAGGCGAAAGCGTCTTGGGAGGCGGCGGGCGTGCGAGGCGGCGGCGGGTGGCGCGGAAGGTGGCGGCGTTCACTCCGAGCAGCGTGAGGTAAAGTGGGAGCGCAGCTCGGGTGAGCGGTGCTGGGCGTCTGGGATGGCGGGCGAGGCACGTGGGCGGGCGCGTGGGCGAGCGGCGTTCACTCCGGCCGAGGGAGAGTGGAAACGCTCGGATTGAGCCGTCGTTATTGTGCTGGCGTCTTGTGAGACGGGAGGCGGCCAGGCGCAAAATGCGTCGTGCGGCGTGTGTCTTGATTGTGAGAATGTCAAATAAACAAGAAGATTATTTTGCTCGAGACCCAACTCTCCGTTGAGGCGAATTAACTAAAATGGTTACCTTTAGCAACAAGTTTCTTTTGAGAACACAAAGAAAGTATAAACAAATTTTTGAACAATGTTCGAAGGTGAAGTCTCGATGAATTCGAGTCTCCTATCGTGGTTTCCATGCCCATTTCTCAATTTACGAGAAAGAGGCGAGAATCCCATCCTCCATTTATACAATCTCAACAAATTATTGGAGTTTTCATTCTCCTTCTTTCTTTCTTATCCACTTTTTTTTTTTTGAAACAAGTATATAGGTAACCAAGTCATAACACTCCCCTAACATTAGCGGACAAATCACATCAATAACCCCGATTTAAGATTTATTCACACAACCTCGTTCATTCACATTGCACTTCAATAACGTCACATCACGATAAAAGAGAACACATCAAGGTTTGACCAATACCACAGAGTTCGGGTGCATAAATTACAATCCTAACTTATTCACATAGACAAAACTTGAGTACAAGATGACAAAATAAGCATGATCCATGGTGTCGATCATGCACATACCCCGAGCACAACATATACAACATATCATCAACAACCCCCCACACATAGATGAGCATTGTCCCCGAGCTCTAAACATGAACAACAAATAAGGCAAAAGAGGCGAGACTTCCACGATAATGGTGAGAGAAAAGGAGGTCGGGTGGACATCGAGTTCAAGGATAGTCTGCAAAGAAGCACCGTAAAAGACGAGGAAAAACAAACAAACCACAAAGGAAAACAACGAACCACGAAATAAGGACGAGCAAAAGAAATAAGGAATATATACATACTCTCCAACGGTGAAGCCTCACTTTGTTGGTCCGCGATGGTGGTGGTGGTGGAGGCGGTGTGGGATAAGGACCAGTGTCCCACTAGTTTGAAGGTCGCCCAAATGTGCTCATGGGTGTCTAGCGCGGTAAACATCTTGACGGAAATCCCCAAGCGCTGCTGTGAAGATTGGTGAAGGCGTTGAGCTAGCGATTTTGGGCGTCAAGACACTGATATACCTCAGTACGGAACTCTCCGAAACCCTGGGTCGAAGATTGGCTGAACTCGTGAATTGTTGACCCGTTTCTTTGCCGATACCTCTCAAAGTTTCGATTCGAGGAGCTAAAGTCCCAAACGTTGTGAAGTGGCTGCTGGCTGGCCAAAACTAGAATCAAAATGAGCCCTAAGACCCTTTGAAAGCGTCGCCGTGGGGTGATGGGAGTAGGGTATGTAAGGAGGGTGAGACATTGGGTGCCGCTTGTCCTTCTTGGTGGCACGATCATCGGGAATCTTCATCCATTGGGGTAGTGTCCGACATTGGACCCGGATGGTGATTACGCTTGAATGTGATATACTCTTGAGCGATCGCAGTGCTTCATAAGGAAGCAATGTTCCTGTCGGAAGCAATCAGCGGAAATCATGAAAGTGATGGGAGATGCTCAATAACAGTGAGCCCGGCAGTATATCATCTCTAGTCACTCCCACAAAGTATTTGGCAAGTATAAAGGGTATTGGCTCGAGGAGAGTTTGGCCTACGGTTCCGCCTCGTATACTCAAATCGCCGCCATAAGAGCGGTCTTGCATGACCTTCTTATTATTCACAAAGACACCACAAGAAGAAAAGTTCTATAGCACTCACTTTATTGGCTTGCTCTTTCCTGTTAGGTTGTATGCTAGGAACTTATGAGCGATAACCAAAGTAGGGTCTGAATAAAGGCACTAGAGTGCTGCTTGATGACAATTGTCAAAACCAGTTAAAATTTTCCATGTCTCGGCCATAGGAAATCCTTGGTACATCGGAAAACCACTACTATGAAAACCCAAAACCTCACGCGTAACCTTAGGTGTAACGGCAAATCTATTCTCTCCCAACCGACGTAAGCGAGACTTAAAATCTTCACTGGTCTCGAGTGACACACAAAATTCCCTAAGCAAATGCTTAAAACCATCTTCGGGTTCCCTAGTTGCCAAACTAAGCAGACCCCATACTTTCAAATATCTTTTCACAGTACCATCAACACCCAATGAAGCTAAAATAGACCAATCAAAAGAACGAGGGTGACTTATCCCTTTTTGGCGAATAACGGAGAAGAAAATACCTTCTTGGGGCGAAAGAATAGCGAACGGGGCATTGTAAGTCTCCCGTAAATCTTCCGGTTGTTCACCGGATCCCGAAGCACCTTCGTCAGTTCTTGCTCGTTTTACCAAAGAGGCGAGAGGGTTTTTTGTGCGAACCATGCTTCAGAAATGCCCGGAAGGAGCTCGGAGCTAGGTGAGCAGTGGGTGAGCGGTGGTGAGGGCGTGCGAGGAGGCTCGGCGGCGAAGGAAGAGCACTCGGCCGCGAGTGTGTGCCAAGATGGCGCCGATGGAGAGGTGGGTGTGCTTGGCGGGAGAGGCGAGAGCTCGGTGGTGGGTCGGCGCTGGAATGCACGCCTACCGAGGTGGCGGGCGGCGGGAGAGATGGCGCGAGAGGGCGAGCTCGGCAGGTGGGGTGATGTAGCTCGGCGGTGAGTCGGCTACTGGAATGCGCTACGGTGAGAGGAGACGGATGGCAGGGCGAGCTGGTTGAGGAGGGAACGGCGCGCGCATTGGCCGAGGCGGGTGGAAAAAGGTGTGCAGTCTTGGGAATACGCTGGTCGAGGAACGCTTCGGGGTGGCGTCACGGAGATCGCGAGGCAGGCAGCGCTGTGGGAGGGCGGAGATAGAACGGCACTCGCTGAACGAGGCGTCGGGCTGCTGGGTGGCACGGAGAACGCCGGTGGGGAGATGGACGGTGTGGGGCGTTCGGGTAGCCTGGCTGAAAGTGTTAACGGAGGAGGGCGCGGCGCTGAGCTTCAGGATGTTGGAGCGAAATAGGGCTTGGTGCCCTAATTTAGTCCCGGCTCACAATGAGCGCCGGTTCAGGAGGAATGGCACTCCGGTTCACAACGAGCGCCGGTTTAGGAGTGGTTCTCCCCTTTTTTTTTTTTTTAATGTGGCGCGGTTACGATCGAGCGCCGGCTTGGAGGTCTCTTCCCAAAGGTTGGCGCCGGTTTGGTTTCGCGTAAAATCATTACGCCCGTTTGTGAACGCCGGTTCACACCGAACTCGGTGAGAAAAGCTCACGACTCAATCTTGAGCATGTTCTCCTTGAGCGCCGGATGAGAAAAGATCTGTATTCTTCCGAACGCTGGTTCGATTGAGCGCCCGTGATTAGTCTGTATTCCTTATGAGCATTTGGTTCGATTGAGCGTCGGTGTGAATGGCTTCAGTATTCCTTATGAGCGGTTGATTGAGCGCCATTGTGAATGGCTTCTACTTCTTTTAAACGCCGATCTCCACTTTAAAAGCCTGCATTATGACGAGAGAAAAATCGGGATAACCAAACCGGACAAATCAAAGGAAAAGAAAAGAAAAAGAAAAAGCAGAAAATCCGTGGGTAAACTCCACGTAGTACTCGGTTAACGTCGTGAGCCCGACATAATCCGGTCA
This sequence comes from Salvia rosmarinus, assembly GCA_036937905.1. Classification (NCBI taxonomy): domain Eukaryota; kingdom Viridiplantae; phylum Streptophyta; class Magnoliopsida; order Lamiales; family Lamiaceae; genus Salvia; species Salvia rosmarinus. The sequence goes on along the minus strand of CM072820.1, from coordinate 33,680,857 downwards.
AAGGTATTGGGGACCGACAAGCGAACGCTCTCCACTTCTTCCGACTCTCACGATCAAAGTATGGTTTGACTGTTGTGGTTCACGATAAATGATCCGTTTGTTTTGGGTCGCGAAGAAACCGCTCCATGGGAAAACACCTCCTCAACGAAATAGGGCCCTCCACTTTGGAGTTGAGCTTCCCGGGAAAAAGTTTCAGCCGAGACTGAAATAACAACACCTTCATTCCCGGTCTTAACTCTTTTCGGACTATTCTCCGATCATGAATCCTCTTGACTTTGTCCTTGTAAATGCGGGCGTTCTCATATGCTTCGTCCCGAAGTTCTTCGAGTTCGGTGATCTGGAGAGCTCTCCCCTTGCCTGCTTCTGTGATGTCAAGATTCATGGCCTTAATCGCCCAGAATGCTCTGTGCTCGATCTCAACGGGTAGATGGCACGCTTTTCCATATACAAGCCGATAGGGACTCATCCCCAAAATGCTCTTGAAAGCAGTTCGGTATGCCCAAAGTGCAGCATTCAGCTTCATTGACCAGTCCTTCCGGGATGGTTGGACCGTCTTCTCAAGCACACCCTTGATCTGCTTGTTGCTTGTCTCAGCCTGTCCTGAAGTCTGTGGATGATATGGCGTGGAAACCTTGTGGGTGATGCCATTCTTCTCCATGAGATTTTTGAACAACTTATTACAGAAATGTGCTCCCCCATCACTTATGATCGCCTTGGGAACCCGAACTGCAGAGAATGTTCTCTGCGCACAAACTTCAAGACAACATTAGCATCACTAGTCCTCGTGGGAATTGCTTCTACCCACTTGGACACATAATCTACAAGCAAGATATATTCAAAACCATTAGACTTGGGGAAAGGCCCATGAAATCAATACCCCAAACGTCAAAATTTCAACTACCGGGATATTGTTGAGGCATCTCATTTCTCCTCCCCACATTCCCAACTCGTTGGCATCTGTCACATGAAAGGTAGAAGGAGTGGGCGTCCTTGAAAAGAGTCGGCCAGAAGAGACCACTCTGCAGCACCTTGAAAGCTGTCTTTCGCCCACCAAAATGTCCCCCGCAGTGGGCTTCATGACACAACTTAAGGACTTGACTTTGCTCCTCATCAGGGATGCATCTTCTAACCACCTCGTCCTTCCCGAGTTTGAAAAGGTATGGATCATCCCAAAAGTAATTCCTGCATACACTAAAAAATCTCTTCCTTTCTTGGGAAGTTAAATCGGTCTCAATGAGCCACAAACCAAGTAATTAACAATATCGACATACCGAGGCAATGAATTGATTTCAAAGCATGCTCAAAGGATAAGACTCGACAAGACTCTCTTGTGCGGGTAAAGCGAAGGGGATTCGAGGCGAGACAAATGGTCGACTACACAATTGTCACTACCCTTCCTATCTATGATTTCTAGATCAAATTCTTGCAAAAGAAGGACCCAAGAATTAATCTAGGTTTAGCACGAGATTTAGTCAATGAAATATTAAGCGTGATCATCGTGAACAATTACCTTAGAACCAATGATATAAGCTCGAAACTTATCCAAAGCAAAGATTACAAGTAAAAGCTCCTTTTCAAGTAGTAGTGTAATTCATTTGAGCGAACTTAAAGTTAAGCTAGCATAATAAATAACACGTAACATTTTATCCACACGTTGACCTAATCTGCTCCACGACCACATTGCTAGCATCACACATTATTTCAAAGGGTAGCGACAAATTTGGGGCAACAACAACGAGCGAGAGTCGATTTCTCCTTAAGTAAATTGAAAGCATGCAAACATTTTCATCAAACTTGAAAAGAACATCTTGAGCAAGAAGATGACATAAAGGTTGGCTAATCTTAGAAAAGTCTTTAATAAACCTACGGTAAAACCCGCATGTCCTAAAAACTCTAATCCCTTAACATCAGCGGGTGGAGGTAATTTCTCAATTACATCCACCTTAGCCTTGTCAACCTCAATCCCATTCCTAGACACAATATGTCCCAATACAATCCCACTCTTAACCATAAAGTGACTCTTTTCCCAACTAAGAGTGAGATTGCTCTCCACACAACGTTTTAACACACGATCAATCTTATCTAGGCAATCATGAAAAGAAGATCCGAAAACCGAAAAGTCATCCATGAATACCTCGAGGAAATCTCCAATCATCTCGGAGAAGATTGACATCATGCACCGCTGAAAGGTGCCCGGTGCATTGCATAGGCCAAAAGGCATCCGCCGGTAAGCATATGTCCCAAAGGGACTTGTAAACGCCGTCTTGGCTTGATCCTCCGAGCAATTGCAACGATAATAGCCGATAATCCATCAAGAAAATGTAAATATTCATGTCCGGCTAATCTATCAAGCATTTGATCTATAAAAGGAGAGGAAATGGTCCTTTTTGTCGTGACATTCAACTTGCGGTAGTCGATGCACATCACGCGACTGTAGTAGCCCTTGTAGGTACCATCTCCCTTTCTCGTTCTCCACCCTTGTGATACCTCCTTCTTGGGCACCACATGGTGGGCTAACCCACTCGCTGTCCGAAATAGGATAGATTAGCCCTCCATCGGGAGTTCAAAACCTCCTTCACCACTTCACTTCGAGGATCGGGTTCGATCGTCTCTCGGGCATCAATCCTTGGTTTAACTCCATCCTCAAGCGTGATGCGATGCATACATGTTCTTTGGGTGATCCCCTTGATGTCGGCAAGACTCCACCCAAATGCCGACTTATTCTTCTTGGGACCGAAAACAATTCTTCTTCAACACTTGGCTCGGAGGAGATTATTCGGCTTTTATTTCCCTCCTCCGGAAAACATACTTCAAGTGTCTCGGCGGTTCTTTCATTTCTAAAGTGGGCTTGGGCATACTAGCAACTTCACGTGCCCACTCTTCCTCGTCCACCGATCTGCAAAACTTCCTCGAGGTTATGTTCTGCAACAACACATTCTCGGCGAGGATCAATAGCATCAATGAAAGCACAATCATCAATGGAATTTACTGAAGGAAACATCACCTTGTCCCTAACGAGAAAAGACACAGTTTCACCAAGCACGGTCATTTTAAAGTGCCACTCTTAACGTCAATTAGTGTATTGGTTGTGGCCATGAATAGCCTCCCACGATAACGATGTGTGCTCCTTTCCATCTTCTCTAACCTCACCAATTTCTAACACAACAAAATCAGCGGGAACTATCAACCCACCAACCTTAACTAAAATATCCTCAATAATACCCTTGGATATCGCGGACCTATCGCTAGTTGTAGACACATGCGAGTGGGTTTAAGTTCGCTAATTCTAATTGTTTAAAAATCGAATAAGGCATCAAATTTATCCGGCCCCAAATCAAGCATGCGAGCCTCCTTACCATTACCTAGAGAAATTTTAACGATAAAACTACGGGTCCGGAGTTTAGGAGGTAGCGATCTTTGCGAGGATGGAATTGGCCGCCTCGGAGACCACGACCTTCTCATATTCTCCAAACTTCCTTTTCTTTGAAGCCGGCTCCTTGAAAAATTTGGCGTGGTGGCACATTTCGATCACGTCCAAAAGAGGCAAATTGACATTCACCTTGGGCGGGGAGTTTGTAGAACTCGTTAAGCTAGCGATCTTGTTTCTCATTTCTTAGCCGGTGCGGAAAGGTATCGAGAAGTGTAAGGCTTTCTTTGCCTTATGCAATCGGACCTCGATATCCTTCTTAGTTTCTTCGTCTTGAGATTTCAGTTGCCTCTCGGATTTCTCCCGACCTCATTCTCAATCCACGACCACTTCTCAAAGCGGTGTGACTGAGCACGGTGGGGTTGGCTAGGGAGCTTCCCACTGCTTTTTCTTTGTAGTACTCGTTCGGTGAGCTAGCAAGCTGTCTATTTGCGTCTCCATACGCTTGATTGAGGATTCTATAACATCAATTATTTGGTTAAATCACATCCTCGGATCTTTGGTCTACGAGGTGGCGGCGGAGGTGCCACGATCTGCTGCTGCTGCGGGTATTCTTGCTGCGAAGCTGCTGTTGTGGATATTGCCTCCTCTTTGAAATTCTTGTGGGTGTGAAGGTCTTACGAATGGGCGCTACGATTAGAATTCGCCCTTGACTCGATTTCTCCATCCCACGTTAGATTGATTCCTCCACCCGAGGCAAATTGTTCTTGATTAGACTCGAGCTTCTTTGTTGGGGTTGGAATCCTTGCATGGCATAGGCTTACGCTTCGCCTCATGAGTGAGCTCACATCACGGGGCGCGTATCAACATTGTACCGGTTTCATTGCGAGATACCACAAGGCTCTAAAAATCCTCGTCTTTGGGTTAATTGATCGAGCTTTCTCAATTTCACTCTTGTACCTCCTCATCAACTCGACCACTTGTTTAGTCATGTCGTGTGAAGGGTTCACGGCATGAGCCTTTGCTCTCCACCACTGTGGACTTACATTGTGAAGTAGCAGACCATGGCTTCAAAAATATCGACGATATCCATCGCCGATCCTAGAACCGATGTCTCCACCGCGATGTTGTCCACCATGTATTGGAAACTACGAGTCAATCCATCATAGAAGAATTGATACAAAATTTAAATGCGGCAAGGCATGATGAGGGCACTTACGCAATAAGTCCACGAACCGTTCCCAAGCTTCATGGAATGGCTCGTCGGATGTCGATTGAAAGTCATGATCCGTGACCTCAACTATTGACTCTTCTTGTTCGGGTAGTGCCGTCATGAACTTGTCTACCACGGCGTTCGATTCTGCGAGAGAGTTGGCGAGGAGGCGAAACCAAGACTTTGCTCTATCTTTCGGGGTGTACGGAAACACCGCATCTTGGTGATCTTCATTTAGTCCTCCGGTAGGAAGGACGCAAACCGAGCAAAACTCTCTTACAAAGCCCAAAGCATCCTCACTAGCAAGCCCATGGAAAGTAGGCATGAGTGAGAAATGGTTCGGTTTCAACTCGTAATCTCGGGCTGCCGGTCGAGAACAATTGGGGCGTGGCGCCCCGATCACCGACTATAAAAATCATGCGAGCACGTGCATTCTCACCCATCTCTCTCAACGGGGGTATCTTCAACAATGGTTGATCACGTGATAAAGCGCTCGATTGTTCACCACTCTCGAAGTGGTACCAAACTCCTCGATTCGAAAAAGCGACCTTTTAGTTCTTGAGTGTGGTCAGCGGGTAGCAAGCGGTCTATTTAGGCTGCGGCGACCTAGCATACAAAACACTCAAACAAGAAAAGATCACGCATAGCTGGAGAATAACAAAATAGAAACAAAAGAAACACGGAAAACAAATCAACACAAACAATACGCTTAAAGTTTTCCCGACAGCGCCAAAATTTGTTCGATCAAAAGTATACTCTTAATTGACTACGCAATCATACGAGGTGTTATAGTAGGAAAGCTAACCTAGTGGTCTCTCGAGGAAAACTTAACAGGCCTAATATTCATGTTGCTCATAGAAAGCGATTAAATCCTAAACACTCTAATACCAATATGGGTTTTGAAACATACGAGGAATCAAACACGAGAATTAAGCGGCAAACCTAAGCGGGGTTGTCAATCCCGAGCTAAACTACGAAAGCAATAGATCTAAACTAGAGGTTGTCAAACCCTAGATGATTAACTACTAAACACAGAAACAGGTAAACAAATCGAAAGCAATTAACTCAGATCTCCAAACAAGAAACGATGAAATTCAACAAAGAACGATTAATCATGAAATTAAAGTTCAACACCACTTGCATAGAATTCAGATTATTAAAGCGGAAAACAAGAGCGAAGCAAGCAACCAACAATTCCACAAAATATAGAATCAGCGAAACGAATCGAACAAGATCAATGGAACAAATAACGATTAAATTACTTCCAATCCGAATCCGAAATATCACAGGATAGTACCAAGAATTCGTAAATCACAGTTAAAGTAAATGAATACCGATTACAGAACGTGAATCAAAGTCTGAATTGAAGAAAATTGAAGAACAGGTTCCGCGGCGCAATCCAGAGAAAAACAGAAAAATACGTAAAAGTTGAGCGTGAAATAACCTAAAAATGTATATATATATAGGCATTGGCGCCGGCCGGAAGCAGCGCCTTCGGGAGGCGGCGTCTTGTGGGGAGGCGGCGGCGCGAAGGCGGCGGGTGGCGCCGCGGAAGGTGAGCGGCGTTCACTCGAACAGCGAGGTAAGTGGGGCAGCTCGGAGTGAACCGGCGTTGGCGTGCGGGATGGCGGGCGGGCGAGGCGGAGGTGTGCGGGCGAGCCGGCATTCACTCGAGCCAGAGGTGGGCAGCACTCGGATTGAGCGGCGTTCAGCGCGTGGGCGTCTTGGCGGACGGAGGCGCCTGGCGCGGGCGTCTGCGGCGTGTGTGCGCGCGGATGTTCGGCCATGCAGCGGGGCGTCGCGACTTCAATAATTCGTCTCGTTCTCCTTGGTCCGAACTCCGAATTAGGATCCGCTTTCGCCTATGAACTCCTATCGCGATGCTCTTCATTATACTTGATCCTTGGTAGATTTATTTCATCCTATTTAATGCCGATTTTCTGTAAAACATTGAAATGAACCAAGTAAGTCCGAAACAATAAATAATAAATGAACTAACGGCATAAATGGGATAAACTAATGAAGACAACATGCAAAACAATACCAAGAATAAGCACAAAATGACACCAAACACGTGCCTCCAATTCCGTTTCCAAGCCGTTTAGCCAAGCCCAAGTACGATGAGAAGTTGACCAGGTTCATGGAGATGTTCCAAAAGGTGCACATCAATATTCCTCTACTTGATGCGCTCCGAGACATGCCGGGTTACGTTAAGTTTTGAAGGATGCGTTGCCAATAAAAAGAAGCTTGGGAAATTGAGGCGATAAATCTGTCTCAAGAGTGCGATCTTGTCTTGCAAAAGAAGTTGCCGCTCAGCGAGAAAGATCCGAGCGACTTCACCATAGCATGTGTCATCGGAGGACGGACATTCTCCAAGGTTACGTGTGATTTGGGGCAAGCATCAATCGATGCCGTTGTCCATTTTAACAGTTGGAGATTGGGAGATCAAGCCGACCACCATAGCTCTTCGGATGGTAGACACATCGGTGACTTATCCGAAAGGGATAGTGGAGGGCGTGCTCGTGAAAGTTTGAGATTTCATCTTCCCGGTGATTTCGTTGTTCTCGATATGCGGAGGATGGGAATACACCTCTTATTCTCGGGCGACCATTCCTAGCTACCGGTAGAGCAAGCGATAGGCGTGCAAGATGGAATCTCACCTTGAGTCGGCGGCGAGGAGATGAAAATCTCTATATACGATGCTATGAAGCGACGGCGGAAGACCATGGAAGGCAGTCGAGGTTATAGGCATTGTCGCCCACTCACTTTCAATCGGTCGATCCGGTGGGTTTGTATGCGAGAACTCGATTTTCTCACCCGCAGACCTTGATGAGGCATGTGATGAGATTTTAGAGTATCTTGAGTCCATGATGAAGTCGAGGCCTCCAGGAGTCGATTGCCTTATTTAGATGTGAGGAAGCCGATTGGAGGAGAGGGCCGTGGTGAAGAAGGAAGAGACTACACCCAAGATTGAGTTAAAGAGTTGCGGACCACCTTCGGTATGCATTCTTAGGTGATAATGAGGCGTGCCGGTGATAATATCTTCGGCTTTAACGGATGAGGAGGCACAAAGCGATGGTTGTCTTTGAGCGGTACAAGTCTGCGATTGGGTGGGCGATTTTCGATATCAAGGGGACCACTCGATTTGCATGCACGAGATCTGTTGGAGAATGAATCTGAAGCTAAAGGTACAACCTCAGCGCCGATTGAATCCGCAATGCGAGAGGTCGCCGAAAAGAAGTGTTGAAGCTCTTAGATGCGGGCATGATCTATGCCATATCCGAGCAATGAGTGAGTTAGCCCAACTCAAGTGGTATCCAAGAAAGGGGTATCACGGTGATCGAGAGGCGAGACAAGCGAGCTTGTGGAAACAAGACTAAGTAACGAGGATGGCGAAGTTTGCATCGACTATCGTGCTCGAACACGCCACGAGGAAAGATCGTTTTCCACGCCCTTTATTGATCGGATGTTGGACGGACTAGCGGGTATGAGTTCTACTATTTTCTCGATGGATATTCGGGTACAATCAGTTGCCATCGCCCAAGATCATCGACAAGGCGGTGTTCACGTGTCCGTATGGAGTTTTCGCCTATAGGTGAATGTCGTTTGGATTGTGCAATGCTCGACCCACGTTCAAAGGTGCATGATGTCCATCTTCCATGGGTTGATTGAAAATATTATGGAAGTTTTATGGATGACTTTTCCGTGTTTGGCTCTTCGTTCGACCATTGTCTCCATAATTTGTCATAAGTCTTTGCAAAGATGTGAGGAGGCGAATCTTGTTCTCAATTGGGAGAAGTGCCATTTCATGGTGAAGGAAGGTATCGTGCTTGGTCACAAAGTCTCGGCCAAAGGTTTGGAAGTGGATCGAGCAAGATAGTAGCTATCGAGAAACTACCTCCGCCCACAAATGTCGAATCGGTGAGGAGTTTTCTCGGTCATGCGGGCTTTATAGAAGGTTCATCAAGGTTTCTCGGCGATCACGAAGCCATTATGTGGATTGCTCAAGAAAGATATGAAGTTCGTGTTCACAAAAGAGTGTTTGGAGGCGTTCGAGAAATTGAAGTTATACGATCTAGACTCAGCTTTTGGTCTCACGATTGAGTCAACCGTTCGGTGATGTGTGATGCGAGTGATTGGGCGATCGGTCTTGTATTAGGCGGAAAGCGAGACAAGCTTTTACGAGTCATTTATTATGCAAGTAAGACTCTCGACTCGCTCAAATGAACTACACCACCACGGAGAAGGAATTACTTGTCGTGGTCTATGCTTTTGATAAGTTTAGACCTTATTTGGTGGCACCACACCATAGTACCTGTGACCATGCCGCCATTCGTCATACATTCGCGAAAGATTCAAAGCCAGCATGGTGAGATGGATCCTCCTTCTTCAAGAGTTCGACATGGAAATTAAAGGCGAAAGGGCTGCAAAATGTGGTTGCCGACCACTTGTCGCGATTGGAGAAGCCGATCGAAGGAGGATAAGAAGATTGGGATCGAGGAGAACTTCCCAGACGAGCACATCTTGGCGTCATTGATCGCACACCATGGTATCGATTTTGTCAATTACTTGGTGATTGAGTTTTACCTCCAATGTGCAAAGGTCATTTGAAAAAGAAATTTCTCACGATGTTAAATTCTATTATTGGGACGATCCTCATCTCTACCGCCGATGTGCCGATGGTTTGATACGTGTTGTGTTCCCCAGGAGAATGGGAGAACATAATCACGAGTGTCATAGTTCGTTGAATGGAGGCCATTTTGCGTGCCAAGAGCAGTGACAAAGATTTGCCACGATGGATTCTATTGGCCTTGATCTTCAAGGATTGCCAATCTTTTATCAAGAGTTGTGATCGTTGTCAAAGATTGGGAATGTCACTAAGAAAGGCGAGATGCCGAGAAAACCATCATGGAGGTGGAGCTATTTGACGTATGGGGATCGACTTCATGGGTCCGTTCCCGTGTCTTGTGGTTACACGTATATTCTTCTTCTTTGTGGAATAAGTTTCCCGTTGGGTAGAGGCGATTCCCACTTTGTCACGAACGACTCAAGGTAGTGATCAAGTTCCTCCACAAGAACATTCTCGACTCGATTGGAGTTAGGGGCCTTGATCGGTGATGGGGATCGCATTTTAATAATAAGTGGCTGGCGGCGTTTAGCCAAATATGGTGTGAAGCATGAGTCACGTCCCTTACCATCCACAAGCAAGCGGGCAAGGTGAGCTCGCCAACCGAGAGATCAAGCGATTTTAGAGAAATCGGTTGTTCATCGCATGAGGATTGGGCAAGCGGTTGGATGATGCTCTTTGGGCTAGGACTGCTTACAAAGCTCCCGTCGATTATCTCCATATCAAATGGTGTTTGGTAAATCACGCCATTTACGGTTGAATTGGAGCACAAAGCATATTGGGCCGAGGAGAATCAACATGGATTTCAAGGAGGCGGAATGATGAGTGACCAGCTGTTGGAGCTTGACGAGTGGAGGAATGAAGCTTTTGAGAATTCTCGGATATCTGAGGAAAGAGCTCGAGAAATTCCACGATCTCCACATTCGTGCCAAAGTTCTCACGGGTAATGAAGTTTTGCTTTACAATTCTCGACTCCGTCTCTTCCGGAAAGCTCAAGTCAAGATGGTGGGGCCGTACCGTTTATCGTGCACATGCCGATGGGAGTTCTGTTCTGCTAGACTCGGGTGGCAACATTTTAAGGTGAGCGGACTATACCTCAAATCATACTTCAAGTCACACTTCGATCCAGAAGTCAAGGTGACCAAGCTCAACGAACCATGATAAGAGGTACCGTCGAGCTAGCGACGATAATTCTAGTAAGCTTGGTTGGGAGGTAACCCAGCGGTTTACATCTTTTTGTGTTTGTTGTTTTCGTTTTTGTTTTTGGTTGTGTTTCTTGTTTGTGTCGTGTCTCATTGTTTTGTGAGATCCCAAAGTTTAATAGCTTTCTTTAAAAACAAAAAAACCAAAAAAACAAACAAGTACCTAGCGACCACCCTAGCGATCGCGAGGTCGCGAGGTGTCGCGAGAATTTGCGAACGTTTTTTATCGGCGGCAGAGCTCGCGGCCAAGCTCGCGATCACGAGCTCGACTGCGAGATCCGTCGCGACCCGCGTGCTGACCCGCGCCCGCTTCGTGACCAGCGTTTTCACTCTTTCTTTTCCCCATTTTCACACGTAAAAGGCGTATATAGAAGGTAAGCGTAGTATCGTATCCACGGGGATTGTAATGCTGAAAACACGAAGCTAACTCAACAATGATTCATCATTATCCAAGCAACATAAATGGTTTGGTAAGATTTTAGGCTTCGGACTTCAATCCAAAGCGAGGTAACAAAATGAGAAAATAAAATAAAGCAATAAACACTCGGATGTTAAAAGCAGATAAGACGACTAACCACAGGGATGCATTAATCCTATCCAACGTATGTTTATCCTGTTCCTATTAACCAATTTTAATCGAGACAAGATGGAAGATCACATATATAACAGGCAATTTACATTATGACAAAGCGGTCAGAGATTACTAGTTTTCCCTATTCTTTGTTATGTCTCTAGGTGAAAACAAGCAACTCCAAGCAGATCACAAAGAATATGCTTCCTACGAATATCTATCTCAACACGACTCGAGGCTCATTCGTATCATGCATTCGAGATTGATTGACAATTAATACAATTACGTAATTAACCGACAACTAGATATGCATCAAGATTGATCGGTATATCATGATTTTATTGGAATTTATCGATGCTTATGCTAATATTGTTAATTAAAACATAGCAAAATGGATAGTATGAGTTTAATTTTAATGGTAATGATGCTATGATAGTGATGAATTTATAAGCTTGGAATGAATGGTTGTGATTGTGATGAATGAATGGAACACTTATACACACATCATGGTTTTGCATTATGTTAGAAATTAGAGTTTTCTAATGCTTTAGTATGGTGTTGAATGGTTATGTTTATGTTGTCCGATAAACAAAACCCCAAAGTAAACAACATAATACTTATCGAGAATCAAAAATCGACTAATTTCGATAACTTAATTAAGAAGGAATTAATGAGAATCAAAGTTAGACATAAATTAGAGTTTTCTATTACTAATAGGATACTCAAGCGTGAGTTCCTAAGTTAAAGAAACCAAAAGCGAGTTACAACGCTGATACTAACACGACAACCTAATACGATATTAGATCGAAGTTAAGACAACTCGACACGAATAGTATTTCACAACTTATATAGTCTCCAGAGCGAGTTAAGAGGAATAAACAATATCTACGTGCAAAGATTCGAACATAAGATTCGATCCTTATGTCTCAAAAGTCGAGTTAATATTCGCACTTCATCTATTCCTAAAGTACTTACTTACATAATAGTATGTGATCACTTGAATCATAAGTCAAGACTTCCTTATTATCGGTGCTAATCGAAGTCGTCAAGCATAACCTACTGACGTAACTCAATTGTTAAGTCTAGTTAGTGGCTTGAGAATATCCTAATATACCAATCATAACTTGATTACCGCATAACGTAATAATGTTTAGAAGAACATTAAGGTTAAGAGTCGAAGATGGCAGTATGTGATTCATAAGTTGAAGTTCACCATGAATGATGAAGTAATATAGTTTGGGAATTGAGAATGTAAGATAATAGAAATTATCTTAAAACAATCACATGAAATCATAAAGAGACCCTAATTGGGAGCTTTAAGTCGTAATTTATAAAGACCTTGATCGATGGAAAGAATCTAAGAAAGGCTATTTTCTTATGAAGGGTTTGATCTAATTGGCTAGGAAGGACAATTTCACCGCTCACTTAGACTTACTAGCTTGAACTAGCGGTGGGCTTTCTTGACGAAAATATTATGCATATCTCAAAGCATGTTTACAAAGCTTTATGAAATATTATCACATGAAATGTTATGATGCCAAATGTTTATGTTTGTTGTTATCTATAAATTGGTATATCCATGTGGTATGTGAATGTGTTGGTCCAGCATTAAAAATAGATCGGATCCGACTTAGTTAGGGACTAACTTCGGATTGTGTACAGCGTGTTGTGTGTTAAGGTTAGCTACCTCGACCGGTCACGGCGACTATGTGGGTGGCACCTCCATAGTGAGGAATGAATGAATGAATGATGATCGAATATGGAACAACGTGGATGAAATAGTCGCCGGACGCTTTTAGAAAATGATAAAATATTTGATAGGCATGAGTCTTTCGACTAAAATCCTCATGCTATTGTGCTTCAATAACTTTTACAAAGAAAATGTTTTCGCAATGAGTCCACGAGTACTTTTGTTAGCCACATCTCGTTTTTGATGTGCGGGTTGGCGAGATTGATGATGGGTGCGAGGTGGTGCAGTGGCGTTGATTTGATGCTTTATTAGAAAGGTTTCTAGAACCTTGGGCATGTATCGTCATATGCATGTCCACACGTTATCTGCCTAACTCGATATTATTTTGGTATCTTGACTATAACGCTTTCCATTATCGTATTGAACTTGAGGTCGACCTCGTTCTTTGAATTGCGTCGATTGGGTTATTCAACCTTGAACCTTTTGGCAAGTCCTATGTGACTTGAGTTGGTATCGAATAGCTATCCCTTTTAATTCATGCGTTATGATAGTTCTTTGTTAATTAATTGATTAGTTATGTATATATCTGCATTATTATACGTGAGATCCATATTATCGTACTTCCTGGGAAGTCGGTTCACATATATTATATCATATTATTATTAAATAGAAAAATGGAGACATGTAGTATTTTCCTTCCATAATGGCTGAAAATTGGTGCAATGTGAAAGAAACAAAAGTTTCATTTTTGTTGAAATGATGTGTGATTATTTTGAAAATGAAAGGTATTTAATTTAGAGATAAGATGAGATGATTAATTAATAAGGTGATAAGGTATTAATTGTTTGGTAGTAAGGTGTGAAATTTTAAGAGATAAGATAGGTATTTTGTTGACTTTTTTTGTTGATATTTTTTAAAGCGATTAATGTCTTATATCATCAAAAATAAAAATCATCATTCTCTCATTTCAGTGACCAAAACTTTGAGGAAAAAAAGAGGGTTCTTCAAATTTTCTCTTCAATTTTAAGTTAGAAAATCGATTTCTTCGATCGACTCGATTAAAGGTTAGAAATTGTATAAGCTTCTTAAAATACAAAAATAATAGAAATCCATCCATGAAAAATGAAGTTATATGTTTTGTTATTTCATGTGAAATTTGAGAAATTTTGTTAAATGTTTAAGTTGTTAATTAAATATGTTTATATAATTGTTGTAAGCATATATTATGAATTTAGTACAAAGTTGAGCATGTTAAAATTTTCTTATTATAGTTGAGATATATGAGATTTATATGTTAGTGATCATCATTTTTTTTGTTTTGAGCATGAATTTATAATAGTGAGTATTGTTTAAGCATGTATGAATTAATTCATAATTTTGGAAAAATGTTGGAAATTATTTCAAAATAATTTCGAAAATCTTAGTGTATGATTTATTGAGGTATGATTTGTATATGATGAATATTAGTATATATTTTGATGTATGATGAGAATAATGTATAGTGTGAATTAATAAGAATTTTTGAAAATTGTTTAAGTGTTTTTCAAAATTTAAAACTATAGCATGAAGGGTTTTGATGTCAAATTTTTCTATTCTAATGTTATTAGATATTAATGATCCTATGTTAATATAGTATGTATTATGAATTTATAGGAATTTATGGAAAAGTTTTGTAAATTGTTTCAAAATGCCGAAAATACTAAGGTTAGGGGTTTAAAGTTTCAAATTTATTTTATTAGATTGATCACATATTTAGTCCCAAAATATGTTTAAGATATGCTATGAATTTATGTGATTTTTGAAATGAGGTATAATATTTTTACGTTGAAGGTTTTGTTAAGTGACGTGAGTTTTGAAATATAAAGTGTTATGCTTAAACTAGTTTCATCTATATGTATATTTGGGCATGAGTCTTGTTAAAGTGAAATTATGAGATTTATTGGGATATGATTAGTAATAAATTAGAATTAGAGTATATATGTAAGTTAATAGTTCTAAAGATGAATTTTGAGAAATGCATGTATTTGAAGTTGAAAATAACTGGTTAAAGTATGAATGTATGAGCATGTTAAGCGTGAGTAGAGTTATGTTTAAACCACGTAGTTATGTTTTCGCCTAATATAAATATGAGTTTCTTTGAATAGATAAACTAGGGCGTGTGAGGCAATTAGAGATATAATGATATCTCTTTTATAAAATTGATTTCATAATTGAAATCATTTTATCGAAAAATAGCTAATCTGAGTTCAACCTAATTTATTAGTATGAGACACGAAGCAATGTTTCGTATCGCTTAAAACGAGATGTTATAAGTTAGAACTTTCGATGAAAAGAGCAACCAAATTGGTTAAAGATACAAATGCTTTATAAGGTCTATATTCGGTTAATAAAGCTTGATAAGATTTAAAAGTTATCGAGTTCCATTAGATTTTGCGATTTTCAAAGATCGACCGAGCGTACTAAATTAGTTTCTTACGTAAAGGTGGAACAGAACAGTAGTTAAGAAGAAACTCGTTTTGAGAGGAGAATATACCGGCTTTTATTCTCCTTAAGGATAAAATAAAATGACAAATGTTTTATTTATGATGCTTTCTTGAAATGAAAAGTCTTTATTTATGATGCTTTCTTTAGAAAATGATGATGAGATGTTATTATTTAATTACACAAAAATATTTATGTTTTATGTATGGATCCTATCGTGTTGGTTCACCAACGTAAGTTTAATATCGGATCCTATGCTAGAAGGAGAATTCCTAGCGGTTAACGTGTACATTAAGGTAACTATACTTGATGAAAGGTTTGCTCGCCGATTCGGTGACTTGTCTTGAAAGGTTTGCTCTCGGTCACGGCGTCCATAAAGGAGGCCTTTTCTACGGCAAGATAAGTTATATGAGATGGGATATGGATCATACAGACGGAAAATATGTCGGCGTTAAAGTTTATGGAAAATGACGAAAAATGTTTAGTAAGCCGAGATTTCAAATAAAACCTCGTGTGTTAATAATGAGGCTGTAATTTAAAGTTAAGATGTATGTTTTGGCATAAGTCCAGAGTCTTTGTACTCGACCGCATGTTGTTTTAAATGTGCGAGTTGAGTGATGATGAGATGGAGCCTGTTGAAAGTAGAAATCTTTTGTCATGAAAGTTAGAACCTTGAGTGCACATCTTCATATCGTTTCACATGTTTTCATTGCAGAACACTAAGTTATATTTTTAGCGAGAACTTGATTCCTTGGATCAGTTGGACCTTTTGTTAAAGATGATGGTCAGTCTCTCTATAAATTATGTTTGCTTAATCCCAAATGCTTTGAAATTAGAAGTCTTCTATATATGTCATATTATATCTTTTCTTTTAAATTCTCATTCCAAGTAATAGTCTCATGTCGTCCTTAGGAATAGTGGGTATTCAGAGCCTACGCGATTCATGTCGCCAGTTTGTGCGGAGCGAGTGAGCTACGTGCGTGCGTGCGGGTCTACGTGCGGAATGCATGCCCCATCGTCGCGTCCTGCTCGACCCGCACACTTCTGCCCTTCGCCGAGACCGCCGAACACTGCGCTTCACGCCTAGCGCAAGACATCTTGAGGCGTCGTGTGGATACCGCACGCCGCCTGCGCGCCCGCGATGTCTCCCACGCCCGTCAGACTGCACCTGTCCACGATGCCACGAGCCTCGTGCGCTTCGGCGGTGTCTTCCGTGCTTTCTGTTGATTTTCCACACGAAAAAGTGTAAGTATAGGGTGGCGAAGCTTTGAAGCGTGCACAATGTGTTCCACGTTTAGCGACTAAGGAAATACATACATGACCCAAAGAATGTGATACCTGCGCCGACGGATATTGTCCTCGATGACAATATGAGTTATGTAGAATTGCCTACGGAAATCTTAGACCGACGTATCCAAAAACTAAGGAACAAAGAGTACCGTTAGTGAAAGTTCTATGGAGACACCAAGGACAAGAAGAAGCAACCTGGGAACTGGAATCAGCTATGAAAGAGAAATAGCCAGATCTTTTCCAAGGTTAGCAAATTTCGGGACGAAATTTATTTTAAGGGAGATGGTATGTAATAACCCGAAAAATTTAAAACTTTTATTAGTGATACTTAAACCAATATTTATGGTGCTTAGACCTTAATTATGTTTAAGGGAACCAATGAAACGAATTAGAATCGATTCGGAGATCGAAAACTGGAGAAATAAAAAACTAGTGACTAGTCCTACCGGATTAGGGTTTTCTGAAGAGCCGGAACACAGAATGAAAGATCGAGAATGAATCTTAACAAAATGATTTCATTTCTAAAATCCTCTCACAAAAACATGTAAGAATCCAAAGAATAAGAATTTTCGGACACACTTGCCCAGTGAGTCTTAAAAACACTATTCACGAGCCAGAATAATTTCCAGTCCATGCTAATCATGATAATTTGTGATAACAATCAAAATCATGAAGGAATGTATTATTATGAATTTAGAAACTATAAGAATCAATTTCTGAAAGAAATTCCTGAAGAACTTAACCGAACGCCGGGAAAATATACCGGGAAAACCCTAAATTGATCCGAACGATCCAAAACTTGAACCAAGGGTCTAAATCATTAAAATATGATTTATAAGACTTAAATAAATTATGAAAGCTCAAGAATTCAATAGAATTTCGAATGAGCATAATTTAATCGCCGAACGCTGTTTTTCCGCGATAACTCGGAATTGACTTATCGGACGTCGTCCGAACTTCATGAAATTATTATAAAAATTTAAATAAGTCTTTTAAAGTCTATTTAAGAAAATAAAACCTTAAGGTTCTGAGAAATCAATCGAAAGCGCGTTAAAACTTAAAGAGTCGGATTAACATGCCAAATCGGTAATTTGACCATTCCTTCTCCCAACTACCACCAAGACCACCCTAAATGGGTAATGACATCCCTTTAGGCTGCCAATACAGTAAGGGGACGTCCATAATGCAGCCTTCACCTCAACCAAATTTCTCTCTAATTCAAATTTCTCTCTTTTGTTCTTCATGTTTTGATCTTTAATCCTCCTTTTCAAACCATTCCAACTCTCAAATAATTATTCTAAGACCATAGAAAGGTATTATTCATCATCCTCTTCCATCCTAATGGAGTGAAATTTTTGTTTGAATTTTTTTTAGTTTGAAAGCCTAGTTTTGCTCCTCATTTTTTTCGTGACTTTTTCGCCACCAAATGCTCTCAAGCCATGAATGAAAAATGCTTAGATTAATGTTCTAAGGCTGTAGTTAAAATTTGAGAATTTTTGGAGTATGTTTGATATTTTTCGATTTATGCTTTATTTCTTTTTATATGTGATAAAGCATACTTTTATGAATATTATTTGATATTGTTGCTTGTTGATGTATTAGGAGCATGTATAATAAATATGGTAATTTTTAGAATATTTTTGGAATTTTCTTGTATTTTGTTTGATTTTATTTGTTGAGAAATAGTTGAGATATATTGTTTAATATATGATATGAACATCATATGTTAATCTTGAAATTTTTGAAACACTAGTCCTATTTTTCAAAAATGGACTGAATTTATTTAAGTATTTTTAAGCTATTGTTTGATTTTATTTGTTGAGAAATAGTTGAGATATAGTGTTTAATATATGATATGAACATCATATATTAATTTTTAAATTTTTGAGGCACTACTCCTATTTTTATGAATACCGAAAACTATATGTATTTATCTAAGGTTTATTTGATTTCATTTGTTGGAAATGATAGGATATGTTATGTTTAGAAATAATATGAACCTAATATGCATTGTTGGGAATTATTGAACACATATGTAAAATATGTGTGAGGACAAAAAGAATTCCAAGCATTTGGTTCATATTATAAATATTGGTTGGTGTTTTATGTTAATATTACATGTTATTGCATAATATAAACATATTGTGAAGAAATGAATTTTATTGAATATGTGTATATATATATATATAGCAATTGTTTAAATATATATATAGTGAAAAGGCATGTGTTTTAATTTTAATAAATGATATGAGATGATATTTCATGTGTAGTATAAGGTATAAGCATGATATGATTTTGTGGAATTTATTGAACACCTATGTGCATAAGTTAGCATTACCAAAACTTGGAGTGTTTTAACCTATGGTTTAAAATCTTATTTGATGGTATTGAGTTGATAATTAAATCCTATGGTATAATGAGAGTATATCATGATTTTATTGAATTTATCGATGCTTATGCTAATTATTGTTAATTATCAAAACATAGCAAAATGGATAGGTATGAGTTTAATTTTAATGGTAATGATGCTATGATAGTGATGAATTTATAAGCTTCGAATGAATGGTTGTGATTGTGATGAATGAATGGAACACTTATACACACATACACAATGGTTTTGCATTATGTTAGAAATTAGAGTTTTCTAATGCTTTAGTATGGTGTTGAATGGTTATGTTTATGTTGGCCGATAAACAAAACCCCAAACGTAAACAACATAATACATACGCACGAGAATCCAAAAGAAATCGACTAATTTCGATAACTTAATTAAGAAGGAATTAATGAGAATCAAAGTTAGACATAAATTAGATTTTCTATTACTAATATGATACTCAAACGTGAGTTCCTAAGTTAAAGAAACCAAAAGCCGAGTTACAACGTTGATACTCAACAACGACAAACTAATACGATATTAGATCGAACGTTAAGACAACTCGACAACGAATAGTGATTTCACAACTTATATAGTCTCCGACGAGTTAAGAGGAATAAACAATATCTAACGTGTAAGCAAAGATTCGAACATAAGATGTCGATCCTTATGTCTCAAAAGTCGAGTTAATATTCCCGAAGCACTTCATCTATTCCTAAAGTACTTACTTACATAATAGTATGTGATCACTTGAATCATAAGTCAAGACTTCCTTTTATTCGTCGTGCTAATACGACAAGTCGTCAAGCATAACCTACTAGGACGTAACTACAATTGTTAAGTCTAGTTAGTGGCTTGAGAATATCCTAATATACCAATCATAACTTGATTACCGACAATCTATAACGTAATAATGTTTAGAAGAACATTAAGGTTAAGAGTCGAAGATAGATGCAGAGTATGTGATTCATAAGTTGAAGTTCACCTATGAATGATGAAGTAATATAGTTTGGGAATTGAGAAGGTAAGATAATAGAAATTATCTTAAAACAATCACATGAAATCATAAAGAGACCCTAATTGGGAGCTTTAAGTCGTAATTTATAAACGACCTTCGATCGATGGAAAGAATCTAAGAAAGGCTATTTTCTTATGAAGGGTTTGATCGTACGCAATTGGCTAGGAAGGACAATTTCACCTGCTCACTTAGACTTACTAGCTTCGAACTAGCAGGTGGGCTTTCTTAAACGAAAATATTATGCATATCTCAAAGCATGTTTTACAAAGCTTTATGAAATATTATCACATGAAATGTTATTGACTGCCAAATGTTTATGTTTTGTTGTTATCATATCTAAGATTGGTATATCCCATGTGGTATGTGAATGTGTTGGTCCACCAACGTTAAAAAGGATAACGATCGGATCCGACTTAGTTAAGGACTAACTCGGATTGTGTACACGCATGATCGTGTGTTAAGGTTAGCTACCTCGACCGGTCACGGCGACTATGTGTAGGTAGCCACCTCCATAGTGCACGAATGAATGATCAGATATGGAATAACGTGGATGAAATAGTCCGCCGGACGCTTAGAAAATGATAAAATATTTTATGTGCATGAGTCTTTCGACTAAAATCCTCATGCGCTATTGTGGGCGTTCAATAACTTTTACAAAGAAAATGTTTCGCAATGAGTCCACTGAGTACTTTTGTACTTAGCCCTGCATCTCGTTTTTGATGTGCAGTTGGCGAGGATTGATGATGGGCGAGGTGGTGCAGAGTGGCAGTTGATTTGATGCTTTATTAGAAAGGTTTCTAGAACCTTGGGCATGTATCGTCATATGCATGTCCACACGTTATCGCTGCCTAACTTTGATATTATTTTGGTATCTTGACTATAACTGCTTTCCATTATCGTATTGAACTTGAGGTCGCACTGCTCTTTGAATGCGCCCCGATTGGGTTATTTCAACCTCAACCTTTTCGCAAGTCCATATGTGACTTGAGTTGGTATCAATAGCTATCCCTTTTAATTCATGCGTTATGAGTAGTTCTTTGTTAATTACATTGATTAGTTATGCATATATCCACCGCATTATTATATCGGTGATTTATCCATATTATCCGTACTTCCTTGGGAAGTCGGGTCGTCACATATATTATATCATATTATTATTAAATAGAAAAAATGGAGACATGTAGTATTTTCCTTCCATAATGGACGAAAATTGGTGCAACTGTGAAAGAAACAAAAAGTTTCATATTTTGTTGAAATTGATGTGTGATTATTTTGAAAATGAAAGGTATTTAATTTAGAGATAAGATGAGATGATTAATTAATAAGGTGATAAGGTATTAATTGTTTGGTAGTAAGGGTGAGAAATTTTAAGAGATAAGATAGTGTATTTTGTTGACTTTTTTTTGTTGATATTTTTTTAAAGCTTGATTAATGTCTTATATCATCAAAAAAATAAAAATCACATCATTCTCTCATTTCAAGTGACCAAAACTTTGAGGAAAAAAAGGAGAGGGTTCTTCAAATTTTTCTCTT
Source organism: Salvia rosmarinus (assembly GCA_036937905.1). NCBI lineage: Eukaryota > Viridiplantae > Streptophyta > Magnoliopsida > Lamiales > Lamiaceae > Salvia > Salvia rosmarinus. Next base: position 33,659,491 of record CM072820.1, on the reverse strand, counting down.
CAATTTTTAAGTTAGAAAATCGATTTCTTCGCCGATCGACTCCGATTAAAAGGTTAGAAATTGTATAAGCTTCTTAAAAATACAAAAATAATAGAAATCCATCCATGAAAAATGAAGTTATATGCTTTTGTTATTTCATGTGAAATTTGAGAAATTTTGTTAAATGTTTAAGTTGTTAATTAAATATGTTTATATAATTGTTGTAAGCATATATTATGAATTTAGTACAAAGTTGAGCATGTTAAAAATTTTCTTATTATAGTTGAGATATATGAGATTTATATGTTAGTGATCATCATTTTTTATTGTTGTTTTGAGCATGAATTTATAATAGTGAGTATTGTTTAAGCATGTATGAATTAATTCATAATTTTTGGAAAAATGTTGGAAATTATTTCAAAATAATTTCGAAAATCTTAGTGTATGATTTATTGAGGTATGATTTGTATATGATGAATATTAGTATATATTTTTGATGTATGATGAGAATAATGTATAGTGTGAATTAATAAGAATTTTTGAAAATTGTTTAAGTGTTTTTCCAAAATTTCAAAACTATAGCATGAAGGGTTTTGATGTCAAATTTTTCTATATCTAATGTTATTAGATATTAATGATCCTATGTTAATATAGTATGTATTATGAATTTATAGGAATTTATGGAAAAGTTTTGTAAATTGTTTCAAAAATGCCGAAAATACTAAGGTTAGGGGTTTAAAGTTTCAAATTTATTTTATTAGATGTGATCACATATTTAGTCCCAAAAATATGTTTAAGATATGCTATGAATGTATGTGATTTTTGAAATGAGGTATAATATTTTTACGTTGAAATGTTTTGTTAAGTGACGTGAGTTTTTGAAATATAAAGTGTTATGCTTAAACTAGTTTCATCTATATGTATATTTGGGCATGAGTCATTGTTAAAGTGAAATTATGAGATTTATTGGGATATGATTAGTAATAAATTAGAATTAGAGTATATATGTAAGTTAATAGTTCTAAAGATGAATTTTGAGAAATGCATGTATTTGAAGTTGAAAATAACTAGGTTAAAGTATGAATGTATGAAGCATGTTAGTACGTGAGTAGAGTTATGTTTAAACCACAGAGTTATGTTTTACGCCTAATATAAATATGAGTTTCTTTGAATAGATAAACTAGGACGTGTGAGACGAATTAGAGATATAATGATATCTCTTTTATAAGAATTGATTTCATAATTGAAATCATTTTATCGAAAAATAGCTAATACGAGTTCAACCTAATTTATTAGTATGAGACCTGAAGCAATGTTTCGTATCAGTTAAAAACGAGAAGTTATAAGTTAGAACTTTCGATGAAAAGACGAACCAAATTGGTTAAAGATACAAATGCTTTATAAGGTCTATATTCAGTTAATAAAGCTTGATAAGATTTAAAAGTTATCGAGTTCCATTAGATTTTGACGATTTTCAAAGATGCGACCGACGTACTAAATTAGTTTCTTACGTAAAGGTGGAACACGAAAGTGAGCGCTGAAGTTAAGAAGAAACTCGTTTTGAGAAGGAGAATATACCAGGTGGGCTTTTATTCTCCTTAAGGATAAAATAAAATGACAAATGTTTTATTTATGATGCTTTCTTCGAAATGAAAAGTCTTTATTTACGATGCTTTCTTTAGAGAAAATGATGATGAGATGTTATTATTTAATTACCTGCCCAAAATATTTATGTTTTATGTATGGATCCTATCTGTGTTGGTTCACCAACGTAAGTTTAATCGAATTCGGATCCTATGCTAGAAGGAGAATTCCTAGCAAGGGTTAACGTGTACATTAAGGTAACTATACTTGATGAAAGGTTTGCTCCCGCCGATTCGACGGTCAGGCCGAAGGTTTGTTTGCTCGGTCACGGCGTCCATGGAAGGAGGCCTTCTTCTACGGTGCAAGATAAGTTATATGAGATGGGATATGGATCATCTGACGAGTAAAATATGTCCGCCGCTAAAGTTTATGGAAAATGACAGAAAATGTTTAGTAAGCACGAGATTTCAAATAAAACCTTGTGTGTTAATAATGGGGCAGTGTAATTTAAAGTTATGATGTATGTTTTTGGCATAAGTCCACTGAGTCATTGTACTCAGCCCTGCATGTTTGTTTTTAAATGTGCAGGTTGAGCTGGTGATGAGATGGAGCCATGTTGAGAAGTAGAAATCTTTTGTCGCTGAAAGTTAGAACCTTGAGTGCATATCTTCATATGCGTACTTCACATGTTTTCCGCTGCAAGAACACTAAGTTATATTTTTAGCAGAGAACTAGATTCCTTCAGATCAGTTGAACCATTTTGTTAAAGATCTGATGGTCTAGTCTCTCTCATGTAAATTATGTTTGCTTAATCCCAAATGCTTTGAAATTCTAGAAGTCTTCTTGATATATGTCTCACAATTCAATATCTTTTCCGCTTTTAAATTCTCATTCCAAGTAATAGTCTCGCACACGTCCTTAGGAATAGTGGGTCATTAGAGCTCACGCGATTCGCCGCTATCGCCTGTGCGCCGACAGCACCGAGTGAGCTACCGTGCTTGCGGGCGGGTCTACGTACAGAATGCATGCCCCGTCGTGCGCGTCCGCCCAGCCTCTCCCGAGCCCCCCGCACACTTCTCGCCAATTCGCCCGAGACCTGCCGAACACTCGCGCGTTCACGCCTAGCGCCAAGACATGCTGAGGCGTCCGCGTGGATACCGCACGCCCTGCTGCCGACGCCCACCGATGTCTCCCGCACGCCCATCCGAGACCTGCACCCTGTCCACCTGATGCCACCGAAGCCTCGCGTGCGGCTTCCGAGCGGTGTCGCCAGCGCTCAAGACGCCTCGCGTGCGACGCCCAAATTTCGCCAACCTCCGTCGCATCGTGCTTTAGGTTTCCGTCATCTCGTTCTTCTTGCTTTTCGTCTTCGTTCCTCTTTTACGGATTAGATTTACTAGAAAAATCCTAATCTAACCACGGATTTTCTCGTGGTGAAAAACGGAATCCGACAAAAATAAAACGAGCCACGATGAATGACAGATCCACAATTAATTAATTGCGCAAGTAATAATCAAATGTGAATTAATCCAACAGAGCCAAGATACTGATCCCAGGCTCTGATACCAATTGTAGGGAAATCTGATTTTAACCCTCCCGATGATCTCATCTTGTATGTTTAATTCACCATACATTGATTATTTACCTAGCATGCATCTATATAATTAATTGCAACACATAGGTGTTTTCGTGTTCACCGCGAATTTGTCGACAAGGAATCGATCAAGACTCGTGCTTGATCTTCCGGATCGTATCCCGCTTGCCAAAACTCCAATGCAGTGAGAGCAATCTATGAGAAATCTTGCGAAATTAGCCTTCTTCCTCACACTTGAAATTTTTAGAATCACAACATTGCTTCCTGTAATTTTTGAAAATGACACTAGCATTAGGATTATCTGATTTTCTCTCACCTTATATTTATAATGCAATCCTAGATCCTATTAGGATAGGATCTCTGCACATCTAAAAAATATAATAATATCTTTTCAAATAGAGAGCATCAGAACAGAGTCCCAGAGGGACTCTTATGAGATGGACGAAATTCTTAGCAGTCCACGCCTTGATGGGCCAGCCCAGGGATCAAATGCAAGGAATAAAGATGGGCCTCAAATAAATTAATTATCTTATGTTCAGACCAGAACATAAATTAATTCATAAATACTTATCCATGCCACTAGAGAATAAATGCTGACTTACACCTTTATTTCCGAAGTTGAGTCGGGCTTGCACTTTGACTTCACGAACCCCGTATTTAAGATATCGCACGTCCATTAACTATTTATAGCGTTCTGATTGCTTAAATTAATTAATCTCTTTAATTTCTTAAGTAGTACCACTCAACCTTATTATGTACTTGAGATAACTCATCCTGCACGGTTTAGTACAATAAACCTTTGAGTTCTTTAAGGGGACGTCATCATCCTAAACGGATACGTTGATATAGGTAACTAGCATGACATACAAGCACTGCCACCACCCAAGATACGGAGAATATTGGGTTATCTCATGTAACCCTCACCCATGACAAGTCAAAGTTATGGTCAGTAACTCATAGTCATCTAATACCTTATCGATGTTTAGAACAACGTAAAGTCACCGAGATCTAGGTTCTTCACGACGGTCGATAGAAGAACTCATCTCATCGTGATCCATCAATACGCCGAGACGCGTCAAAGATAGACAATCAACTAAGTCAAGTCACTTCTTATCTATATCAAGAACCTATACCGACAACTCGTCCTAAAGTTGTCTCGGTTGTGATCCTTTTATATCTCATTAAGCTCGACCAATCATACGCACTTCATGATCTTCTACACAATGTATGATCTAACTTATATACGAGATAAAAGGATATACATATGCAATCAAATAAACAATTGAGATAGGAGATTGTAATAGTTGTAACATGAATCATTGTATACAAGCTCAACCAAAACTGCTTCCAGTATACAAATCCAACACAGTCTCACCGCACTTGAAGCATTTTTCCTTCTCCTTTGGCTTTTTCAAACCGCTGATAGAGACCTTTGTATTAGTCCCACTCTTTTCTTTAGTCTTAGCATCTCTTGAATTCCACTTTACCTTTTCATCTTTCGATGAAATAGTGATCTTCTTTGAGGTGCGTACTAAAGACTGTGCACCTTTGCCTATTTTGCATTCCTCTGTTACTAAATCATCTTGCAATGAATCTAGAGTATAACTCTTTTCATAAAGGACTACTCCATAACGGAAGTTATCAAAAAACTTGGGCAAAGTGTTGAGGATTATATCGATTCTGACTATGTCATCAATATATCCTCCAACCAACTCGAGCTCTCCGAAGATATTGATCATTTGCTCTACATTATCATGCACTGAATCACCTTCCATCATTGAACTTGACATAATTAATTTTGTCAAATTATGACTAGCGATTCTGTCCGACTCCCCATACGATTTCATGAGATTTAGCCAGATATTCGCTGCATCATCCATCTCTTGATGCTGGAGTTGCAAGGACTCGCGCATGGTGACCAAAAGAAGGTATTTTGTCATTCTATTTGATTTGTCCCATTTCTCGTGCTCCTTGCGCTCCTTATCGGTAGATAAATCGTCTAGGGGGTTGGACGGGATGTAATGAGTACAAATAAATTTTCTTCGGCAGTGAGAACATTCTCAATGTTTCATTTTCACTCGATAAAATTTGGACCGGATAGAGGGTTTTGTGCGAGCATATTGATAATCGGTGTAAGTGACAAATCTGAAAAGTAATGTAAACACATAAGGATACGATCGCACATAATTCGTAACAATATTATTGTAACCTTTTGATAAAACAATATTAATTGAAACCTCCAATCGCCCAAGGAATTCCATATGCAAGCCACGCGTGTGGACGTTTACACATGAACCCCTCGACCAAATTAAAATATACCTTTTAGTTGTTTAATTTCAATCTGTGACTGATCGAGCTAAAAACACACCCAAATTCACTCGCAATCGTACGAGGTAATCGTAGTGTGATAAGTTAACACGAGTCGTCTCTCAAGGAAAACTTAACAGGGCCATTGTTTGTGTCGCACACAGAAAGCAATTAAATCCTAAACATTCTAATAACAACGGGGGTTGAACTTGCAAGAATTGAAATACGAGAAATAAACAGCGAACCTAAGCTAGGGGTTGTCAATCCCGAGCTAAACTAAAGCGATAAATCTAAACTAGGGGTTGTCAATCCCTAGTTGAACTATGAAAGCGATAAATCAAAAGCGATAGCAATTCTATTATTCATAGGGTTTGCCAATACCTAATCTAAATCTAATTGCACATAAATCATCATCATCAACCAACCAAACAAGAATGTAAATTAAACGAAAGCATAATAGATTAAAGCAACATGAACACAATCCATCGTCACTATGGAGTTGAATTCAATAACAATCATCAAACAATAATTGTGAAATTGATTCCAATAAAGGCGATAAATCCAAGAACATAAATCCAAAGCGCTAAATCCAAGAACATAAATTCAACAAAGATAAAACTATAAACTACGAGACTCAATCGATGAAATATGAACATAATACAATCACCGTGTTTTGATCTCTTGTTGTCGATGAATTCCTTGGAAAATGGGCGGGCGCTGTGTCCGCTTAAGAAATAAGGCGAGAACCGGCGGTTTCGACCTAAAATGCTAATATATATATTAAAAGAAGGTGAGCGGCGTTTAAGTTGGCGCGTTAGAATATGTTACAGTAGTGCGTGTGAACGCCGGGTGAACTAGAACGCCGATTGGAAAACATCTTGAATTGAAAGTGAAGCAGGCGTTGGTGGCCGAGCGATGGTAGCGCATGGCGGCTGGCGCCGGGCGATGCCCAAGACCGGATGGGATGCGGCGTGCTGTGGCGGCGAGCAGGACGCCGAAGCGTCGGTTGGGTGGCTGGAACACCAGCGCGGATGGAGGCCGAATAGGTAAGCGGCATGTGGTTGAGCCAGTGGCGTTGGGTCTGAACGCGGGTGAGGGCAGCGTTAGCGGAAGCGCAGCGAGAAAAAGCGCTTCGCCAGCGCCGGACGGACTCAGCCGGCGGCTGGCGGGTGATGCGGATAAGCGGCGAGCGAGGCGAAGCGACGCTGGTGGTGAGCGCGACTCACTCTGAAAGGCGAGGTAATTGCCAACGCTGGCCGGAGCGGCGCCATTGAGTGTGTGCGTGCGAGAGGCGAGGCACCGAGGAGGAGTTCGCGCGGCGCCGCAGCGCGGGCGAAGCGGCGCTGGCAGCGGCGGCGGCGCCGCGCGAGGCGCGCGCTTTGGTCACGCGCTCGGCTGGCAGTTTAGCGCACGGGCGCGCGAGGCGCTGCGCCATGCGACGTGTCGTCGGCGCGACTTTGGCGTTCGACTCGTTCTCCTCGCTCGAACTCCGATTAGCGCACGGTTTTGCCTACGAACTCCTGTTGAGATGCTCTTCGTTATAATTGATTCTTGGCGGATCAATTCATCCTATTTTCTGCCGTTTTCCTACAAAACATCGAAGCGAGCAGTAAGTCCGAATCGATAAATCTTAATCAAACCAACGGCATAAATAGGACAAACCATAGAAAATGACACGTAAAACAATACCAAGAATCATCACAAAATCATACCAAACAACTCCCCCACACTTATCCATTTGCTTGTCCTCAAGCAAAGTCTATACTAATAAGATTAGAAAGATAATTCATGCAACATAGCTCTTATTCCAATCAATCAAACCTATTTTGCAATTCTCCCAAACATGATGAGTACATAATCAAAGAAAACATGAAACAAATCTAAGATTGTGAAAATATCAAATAAACGAGTAAGTTATTTTTGCTCAGACCCAACTCTCCGCTAGGAGTGAATTAACTAAAATGGTTACCTTTAGCAACAAGTTTCTTTTGAGAACGCAAAGAAGGTATAAACAAATTTTGGGACAATGTTGAAGGTGAAGTCTCGATGAACTCGAGTCTCCTAACGTGGTTTCCATGTCCATTTCTCAATTTCTGAGAAAGATGGACATAATCTCATCCTCCATTTATACAATCTCAACAACATTGGAGTTTTTCTCCTATTCTTCACCTTTTTTTAATATCCCTTTTTTCACACTTTTTTTATAATGAAACAGTATATAGGTAACCACCCCGTTAACACTCCCCTAGCATTAGCCGGACAAATCACATCAACAACCACGATTTAAAATCAATCCACACAATCTCGCCAATTCACATTAGCACTTTAATCACATGACATCAAGATAAGCGAAATACATCAAGGTCCGATCAATTCCACGTAGTTCAATTGCACAAATCAAAATCCTAACTTATTCATGACAGACACAAACTCAAGTCAAACAATCAAAATAAGCACAAGGGCATGTCATTAACATACAAAACAATATATCACGATACAAAACTAAGCAAACATCCCCACATTTTAAATCGAGTAATCGCCCCTGCTCAAAACATTAAAAGCTCAAAATGACCATAGAGGATGATACTTCACGATAATCGGCGATATAATGCGCGTAGAGCTGGAGCATCACAACTTCATCTCATCATTGACAACTTCCCAACTGAGCAAAAAACTCAACGACAAAAGCGGATCAAAGAACAACGAAAACCAAGCGAAAAGAAAGAAAAGAAAACAAAGCCAAAACGTGGGTTTGCCTCACACGGGCGCTTGTTTAACGTCATTAGCTCGACTTGTTTATTAGAGCAACGGTGATGGTCAATGTGGCGGTCCGCCATAATCATGATGCCATGAGCTCCGCCTGTTGCCCGGAGGACTATACCAGTGTTGTTCCGGATAGGGCATAGACACCCTTTATCGCCAGCCTTCGAAAAGCCGCCACCACCTCTATAAGCACCGAGGTCAACTCCGTTTCTCCAAAAATTAGAAGCTAATTTGAAAGATCACGGCTTCCTCGCTCATCCTCCACGAACATATACTTCATCGGTAGTTCCTTCAATACCATTGTGGTGCCGGCATGCTAACAAATTCCCTTTCCCAATCCTCTTCATCAATCGAAACCGCATGAACTACCTCAACCGTGTTCTCGAGGACGGCTCATACTTATCGGAGTCTAACTCGGAGACTACCACCTCTTCCTCCTTTTCTTGTGGTGGCGAGAATATCTTCGATGGCTCTTCCACAACACGATCATCTGCTCGATCACCTTGAAGGACAATGACCGCTTGAGCCTCGCGGGGTGGCTCGAAGTTCTCTCACCGCAAGTTGTCGTTGATACTCAACCAACTTCACGACCATCGCCCCACACGTGCCTCTAAACGCTCAAGAGTTGCGTCTCTATCATCCAATGGCGAACTCGATGGTGGGTGGTCGCTTTGAGCCTCATAGGGTGAGCTTGAGGCCCCTATTGCATCTTGTTGCAGAACTCGTCCATCTTCTCGGTCATCATTTCTAGTTTTGCTTGCAAGCGTCGATTTTGGTGTCGTCGGCATCCGTCCGTTGGTGGCGAGTGCGAATCATTCGGTCTCCATATTATCCAACGGATACCTCGAGGTGGTGGAGAATAATACTCTGCTATGGTGGTACCCTTTGTTCTTTGTAGAGGTTGTGGTGTTGTGGATCATTGTCACATCCCCAAATCCTAAGTAGGATTTAGAAGGGATTGTAACTCTAAGCAGTATAATTAAGCAGGGAATTCTCCTTAACAAAAGTCGTAATTCATATGACAAGCATGTTCTTGGACTTTAGTACATAACTTAAGTTCTTGCAGCGGAAAACATGTGATATGTACATATGACGATGTACTATCAGGTATAAACTTTTCAAATGACAATATTCCTATTGCTCTCGACCGCCCATCCATCATACGCTCAACCCGCACATTTAAAACAAACATGCGGGGTTAAGTACAATTATTGTACCCGGTGGACTTATGCGAAAACATTTGATAATTTTAATTCCGCCAATATCGTAGTAAGTCACAAGGGTTTTAATTGAAAGGCCTCAGGCTTACTAAAACATTTTCGATTCACAAAAGTCGCGGCGAGCATTTTCTTGGTGTGTATGGTCCATATCTCATAGTCACAATACATAATAATAATAAATAATAAGCGTCGAGAGTGAGGCCTCCCATCTACGACGCCGTGACCGCCGTAATCCGTCACAACAAGACGCTCTCTGCAAGCATATGTTAACACAGTATAGTTCCAACCTTCACGCCAATACTAGCGAGGCATTTATCATCCGCGAGGACCCGACATTTAAAGGTTCACGCTACCACAACAAATGATATAATAGTTCCAACCATCTCCACATTTCTACCCGGGCATAACAGATAGGATCCATACACAAAGCGAAATATTTTGGCGGTGTAATGTAAATATTTTTCAACAGTTGTAGAATAAGCATTGTAAATAAGCTCATTTTGAAAGACAAGAAAGTCATATCTCGTTTGAAAGTAAGCCTACAATAGTGGGGTAAGTAAAGGGGGCCCACACTATTGAGGATAAGAAGCCCTTTGACCGTAGATTGTCCAACCGATTTCTTGGATTGCGAGCTTAGCAGCTATCTATTCTCGGCTTTGAGGTTTTGGGTTGAAACATCCATCGGGTCTTAGAACCCATATTTCTACTTGAGTATATATCATGGCATGATATACAATCAATTGATCATGTAGTAGCACCTAGTCAAATATTTCACGTTAAGGCGTCTTGGTAAAATATCATATTGTTGTTTTATCCTAAATTCGAGCATCTTATTAATGCTTTAATGTACCTTCGACATATCATATGAATGCATCAATTAATAGCATGTTAGTCACATAAGGCATGTTTCACATAGGGAGTTTCAACACTTAGTTAAATTTCAGTGTTTAATTTTCAAAGAAACAAATTAAAACAACCCAAGTGTCATACTTTGACGATCTATAACTCTCGATTAAAAATACGTTATGACCCAGCAGACACATTCTCGAAACCTCTAAACATGTATCAGAAGTTCTAAGAAGGAAGTCAATCCAAAAGAGTTGTGGTTCGGAGATATAAGGTCTCAAAGTGGGCAACTCGAATCGACTTCTATACTTAGAAAATTTTCAGATTTCAGATTTAGCTTAACGACGAGGGATTTTATGAGGCTCGTAACTTTTGACTCACAATACCAAAATGACTGCAAGATACCATTTTAGAAACCTTGTAATAAGACTACATGTTTCATGAAGACCATACTGGAAGATACTTGATGCATCGAGAAATACGTAAGTTCAAAGTTGACTAGTTGGAAAGGACAACATTCAAGTAGGTTACTTTGGGTCAGTGAAATGTATACCTATAAAACTTGGTTTGAGATCAAACTTTCCAGATCACAACTAGACATGGTAAGAAACATTTTCTTATGAAGAAACCCAAGTCAAATTCGGACTACAAATGGCTTGAACATCTCACGCAAAAGTGTGACTCGTATGGTTCATTAACAAAGGAAATAGACTAAGGCAGTTTTGACAAAAACACCTACTGTAATGCGTCAACTTTAAAAATTCACCGTGAGTTCATTATAAGGAATCTGGGAATTAAACCCATCATATTGGAAAGCCACTTAAGTCTAGTTTAATTTAGAAAAATTCTCACTCAATGATTCAAAATAGATTGGGAGATAAAAATATTTTACTATAAGCTACCGCTACAGTGACGGTTTTGTGCAGTTCATTTGTAAAATCTGAAATAAATAGTAAACATTTTTATAAAATTCTGAAAATTTACATAGATCTTCTAGACATGCAAATTTATGTTTTTGCCAATTTTTATAGTTTTACCATTAGCCAATCTTGAAACGAAAGCCACGGACCGTGGGTGATGAACACCGAAATTTTACAGATTTGTGAAGTGTTTTTGAAAAATATAATTAAAATAGAAAATCAAGTTGGATTGACGTGAAATTTTACAGATCCGTAATAGACATGTTTAATTTCAACATAGTAAAATTTCACATTCATCGGACCACTGTAACTTAGTCAAATAATTTTATGAAGTTACTATTTTCGTAACATACTTCCAGTTTTCAGTTTTAAGCTTATTCTTCTTGTATGCATTTCATATAACCACGAAAATGGTGAATCTATCACCCCAAATCACCACCAAGATCATCAATCTAACCATGCAAGTATGATTTAATCATGTCTAAGAGTCATAGGAGATAGTTATACCTTAGTCACGAATTTGAAGATGAATGAGAGAGATGGAGCTTGAGCTCTCTCTTCCATGGTGGAAATGGTGTAGGGAAGAAGAAGAGAGGAAATGAGAGGAGAGGTCTGAAAATTTTGGGGAGAGAGGGAAAATGTATTATGAGTGAAATAAAAAGAATGGGAAGAGTTTCTCCCATGTACATCTCTCTCTCTCTCTCTTAGGCACACACACACACACAATAGGAATCATGGTTGAGTGTGTAGAGTGTGGTGATGATTAGTGTAGGCTGAAAGGCTTTCCATGCATTGGGTGTTAAAGGAGGTGACAAGCATGCCTTGTCCATTCATGATAGCCCTAAGGTTTAGGGGTCCAAATAGGTAGGATTTATTTTCTTTTGTACATTAATGCAATATATATATCATACATGATCATAAGTATAAAATACAAGTCATAAAAATAATTAAATCACCTCTTAGGCATATATTCAAATTTTCGAGAATAATAGATAAAATAGGATAAAATTATAATTCACACCTATTATTGATACTCATGTCAATCTCGATCAAAACATACTCATATATATCATAATATATGATTTAGATACCATAGGATAATTAAATGGTATCATTTCATGTGTTAAAACCATAGTTTATATAATTTGGGTTTTCGAAAATCCATTTCGAAAATTATCGAATTTTAAACGCTCAAAATTTGATTTTAATATTTATTAATACTGTAATTATATAAAATAATAATAGGAAATTAAATATAATAATTTCCTGAGTATTAAACTCATTTTTCAAAACGTCTCTAGAGTTGACGTTCAAAACGTCTTAAAACGTTCAAAATCGACTCATCTCAAAATGGTCGTAGTAAGTTCGTACTTACTTAATAAATTGTGACGACCGAATGTCAATGAAGTACGAATCATATGGATCGTCACCCAGTATGATAAAGCGGTGAAATAAACATAGCTAATCAAGGCGATCAACCAATCGACTACTTAATAACATAGGTAAAAAGGATAAACAATCGATACCAACTCAAGTCTAGAAGGACTTGTCAAAAGGGGTTCAAGGTTCAACATAACCCAATCGGGTAGAATTTAAAGTCGAGGTACGACCTCCAATTCAATCTGAAATAAGCAATTATAATCAAAACATTAATAATATCGAGTTAGGCGGCAAATAGCATGTGGACATGCATATGACGATCATGCCCAAGGTTCTAGAAATCTTTCTAATTAAGTCACAAACGACTTCTACTCGCACCAATTCGCACCCATCACCATCTTGCTCAACCGCACATCAAAAACGAGATGCGGGGCTAAGTACAAAAGTACTCGGTGGACTCATTGCGAAAACATTTTCTTTACCAAAAGTTATTGATCCGCCACAATAGCGCATGAGGATTTTAGTTAAAGACTCATGCCTATCAAATATTTTATCATTTTCCAAAGCGTTCGTCGAACTGTTTTATCACGTTGTTCCATATCGGTAATTCATTCATCATTCATTCGTTCATTCATTCGCGCACTATGGGTGGCCACCTACACATAGTCGCCGTGACCGTCGAGGTAGCTAACCTTAACACACGGTCTGCGTGTACACAATCCGAGTTAGTCCTCAACTAAGTCGGATCCGATCGTTACCGCTTTTTTACGTTGGTGGACCAACTCATTCACATACCACATTGGATATACCAATCAATTCTCGCCCCACATTTGGACAAACCAACCTCGAGATATAGACACAACAAAACATAAATATTTGGCGATCGATAATAGTTCATGCGATAATATTTCATAAAGCTTTTGTAAATCATGCTTTGAGTTATGCATAATCATTTTGTTTCAAGAAAAGCCCACCTGCTAATCCAACGCTAGTAAATCTAAGTGAGCAGGGTGTGGTCGTTCTCCTCGCCGACTACGCACGATCAAACCCTTCATAAGAAAATAACTTCTCTTAGATTCTTTCTATCGATCGATGGTCGTTTATAAATTACGACTTAAGTTCCCACTTAGGGTTGCTTTATGATTTCATGTGATTGTTTTAAGATAATTTCTATTATCTTACATTCTCAATTCCCAAGCTATATTACTTCATCGTTCATGGGTGAACTTCGATTATGAATCACATACTCAAGTCATCCTCGACTCTTAACCTTAGTGTTATTCTAGACATTATTCGTTATAGATTGTCGGTAATCAAATTGTGATTGGTAAATTAGGATATTCTCAAGCCACTAAATAGACTTAACAATTATAGTTACGCCCTAGTAGGTTATGCTTGACGACTTGTCGTATTAGCATGACAATAAAAGATAGTATTGACTTATGATTGAGTGAGCACATGCTATCATGTAAGTAAGTTCTTAAGAATAAATGAAGTGCTTTCGAATATTAACTCGACTTTTGAGACATAAGGATCGACATCTTATATTGAATCTTTGCTTATATATTACGACATTGTTTATTTCTCTTAACTCGTTGGGATTATATAAGTTGTATAATCGTTATTAGTTGTCGCAGTTGTCTTAACGCTCAATCTAATATCTTATTGGGTTGTCGTTATTGAATATCAACGTTGTAGCTCGACTTTTGGTTTTCTAACTTAGGAACTCACGTTTGAGTATCCTTTAATAGCGACAACCCTAATTTATGTCTAACTTCGATTCTCGTTGATTCCTTCTTAAGTTATCGAAATTGGTCTATTTCTTTTGGATTCTCGTACATATAGTATTATGTTGTTTACATTTGGGGTTTTGTTTGTCGGCATACATAAACATAACCATTCAACACCAACAATACCATACACAACATAAACTATACTAAAGCATTAGAAAACCCTAATTTCTAACATAATACACAATCATTATGTATGTGTGCATAAGTGTTTCATCCATTCATCACAATCACAATCATCCATTCAAGCTTATGGATTAACTATCATAGCATCATTTATCATTAGAATTAAACTTACTTAACCATTTTGTTATGTTTCGATAATTAACAACAATTAGCATATGTATCCAATAAATTCCACAAAAATCATATCATACTTATATCATATACTAAACATGAAATATCACCCCATATCATACATTAAAATTATAACACATGCTTTTCACCACCTAATCATTTCGGTAATTTCAATATATATGTATATATATTGATAAATTTCATTCGACTTCACAATATGTTTATAATATACAATAAACATGTAATATTAACTTTAAACCTCAACTAAATATTTATAATATGAACTAAATGCTTGGAATTCTTTTTGTCTCACACATATATTACATATGTGTTGATAAATTCAACAATGCATAATAGGTTCATATTATTTCTAAACATCATATATTATATTATTTTCAACAAATAAAAATCAAATAAATCTTAGAATATTTATACATAATTTTGGCATTTTCATAAAAATAGGAGTAGTGTCTCAAAAATTTCAAGATTAATATATGATGTTCATATCATATATTAAACACTATATCTCAACTATTTCTCAACAAATAAAATCAAACAATGGCTTAAAAATACTTAAATAAATTCTGCCCATTTTTGAAAAATAGGAGTAGTGTTTCAAAAATTTCAAGATTAATATATGATGTTCATATCATATATTAAACACTATATCTCAACTATTTCTCAACAAATAAAATCAACAAATACAAGAAAAATTCCAAAAATATTCTGAAAATTATCATATTTGTTCTACATGCTCCTAATACATCAACAAGAAACAATATCAAATAATATTCACAAAATCATGCTTTATCACATATAAAAAGAAATAAAGCATAAATCGAAAAATATTAAACATACTCCAAAAATTCTGAAATTTTTACAGTAGCCTTAGAACATTATTCTAAGCATTTTTCATTCATGTCTTGAGAGCATTTGATGGCTCCAAAGTCACGAAAAAAAATGATGAGCAAACTAGGGTTTTTAACCCAAAAAAATTCAAACAAAAATTCCACTCCATTAGGATGGAAGAGGATGATGAATAATACCTTCCTATGGTCTTATAAATATTATTTGAGTGTGGAAGAGGTTTGGAAGGAGGATTAAAGGTTGAAAACTTGAAGAACAATGGAGAGAATTTGAAAAGAGAGAAAAATGTGTTCCAATGTATGAGGCTGTAATGGAACGAATCTCCTCTGTATTGGCAGACCTAAGGCTGTCATTACCCATTTGGGGTGGTCTTGGTGGTAGTTGGGAGGTGGATTGGTCAAATTACCCGTTTTGGCGTGTTATCTCGACTCTTTAAGTTTTAACGCTTTCGATTGATTCTCGGAACCTTAAGGTTTTATTTTATTAAATATCCTCCAAATGACTTATTTCAATGATTATAAAATTTCATGAAGTTCGGACGTCGTCCGATAAGTCAATTCCGAAGTTATCGCGGAAAAAGCGTTCGGCGATTAAATTATGCTCATTCAAAATTCTATTGAATTTTGAGCTTTCAACATTTATTTGAGTCTTATAAATCATAATTTATTGATTTAGACCCTTGGTGTGAGTTTGGATCGTTCGGATCAATTTAGGGTTTTCCGGTATATTTTTCCTGCGTTGGTTAAGTTCTTCAAGAATTTCTTCGTAAAGTGATTCTTATAATTTATAAATTCATAATAATATATCCCTTCATGATTTTGAGTGTTATCAATAATTATCATGATTAGCACGGATCAAAGTCGATTCGCTCGTAAATAGTGCTTTTAAGACCGACCGCAATGCTTAGAAAATTCTCATTCTTTGGCTTCTCGTGTTTTCGTGAGAGGATTCTAGAAATGAAATCCTTTTGTCAAGATTCATTCTCGATCTTTCATTCTATGTTCAGCTATTGAAAACCCTAATCCCAGTGGGACTAGTTATCGATTTTGATTTCTTTAGTATTCGATCTCGAATCGATTCTAATTCGCTTCGTTGGTTACCCTAAACATAATTAAGGTCTAAGCACCACAACTAAGTGATCTAAACATCACAAATAAAAGTTTTAAATTTTTGGGTTATTACATACCATCACTTAAAAAATTTCGTCCGAAATTTGCTAACCTTGGAAAAGATCCGGGTATTTCTCCTCATGGCTGATTCTAGCTCCCTGGGTTGCTTCTTCTTGTCCATGGTGTCTCCATAGAACTTTCACTAGCGGTATTTCTTTGTTCCTTAGCCATTGGATACGTCGGTCCAAGATTTCGTAAGCGCTCTAACGTAACTCATATTGTCATCGAGGATAATGTCATCATGATGTATCACATGGTGGGATCATGTATGTACTTTCTTAGTTGTGAAGCGTGGAACACATTGTGCACGTTTTCAAAACTTCAGCGGCAATGCAAGTCGTAAGCCTTGGTCCTATTTTCTCCAATTTCATAGGGTCCCATGAAACGTGGTCGCTACTTCCTTTGATTCAATCTCACGATCCCTTTAGATGGAGAAATTTTCAAGAAGACCTTGTCTCCTCTTCAAATGTAGCTCGTGCGGCGACGCTTGTGGCGTCGACTTACTGTCGATCTGGGCCTCCTTGATCCGTTGGCGGATTTGTCGCACGATCTCAATCATTTCTCCCAAAGAGTCAGGTCCTAACACTCTTCTTTCTCCCACTTCATCCCGGTAAAGTGGTGACCGACATTTCCTTCCGTAAAAGCGCTTCGTGCGGGGCCATTCAATAGTCGCTTGGTAGTCATATTGTGGCGAATTCCACAAGTGGTAACACTTGTTCCCAACTTCTCTCTATCGAGGACAACGGTCCTCGGCATGTCTTCCAATGTTTGAATGGTCCTCTCGGTTGTCCGTCCGTCTGTGGATGGGCGAACGCTGCATCAAATGTAGTCGTGTCCCCGCCTTTGTAAACTCATCCGAACGGACGTAAATTTGAATCTCTATCGGACATGATAGTCTTTGGAACTCCATGTAGACGGATAACTTCTAACGCATAACTGTTGTGCTAGTCTGTCTCGACCCGTGCGTTATTGGGATGGGTAGGAAATGCGCGCTCTTGGTCGATCGATCAATGATGACCCAAATAGCGGTTTTCCCCTTTGTGATTTGGGTAGCCCGGTAACAAAGTCCATGGCTATATCATCCCATTTCCATTCCGGTATGTCTAGCGGTTGTAAGGTCCCATGATGTCGTTGGTGGAGTGCTTTCACTTGTTGGCACGTCAAACAACGTTCCACAAATGAAACCATATCTCGCTCATTCCATCCCACCAAAATTTCTCTTTGAGGTCTTGGTACATTTTGTCTTCTTTGGGGTGTGCGTATAAGAAGTCTCATGGGCTTCCTTCAAGATTTCTCTGAAGTTCTTCGCCTTACGAAATGCACACTCTCCGTCATACAATAAAGCGTTATCTGTTGCTACCGTGAAATTCTTGTGTTTATTGTCCTTGATATTAGCTCGTATTTCCTCTAGCTTTTGCTCTTCCTCACGAGCTTCTAAGATTCGGACTCTTAAGTCCGGGATTGCAATCAATGTCGCAATCTGACCCTCTATCGCCGGGGGCGGGTCTATGACTTGATGTTCATCCTCTGAAATTCCTTCATAAGTATTTCCTCGATGGTGAGGAGACATCCCAAACTAGGGTAGGGTTTGCGACTCACGGCCACAACATTAGCCTTGCACAGGTGGTAATTGATACCACAGTCGTAATCTTTCACTAGCTCTAACCATCTGACCGCCTCGTGTTAAGATCTTCTCGCTCAAAGAAATATTTCAGTGCTCTTATGGTGGTATAGATCTCACATCTAACTCCATAAAGGTGATGCCTCCATATTTTTAAGGCATGTACGACCATTGCTAATTCCGTGTCGTGCGTGGGATAGTTCAACTCATGTAGGCGTAATTGCGGGGCGTAAGCAATAACCTTACCTTCTTGCATTAGTACACAACCTAGTCCATTCTTTGAAGCATCCATGTAGATTGTATTCTTTATACGCTCGAATGCTTGCTCGCTAGCAGTCTTGTCGTCGAGAACTCCTTGAGTCTCTGAAACTAGCCTCGTACTCGGCGGTCCGGTGTACTTGATTCCTTTCCTCAACAGTTGGGTCATGGGTCGGGCTATCGTTGAGAATCCTTCGATAAATCTTTGATAGTAGCGGCGGTCCTAAGAAACTTCAATTTCATTCGGGTTCTTTGGTGACCCCATTCTCGAAGCATGTCGATCTTGAGGGGTCTACTTTGATTCCTCGGCGGACACAATGTGACCCAAAATGTCACCGCCTAACCAAAACTCACACTTGCTAAACTTGGCGAAGAGTTGCTCTTGCCTCAACGTTTGTACGTCCTCAAGTGCTCTTTGTGTTCTTGGTTATTCTTAGAGTATATTAGGATATAGTCTATGAACACTAAGACTAATTTGTCTAAGTATGGTTGGAACACCCCATTCATAATATCCATAAATCTTGGGGCATTTGTAAGTCAAAGGGCATCACGATGAATTGAAATGACCATACCTTGCACGAAAAGCCGCGTTTTGGTACATCCTCCGGTCTAATCCTCAATTGGTGATATCCCGACTTTAGATCTATCTTTGAAAAGACTCATCGCTCCTTTAAGTTGATCAAGCGGATCGTCAATTCGAGGCAAGGATACTTATTCTTAAGAGTTATCTTGTTTAACTCTCGATGGTCTATGCACGTCCTCGATTGTACCATCCTTCTTTTCACGAAAGGACAGTGCTCCCCATGGAGACACACCGGGTCTAATGAACCCTAACTCAAGAGTTCTTACGTTGGATCTTTAATTCCTCAAGCTCTTTTGGTGCCATCCGGTATGGAGCTTTTGACACCGGGCGGAACACGGTCGAGGTCGATCGTGAACTCGATCGTCGATCAGCGATAATCCGGTAGTTCATCTGGAAAAACGTCGGGATACTCTTTCACGATCGGAACATCTTCTATCCTCCTCTCATTCTGATCTTCCTCCTGGAGGTAGATGAGGTAGGCATGGTTCTCGGTCTTGTTCAACAACGTCCTTGCTTGTAGTGCGGATATAATTGGAACTCTCCTCCCCATGTTGATCCCGTGAAAGTCGGTAGATTCCTCTCCGGGGTGTTGGAAAGAAATTTTTCTTTCATTACGGGATAGTCGCACTATGTTCGGTTAACCAATCCATTCCTAGGATTATGTCCACATCCGTCATAGGTATGACGTGAAGGTTATCTGTCATGACCTTAAGTGAGCCTAGTCCAAGTTCTAGGTTCGAGCATATGTGGGTTACCGTTCTTATGCCTCCTACTGGGGAAGAAATTCTCATAATTTGTTCAGCGCATTTAGGGTCTAATCCTAAGTTCTCTACGCATTCTTCAGTAAATAAAGAATGCGAGGCTCCGGTATCAACAGTAGGATAACAAGAAATTGGAGGAGTATTCACATACCTACCAAGTTTTCTTGATTTCTTGGCGGCTCCTGCGGGAATTTCCTTTCTATGTGGAAGGCGTAGGCCCTGGCTTGCGATGGTGATTGCTGTTGTTGTTGTTGTTCTCGTCGTTGTTGCGGTTCTTTGTTATTGTTGTTATTGTTGCTGGTTCTTCTTTGTTGTTGGGCCTGTCGATCTTATTGCGTTTGTCGTCATTGTTATTATCGTTGTCGTCGTGGTTGATATGGTCGTTGATTAATTTGGAAATCTTGGACCTGGTGGTTCTTTGTTGAAGTGGTTGATCTTGGATGGTGCAAATGGTTGAATTCGGTCACGCGATGGGATGGCCATTTCCTCTTTGGCGCATCCCCGAATAGTTTCTAGTAAAGTGACCCTTCCGCCACACTTGAAACATTCATCATTTGTGAATCGCACATGTGACTCCTATGGCACCTTGCACACAGTGAGCCTTACAATTTCTAGGTTTCCCTTGGTGCGGTACCATGGGCGTCTATTTCCTTACTCGTGCCCAGATGACACGTTATCCCTTTGCCATGGTCTCTTGTCGGCCCGATCGGTGTAGACACTTGACCTTGGTGGGGTCCTTCCCACTTCCTCTTCCCACGATCCTCTTAGTGATTCGGGATGACAACAACACGTTCTACCTTGGGCATGGTAGCCTCGATGTCCAATGCCCGATCGAGGGCTTCACGGTAAATCGATTCCATGACCACCATTTAAATCTCGATTTCGTGGCGGTCCCTTCGAAACTTTTCCGTCATCTTCGTCGGTGTTGACCGGTGAGGGGCATATCGCTACATCTTACAGATGCGCACGGTTGTAGTCGTGGATCGTTATCTTTCCCTAACGAGGTTATAGAACTCATGTTCTTTTCTTTTTCGATAATTCTTAGGAATATACTCCTCGTATACTTCCTCCTTGAATTCCTCCCAGGTATATCCTTTAAGTTCTTCTTCAGATAGGGTTTTCCTCTTCGCCTCCCACCAGAAGTCGACGTCACCAGTCAAATGGAAAGCAACGCATGACAAGCGTTCTTGAGAGGTGCGGTGAAGAAAGTTAAAGATTCGCTCTGGTCGCGAATCCATAGTTACGTATCCACGAGATTCCCAGTCCGCTGAAAGTTGTAGGATTACGTATGGGGTATAATTCCTCAATCCTTCTCGCCGACGGTGGTGTATTTTCATGAGCGGTGTAACTACACGATTTCTTTTTACGGCTGCATGTTATCCCTTATAAATAGAACAACCAAATACCACCTTAGTTTATCCATCGGGATATATATATATATATATATATATATATATATATATATATATAATAGGACATATATATATGTATATTAACTTAGCGCCTCTAATCATCCATATGTCTAAGGCATCCTATACAAAGGATTCTCGGAAGCTATCATTATGTCATTGTGACATTTCTATCACGAGAACTTTCGACAATATTTTAAAATCTCCAACGTTAAGTACCCAACATGATGCTCCAAAACTAGCATCGTGATCACTCTATGTACTTGATCATGGTGCATACAAAATCTAATGCGACCATAAGGAAGAATCAAGTACATGGTTCGTGATTTAAATAGTTCTCGCTATGAAGGAACATGTTGCTCTTAAATTGGTACTAGAATAATCAATCGATTATTTTCATGAATTGAGCATCTTTATTTTAGAGTGAATAAGACGATGTCATTGTTCATATTTCGTGAGAATTTACACTCACCAATGTAAGAAATAAAAGTTGCATCATTCTATATAGAGAGGTTATGACAACTGGTTAATAAATCGAAATATTAAATCGATGGTTGTAATCCAACCAACGAGTGTACTGAGGAAGGAAATTAACCCAACTAGTCCTTGATTCAAAAACTTGGATAGAGGGTCCAAGACACGAATGAAAATCATCGAGATCGATTGGTCATATGGGTTGGCGGACCCATCACAATCATTTCTCAATCATATGGTGTTGTGGTTTTAAATGACAAGTCTACAATCATCGGTCAAAACAAAGAAAATCTGCAATCGACTTGGTAGACAATTGAAAGGCGAAGATTCGATCAATAATTCCATCAAACTAGGTCGTTGAGTTTCGACTCGGATGACAAACCGGTCAATGGTTTTCATGTCTACCTTATCGCTTTGTAAGGATGTTTGTGAACAACAAGGGTTCTAGATCCGTGATTAATGAGGTCCTTAACCTAATGGTCTTACTATCATATGATTGGGGTTATTCAAATCTTGTCTTACGATATATCATTATACTCAATTGAGTATGCCATTCTAGCGGTCCTTGTTCTGTTAGGCGTGACTAACCTTTTAATCTCATCCATCACTAAGCGCTCTTTCATTGGTTTCCGGGAAGAGACTGTATGGTCTTTTAGGGTAGAAAAGACTTTCAATGTCTAGCCTTCGGTAAAGGCTAAGTAGTCACCCTTTCTCATTGGGTTCTGAATTCCTTATTTCCATTCGTATTATAACATCGATCCTATTCGTTCTTCCAATACTTACAATTCGATATTTCTTTTCATACTTTCATAACGTTATACTTTGATTTTTTTCGTTATCGCCACGATAGAGATAGCACGTATGGTATTCGGAATTCCTTCACATAGAGAGGTTGAGATTCATAGCAGTACGAACCTCCAGTTAAGTAATCGCCTCGTCATCATAGACTCGTCGCATTGTCATCCTCAAATCCGTTCGTATTGGGATTCTTATAATTTCTATGTTCTCGTTCTTCCTTAGTATTTCGTTCAATCGGGGATACCTTATGTTCTCATACTAAGTTCGGCGCAATAGGGATTATGCGTCTTAAGAGTCTATGTTCTCATGGGGAAACATCCTCATTTACATTATGTCTCTAGCATGCTTTGCATATAGGAGTAACACAACTCATAACATATATTGAAATAAACAAGTATTCTCATATCATTCCTTTGTCAATCTCCCAGAGTTTCAACTCTTTTCAAATTAACAACCAATTATTTTGAAAATAACTTTTTAATTTCAATCATTCATTTTTTTCCAAAATCATTGGGAACAACAACTCCCTTTGAAATTTTGAGACCTTTCCCATTTCAAACATATTTCAACCTTCAAAACAATGCGACTTTTGTAAGTCTATTTCATATTTCATAAACTTCCATAATTTCAAAACAACTTTCAGTTGAAATAGTTACCTTCTTCCTCGTTGAGCAGGACGACGATGGAGTGCAGTGCAGTAGCAGTCAAACCTAAACAATTTCTAGACTCAACTTTCAACTCATGATTCAAGGAAAGGGTTTCTAGGGTTCAGGGCGAACAAGTGCTCTGATACCACTTTGTGACGACCGAATGTCCAATGAAATACGAATCATATGGATCGTCACGGTATGATAAAGCAATGAAATAAACATAGCTAATCAAGGCAATCAACCAATCAACTACTTAATAACGATAGGTAAAAGGATAAACAATCGATACCAACTCAAGTCCTAGAAGGACTTGTCGAAAAGGGTTCAAGGTTCAACATAACCCAATCGGTAGAATTTAAAGTACGAGGTACGACCTCCAATTCAATACTGAAATAAGCAATTATAATCAAAACATTAATAATATCGAGTTAGGCAAAGAATAAGCATGTGGACATGCATATGACGATGCATGCCCAAGTTCTAGAAATCTTTCTAATTAAGTCACAAACGACTTCTACTACGCACCAATTCGCACCCATCACCATCTCTGCTCAACCCGCACATCAAAACGAGATGCGGGGCTAAGTACAAAAGTACTCGGTGGACTCATTCGAAAACATTTTCTTTACCAAAAGTTATTGATCTGCCCACAATAGCGCATGAGGATTTTAGTTAAAGACTCATGCCTATCAAATATTTTATCATTTTTTCAAAGCGTTCGGCCGAACTGTTTTATCACGTTGTTCCATATCTGGTAATTCATTCATCATTCATTCGTTCATTCATTCGCGCACTATGGAGGTGGCCACCTACACATAGTCGCCGTGACCGGTCGAGGTAGCTAACCTTAACACACAGTCACACGTGTACACAATCCGAGTTAGTCCTCAACTAAGTCGGATCCGATCGTTACCCTTTTTTTTACGTTGGTGGACCAACTCATTCACATACCACATTGGATATACCAATCAATTCTCGTCCCACATTTGGACAAACCAACCTTAGATATAGACACAACAAAACATAAATATTTGGCAGTCAATAACAGTTCATGCGATAATATTTCATAAAGCTTTTGTAAATCATGCTTTGAGTTATGCATAATCATTTTGTTTCAAGAAAAGCCCACCTGCTAATCCAACGCTAGTAAATCTAAGTGAAGCGGTGTGGTCGTTCTCCTCCGACTCACGCGATCAAACCCTTCATAAGAAAATAACTTCTTAGATTCTTTCTATCGATCGATGGTCGTTTATAAATTACGACTTAAGTTCCCACTTAGGTTGCTTTATGATTTCATGTGATTGTTTTAAGATAATTTCTATTATCTTACATTCTCAATTCCCAAGCTATATTACTTCATCGTTCATAGGTGAACTTCAATTATGAATCACATACTCCGAGTCTATCCTCGACTCTTAACCTTAGTGTTATTCTAGACATTATTACGTTATAGATTGTCGGTAATCAAATTGTGATTGGTAAATTAGGATATTCTCAAGCCACTAAATAGACTTAACAATTATAGTTACGTCCTAGTAGGTTATGCTTGACGACTTGTCGTATTAGCATGACAATTAAAAGATGAGTATTGACTTATGATTCAAGTGAGCACATGCTATCATGTAAGTAAGTTCTTAAGAATAAATGAAGTGCTTCGGGAATATTAACTCGACTTTTGAGACATAAGGATCGACATCTTATATTCGAATCTTTGCTTATATATTACGACATTGTTTATTTCTCTTAACTCGTCGGGGATTATATAAGTTGATAATCGCTATTCGTTGTCGAGTTGTCTTAACGCTCAATCTAATATCTTATTGGGTTGTCGTTATTGAATATCAACGTTGTAGATCAGCTTTTGGTTTTTCTAACTTAGGAACTCACGTTTGAGTATCCTTTAATAGCAGCAAACCCTAATTTATGTCTAACTTCGATTCTCGTTGATTCTTCTTGTTATCGAAATTGGTCTATTTCTTTGGATTCTCGTACATATAGTATTATGTTGTTTACATTTGGGGTTTTGTTTGTCGGCATACATAAACATAACCATTCAACACCAACAATACCATACACAACATAAACTATACTAAAGCATTAGAAAACCCTAATTTCTAACATAATACACAATCATTATGTATGTGTGCATAAGTGTTTCATCCATTCATCACAATCACAATCATCCATTCAAGCTTATGGATTAACTATCATAGCATCATTTATCATTAGAATTAAACTTCTACTTAACCATTTTGTTATGTTTTCGATAATTAACAACAATTAGCATATGTATCCAATAAATTCCACAAAATCATATCATACTTATATCATATACTAAACATGAAATATCACCCCATATCATACATTAAAATTATAACACATGCTTTTCACCACCTAATCATTTTCGGTAATTTCAATATATATGTATATATATTCAATAAATTTCATTCGCTTCACAATATGTTTATAATATACAATAAACATGTAATATTAACTTTAAACCTCAACTAAATATTTATAATATGAACTAAATGCTTGGAATTCTTTTTGTCCTCACACATATATTACATATGTGTTCAATAAATTCCCAACAATGCATAATAGGTTCATATTATTTCTAAACATCATATATTATATTATTTTCAACAAATAAAAATCAAATAAATCTTAGAATATTTATACATAATTTTGGCATTTTCATAAAAATAGGAGTAGTGTCTCAAAAATTTCAAGATTAATATATGATGTTCATATCATATATTAAACACTATATCTCAACTATTTCTCAACAAATAAAATCAAACAATGGCTTAAAATACTTAAATAAATTCTGCCCATTTTTGAAAAATAGGAGTAGTGTTTCAAAAATTTCAAGATTAATATATGATGTTCATATCATATATTAAACACTATATCTCAACTATTTCTCAACAAATAAAATCAACAAATACAAGAAAAATTCCAAAAATATTCTGAAAATTATCATATTTGTTCTACATGCTCCTAATACATCAACAAGAAACAATATCAAATAATATTCACAAAATCATGCTTTATCACATATAAAAAGAAATAAAGCATAAATCGAAAAATATTAAACATACTCCAAAAATTCTGAAATTTTTACAGTAGCCTTAGAACATTATTCTAAGCATTTTTCATTCATGTCTTGAGAGCATTTGATGGCTCCAAAGTCACGAAAAAAAATGATGAGCAAACTAGGGTTTTTAACCCAAAAAAATTCAAACAAAAATTCCACTCCATTAGGATGGAAGAGGATGATGAATAATACCTTCCTATGGTCTTATAAATATTATTTGAGTGTGGAAGAGGTTTGGAAGGAGGATTAAAGGTTGAAAACTTGAAGAACAATGGAGAGAATTTGAAAAAGAGAGAGAAAAATGTGTTCCAATGTATGAGGCTGTAATGGAACGAATCTCCTCTGTATTGGCAGACCTAAGGGCTGTCATTACCCATTTGGGGGTGGTCTTGGTGGTAGTTGGGAGGTGGATTGGTCAAATTACCCGTTTTGGCGTGTTAATACCGACTCTTTAAGTTTTAACGCGCTTTCGATTGATTTCTCGGAACCTTAAGGTTTTATTTTATTAAATATCCTCCAAATGACTTATTTCAATGATTATAAAAATTTCATGAAGTTCGGACGTCGTCCGATAAGTCAATTCCGAGTTATCGCGGAAAAACGGCGTTCGGCGATTAAATTATGCTCATTCAAAAATTCTATTGAATTTTTGAGCTTTCAACATTTATTTGAGTCTTATAAATCATAATTTATTGATTTAGACCCTTGGTGTGAGTTTCGGATCGTTCGGATCAATTTAGGGTTTTCCCGGTATATTTTTCCCGGCGTTCGGTTAAGTTCTTCAAGAATTTCTTTCAGAAAGTGATTCTTATAATTTATAAATTCATAATAATATATCCCTTCATGATTTTGAGTGTTATCAATAATTATCATGATTAGCACGGACTGAAAGCTGATTCGGCTCGTAAATAGTGCTTTAAGAGGAATGAAGTCCGCCTCTAGAAAATTCTCATTCTTCGCTTCTCACATGTTTTCGTGAGAGGATTCTAGAAATGAAATCCTTTTGTCAAGATTCATTCTCGATCTTTCATTCTATGTTCAGGCTATTCAGAAAACCCTAATCCGGTAGGACTAGTTATCAGTTTTTGATTTCTTTAGTATTCGATCTCCGAATCGATTCTAATTCGTTTCGTTGGTTACCCTAAACATAATTAAGGTCTAAGCACCACAACTAAGTGATCTAAACATCACAAATAAAAGTTTTAAATTTTTCGGGTTATTACATACCATCCCCCTTAAAAAAATTTCGTCCCGAAATTTGCTAACCTTGGAAAAGATCTGGGTATTTCTCCCTCATGGCTGATTCTAGCTCCCAGGTTGCTTCTTCTTGTCCATGGTGTCTCCATAGAACTTTCACTAGCGGTATTTCTTTGTTCCTTAGCCATTGGATACGTCGGTCCAAGATTTCCGTAGGCAGTTCTACGTAACTCATATTGTCATCGAGGATAATATCATCAGCAATGATCACATGGGCGGGATCATGTATGTACTTTCTTAGTTGTGAAACGTGGAACACATTGTGCACGTTTTCAAAACTTGGCGGCAATGCAAGTCTGTAAGCCACTGGTCCTATTTTCTCCAGAATTTCATAGGGTCCTATGAAACGTGGTCGCTACTTCCCTTTGATTCCGAATCTCACGATCCCTTTAGATGGAGAAATTTTCAAGAAGACTTGTCTCCTCTTCAAAATGTAGCTCGTGCGGCGACGCTTGTCGGCGACGACTGTCGCCCTGGGCCTCCTTGATCCGTTGGCGGATTTGTCGCACGATCTCAATCATTTCTCCCAAAGAGTCGTGTCCTAACACTCTTCTTTCTCCCACTTCATCCCAAAAAGTGGTGACCGACATTTCCTTCGTAAAGCGCTTCAGACGGGCCATTCCAATAGTCGCTGGTAGTCGTTATTGTAGGCGAATTCCACAAGTGGTAACACTTGTTCCCAACTTCTCTCTATCGAGGACAACGGTCCTCGGCATGTCTTCCAATGTTTGAATGGTCCTCTCGGATCGTCCGTCCGTCTGTGGATGGAACGCTCATCGAAATGTAGTCGTGTCCCCGCCTTTGTAAACTCATCCGAAACGGACGTAAATTTCGAATCTCTATCAGACATGATAGTCTTTGGAACTCCATGTAGACGGATAACTTCTCGAACGTACAACTGTGCTAGTCTGTCTGACCCATGCGTTATTGGGATGGGTAGGAAATGCGCGCTCTTGGTCAGTCGATCAATGATGACCCAAATAGCGGTTTTCCCCCTTTGTGATTTGGGTAGCCCGGTAACAAAGTCCATGGCTATATCATCCCATTTCCATTCCGGTATGTCTAGCGGTTGTAAGGTCCCATACGGTCGTTGGTGGAGTGCTTTCACTTGTTGGCACGTCAAACAACGTTCCACAAATGAAACCATATCTCGCTTCATTCCATCCCACCAAAATTTCTTTGAGGTCTTGGTACATTTTGGTGTCTTTGGTGTCTTGGTATAAGAAGTCTCATGGGCTTCCTTCAAGATTTCGCTCTGAAGTTCTTCGTCTTCTGAAATGCACACTCTCCCGTCATACAATAAAACGTTATCTGTTGCTTCTGTGAAATTCTTGTGTTTATTGTCCTTGATATTAGCTCGTATTTCCTCTAGCTTTTTGCTCTTCCTCTGAGCTTCTAAGATTCGGACTCTTAAGTCTGGGATTGCAATCAATGTCGCAATACTGACCCTCTATCGCCGTGACGGGTCTATGACTTGATGTTCATCCTCCGAAATTCCTTCATAAGTATTTCCTCATGACTGAGGAGACATCCCAAACTAGGGTAGGGTTTGCGACTCACGGCCACAACATTAGCCTTGCCGGGTGGTAATTGATACCACGTCGTAATCTTTCACTAGCTCTAACCATCTGACGCCTCATGTTAAGATCTTTCGCTCAAAGAAATATTTCGTGCTCTTATGGTCAAGATAGATCTCACATCTAACTCCATAAAGGTGATGCCTCCATATTTTTAAGGCATGTACGACCACCGCTAATTCCGGTCGTCGTGGGATAGTTCAACTCATGTAGGCGTAATTGCCTTGAAGCGAAGCAATAACCTTACCTTCTTGCATTAGTACACAACCTAGTCCATTCTTTGAAGCATCCATGTAGATTGTGTATTCTTTATCGCCTCGGAGTCTTTGCTAGTACAGTGTTGTCGTCAAGAACTCCTTGATCCTCGGAAACTAGCCTCATACTCGGCGGTCCAGTGTACTTGATTCCTTTCCTCAGCAGTTGGGTCATGGGTCGGGCTATCGTTGAGAATCCTTCGATAAATCTTTGATAGTAGCCGCCATCCTAAGAAACTTCAATTTCATTCGGGTTCTTTGGTGACTCCCATTCTCGAATCAGTCGATCTTGAGGGTCTACTTTGATTCCCTCGGCGGACACAATGTGACCCAAAATGTCACCGCCTAACCAAAACTCACACTTGCTAAACTTGGCGAAGAGTTGCTCTTGCCTCAACGTTTGTATACACGATCCTCAAGTGCTCTTTGTGTTCTTGGTTATTCTTAGAGTATATTAGGATATCGTCTATGAACACTAAGACGAATTTGTCTAAGTATGGTTGGAACACCCTGTTCATAATATCCATAAATACTGCCGGGGCATTTGTAAGTCCAAAGGGCATCACGATGAATTCGAAATGACCATACCTTGTACGAAAAGCCGTTTTTGGTACATCCTCTGGTCTAATCCTCAATTGGTGATATCCCGACTTTAGATCTATCTTTGAAAAGACTCCTGCTCCTTTAAGTTGATCAAACAGATCGTCAATTCGAGGCAAGGGATACTTATTCTTAAGAGTTATCTTGTTTAACTCTCGATGGTCTATGCACATCCTCAGTGTACCATCCTTCTTTTTCACGAAAAGGACAGGTGCTCCCCATGGAGACACACTGGGTCTAATGAACCCTAACTCCAAGAGTTCTTACAGTTGGATCTTTAATTCCTCAAGCTCTTTTGGTGCCATCCGGTATGGAGCTTTTGACAGGCGTAACTCGGTTCGAGGTCGATCGTGAACTCGATCCGCCGATGCAGCAAGAATCCGGTAGTTCATCGGAAAACGTCGGGATACTCTTTCACGATCGGAACATCTTCTATCCTCCTCTCATTCTGATCTTCCTCCTGGAGGTAGATGAGGTAGGCATGGTTCTCGGTCTTGTTCAACAACGTCCTTGCTTGTAGTGCGGATATAATTGGAACTCTCCTCCCATGTTGATCCGTGAAAGTCGGTAGATTCCTCTCCGGTGTTGGAAAGAAATTTTCTTTCATTACGGGATGGTCGCACTATGTTCGGTTAACCAATCCATTCCTAGGATTATGTCCACATCCGTCATAGGTATGACGTGAAGGTTATCTGTCATGACCTTAAGTGAGCCTAGTCCAAGTTCTAGGTTCGAGCATATGTGGTTACCGTTCTTATGCCTCCTCTTTGGGAAGAAATTCTCATAATTTGTTCAGCGATTTGGGTCTAATCCTAAGTTCTCACGATTCTTCATAAATAAAGAATGCGAGGCTCTGCATATCAACAAGAGGATAACAAGAAATTGGAGGAGTATTCACATACCTACCAAGTTTTCTTGATTTCTTGGCGGCTCCTGCGGGAATTTCCTTTCTATGTGGGGCGTAGGCCCAGCTGCGATGGTGATTGTTGTTGTTGTTGTTGTTGTCGTTGTTGCGTTGTCTTTGTTATTGTTGTTGTTGCTGCTGTTCTTCTTTGTTGTTGGGGCTTGTCGCATCGCATTTTGTCGTCATTGTTGTTATCGTTGTCGCCGTGGTTGATATGGTCGTTGATTAAATTTGGAAATCGGGTGGTGGTTCTTTGTTGAAGTGGTTGATCTTGGATGGTGCAAATGGTCAATTCGGTTGGCGCGATGGGATGGCCATTTCCTCTTCAAGCGCATCCCCGAATAGTTTCTAGTAAAGTGACCTTCCGCCACACTTGAAACATTCATCATTTGTGAATCGCGCGCCTTGTGACTCCTATGGCACCTTGGCACACAGTGAGCCTTACGAATTTCTAGGTTTCCCCGCCAGGTGCAGGTACCATGGGGCGTCTATTTCCTTACTCGTGCCCAGATGACACGTTATCCCTTTGCCATGGTCTCTTGCCGGCCTGATCAGTGTAGACACTTGACCTTGGTGGGGTCCTTCCCACTTCCTCTTCCCACGATCCTCTTAGTGATTCGGGGGATAGACAACGACAGTTCTACCTTCAGGCATGGTAGCCTCGATGTCCAATGCCCGACTAAGGGCTTCACGGTAAATCAGATTCCCATGACCAGCTTACGAAATCCTGATTTCGTGACGGGGTCCCGCTCGAAACTTTTCCGTCATCTTCTCGTCAGTGTTGACCAGCTGAGGGGCATATCGCTACATCTTACAGACTGCACGGTTGTAGTCTGTGACCGTTATCTTTCCCTAACGTAGGTTATAGAACTCATGTTCTTTTCTTTTTCGATAATTCTTAGGAATATACTCCTCGTATACTTCCTCCTTGAATTCCTCCCAGGTATATCCTTTAAGTTCTTCTTCAGATAGGGTTTTCCTCTTCGCCTCCCACCAGAAGTCGACGTCACCAGTCAAATGGAAAGCAACGCATGACAAGCGTTCTTGAGAGGTGCAGTGAAGAAAGTTAAAGATTCGCTCTAGTGCGCGAATCCATAGTTACGTATCCACGAGATTCCCAGTCCCGTTGAAAGTTGTAGGATTCTGTATGGGGTATAATTCCTCAATCCTTCTTGCCGACGGTGGTGTATTTTCATAGACAGGTGTAACTACACGATTTCTTTTTCTGGGCGGCATGTTATCCCTTATAAATAGAACAACCAAATACCACCTTAGTTTATCCATGGGATATATATATATATATATATATATATATATATATATATATATATATATATATAATAGGGACATATATATGTATATTAACTTAGCTGCCTCTAATCATCCATATGTCTAAGGCATCCTATACAAAGGATCGGGAAGCTATCATTATGTCATTGTGACATTTCTATACGAGAACTTTTGACAATATTTTAAAATCTCCAACGATTAAGTACCCAACATGATGCTCCAAAACTAGCATCAAGATTACTCTATGTACTTGATCATGGTGCATACAAAATCTAATGCACCATAAGGAAGAATCAAGTACATGGTTCGTGATTTAAATAGTTCTCGCTATGAAGGAACATGTTGCTCTTAAATTGGTACTAGAATAATCAATCGATTATTTTCATGAATTGAGCATCTTTATTTTAGGAGTGAATAAGACGATGTCATTGTTCATATTTCGTGAGAATTTACACTCTCACCAATGTAAGAAATAAAAGTTGCATCATTCTATATAGAGAGGTTATGACATTTGGTTAATAAATCGAAATATTAAATCGAGGTTGTAATCCAACTAACCGAGTGTACAAGGAAGGAAATTAACCCAACTAGTCCTTGATTCAAAAACTTGGATAGAGGGTCCAAGACCGAATGAAAATCACCGAGATCCAATTGGTCATATGGGTTGGCGGACCCATCACAATCATTCTCAATCATATGGTGTTGTGGTTTTAAATGACAAGTCTACAATCATCGGTCAAAACAAAGAAAATGCAATCGACTTGGTAGACAATTCAAAGGCGTAAGATTCGATCAATAATTCCATCGAAACTAGGTCATTGAGTTTCGACTCGGATGACAAACCTGGTAAATGGTTTTCATGTCTACCTTATACGCTTTGTAAGGATGTTTGTGAACAACAAGGGTTCTAGATCCGTGATTAATGAGGTCCTTAACCTAATGGTCTTACTATCATAT
Source organism: Salvia rosmarinus (assembly GCA_036937905.1). Classification (NCBI taxonomy): domain Eukaryota; kingdom Viridiplantae; phylum Streptophyta; class Magnoliopsida; order Lamiales; family Lamiaceae; genus Salvia; species Salvia rosmarinus. Next base: position 33,626,282 of record CM072820.1, on the reverse strand, counting down.
GATTGGGGTTATTCAAATCTTGTCTTCACGATATATCATTATACTCAATTGAGTATGCCATTCTAGCGGTCCTTGTTACATAGGGCGTGACTAACCTTTAATCTCATCCATCACTAAGCGCTCTTTCATTGGTTTAGGAAGAGGCGTATGGTCTTTAGGGTAGAAAAGACTTTCAATGTCTAGCCGGTAAAGGCTAAGTAGTCACCCTTCTCGTTGGGTTCTCAATTCCTTATTTCCATTCGTATTATAACATCGATCCTATTCGCTCTTCCAATACTTACAATTCGATATTTCTTTTCATACTTTCATAACGTTATACTTTGATTTTTTCGTTATCGCCACGATAGAGATAGCACGTATGGTATTGAATTCCTTCACATAGAGGTTGAGATTCATAGCGATTTGAACCTCCGTTAAGTAATCGCCTCGTCATCATAGACTCGTCGCATTGTCATCCTCAAACCGTTCGTATTGGGATTCTTATAATTTCTATGTTCTCGCTCTTCCTTAGTATTTCGCTCAATCGGGATACCTTATGTTCTCATACTAAGTTCGCAATAGGGATTATGCGCCTTAAGAGTCTATGTTCTCATGGGAAACATCCTCATTTACATTATGTCTCTAAGATGCTTTGCATATAGGAGTAACACAACTCATAACATATATTGAAATAAACAAGTATTCTCATATCATTCCTTTGTCAATCTCCCAGAGTTTCAACTCTTTTCAAATTAACAACCAATTATTTTGAAAATAACTTTTTAATTTCAATCATTCATTTTTTTCCAAAATCATTGGGAACAACAACTCCCTTTGAAATTTTGAGACCTTTCCCATTTCAAACATATTTCAACCTTCAAAACAATGCGACTTTTGTAAGTCCATTTCATATTTCATAAACTTCCATAATTTCAAAACAACTTTCAGTTGAAATAGTTACCTTCTTCCTCGTTGAAGGTGACGACGATGGAGTCTTGAGGCAAGTGATCAAACCTAAACAATTTCTAGACTCAACTTTCAACTCATGATTCAAGGAAAGGGTTTCTAGGGTTGGGCGAACAAGTGCTCTGATACCACTTTGTGACGACCCGAATGTCCAATGAAGTACGAATCATACGGATCGTCACGGTATGATAAAGCAAATGAAATAAACATAGCTAATCAAGGCAATCAACCAATCAACTACTTAATAACGCATAGGTAAAAGGGATAAACAATCGATACCAACTCAAGTCCTAGAAGGACTTGTCAAAAGGGTTCAAGGTTCAACATAACCCAATCGGGTAGAATTTAAAGTCACAGTACGACCTCCAATTCAATACGAAATAAGCAATTATAATCAAAACATTAATAATATCAGAGTTAGGCAGCAAATAAGCATGTGGACATGCATATGACGATGCATGCCCAAGGTTCTAGAAATCTTTCTAATTAAGTCACAAAACGACTTCTACTCTGCACCAATTCGCACCCATCGACCATCTCGCTCAACCCGCACATCAAAACGAGACGGGGCTAAGTACAAAAGTACTCGGTGGACTCATTGTCGAAAACATTTTCTTTACCAAAAGTTATTGATCGCGCCCACAATAGCGCATGAGGATTTTAGTTAAAGACTCACGCCTATCAAATATTTTATCATTTTTTCAAAGCGTTCGTCGAACTGTTTATCACGTTGTTCCATATCCGTAATTCATTCATCATTCATTCGTTCATTCATTCACGCACTATGGGTGGCCACCTACACATAGTCGCCGTGACCGTCGAGGTAGCTAACCTTAACACACAACACACGTGTACACAATCCGAGTTAGTCCTCAACTAAGTCGGATCCGATCGTTACCTTTTTTTTACGTTGGTGGACCAACTCATTCACATACAACATCGATATACCAATCAATTCTCGTCCCACATTTGGACAAACCAACCTTAGATATAGACACAACAAAACATAAATATTTGGCGATCGATAACGGTTCATGCGATAATATTTCATAAAGCTTTGTAAATCATGCTTTGAGTTATGCATAATCATTTTGTTTCAAGAAAAGCCCACCGCTAATCCAACGCTAGTAAATCTAAGTGAAGCAGGTGTGGTCGTTTCTCCTCACGACCACATGCGATCAAACCCTTCATAAGAAAATAACTTCTTAGATTCTTTCTATCGATCGATGGTCGTTTATAAATTACGACTTAAGTTCCCACTTAGGGTTGCTTTATGATTTCATGTGATTGTTTTAAGATAATTTCTATTATCTTACATTCTCAATTCCCAAGCTATATTACTTCATCGTTCATAGGTGAACTTCAATTATGAATCACATACTCCGAGTCTATCCTCGACTCTTAACCTTAGTGTTATTCTAGACATTATTACGTTATAGATTGTCGGTAATCAAATTGTGATTGGTAAATTAGGATATTCTCAAGCCACTAAATAGACTTAACAATTATAGTTACGTCCTAGTAGGTTATGCTTGACGACTTGTCGTATTAGCATGACAATTAAAAGATGAGTATTGACTTATGATTCAAGTGAGCACATGCTATCATGTAAGTAAGTTCTTAAGAATAAATGAAGTGCTTCGGGAATATTAACTCGACTTTTGAGACATAAGGATCGACATCTTATATTCGAATCTTTGCTTATATATTACGACATTGTTTATTTCTCTTAACTCGTCGGGGATTATATAAGTTGTATAATCGCTATTCGTTGTCGAGTTGTCTTAACGCTCAATCTAATATCTTATTGGGTTGTCGTTATTGAATATCAACGTTGTAGCTCAGCTTTTGGTTTTTCTAACTTAGGAACTCACGTTTGAGTATCCTTTAATAGCAGCAAACCCTAATTTATGTCTAACTTCGATTCTCGTTGATTCCTTCTTAAGTTATCGAAATTGGTCTATTTCTTTTGGATTCTCGTACATATAGTATTATGTTGTATACATTTGGGGTTTTGTTTGTCGGCATACATAAACATAACCATTCAACACCAACAATACCATACACAACATAAACTATACTAAAGCATTAGAAAACCCTAATTTCTAACATAATACACAATCATTATGTATGTGTGCATAAGTGTTTCATCCATTCATCACAATCACAATCATCCATTCAAGCTTATGGATTAACTATCATAGCATCATTTATCATTAGAATTAAACTTCTACTTAACCATTTTGTTATGTTTTCGATAATTAACAACAATTAGCATATGTATCCAATAAATTCCACAAAAATCATATCATACTTATATCATATACTAAACATGAAATATCACCCCATATCATACATTAAAATTATAACACATGCTTTTCACCACCTAATCATTTTCGGTAATTTCAATATATATGTATATATATTCAATAAATTTCATTCGCTTCACAATATGTTTATAATATACAATAAACATGTAATATTAACTTTAAACCTCAACTAAATATTTATAATATGAACTAAATGCTTGGAATTCTTTTTTCCTCACATATATTACATATGTGTTCAATAAATTCAACAATGCATAATAGGTTCATATTATTTCTAAACATCATATATTATATTATTTTCAACAAATAAAAATCAAATAAATCTTAGAATATTTATACATAATTTTGGCATTTTCATAAAAATAGGAGTAGTGTCTCAAAAATTTCAAGATTAATATATGATGTTCATATCATATATTAAACACTATATCTCAACTATTTCTCAACAAATAAAATCAAACAATGGCTTAAAAATACTTAAATAAATTCTGCCCATTTTTGAAAAATAGGAGTAGTGTTTCAAAAATTTCAAGATTAATATATGATGTTCATATCATATATTAAACACTATATCTCAACTATTTCTCAACAAATAAAATCAACAAATACAAGAAAAATTCCAAAAATATTCTGAAAATTATCATATTTGTTCTACATGCTCCTAATACATCAACAAGCAACAATATCAAATAATATTCACAAAATCATGCTTTATCACATATAAAAAGAAATAAAGCATAAATCGAAAATATTAAACATACTCCAAAAATTTGAAATTTTTACAGTAGCCTTAGAACATTATTCTAAGCATTTTTCATTCATGTCTTGAGAGCATTTGATGGCTCCAAAGTCACGAAAAAATGATGAGCAAACTAGGGTTTTAACCCAAAAATTCAAACAAAAATTCCACTCCATTAGGATGGAAGAGGATGATGAATAATACCTTCCTATGGTCTTATAAATATTATTTGAGTGTGGAAGAGGTTTGGAAGGAGGATTAAAGGTTGAAAACTTGAAGAACAATGGAGAGAATTTGAAAAAGAGAGAGAAAAATGTGTTCCAATGTATGAGGCTGTAATGGAACGAATCTCCTCTGTATTGGCAGACCTAAGGGCTGTCATTACCCATTTGGGAGTGGTCTTGGTGGTAGTTGGGAGGTGGATTGGTCAAATTACCCGTTTTGGCGTGTTAATACTGACTCTTTAAGTTTTAACGCGCTTTCGATTGATTTCTCGGAACCTTAAGGTTTTATTTTATTAAATATCCTCCAAATGACTTATTTCAATGATTATAAAATTTCATGAAGTTCGGACGTCGTCCGATAAGTCAATTCCGAGTTATCGCGAAAAAGCTGTCGCGATTAAATTATGCTCATTCAAAATTCTATTGAATTTTGAGCTTTCAACATTTATTTGAGTCTTATAAATCATAATTTATTGATTTAGACCCTTGGTGTGAGTTTCGGATCGCTCGGATCAATTTAGGGTTTTCGTTATATTTTTCCTGCTGCTCGTTAAGTTCTTCAAGAATTTCTTTCGTAAAGTGATTCTTATAATTTATAAATTCATAATAATATATCCTTCATGATTTTGAGTGTTATCAATAATTATCATGATTAGCACGGATTGAAAGTCGATCTGCTCAGTAAATAGTGCTTTTAAGATCGGGCAAGTCCGCCCGAAAATTCTCATTCTTTGGCTTCTCACATGTTTTCGTGAGAGGATTCTAGAAATGAAATCCTTTTGTCAAGATTCATTCTCGATCTTTCATTCTATGTTCAGCTATTCGTAAAACCCTAATCCCGGTAGGACTAGTTATCAGTTTTTGATTTCTTTAGTATTCGATCTCCGAATCGATTCTAATTCGTTTCGTTGGTTACCCTAAACATAATTAAGGTCTAAGCACCACAACTAAGTGATCTAAACATCACAAATAAAAGTTTTAAATTTTTCGGGTTATTACATAAATATATTCCATTTAATATAGGAATTAAGATGGAAATTAATTCCAAGCTTTACTGCTCAGGAAATTCCATAAGATACTAACGTTCGATACGTGTTCGACGTTAAAATATATCGACGAATCGTTTCGTAATAATTCAATTCCTTAATTCACAATCCTTAGTGAATATAAAAGGAATTCGTTATAATAATACCGAATCGAAATCACACTATTCGATGTCGAAAATAATATACGGCAAAACCCTAATTCACGGGTTTAAATTACCGTAATCATCGCTCGTTTCTTTGAATATTACATTCCACCCCTTAAGAAAAATTTCGTCACGAAATTTGTATACCTCATAAAGTATGGGGTATCTTTGTATCTTAACATCTTATCTTTCCACGTGTTTTCCTTTTGTCCATGGTTCTTCCATTCGATTTTCATTAAAACCCAAACTTGATTCCTTAATCGTTGAATCGCACGATCAAATTAGTCGAGATTTTCATCATAACTCATCGAGTCAAAGGTCACGCCATCATGTCGTTTACGTGAATTGGGTCATTTTCGTATTTCCTTAACTATGACATGTGGAAAACATTTCGTATTTTTCCGAATTTGGTGGAATACCAAGTTATAGGCTACTAGGCCTATTATTATTAGAAGCTCGTAAGGTTCTACAAAACGTGGTCTCAAAGATTCTCAGTGTCGATTTTGTAATTTCTCTAGATGGAGAAATCTTAAGAAACTTAATTCGCATTTAAAAATGCAATTGATTACGACATCGGTAAGACTTTTGTCTGTCCTTAGCTTTTCTTATTCTTTGCCTTATTGGGCAGATATCTCAGTCGTTTCGCTTACGACGTCAGGAACTTTATACCTCTGCTCACCTACTTTGTTACAATAAAGTGGTGGTCGATACTTCTTTCAGTACAATGCCTCATAAGGCTATATTGATCGTTGGTTGACAGCTACGGTTGTACATAACTTAACAAGTGGTACAATACGTTCTCACTTGCATCCCGGGTTTAACATTTATGTTCTCATCGTATCCTTAAACGTCCATATCGTCTTTTGTTCGCCTTCCGCTTGTGAGCGGGCAACTATGTTAAGGTTCAACCTCGTGTTTAACTCTTTTGGGAGTTAGTTCAAAATCTAGGGTATTCTCGAGTCTCTATCTCAAGAGATAGGTTTTGGTACTTCCGTAAATATACAATTCCCTTTGTACGCCCCGAGCTTAACTTATCGGGTTCACGAGTCATCCGAGTGGCGAGACAAAACATAATTGGTGAGTCAATCCACTACTACCCATATAGTAGTGCGACTTTTTATGACTTTCGCGTAACTCGTCATAAGATTCATTGCCACATCATTCCATTTTCATTCGTAGTAGCTCTAGAGATTATAACCTCTTATAAGGCCTTTGATATAATGCCTTCACTTGTTGGTAACCGAGACATTGCTCGACAATCATGGTTACATCTCGCTCATTCCTTACTATCTAAATTTTCTCAGAATCGTAACATATCTTAAAGTTGTCTAGTCAAGGTAAGAGAAGGGTCATGACTTCATTCTTGGTTTCATCTCTCACTTATTATTGCTTGGAGATATATATATATATATATATATAATCCTTCTTTAGACGATATAACATTGTCCATTATTCCTTAAAATTCTTGACCTTTCATTCCTTATCTTAATTTGTATTCTACTCCCATCTCCATTCTCTCTTTGTAGTCATATGTCACCTTGGGTGTGAGAGTACTACTTACGTTACATCCGAATGCCCGACTATTTCGTTCTCATTTTCTTAAACTTTCCAATGAGTTTTCCTTTTACATTGGGACATACTATGATTTAGGTTGAATTTTATAACTCGGTATTAGATTCTACATTTACCATCCTCGTGTGATCATTTATCACACTTATAATCTTTACTAATTCGAGCCATCTTTCTCATTCTGTATCCACATTTCTTTGCTCGAAGAATAAATTAAAACTTTCGCAAGTTGAGAAGGGTTCTTAACTTATTGTCATAGGAGTGAAGTCTTCGCGACTTTGGTATTTATACTACTGTTACTATTGCAAGTCGTGAGTTGGGAAATTCTATTCATATGGCCTAAGTCATTGTGATCATAAGCTATTATCTTTCTCATATTAATACATAGCCTCTCTTTACTACTCCACGCATTTCATTCCTTTTGGGGTAGCTATGTTATTGGTCTTGCTACTTTAGAGAGTTCTCAATGGCTCTTTTGATAGTAGTCCATTTATCTAAGAAATTCCTGGTCTCATTTTTAGGTCATCGACAACTTTCATTCTTAATTGCTTTGCCTTTGTCGTCCACATTGATTTCTTCTAAGGATACTATATGCCCGAGGAATATTTCTCCTTTATGCCGAAATTCACACATCTGCATTGCAAAATCTGCCCGCTCTTAAAAGTTGTAAGACAGGTCCTTAAATGTTCTTTATGTTCTTCCTCGTCTTTTGAATAGGTAAGAACTTTATCCACAAAGATTAAGATAAAAATTATCTAAGTACGTGTGGAACACTCGACTTTTGAGGTTCATGATTAAGGCTGGTGCATTTGTCAGTCCGAATGGCTTAACTATTATCTCATAGTAGCCATATCTTATTCGGAACGATTCGTTTTCGTATTTCGGATACCATTCTATAAAGGCCATATAATATTACACCAAAATGCCTAAATGAGGACTTTTTATTCATTATCTACGAGGGTCGGTTTATCGAGCCGATCGATTACAAAGCTGCCTAGTTCTTTTTACACCCAAAATTTCGACACCACATTTAACATATTCACGAAATATTCCAACCACGCTTATTTTACTCATTCTAACCATATTATCTGCATATGAGTCTCATATTATCATAGGGTTACGTGTCTCGAGTGACCTTCACGAGTCGTACCTTTCGCTTAGAAACTTGTCTATTTCTCGACACGATTTACCTCATATATCCGACGATCTTTCTTTCAAAGAGTCGTGGGTCACATCGCCCTCGCTTCTTCTTCAATACCGAAGTTGGTGTTACTTTTATCGAGAAAGTAAGGTCGAGTTGGTAGTGGTAATACTCCTAATCCTTGAGGCGATAAGATCCATCCTTTTGCCCTTCTCGCTCTTATTGGTACCATTGATGGCACAGACGTGCGGTGGCATTTGGAACATTAGGGTACAACATTACATCACGTCATGCGATGTAAAATGTCGGGGACGGGACGAGTGCTTATAGGTGCCGTTCCATACGCATCATGAGTATACTTGAGCTCGCTGACAAATCTCGTAAGTCGCGGACTTTGGAATTTGTATCATGGAGAAAATATTCTTTTGACACATCCTTTTGCAAAACCCTGCCAATCTGTTGGCAAACGACCGATAAGTCGTTGGATACCATCCTCATTTGTCACTCTAAAAATTTCGAGCGTCCATCTAGAGGTGTAAAATTTTCTCCAAAACTGTTCTAAATCCATGCCTAGCTCATAATAAAAGAGCCGATACGCTCGTGTGAGTTATAAATTGTAGGCCTTGGGGTTACTCTCTTACCCGTTAAACACCCTTTTTCCTGCCATTTGTATGCGGATATTTTTAGATAAGTTCGACTTAATTTAAGCTATGGAGGGAATCTTTAAACAAGAATGATCTCTTAAAGAATTATACACTTTAAGACGTATATAACCCGTGAGATAACTCATGACACTTATATTAATACTCATTTTACGCCTACTCCTTCAACAGATATCGCTCTAAATCCATTCGCATATGCGGATAGTGGTACCAATATCCTATTGCTTAAAACCTTTGTCGAAAAGATTAGGTCCGTGTCACGATCACGTGAATGACAACCATTTTCAAGCTTCGACTCTAAAATTATATCTCGTACTCCTCATGATATAGTGATCCAAATCATTGAGTAGAACTTTAGGCGATTCTAGGCTCGAATCTATGCTTGAGCAACTCTTGCGATGGCCATGATTTTCAGATAGGTAAGGAGGTCTACATCTTGATGCGCTTACCCTAAATTGGGTTCTATCGCTTCTTCATGCATTTAGCGATGTCAAAAAGCGAAACACCTAAATTGAACAAAATCTTATAGGTATTCTGAGGAAATTTTCCTCATACCTATCTTGTCTTTTGGGTTTTGTTTGTTCTGTTTCCGGTGCGAAGTATAGGCTTTGGTCTACGGTGTTCCCGTTTATTCAAGTGAATATCTATTTCATATGTCACTGTCCTTTCCATTGGGACATTATGCTCCCTTGCTATGGCCTTCTGGTGCCTCATTCACCTTATACTTCTCGGCATCTCAGATCGTTATGCTTTTACCAATAGCATTTGTGGTTAGGTCTACATCAACCTATCCGTTGATATTGATATTTCGATAATTAAGTCTTACCGTAGAGATCGTCGTGTCTCTAGCACTATCATTCATTCCTAATCCAGTATGAATGACTCCATTCCCTTTTTCACTTCATCGATCTTAGGAATATATTTCTCATATATCCTTACTTTAACTCTTCTCAAGGGAAATTCTTATTTATCAAGTCATATGTCTCTTAAGCTTATATCATGTCGTGGCTATCTTATAATCAGATAGCTCATAGTTTCTTTAGTCATTTCGACTTTTGTCCCTTTTTTCGACACGGTATTTGAAAGTAATCTTACTTTCGTTATAATTCGGTTCCCACTTCCGGACTAGAACCGCTATCATTGTCGTATGGCTTGGTAGGGTCGCATATCTGCATAACCATAACTTAAATTCCAAGCATCTCTTCCATGTCTTCGCTTTGAAGATATTTTCTTCACACTTGATTTACATACTAGGGCTATCCTCGCTGCTCACACAATCTCAAAGATTATGATTCCTCCATCTCATTATCATTTGTTTAACCAAGTTTCAATTACTTGAATCGGTTATGCTCAATCATAATATCATTGACCGAGGTATAAGGCGATGGATCTATTTTCCGAGATGCTATCATTTCCTTATATATATATATTCACGGAAAGGAATATTTTGTATGCATCTTTATTCTTTTAAACATGTCCAACCTACTAACGAGGTTTCAAGGACAACCAACTATCTTAAGGATAAGTTGTAATCTCTCTTGTTATAAAAGAGAGTTCATATCCCACGGATATCATATACTTTTCTTGCTTTTACTCTTGCATTCAATGCTAAAGAGTATCTTATTCATAACTTGATTATCGTAATGTATGTATGAAGGTATAACTTCACCGTTATCAATCTTTGTAAAGCCCATCAAGGGTCATCACATCCATGTGTATCATAGGAAAAATATCTCATCTCATCGAGATTTTCCTTACATCCCGATTTCTCGATGTCTATCATTTTATCGGTCTCGAAACATTTGGGTGATCGGAATAAGTCAACCTATTTCATATCGATGTTTATCGCTCACTAATTGCACTTAGGTGACAAGGTAAGTCAACGTCATTATACTTGATGGTTTCAAGAGTCGAGAAAGAATTATCACGACCGCTGCAAAAGCGTTGTCTCACAAATCGAAATAACATATTCTCAATGTAATATCCCGTAGAGTCGCTTGCTTCAAAACTCGCCATAATAAGAGATGCTAATAATAATAATATTCCTTTCTAAGGAAATCTTTCGCTTAAAATCAATTAGGAGCTTGAATAGTTTCTCATTAGCATGCATTATCATGATCCAAGAATTTGAATTATTAATCTCACACCGATAAATTGGGTTTAGTGCATTTATATAAGTTAATAGTAATAATAACGCATATATAGCTTCAGGAAGGTATTACCAAATCATATATATAGAAATATCTATTGATATAGGAAGATATTATAATATAATGGAGCACCTCATATTTATGCAAATCGGTTTTGTATTATTTAAATTACTAACGTGTTGCATTTTACGTGCATGGACAAGTCTGCTATATGACAATTAAATATCTAGATAAATAATATATGCATATATCTAAAAAAAATGATTGAAGCTCCATGTGAATCATGTGCTACAACTTTCAAGTATTAAGTGACAATGTGGATTAATTATCTAGCTTAATTAAGTAATCAAAATTACGATAGTACATATACAAATGTGTATAAAATATATAAGTGCATGTATAGTGGTGCATGTCATGTTCATTAAATGTATGTGAGTGTGTGTCGTGCATCTCGAGTGTGTTCATAGTGTGTAGTGTGTAGGTGTTAGCATGAGGAACTTTAAAGGTGACAAGTGTCACGATGAAAACCACCCAACACCACCTCATGTCTTCCTTTTTCCTCACTTTCAACGGCAACCACAACACCATTCCTATTCTTATTTTTACTCTGAACCACAAACCCACCATCATATTTATCTCTCTAATCCTTCTTTCATATAAGCCACGAGAAGATCAAGTCTACACCAACACCCTCCCTCTACACACATCACTTGGCTATATCTCACCCCCCTTCATTCTCTATACAGCCGCCTCCTATGGCCATGATACCATCATAATAATCTCTCATCTTTTATCTATCGGGGTTACCTAACTACGTCGAGCTCTTGTGCCTCTTAGACAACACTCCCTTGGACGAGCTTAAAGAGGTCATCAACCATAGCAAGAACTATGGTGAGAATTTCCATTTACCTTCACCATTCCCTTAACTAGAGCCCCATGCAGCTCATTTATATAAGTGGCGCCTACGTGGTCTCATTAACAAGAGTCGAATCTCAAGACAAAAGCGGATGGCCAAAGCTTTGAGCAGATCACTTCTTCGCCTCTCTCGAATCCAATCATATGGTATATATCCATACTTGTTTCTTGACAATGACCCACCCAAGTTATACATGCATGTGATAAGAGTTTGGGTTTGTGAAATATAAAAGTATCTAAGTGCTTGCATGTATGTGTATATGTGTGAATGTCGATGCATATTAAATTAATGAGTGAAATCATAATTTTGATCATTGTATGTTAGTTGGAACCGACTGAATGTTGAGTTTGGTAAACTTGAAGTGAGTTGGGGTGATAAATTCACCATTTTCGTATGATATAACTGTGCACATAAAGTGTTTGACGAAATGAATGAAAGAAATTAATGAAACTATGAAAACAGGAAGTTAGCTATGTGAACAGAGACTTTATAAAATTAATTGACTAAGTTTTGATGATCAGATGATCACCAAATTTAACTATGTTGTAACTAAACGTGTCTATCATGTCTATGTAAAATTTAAATTCCATCCAAGGTGTTTTACGATTTTAATTATATTTTTCAAATTCACTGCACAAAGCTGTCGAAATCCCCTGTCTAAAGCCTAAGGTATTTAGCTTACGTCTAGAGTTTGGCTATTAGGAAAATGTCCTAATTCTTCATAAACATCATTTAGGATGTATAGAAGCTTTCTGTAATTTTCTAGATTTTTCTAAAAATTTTTACTATTTATTTCAGAATTTAAAAAGGAACTGCACAACACTGTCTCGACAAGGATAGCTTGTTGTAAAATATTTTTAGCTCCCAACCTCGTGTGAATATTTGAGTGACGATTTTTCTGAATTAAATTAGATTCAAATGGATTTCAAAATGATGGGTCTCATTCCTATATCCTTCTTAATAAGCTCTCGTGAATTTTTGAAGTTAACGATCCGTTGAATCTTCTTGACAAAATGCCTAAGTCTGAATTTTGCGAGAGAGGTACGAGCCGATTGTAGTCCGACTTTCACTTTGGTTTCTTCATAAAATAGGTTACTTCCCATGTCTAGTTGTGATCTGAAAAGTTTGACTCGATCCAACCATATAGGTATGCTTTTCGCCTATCCTAAATCACTTACCCAAACCGTCTGTTTCAACTAGTCAACTTTGAGCTTATGTATCTCCGATGCATCGAGTATCTACCGAGTCTTTCCGAAAGTAACGTGTAGTTCTTGTTACCAAGGTTTCCAGAATGGGGTCTCTCTCCCGTTTTGTTATTTTGAGTCAAAAGTTACGAGCTTCGTAATATACTTCGTCGTTAAGCCAAATCTAGAAATTTTGAAAAATATTCTAAGTGTCAGATTCGAGTTGCTTATTTTGAGACCTTATATCTCCAGAACCATAACTCTTGAACCCGTTTTCCTTCTTAGAACTTGTAGTAGATGTTTAGAGGTTTACATAATGTGTCTTTGTGCGACCATACGTATTTTGAATCGAGAGTTATGAATTGTCAAAGTATGTTACTTGAACAGCTTTGCTCAAGGTTAAATACTTAAAATTCGGCTAAGTATTGGAACTCACCTACGTGAAATATGTCTTATGTGACTAACCTGCTGATAATTGATGTATTCATACATGTTATGTCATAAGCATGTTAGAGCATTAATAAGACACGAAAAATGATAAAACAACAAAATATGGTATTTTTACCAAGCATGTCTTAATTGAAAATACTGACTACATGCTATTACATGATCAATTAATCGCTACCATGTCATGACACGCACTAGAGTAGAAATATGGGTTATAAGACCCGATGGATATTTCAACCCAATACCTTAAAACCGGAATAGACATGCTAAGCATAAGACTTGGATTCCGAGAAGTTCTTTATTAGTATATATATTTAAGAACCGGACTTATCGTAGGACTTGTTAAGATTCACCCAAGACAATCATTGGAGGTGCACGTAACACAAGTTGTTGGTACCACTTGTGTGATGTGGGATCTATTTTCTGCAATGTATTTCGGGTTATTAAGCCCCAAGATGTTTATTAAAATTGAGAATTGCATGTTGTTTTTATGCTCATTGCTTGGTGCTGACCTTGGAGCGGTTTAACCGCTACGGCTTCGGCCGGGAGTAGTTAACGATCGTGCCTCGAGCTAAAATCTTGGCCGAGGTAGGTACACGAAGTCCAAGCTGGGTGAATTCGGCCGAGTTCCCGCTTTAGGCGATGTTGACCATTAGTGGAACATTGTTTCCCTATGGTCCAAAGAGGTAGCATGATGCGAAGAGCTATGATGATTGATTGTGCACTACGAGCTTTGCTCTGAAAACAATGTTTTGCATATATAGGATAAATTATTTTACTTTTAAAACCCGCCTATGATATGTGGTTTAGCATGCACTTTTCTAAACCGCTATGAACTCGTTTCTTTATTAAATGAGTACGCTTAGTACCCATCCCAAAATCTTTTCAAATGCTTTTAGGTCGAGGAGCTGCATGGCAGAGTGAGACAATGACATCGATACCTAGACATCGACTTGTCAAGTATGTTATGCTTTTGGAAAATCTACCTCCACTATATTTGTGAGATCAGACTGGGCATCGACTACGCCAAGTGTCTGCTTTTGCTTCAAGTCGCATAGCCAAAAACGATAGGCCCTATATCTGGATGACATTTGCACCACTGTTCTCATGTCAAAATTTTGACTATTTAACTATTTATTCAATTTAATTCCTTTTTAATTTGTCTGCTTACAGTGATCTCTTCATAGTTTGTTGTTCGACACATATATGTCATAATTCCTCAATATATATAATATTATATGTGTGACTATCTTTCTTCGTTCCTTGTCATTTCCTTTATTTCACTCATAACCCGTGATATCCTCTCGTCCCAACCCGACCGGTCGGTGGGATATTACACTCAAAGATTGAATCGATATGCTTTTTAGACCGAATAAATGGGGCTCTAGGTCCAAGACCGAATGACGACCATCGAGATTTCTTTGGTCATATGGGCTGGCTGCACCGCCACAAATATTTTCTCACCACGCTAGGATTTGGGTTCAAAAGGACACTTTATGAATTTTGGGTTGAAAATTTTCTTCGTAAGTGAGAATCTCGAATGAATTCTCAATTCGAACTAGGTCATAGAGTTAAACTCAACGACGTAAGTGGGTGATGAATATAATTTTGAAAGCTTATATACCCATAATAGGTCATCAACCAAGGTTCTTATGTACATCGTGGTTTCACTTGTATTGTCGGCAATCTTACTTTCTTAGTAACATTCTAAGATTCAGATCATACCATAACGTTCTTACTTTCTATAAATCATAGAGCTAGCTTCAACTGATCCTCGTGAACTCGGAGTAGGAATCAGAATTTGGTCCTTCATAATAAATGAAGTACAAGACATTAGGGGCACGAGGCGAAAACCGACGTAAATCGGAGTTCACACGATCGAGAACTAATCAAAACAAAATCACTTCGCAGATGTAGGAAAAATTTACGCGCCGCCGAGGTCATAAGCGATGCCGACGCCAAGGTCGTGCATGCCGTTACCGATGCCGCGGTAGTACAGAGAAATGCCTACGTCGAGGTCGCATAAGCTACCAAAGTCGATATGTCAAAGTCGACGTTATAAATTCTCGAAATCAAAGTCGACATTCGCACATGCCGAGGTTGAAGTCGAGGTCGCACAATTTCGTATAAATCTTTTGCTTTTCGATACTCAAGATGGAATGAAGTTCTCAAATCCATCGCTATTTTGTTCTTGTAATGGAAGGAAGTTCTTACTTCTATGTTCTTTCGTAAAGGGATCATGCTTCTTAAAAGTCTACGCTCGTTGAGCTAGCATGCTCATCATCATAAACAACTTTGAAGTTTGAAGTAAAACTTCAAATATTCATACGTAGCTCATTTGTACGCATGTACTTCGTCGAATTTCACGAATTCAACATATCATTTTTGACAAATCATTGTCCAATCTCAATCACTTTAAAGCATGAATAACATAACTTTGTTCATAACAATGAACCCTTATTGCATTTCAGGATTTCAAATATTTCATCTTTGGCATATCATGCCGAAACTTTCTCACATCATTGTCATCATCTCCCTTATATCTTCCTTCTTTTCATAACTTTCTCGACAAATCATTTGTCATAACATTCATTCTCAACCTTTCTCATAGCTTTCATTTCTTTTGAAAGATCATTTCAATCATCCTTCACTTCAAACTTTTCGATTTCAAACCAGAAAATCATTTATCTATCATAAATCAAATCCTTTGTTTCCTTAAATATGCAATTCCATACCGCATATTGTGGGAATCTTTGAGTTTTCTTAAATATGCATCCCATACCATATATTGGGAATCTCTTTTGAAAAAAATCATTTCCATCCTTTTCACTTTCAATCTTTTCATTTTATTTGAATAAAAATCATTTCATAAACATTCATCCGCTGTGGAAATTTTCAAAACTTTGAAAAGAATCATTTACCTCATTTGGTTGATCTTGATGTGATGGAGTGTTGAGTATTGTCACTAACCTTTAGAAGTCTAATGACTCAATCTAGACTTAATCTTAAAGGAGATTTTGGGTTCAAGAGCGAACCGCCTCGATACCACTGTCACATCCCCAAATCCTAAGTAGGATTTAGAAGGATTGTAACTCTAAACATGTATAATTAAACAGGGAATTCTCCTTAACAAAAGCCGTAATTCATATGACAAGCATGTTCTGGACTTTAGTACATAACTTAAGTTCTTGCAGTGGAAAACATGTGATATGTACATATGACGATGTACTATCAAGGTATAAACTTTTCAATGACAATATTCCTATTGCTCAACACCGCTCCATCCATCATCTCGCTCAACCCGCACATTTAAAACAAACATGCAGGCTAAGTACAATTATTGTACCAGTGGACTTATGCCAAAACATTTGATAATTTTAATTACGCCAATATCGAGTAAGTCACAAGTGGTTTTAATTGAAAGGCCTCAGGCTTACTAAAACATTTTCGCCTCACAAAAGTCGCCGCCAAGCATTTTCTTGGTGTGTATGGTCCATATCTCATAGTCACAATACATAATAATAATAAATAATAAACGTTGAGAGTGAGGCCTCCCATCTACGACGCCGTGACCGCCAGAATCCCGCAGAAACATCGCTCTCTGCAAGCATATATTAACATTAACGATAGTTCCAACCTTCACGCCAATCCTAGCTGTGCATTTATCATCCGCACAGACACGACATTTAAAAGGTTGGCGCTACCACAACAAATGATATAATAGTTCCAACCATTCCACATTTCTACCCGGCATAACAGATAGGATCCATACACAAAACGAAATATTTTGGCGGTGTAATGCAAGAAATATTTTTCAACAACAGAGAATAAGCATTGTAAATAAGCTCATTTTGGAAAGACAAGAAAGTCATATCTCGCTTGAAAGTAAGCCACAATAGTGGGGTAAGTAAAGGGGGCCCACACTATTGAGGATAAGAAGCCCACCCGACCGTAGATTGTCTAACCGATTTCTTGGATTGCGAGTCCTAAAGCTTAGCCTATCTATTCTCGGCTTTGAGGTTTGGAGTTGAAACATCCATCGGGTCTTAGAACCCATATTTCTACTTGAGTGTATATCATGGCATGATATACAATCAATTGATCATGTAGTAGCACCTAGTCAAATATTTCACGTTAAGACGTCTTCCGTAAAAATATCATATTGTTGTTTTATCCTAAATTTGCATCTTATTAATGCTTTAATGTACCTTTGACATATCATATGAATGCATCAATTAATAGCATGTTAGTCACATAAGGCATGTTTCACATAGGGGAGTTTCAACACTTAGTTAAATTTCAAGTGTTTAATTTTCAGCAAAACAGCTTAAAACAACCCAAGTGTCATACTTTGACGATCTATAACTCTCGATTAAAAATACGTATGACCGCACAAAGACACATTCTGGAAACCTCTAAACATGTACTGTAAGTTCTAAGAAGGAAGTCGATCCAAAAGAGTTGTGGTTCTGGAGATATAAGGTCTCAAAGTGGGCAACTCGAACTGACTTCTATACTTAGAAAAATTTTCAGGATTTCCAGATTTAGCTTAACGACGAGGGATTTTGCGAGGCTCGTAACTTTTGACTCACAATACCAAAATGACTGCAAGATACTATTTTAGAAACCTTGTAATAAGACTATATGTTTCATGAAGACCATACTGGAAGATACTTGATGCATCGAGAAATACGTAAGTTCAAAGTTGACTAGTTGGAAAGGACAACATTCAAGTAGGTGACTTTGGGTTAGTGAAAGGTATACCTATAAAACTTGGTTTGAGATCAAACTTTCCAGATCACAACTAGACATGGTAAGAAACATTTTCTTATGAAGAAACCCAAGTCAAATTCGGACTACAAATGGCTTGAACATCTCACGCAAAAGTCGGACTCGTAGGGTTCATTAACAAAGGAAATAGACTAAGGCAGTTTTGACAAAAACACCTACTGTAATGCATCAACTTTAAAAATTCACCGTGAGTTCATTATAAGGAATCTGGGAATGCAACCCATCATATTGGAAAGCCACTTAAGTCTAGTTTAATTTAGAAAAATCCTCACTCAATGATTCAAAATAGATTGGGAGATAAAAATATTTTACTATAAGCTACCGCTACAGTGACGGTTTTGTGCAGTTCAATTGTAAAATCTGAAATAAATAGTAAAATTTTTTATAAAATTCTGAAAATTTACATAAATCTTATAGACATGCTAATTTATGTTTATGCCAATTTTTATAGTTTTACCATTAGCCAATCTTGAAACGAAAGCCACGGACCATGGTTGATGAACACCGAAATTTTACAGATTTGTGAAGTGTTTTTGAAAAATATAATTAAAATAGAAAATAAAGTTTGATTGACGTGAAATTTTACAGAGACGTAATAGACATGTTTAATTTCAACATAGTAAAATTTCACATTCATCGGACCACTGTAACTTAGTCAAATAATTTTATGAAGTTACTGTTTTCGTAATATACTTCCAGTTTTCAGTTTTAAGCTTATTCTTCTTGTATGCATTTCATATAATCACGAAAATGGTGAATCTATCACCCCAAATCACCACCAAGATCATCAATCTAACCATGCAAGTATGATTTAATCATGTCTAAGAGTCATAGGAGATAGTTATACCTTAGTCACGAATTTGAAGATGAATGAGAGAGAGATGGAGCTTGAGCTCTCTCTTCCATGGTGGAAATGGTGTAGGGGAAGAAGAAGAGAGGAAATGAGAGGAGAGGTCTGAAAATTTTGGGGGAGAGAGGGGGAAAATGTATTATGAGTGAAATGAAAAGAATGGGAAGAGTTTCTCCCATGTACATCTCTCTCTCTCTCTCTCTTAGGCACACACACACACACAATAGGAATCATGGTTGAGTGTGTAGAGTGTGGTGATGATTAGTGTAGCTAGAAAGGCTTTCCATGCATTGGGTGTTAAAGGAGTGACAAGACGCCTTGTCCATTCATGATGGCCTAAGGTTTAGGGGTCCAAATAGGTAGGATTTATTTTCTTTTGTACATTAATGCAATATATATATCATACATGATCATAGGTATAAAATACAAGTCATAAAAATAATTAAATCACCTCTTAGCATATATTCGAAATTTTCGAGAATAATAGATAAAATAGGATAAAATTATAATTCACACCTATTATTGATACTCATGTCAATCTCGATCAAAACATACCATATATATCATAATATATGATTTAGATACCATAGGATAATTAAATGGTATCATTTCATGTGTTAAAACCATAGTTTATATAATTTGGTTTTCAAAATCCATTTCAAAATTATCAATTTTAAACGCTCAAAATTTGATTTTAATATTTATTAATACTGTAATTATATAAAATAATAATAGAAAATTAAATATAATAATTTCCCGAGTATTAAACTCATTTTCAAAACGCCTCAGAGTCGACGTTCAAAACGCCTTAAACGCTCAAAATCGACTCATCTCAAATGGTCGAGTAAGTTCTGTGACTTACTTAATAAATATATTCCATTTAATATAGGAATTAAGATGGAAATTAATTCCAAGCTTTATCGCCAGAAATTCCATAAGATACTAACGCTCGATACGCTGCTCGACGTTAAAATATATCGATTTAATCATTTCAGAATAATTCAATTCCTTAATTCACAATCCTTAGTGAATATAAAAAGGAATTCGTTATAATAATACTGAATCAAAATCACACTATTCGATGTCGAAAATAATATACGCAAAACCCTAATTCACGGGTTTAAATTACCGTAATCATACGCTCGCTTCTTTCGAATATTACAATCATAATATCCATAGTCAGGTTGTGGGTCCCAACATCTCGAATCGGGATGTGGTTCCCACCATTCTCGAATCGGACCGAGGAGATCGTTGTCGCTGTGGATCCCACCATCCCAAATCGGGTTGTGGATCCCAATATTCCGGTTGGGTTGATTCCACAACCCGAGTTGGGTTGGTTATTCCACCCCAACCATATTGTTGCCGGTAAGGCTCAAATTCGCCGGGTTGGAATCCATGCCATGCACTGACCGGCGCGCCATCAAAAGCATACATCTTCCATCAAACGGCGGCAACCTAGCATTCACAACACTCACACAAAATGGATCACAAGAATCGAGTATAACAAAATAAAACGAAAAGAAAAACAGAAAATAAACAACACAAACAATACGCCTAAAGTTGTCCCCGGCAACGGCGCCAAAATTGATCGAGCTAAAAACACACTCAAATTCACTCGCAATCGTACGAGGTAATCGTAGTGTGATAAGTTAACACGAGTCGTCTCTTAAGAAAAACTTAACAGGGCGATTGTTCGTTTCGCACACAGAAAGCAATTAAATCCTAAACATTCTAATAACAACGGGGGTTGAACTTGCAAGAATTGAAATACGAGAAATAAACAGCGAACCTAAGCTAGGGGTTGTCAATCCCGAGCTAAACTAATAAAGCGATAAATCTAAACTAGGGGTTGTCAATCCCTAGTTGAACTATGAAAGCGATAAATCAAAAGCGATAGCAATTCTATTATTCATAGGGTTTGTCAATCCCTAATCTAAATCTAATTGCACATAAATCATCATCATCAACCAACCAAACAAGAACAGAAATTAAACGAAAGCATAATAGATTAAAGCAACATGAACACAATCCACTGTCACTATGGAGTTGAATTCAATAACAATCATCAAACAATAATACTGTGAAATTGATTCCAATAAAGCTGATAAATCCAAGAACATAAATCCAAAAACTGCTAAATCCAAGAACATAAATTCAACAAAGATAAAACTATAAACTACATGACTAATCGATGAAATAGGAACATAAAACAATACCGTGTTTTGATCTCTTGTTGTCTCGATGAATTTCGAGAAATGGGCGAAGTACCGCGGCCGCTTAAGAAATAAGAATCGAGAACCGACCGTTTCGACTCAAAACGCTAATATATATATTAAAGAAGGTGAGCCGGCGTTTAACTTGAGCGCACGCTCGTAATATGTTCAGATTGCGTGAACGCCGGGTGAGCTTGAACGCCGGTTGGGAAAACATACGAATTGAAAGTGAACGGGCGGTCGCCGAGCACCGGGAGCGATGGAGGAGGAAGGCATGGCGATGCCCACGGATGGATGCGGCGCGCGGCAGCGTTGGATTGAGCAGACGCCGAAGGCTGGGTGGCGCTGAACACCAGCACGGACGGAGGTGAAATAGGTAAGGCGGCCAGGCCGAGCCAGCCGGGCGCTGGTCCAACGCCGGGAGGGGCAGCGTTGGCGGCGCTGGCGAGAAAAGCGCCGCCTGCCGCCGGACGGACTCCAGCGGGCGGGCTGGCGGGAAAGCGGATGAGGCGTGCGACACGAGCGAGGCGGGCGACGCGAGCGTGGCGGGCGACGCTGGTGGTGAGCGTGCCTCACTCGAAAGTGCGCGAGGTAATTGCCAACGCGCCGGAGTGAGCGCCCACGGTGTCGCGCGGCGGAGAGGCGAGGCACCGGAGAGGCGCGGCGGGCGCTGCAGCTGCTGGCGGAAGCGGCGCTGGGCACGGCGGGCGCCGGGCGAGCGGGAGGGAGGGCGGGCGCGGCGGGCGGGCGGCGCGCTGGGCGGCGCGTAGGCGCACGGGCGTGCGCGAGGCGCCGCGCCATGCGACGGGTGCCGTGGCGCGACTTTGACGCTTCGACTGCTCTCCTCGCCTCGAACTCCGATTAGCGCACGGTTTTCGCCTACGAACTCCTGTTGAGATGGTCTTCGTTATAATTTATTCTTGGCGGATCCAATTCATCCTATTTTCTGCCGTTTTCCTACAAAACATCGAAACGAATGAAGTAAGTCCGAATCGATAAATCTTAATCAAACCAACGGCATAAATAGGACAAACCATAGAAAATGACACGTAAAACAATACCAAGAATCATCACAAAATCATACCAAACAGTGATGACCCGACTTCTCAAAGAAGTACAGATCATATGGATCGTCACTGGTATGATAAAACAGCGGATATAAGCATAACTAATCAATGCAATTAACCATTTAACTACACAATAATGCCTAGACTAAAAGGAATAAACTGTTTCAATAAAGACTCAAGTCACAGAAGGACTTTCCAAAAGGTTCAATGTTCAAATATAACCCAATCAGGGCGCAATTCAAGGAACGAGGTACGACCTCAGTTATAATCAAGACATCAAAATAAAATCAGAGTTAGGCAGCAATAAACGTGTGGACATGCATATGACGATACATGCCCAAGGTTCTAGAAATCCTTCCTATTAAAGCAACAAAACAATCGCCACTCGCACCACCGCACTCATCATCAACCTCGCTCGCGTTGATAAACGCCATTTTACACGCTTATAGTTGATATTTGAAGATGAGTTTAGCTCGCTTAATGTGCGCTTATGTATCGATTCTTAATGTTTTATCTATTTGTAGAAGATAACGCTCTTGGGTGTTCCTTCGACGCTTTGTAGGTTTATATGTTGATAATCGAAGCAAGGAACCACGCACGAGAAAATATCACAACTGCAGCGGTTTAGCGACCAATTTAGCGGTCGCTAGCTGGTCGCGAGGCAAAAC
This sequence comes from Salvia rosmarinus, assembly GCA_036937905.1. Classification (NCBI taxonomy): domain Eukaryota; kingdom Viridiplantae; phylum Streptophyta; class Magnoliopsida; order Lamiales; family Lamiaceae; genus Salvia; species Salvia rosmarinus. Next base: position 33,603,197 of record CM072820.1, on the reverse strand, counting down.
CGGTGAGCGCCTGTAAGAGCCGCGACCGCGACCGTGCCCGCGAAGCGAAGCCCAGCGCCGAGAACTCACCGGACGATTTCGCGACGGTGCGGATTTCTAGCGACCGCTAGCCCTGGTCGCGAGGTACCACGCGAGCGCAAGGAGGACCATGAGCGAAGAAGAGTGCTGAGGAGATGGCTCGCAATCGAGCTAGCGATCATGAGAAGCGATCATGAGGCGGCGCGGCAGAGGCGCAAATTAGGGTTTCCACCCTTTTCTATAAATAGGCAAGAGCCCTCATACCTAATAGACCCCATACGCCCGAGCTCGCTTTTCTTAAGTTTTTCCTCGCTTTTCCATTCTTTAGCTTTAGTCTTCATTTAGTTTAATTCTAGTATTGTTTTCCTTTGTTCTAGTTTAGTTTGTCGCTTCGCTATCGATCGAACGTTTTGTCCGATCGCTTTCCGCTGTTTTCCGCTCGCTCGCCGGATCGATTCAAGACCAACCATTGTTCATCCAACGCTTCCCACGGGTTTTATATATTTAATTTCGCTTTTATGGTTAAATCGTATTTTATTCCGCTTATTATGTCTCGCTAGTTTTCTCGCTCTAACTTAGGGTTTGTATGATTCGATCCTATATGTTGTGATTTCGCTATCATATTTACATTCAAGGCATTGATTCATGATTCATGGTGCTTATTTATATGTGTTGATTTGATCAATCTTGATGCATATCTAGTTGCCGATTAACGACGAATTGTATTAATTGTCAATCGATCTTGAATGCATGATACGAATAAGCCTCGAGTCGAATCGAGATAGGACATTCGAGGAAGCATATTCTTAGTGATCCTTTCGAGTTGCTTATTTTCCTCTAGACGAATCGTGATAGGGAAAATTAGTAATCAATCGCCGCAATTGTCAGAATCAAGTTGTTGGTTATATATGTGATCTTTCGCCTTGTCCGGATTAAAACGGTTAATAATAAGGTGATAAACATCGTTGTGGATAGGATTGGTGCATCCCTAGGGTTAGTCTTTCTTCATAGTTATCTTCGTGATTTTATTGCATTATTTTATATTTCGCCGTTACCTTTGTTTTGGATTAAATTCAAGCCTTAAACCTTTCACCCAAATTTCGTGCTTGGATAATGATGAATTATCGCTGAGCTAGCTTCTATGTTTTCGTAATACAATCTCGTGGATACGATACTTCGCTTACCCTATACTTACACCTTTTCGTGTGGAAAAAGGAGCGATTACTCAACCTGCACATCAAAAACGAGATGCAGGGCTAAGTACAAAAGTACTCAGTGGACTCTTTGCCGAAAACATTTTCTTTGTTAAAGTTATTGAACTGCCCACAATAGCACATGAGGATTTTAGTTAAAAGACTCATGTCTATCAAACATTTTATCATTTTCCAAAAGCGTTTGGCCGAACTATTTCATCCACGTTGTTCCATATCTGATCATTCATTCATTCATTCCTTCACGCATTATGGAGGTGGCCACCTACACATAGTCGTCGTGGACCGGTCGAGGTAGCTAACCTTAACACACAACACATCGCGGTACATAATCCGAAAGTTAGTCCTTAACTAAGTCGGATCGGATCGTTATCTTTTAAATGTTGGTGGACCAACACATTCACATACCACATCGATATACCAATCTCGTATAGGATCACAACAAAACATAAACATTTGGCGACCAATAATAGTTCATGGAATAATATTTCATAAAGCTTTTGTAAATCATGCTTTGAGATAGACATGCATGTCATTTTTGTTTCAAGAGAGCCCACATGCTAATCCGAAGCTAATAATTCTAAGCGGAGCAGGGTGTGGTTGTTCTTCCTCGCCGACTGCGTACAATCAAACCCTTCATAAGAAAATAACTTTTCTTAGATTCCTTCTATCGATCGAATGTCGTTTATAAATTACGACTTTAAGTTCCCAATTAGGGTTTCTTTATGATTTCATGTGATGGTTTTAAAATAATTTCTATTATCTTACATTCCCAAATATTCAAATCAGAATAAACCGCCAACCCAAAGGATGATTAGCTGGGATCACATTAATTACGGGATTATCAACGGAAAATAACTAATTATGGGATCGTGAGGCATATGATAAACAAACTCTAACTTCATACCATTTAATATAACACACATAGCTTACATACTAAACCGACCACTCGCACCTTTAACAAAAAGTGGTTCAATGATCCAAGGTAATAAGGTTCAAAAACTCAAAAACACAACTTAAAGTACTTTGCAGCGGGAAACATGTGGAATACACATATGACGATGTGTATCCAAGGTTTAACTATCATTGACAAGATCCAACTGCTCAACACATCTTCATCCCATCTTCACCAACTCGCACATTTAAAAACAACATGCAGGTCGAGTACAAATAATGCACTCACAGGTAATGTTCTCTAATCCTAAGGACGGATTAAAGAGGACTATACTTGGAACAATAATCATGAACTGAAAGGTAATTAATCAAAGGCATATGGGACATACATCAAGTAAATTAAGAAACTCCACCCATTATATACATTACACATAATTTACAAGTTGAGACTTAAACCCAACAGATCCAAAACAATTTCCAATGATCCAAGGTATTCAATGTCATTATCAAAAACATAAACTTAATGTTCTATCGCAATGAAAACATGTGAATACACATATGACGATGTGTATTCAAGGTTTCTAACATGTCACCGCAAAAGGGTCCAACCGCCACAACACCTCCATCCACCATCACCAACTCGCACATTTAAAACAAACATGCAGTGGTCGAGTACAAGAATGCACTCGGTGAACTCATGCCAAAACATTTTATCAAATTTAAATTACATCGCCTATCACAATAATACACTAGGTTTTAATTAAAAGGGCTCGTGTTTACTAAATATTTTCCGCATTTTTCATAAACATCGTCACAAGCAGCATTTTCTCCGGTATGTATGATCCATATCCTATCTCATATGACCGCTCATAAACTCATCTCGCGTCGAGAAGTAGGGCTCTTCTACGGACGCTAGACCGATCAAGATGTTCCTTTCGCACACAATACCCATCGTGTACACGTTAATCCTAGCTGTATTATCGCATCCGCATAGGATCCGATATCGATTTTCCGATAAGTTGGGAGCGACCCAACAACCGATTCATCATTCATTCATTCATGGATAGGATACATACATAAAACATAAACATTTGGGGTGTAATTTCATCATCATTTTCAATAAAGACTGCTCATTTCAAGAAAGCATCATAAATAAAGCTGCTATTTTGAGTATAGTAAAGCCCACTCGGACTGCCGATTTCTCAAAATACGATTCCTTACTACGCCGCTTGATTACGCCCACGCCCAACCTTTACGTAAAAACTATTTTAGTACGCCGGTCACGTTGAGATTTTCAAAGTTTAGAATAAACTTTGATAACTTACTCTAATATAATTCAATTCCTTAACGAATTCAATACATCGCTCAATCGCAGATTTTGAACTAAATATTCCTCGTATTTCGAGATATGTTCACTTATTTCATTTTTAACGTTATTTAATATAACGTTTCGCCATAAACATATTATACTATGTTTATAAAATTTCATAAATTCTTAATATGTCTAAATTAATTTCTAGACATATAATGTATTATTCTTCTTGATATTAAGGATTTAAAATCCTTAATATATATAGACAAGCTCACGGCCTTAAGCTTAAAAATTCTAATCATCTCCAAAAAATTCTTCTAAATTCATATAGTGTACTATATTATCATAGGATCACTATTATGTATTAATATTAACTATAGGAAATTTGAACATCACCTACTTCACTTATATAAGTCTCGAAAATTTCTAAAATTTTATCAAACAAAATCCTAAAATTCTAATTAAATTACACAAGGCCCCAACATTAATCTATAACATATTTATAACCTATAATCCATCATATGTAATTTCTATACCAAGGTATATATGTTCAAAGGTTTCGGTTCCTCCAATCTTCAAACCAAACATTTTTATAAAATTCCAATTAAATTATACCATGCTCAAATACTATAGTATAGTAACATTACATCATAATATCATACTAGAATCAATTCAATCATCATGTATTCAAGCCTATAGCTCTCGGTTATTTTGATGAAATTGAGCAATTAATATCCAAAAATTCTAGTAAAATCATATAGTACATAATTAATGCCCTAGATCACTAATATGCCATTACATTTCTTAAATAAAATTGTACAAAATTTCTATTTTCTTCCTATTTTCGCAATAATGAAACATATAGCATAGGATTTTTTAAATTTCCCAAAATCACCATGAACTCCTACTACATCATATATCAATAATTCATACTCAAATCATTCATGAAATTTTCGATCATCATAAGATAATTAATATAACATGCTTAGCTTTAAATCATCAATATAGGTCTATTTCATCATACTTAACATAATTTGTAAACAACTAACATGCTAACATAATTTCTCCTCAAAACACATGCTTGTAAAATAAAAATCGAACCTTGGATGATTAAAATTTTAATGTACAATCGAAGCTCGTTCGATATCTAACCTCTTTAACGGTTTGGATTTAATGTGCAAGGATTAAGTATCAAGCTTTTGTGAAGAGTAGAAGAGGAACACTCTTAGGTTTTTCTTTGGAAAGGCTACGGTAGTTTGGTTTGGGAAAGAGAAAATTGTGATGTTTTGTTTGATGTCCAATTGCTTAAGTAAAATGAATTAACACATGTATCAACTCTCTCTCTCTCTCTCGGTCATACACTCACACATACAACAAACAAGCCTAAATAACTTTATGACTCATCAAATTTAATATGTCATCAAATGAAAAGGTCTTACACTAAGTAAATGGTCTTACACAATTTCTTTTCGATAAAACAATTCATTGTATTTGAGAGCTTAGCCGTCACCACCTCTCTTTTTAACAAAGGAGAGCCTTTTAAAATATCTCAAATCATGTATCAAAAGTCTCAGACATTCCCATATGTACAAAGAGTTGTGTGAATTCAATTTCATCAAATAAGCAATAATACACGGCTCAAATCAAAGCCAAAGTACCCACTTGATTCACCACTGATTTACTTGGTTATTGTGTCATTTGATCCCAATTGATTTTATTAAAACACAACATAGCAAAGCAAAGCAAGAAAACTTACGTAAATAATGTTACACACACACATGTCCCAAGACTTTTCAATTTCAAGTGCCCAAAATTTGATTTTCATGCTATTATTATAAATATATCATAATATATGTCTTAGATGATAAATTATATCATAGGAAAAATTATTGGTATCATTTCTTGAAGAAAACCCTAATTTCTAATTAGGGTTTTCAAAATTAGTACATTGTTCACTAATTAATCCTTAATGTTCTAGCATTGTTTTAATGCTAAATAATATTCTAATTACATATAATAATCATAGAATTTAAATATTATGATTCCTTGATCATTAATCTCATTTTTCTATTCATCTCTAAACGTTAACGTTTGAAACGTCTTCAAACGTTAATTATCGACTCATCTCAAAATGGTCGTAATAAAGTTGTATTCACTTATTAAATTATTCCATTAATAATGGAATTAAATTCTAAGCTTTTCTGCTTAGAAATTTCTAAATTTTAACTATCGATACTCAATCGACGTTAAAATTATACTCACCGAAACACATTATAAACTTCTATTCCTTAATTCAAAATTCTTTGTGAATATAAAATAGGAATTCATTACTTAATTAATCGAAATCATCATTCGATATTTTACTAATTCCATTATTTCGTGAAACCCTAATTTACGAGTTTTTAATATCGTAATTAGGTATTTAAATCTTTGGCATTACATTCTACCCTTAAAAAAATTTCAGTCCGAAATTTGCATATCTTAGAAAAATTTGGGGTATCATTCCTTCATGGCATCCTCAAGCTCCCATGCGACTTCTTCGTCCACGACGCCTCTACAACACTTTCACTAGAGATGGTGTCTTCTTAATCGTTGAACCTTACGGTCTAGATAGCCATAGGTTCTTCTTCATAACTCATATCCGGATTGAGGATCACGTCGTCTTGATGGATCACGTGTTTCGATCGCATACGCACTTTCTTAATCGTGACACGTGAAAAATATTGCGTACATTACCAAACTTGGCGGAAAAGCCAATCTGTAAGCAACTGGTCTATTCTTTTTAGAATCTCATGAAGTCCTGTAAAACGCGATCTCAATTTTCCTTATATTTAAAACTTTATAATTCCTTTTGATGGAGAGACTTTATCTCCACATTCAAAAGTAGTTCGATCTACGCAGATCGTCGTAAGACCTTTATCTATCTTGAGCTTTTATTCTCTCGCCTAAATCGACTGACGATCTCAATCATCTTATTTACATGTGCAAGCCCTAAAATTCTCCTCTCACCTAACTCATCCCAATAAAGCGGTGATCGACTTTTCTTTACATATAAGGCTTCAGACAAGCAATATTAATCGCCGCCCGATTGTTCATTGGTCTCAGGATGAAACGTCTTTGAAATTAAATTTTGTGCCTATTTAAGCTAATCCAAAATCTCAAGTGCCTTGGAATCTCTTGTCCGATGTGATAGGTTTTGGTACCCCATGCAAAGCGTATAATTTCTTTTACGTACTCATCGACTAATTTATCGTATCCATAAGTAAATTGGATTTTCAACTCTTCCAGTTCCTTCGGAGCCATTCGGTAAGGTGGTTTCGACACTGGTGTTGTTCCGGGTTCCAGGTCGATGGTGAATTCCAATCGCTCATCGTGGGTAATCCGGGTAAATTTTGGGAAAACACTTGAAAAAAAAATCTCTAACAATCCCTACATCTTCAGCTTTTATCTCTACTTTATTTTCTCCATTTAAGTAAACAAGAAACGCACACCTCCTTTCTTTGTTTATCATTCTTCTTACCTTCACATACCGATACTATCGTGATTTTCTTTCCCATGTTGATTCCATGAAAATACGTAGCTTCTGTCCGTGAAAATGAAATTAAGTTTTCCTCCTCGCACGTAATCTTGGAATGGTTTTCTCGCTAACCAATCCATTTCTAGGATTATATCTTCATTGCCCATGGGTATTAGGTTCAAGTTATTTGCTAGAACCTTAAGTGATCCTAGGTTCAACTCTAAGTTCGAGCAAACATGCATAACAATCATAATTCCTCCTATGGGTGGAGAGATTCTCATTTCCGGATTCGCTCGTTCAGATCTAAGTTCCAACATATCGACACATGCTCTTACGATGAAAGAATGTGAAGTACCTGTATCGAACAAAAAGTATAATAGGTAAGTTGAAAAGGGTTCCTATACCTGCCAGGTTGCCCTGGTTTTGTTCGTTTTGTTGCCCATGTAGAGCATACGCTCTAGCCTGAGCTGGCTGTGGTCGGTGGGGTGCTTGACGCTGTTGGTACTGCTGCTGCTGCCGTGGTTGCTGTTGACGTTGCTGTTGATACTGGGGCTGATATTGTATAGCTCTCAGTGGTTGGGTGTGGCCTGGTTGGTTTTGCCTTCCCATGTTTCCCGGGCGGAATCCGGGGCATTCATTCGCATAGTGGCCTTTAACGCCACATTTATAGAACCTCATTACCGCTAGACATACCCCCATGTGCCGTCTATTACACTTTGGGGTGGAGGAATCCTCATTTGCTCTGGTGGTCCTCCGTCGGTGTGGAAAATACGGCTTTATCCATACTTGCCCTTGTGGAACCTCGTTTCTTGCCATGGCTTTTGTTGCTTGGGTTCAAATTTCTCGGTTGACATTGTTATTGTGGTTTCTTCCCATTTTCTTTTACCTTTGTCCCCAACATTTTGCACATGAGTCGGTGCGGGTTTGTCTCCGGCATTCCGCCTCAATATCTAGCGCCGACTAAGAGCTTCAGATATGTCAAATCTCCATGACCGGCAAGAGACATCCTTACCTCGTGCTTAGTCCCGATCTAAATTTTTCCGACATTTTCATGTCAAGATTTACTTGATCCGGGGCATACCTTGACATATCACAAAAGAGGCGGTCGACTCGACCACCGACATTTTCTCCCGCCTGCATTGAAAAATTCGTACTCTTCTTCTTCCTATAGTTCTTGGGAATGTATTTTCATACATTTTGTCTTAAAGTCTTCCCAGTGAAGAAATCCATTTGTTCTGGGTTAATGTCTTTCTTCTCGCCTCCCACCGTAAGTCGGGTCCGTTGAGTTGAAAGGCAACACAAGATAGTCGTTCTTGTGTGTTGCAGCGAAGAAAATCGAAAATTCTCTCAATTGCCCTTACCCATTGTTCGGCTTCGTCAGGGCTTCCCTTTCCATTGAACGTAGGCGGATTCTGCCTAAGGAAAAGTTCTTCAACCCTACGATCAGGTGGAGGTGGGGGTGGCACGAGTATCTCCTCACTTTCCGCTCGTGGGATTCTTCCCCTCCTTCTACCTCTTCCTCTCATTCCCTGCTCTGGTTCACGTCTTGGTGGCATTCTGATATTTCAAAGATGTAATTAGCATTGGTATAACGTTTATCGCAATTTATACTCACATAACATCTTTATGCAATCTTATCAAAACATAGCTTTAATAAACCATTCATCCTTTTCGTACTCATTTGTCACAAAAGCCCATCTAGGGTCATCATACATATATGGAGAAGATGTTTCAAAGAGAACTATTCGCATACAAATCATCGTGTAAAAAGGAAGTTAAGTACATAAAACGATACTTTCTCTAACTTAAACCTTTCTGGACTATCTTACTTGGTTACAAGCATTACTAAAGTATTATGCTTCTATCTTTACTAAACATACTACTCGTATTTTATCGCGATTCGTTATTCATTTGTTGTTCTTTGCTTCCTACCATTCGTCAAACCTGTCATCATCACCGTTTTCCATATCCTTATTTACGTCTTCGTTCTGGTCCTCCTCCTTCCTCAGGGTTCTCATCCGAGTCTTCCTTTCGTGCACGCACACGAGATGGTACTGCTCCATCATCTCTAACCATGAACACATCTCGTGCTGGAACATAATCCTCTCGTGGATCATAAACCCTCATACGTGTCATTTAAGGATAGGGCTCCACTGAAGGTGGCGGTAATGACATCGGTGGTAGAATAGGAAGTGGTATTCGCGTTGGGTGTCCAATTGACAGAGGAGGGAAAATCCGGCATTCCCAATGCTCTTGGTCTCGATGCCCTTTCCACATGTGTTGGTCGTCCTTCATCCTCCAGATATCTTGGCATCACAGATCGACTTTCCGTAGGACTTCCGCATACAACCATTCTGGTGACACATCACGCCCTGTATACTTTCATGGTGGCAGGTACGGCCCTCTGGGTGCAATTCTATATACGCTGTAGACATAGTTCAAGTGGCTGATAATTCTGGGTAGATCTGCAATCAAGTCGTAACTACCATTTGTTCGATAGACGTAGTCGCCTGATATCTCTGTTGCATAATTCTACCAGTCACAAGGCAATCGAGTCAATAGGCGCTTATCTTGATCAAAGTCGGTCATGCCATGCCCGTGTGCATCCATCCAGGGACGGAGGTAGTGCATCAAAACTCACCTAGGCTATCGCCCCCAGCACATCTTATACGTACGGTATGATCGAATAATTTCCTCGGGTGTAACACGCGGCGCTAATCTCCTCTTTGCCGTATATAGAGTCCTTGCCATCTAACACAAACAATACTATCATAAGTCAATCTAGTCATATCTGGTAAGCAGACAAGAAATCTGAGTATATCTGTTAAGCAGATAGAACAAACATATCTGATAAGCAGATAAATGTTTACAGCAAGGGTCTTATGTTCAGCATGCATTATAGTACCACTTATGTTACTAGGGAAGTCTTACTCTCGAACAACTTTCTAAGTTCTTTTCCTTCTATAAAGTCCTTGTTCTAAGCAAATTTTCAAGTCTGACCTCAACTGTTTCTCATGAATTTTGGAGAAGGATTTAAGGATTTTATCCTTCATACGAAATAAAGTTCGTTGTGATAGGGGTACGTAAGCGAAAACCGTTCGCAAAACGGAGTTCAAACGAAAGAGAACGAGTTAATACAAAAACACTGCGCAAAGCAGTTTTTGTTTTGCGCCAGCACCGCATGCAGCCCATGCCGGTTGGGCATGCACGTATGTTCCGCCTCGTGTGTGCTTTGTTCAAATTCTTGTTTAGCTTTCTATGTTCCATATCACACCCATACATCTTGCTCCTTGGTTCCTCTTTGATTTCGCCATTCTTCCGTTGAAAACTTGAGTTGTTCTCGACTTTTTCGCTCGAAAACACTACTTGCTTTAATCTCAGAGTGAGATAAAGTTCCTCTAACTCATACTTCTATGTTCTTTTGCAAAATGATCATGCTACTTATAGCATCTACGTTCTTACTCGAATAGCATATCCATTATCAATACAAACTGTGAGACTTTGAACAAAAATTTCAAATAATCATAACATAACTCATTGTTCTCATGCCTTCTAAAAAAACTCAACAATCCATTTTGACATTTCAATGTCAACTGTTTCCCATTCTCTGCAAACTCTGTCTCATATCACTGTTAGCTAGTTCTCATATCTCTCTTGACATATAGATGTCAACTGTTCTCATATTACTAGGAAACTCTTTTTGAAATGCTGTTCAAAACTTTCATTCTCAACTGCTCAAACTTTCTTCCCAAAACTTTCAAATTCAACTTTCTTTTCACTTTCAACTTTCACTTTCAAAACTTGAGAAAAATCATTTACCTCGTCTCGGTTGAGCTTGATGTGATGGAGTGTTGAGCATAGTCAGGGGATCTTTAGAAGTCTAGTGACTCAATCTAGACTTGACTTTGAAAGAAAGTTTCGGATACAAAGAGCGAACTGCTCTGATACCACTTTGTAACAGCCCTCTAATCCTAAGGACGGATTAAAGAGGACTATACTTGGAACAATAATCAAGGAATCTGAAAGGCAATTAATCAAAGGCATATGGGACATACATCAAGTAAATTAAGAAACTCCACCCATTATATACATTACACACATAATTTACAAGTGAGACTTAAACCTGCAGATCCAAAACAATTTCCAATGATCCAAGGTATTCAAATGTCATTATCAAAAACATAAACTTAATGTTCTCTAGTTGGAAAACATGTGAATACACATATGACGATGTGTATTCAAGGTTTCTAACATGTCACCGTCAAAAGGGTCCAATCGCTCACAACACCTCCATCCACCATCACCAACTCGCACATTTAAAAACAAACATGCAGGGCTGAGTACAAGAATGCACTCAGTGAACTCATGCCAAAACATTTTATCAAATTTAAATTACACTGCCCTATCACAGTAACACACGAGGTTTTAATTAAAAGGGCTCGTGTTTACTAAATATTTTCTGGCATTTTTCATAAACATCGCCTGCGCAGGCATTTTCTCTGGTATGTATGATCCATATCCTATCTCATATGACTGCTCATAAACTCATCTGGCGTCGTAGAAGTAGGCCTCCTTCTACGGACGCTGTGACCGACCGAAGATGTTCCTTTCGGCACACAGTCACCTACTGGTGTACACGTTAATCCTAGCCAGGTATTACTGCATCCGGCATAGGATCCGATATCGATTCTCTGATAAGTTGGGAGCGACCCAACAACTGATTCATCATTCATTCATTCATGGATAGGATACATACATAAAACATAAACATTTTCAAGGTGTAATTTCATCATCATTTCTCAATAAAGACTGCTCATTTCAAGAAAGCATCATAATAAAGCGGTTGTTATTTGAGTATAGTAAAGCCCACGGACCGCCGATTTCAAAATACGATTCCTTACTACGCCGCTGATTACGCCCACGCCCAACCTTTACGTAAAAACTATTTTAGACGTCGGTCACGTTGAGATTTTCAAAGTTTAGAATAAACTTTGATAACTTACTCTAATATAATTTGAATTCCTTAACGAATTCAATACATCGTTCAATCGCGTATTTTGAACTAAATATTCCTCGTACTTCGAGATATGTTCACTTATTTCATTTTTAACGTTATTTAATATAACGTTTCGCCATAAACATAGTATACTATGTTTATAAAATTTCATAAATTCTTAATATGTCTAAATTAATTTCTAGACATATAATGTATTATTCTTATTGATATTAAGGATTTAAAATCCTTAATATATATAGACAAGCTCACGGCCTTAAGCTTAAAAATTCTAATCATCTCCCAAAAATTCTTCTAAATTCATATAGTGTACTATATTATCATAGGATCACTATTATGTATTAATATTAACTATAGGAAATTTGAACATCACCTACTTCACTTATATAAGTCTCAAAATTTCTAAAATTTTATCAAACAAAATCCTAAAATTCTAATTAAATTACACAAGTGCCCCAACATTAATCTATAACATATTTATAACCTATAATCCATCATATGTAATTTCTATACCAAGGTATATATGTTCAAAGGTTTCGGTTCCTCCAATCTTCAAACCAAACATTTTTATAAAATTCCAATTAAATTATACCATGCTCAAATACTATAGTATAGTAACATTACATCATAATATCATACTAGAATCAATTCAATCATCATGTATTCAAGCCTATAGCTCTCGGTTATTTTGATGAAATTGAGCAATTAATATCCAAAAATTCTAGTAAAATCATGTAGTACATAATTAATGCCCTAGATCACTAATATGCCATTACATTTCTTAAATAAAAATTGTACAAAAATTTCTATTTTCTTCCTATTTTCGGCAATAATGAAACATATAGCATAGGATTTTTTTAAATTTCCCAAAAATCACCATGAACTCCTACTACATCATATATCAATAATTCATACTCAAATCATTCATGAAATTTTCGATCATCATAAGATAATTAATATAACATGCTTAGCTTTATTTAAATCATCAATATAGGTCTATTTCATCATACTTAACATAATTTGTAAACAACTAACATGCTAACATAATTTCTCCTCAAAACACATGCTTGTAAAATAAAAATCGAACCATTGGATAATTAAAATTTTAATGTACAATCAAGCTCGCTCGATATCTAACCTCTTTAACGGTTTCGATTTAATGCAAGGATTAAGTATCAAGCTTTTGTGAAGAGTAGAAGAGAACACTCTTAGGTTTTTCTTTGGAAAGGCTACGGTAGTTTGGTTTGGGAAAGAGAAAATTGTGATGTTTTGTTTGATGTCCAATTGCTTAAGTAAAATGAATTAACACATGTATCAACTCTCTCTCTCTCTCTCGGTCATACACTCACACATACAACAAACAAGCCTAAATAACTTTATGACTCATCAAATTTAATATGTCATCAAATGAAAAAGGTCTTACACTAAGTAAATGGTCTTACACAATTTCTTTCTTGGATAAAACAATTCATTGTATTTGAGAGCTTAGCCGTCAGCCACCTCTCTTGTTTAACAAAGGAGAGCCTTTTAAAATATCTCAAATCATGTATCAAAAGTCTTGCACATTCCCATATGTACAAAGAGTTGTGTGAATTCAATTTCATCAAATAGAAGCAATAATACACGGCTCAAATCAAAGCAAAAGTACCCACTTGATTCACCATTTGATTTACTTGGTTATTGTGTCATTTGATCCCAATTGATTTTATTAAAACACAACATAGCAAAGCAAAGCAAGAAAACTTACGTAAATAATGTTACACACACACATGTCACGGCACTTTTCAATTTCAAGTGCCCAAAATTTGATTTTCATGCTATTATTATAAATATATCATAATATATGTCTTAGATGATAAATTATATCATAGGAAAAATTATTGGTATCATTTCTTGCAAGAAAACCCTAATTTTCGAATTAGGGTTTTCGAAAATTAGTACATTGTTCACTAATTAATCCTTAATGTTCTAGCATTGTTTTAATGCTAAATAATATTCTAATTACATATAATAATCATAGGAATTTAAATATTATGATTCCTTGATCATTAATCTCATTTTTCTATTCATCTCTAAACATTAACGTTTGAAACATCTCCAAACGTTAATTATCGACTCATCTCAAAATGGTCGTAATAAAGTTGTATTCACTTATTAAATTATTCCATTAATAATGGAATTAAATTCTAAGCTTTGCTGCTTAGAAAATTTCTCGAAATTTTAACTATCGATACTCAATCGACGTTAAAATTATACTGCCGAAACACATTATAAACTTCTATTCCTTAATTCACAATTCTTTGTGAATATAAAATAGGAATTCATTACTTCTTAATTAATCGAAATCATCATTCGATATTTTACTAATTCCATTATTTCGGCGAAACCCTAATTTACGAGTTTTTAATATCGTAATTAGGTATTTAAATCTTCGGGGCATTACACAGTGGGCTCATTGCCAAAAACATTTTCTTTAAATTACACTGCCCCTCAGTAACACACGAGGATTTTAGTTGAAATAACTAGTGATTACCAAAACACTTTATCATTTCTCAAAAGATCGCCTGCAGGCATTTTCTCTTTGTATGATCTATATCGTTCTCATATAAACATCACTATCTCATAAACTAATCTCGCACCATAGAAGGTGGCCACCTTCTACGGGCGCAGTGACCGGCCGAGAATTTTCCTTTCAGCATACAGTCATCTTTCTCGTGCACGTAACCCTAGCCAGGAATTCTGCATCTGACATAGGGTCCGATATCGATTTTCTCATAAGTTGGGGAGCGACCCGACAACTTAAGTCAGTTGGCGAACCAACAGCTCATATACTTTCATGGTTGGCTAACCATTATCTCGATAGGATTCATACATAAAACATAAACACTTTGGGCAGGTAATCATATCACTTCTTAACATCATTTCTCGACTGAAAGCTTTGTAAATAAATACTTTCATTTCGAAGAAAGCATAATAAATAAAAGGGTTTTCGAGTAAAGCCCACCTGGAATGTACGCTTTCAAGAAAGACTTTCCTCTTAACATGAATGATCAAGACGCGTCCAACCTTTACGTAAGAAACTCATTCAGTACGTTGGTCACGTTTTTCTAGAACGTCAAGGTCTATTAATATTCAGAAATCTCTCTAACCATCTCAATATGTCTTATACGTCTTAGCGTATCTAATCAATGTAAACCATATTCCTATTAGACGTACCACGTCACTTTGATCGCTTACTAACGTATTTCATACGTTTTAACTTTAGTCAACATCTTTGACTTTTATTCAACATATATATATATATATATATATATATAAGCTTTCATATAAATCGATTTTCCATCGATTTGCAATTCTATTATCATAAGTCTTGATTTTTCACGTTATTCAACAATCATGCTCAATAATATGCACAAGTATGATCTAATTTACACATAGCACTTTATTTTTCAACTTTACGTCACTTAGTAAAATATTTCGACATAAACATAATATATCTTTATTCTAAAAATCACATAAAATCATAGTATGTCTAAAACATAATTTTTAGAACATATTATATGATTATACTTGATAAAATAAATTTATAACTTTTAATATCATAACCTATGATTTTCGGTCACTTTGGTTTAATTACCAAGACTTATGTATAAATTCTCATAAATTCACATATCACACTATATTATCATGGGATCAATAATATGTAATTATATTGGTTATAGAAAAATTGTACACTTAAATTTTCTTACTTAAAATTCTCGAAAATTTTAGAAAATATTCAAATATTTTCCAATAATTCCAATAAATTCTCCTATCATATAATCATCATCATGTATTGTTGTTATGACATAATTTCCAACATACATAACTTGTACATCATTAATCCTTTAGACTATAGTTTCAAAAATTCTACTTAGGAACAATTAAATTTTCTAAATTACAATAAATTTATCCAATACCATATTATGAATCTACATCATCAATATGCTATAATATCATTCAATCATGAATTAATTCTTAACATATGACTATCTTATTATTTTCGAAAACTTTAGAATATGAACTAATGTTTATCAAAAATTTCCACATAAAATCATACATGCTTGAATACTACTAATCATCATTAATTCATGTTCAAAACAACAACTAAAAATCCTTTCTATCATCATATGAACAACATAATTTTCGGTCCTAACATAATATTTAATAACATGCTTAACTTTGTACTTAATTCATAATATATGCTTAGAAACATCATATAAACATAATTTCTACACAACTTAGCACATGAACCATATTTCCTAATTTTTCACTATTAATAATATAAGTTCATAACATATGATTTTATGGATGAAAATCGAATATTTTAACATGTATACAAAGCTCGTAACGTTTCTAACCTTTTAATCGGAGTTGATTATTGGCGGCAAAGTTTTTCTATCTAAAAATTTGGAAAAAAAATTGATGAACTCACTTCTTTTTCCTCTCAATATTTTTGACAATAAGGTGATCAAAATGAGAAAATGAGGATCCTATCTCATAATTATAAATTTATTCCACTTGTGTATAATTATTACATAAAACAAGAAATTATTACACTTGCACACCCTTGTCAACATTTTCGTTCAACTTACCTTTGCTAGGATTAAAGTTCTAATTCTTATCATGTCCTAATTAATGGAGAATCTTATCACAATGTTTTCGCCCACTTGGAGATTGCCTAAGAAAATTTTGATTTTTCTTCCTTTTTATTAATGCTCACGGCAATCATGTAATAAAAGAGAAAAATTTCATTCTATTTACACCTATGCTCACGGCAATCCCAAGTTACATGTTTTGAATTTTTTTTTTATTGTTTTAGTGATAATACACATTAATACATTTGCACACTTATCACAAAAATTTCATGAAGTTCTCGGCCATTTCATGATGTAGAGGAATAAATTTTATTTTTATACTATCATATACTATAATGTTACTTTAGGATAATATCATATTTGAAAAGTCAAAATTTTACACTATGATATATGTCATTATCAAAGAGTTTAAATTTTTCTTCTTTCCTTAATATTTATTCAACAATTTCGGCTATGACCATAATTAAACCAACTTACTTGTTCAACTTGGATACCTACTCTACCTTATCTTATAATAATATCTTCCCAACATAATAATAGCATATCATAATTATAGCATGTATTTTTTCTTTATTTCACACAATAAGTCCTAATTTTGGCTCCTTCATTACAAGTGGACTCCCACTTGTGTAAATCATAATAAACCTTATCTTATACATTAATAATGTCTCACTATAATAATTATTGCATAGCATCACCAAAAGGATATGAATTTAATTCATTCATGCTTTAATAAACCACATTTTCGGTCCTTATGTAGATCTAATGCTACATATTTTATTTTTCTTCAATTAATAGCTATGTGACATAATATATGTCCTAGATGATATAATAAATCATAGGAAAAATTATTAAAATAATCCCATGTCATAAACTTATTATTTTCGAACAAACTTTCGAAAATAGGAAACAATTATCCCTTAGTTGTTCCTTAATTCTCTAGCATTATTTTAATGATGCATTATATAAAAATAATTCTCTTATCACATAAAATAATCATAGTAATTTGAATATTATAATTCCATGATTATCTGACTAAGTTCTTGATTCATCTCAATCGTCGACGTTCTAAACATCTCAAAATATTGATAAGTGAATCATCTCTCAAATATCAATAATAAAGTCGTAGTCACTTTACTTATTCCCTTGATAATAAGGAATTTTAATTCTAAGCTTCATTGCTCAGAAATAACGTAGACTAACTGTCGAAATTTAATCGACTTTAGAATAATACTTTCGAATGAATAATATAAACTATATTCCTTAATTCACTAATTATTAGTGAATATGATATAGGAATCCTTATATGAAGGATAGTCGAAATCAAGCTTCGATAATTCACTATTTCGATTACTGGAATAAAATCCTAATTCGCGATTTTTATTATCGCATTTTGGCGTTTAAAAACTCGGGGTATTACATTCTACCCCCCTTAAAGAAATTTTGTCCCAAAATTTGCATACTTTAAAGGCATGGGACACTTTCCTCATCATCTTATTCTCATGTTTTCACATGGCTCTCTCTCTTGTCCATGGTTTCTCCATTGGACTGTCACTAACGGTAAAAACTTGTTTCTTTAATCGTTACACTTTACGCTTTAACATCGTCATAGATTTTTCCTCATAATCCATATCTGGATTAAGATCATCATCATCATAATAGCTCACGTGCTTTGGATAATGTACATACTTTCTTAACTACGACACGTGGAAATCATCAGGTATATTTCCCGCATTTGGTGGAAGTACCAATCTATAGGCTACTGGGCCTATCATCTCTAGGATCTCGTAAGGTCCTATAAAACGTGATTCTAACTTACGTTTTGCTCTACTTTTAATTCCGCTCGATGAAGGGATTTTAAGAAACTTCATCTACGCGTATCTGCAAAATACTTTTACTCTCATGAGCTTCGTTGTTATTTCTCCGTTTTTGATAGACAATCTTTATCATTTCACTCAGGGTGTTAGACCCTAGAACTTTTCTCTTACTTACTTCATCACAATAAAGTGATAATCGATACTTCTTTCATCCATTGTCTCATATGGACCATATTAGTCATTTCTTGACAGTTCACTTGTCTGTGAGTGAACTTTATGCTAGAGTTCAATGTCCTGTTTAATTCTTTCATAAACTGATTCAAATTTGGAACTTGGAATCTCTATCAAATATGATAGATTTTGGTGTTCTATGTAAACATACGATTTCTTTTACGTCTTACTGAACTAGCTTATCAGATTCATAAGTAATCTGAATAGGTCGAAAATGAGCGCATTAAGTAGGTTGACACACTGCTACCCATATAGCAGGGTTACCCTTTTGACTTGGGTGAACTCGTAATCATCTCAAGTTATTCCACTTATTTCTATCTTCATTTTCTCAACTCTTCAACGAAGCTTTATTCCTTTTGGAATAGTTGTTTCATTGATCTTGCTATCTTAGAGAATCATTCTATGAATCTTTGATAGTCACCAGAAATTTCTAAGAATTCCTGGTTTCAATTTGGGTCGTTGGCGTGTTCTATCCTTACACTGTTTTAACCTTAGCCGTATCTGCTTTAATTCCTTCTGAAGACACAACGTGTCCAATGAACATTTCTCCTTTATGCCAAGCTTCTCATTTACTAGCCTTGGCAAGAAGTTATTCGGCTCTTAAGGTTTGTAGAACAGTTCTCAAGTGTTACTCATGTCCTGCCTTCTTCTTTCAATAGATGAGAATATTATCATATGAAGACTTAAGACAAATTTGTCTAAGCAAGGATGGAACACTCGATTTTTGAGGTTCAAGAACGCGGTTGGCACATTAATTGGTCCGAACGGCATAACTATAAACTCATAGTAGCCATAACTTGTTCGGAAAGCCATTTTGGGTACATTTTTAGCTCGTACCTTAAGTTGATTATAACCCCAATCAATTTTTCGAGAATACTCTCGTTTCTTTTAACCGAACAACTCGTCTATCCTTGGTAGTGGATATTTGTCCTTGAGCGTTAGTTGGTTTAATTCTTGATAATCAATGCATATTCTTCCAGATCCATCCTTCTTCTTGACAAACAAGTTGGGTATTTCCTAAGGTAACACACTAAGTTCGATAGTGAAATTCTAGCCGCTTATCAGGGGGTAATCTTGGGAGGTCACCAAGAAAACGTTTGGAATTTCCTAAATAATTTCCATATCTTCGATCTTTATTTCCGCTCTTTCTCCTTTGTTTAGATAAACAAGGAATGCTTGACATCCTTTCTTATTCATCATTCTCTTATATATATAGTGTGGGTATTATTGGAATTTTCTTCTCATACTGATTTCATAGGACTCGTAGCCTCTTGACTGAAAATGGAACGCACTTTCCTTTTCTTGCACAGGATCGTAGAATGATTTTCGACTCATCATTCCTTTCCTAGGGACATATCTATATCTTCTATAGGTATTATGTTCAAGTCATTTGCTAAATCTTACGTGATCCTAGGTTCAATTCTAAGTTTAAGAAACAAGCGTGATAGTCTTAGTTCCTTTTATGTGTGAAATGATTCTCACTTCCTGAATTGTTTATTCAAACTTAAGTTCTAATATATCTACACATGCACTTGCGTTAAAAGATATAACGCACTTGTATTGAACAAAAGTATTACAGGTATGGTGAGAAGTTTCTCATACCTTCTAGGTTTCCTTGGTTTGGTTCGTTCGGTCCTTGGTATAGAGCATAAGCTCTAGCTTGTGTTGGTCGCGGCTGCCTTTGTCGTCGCTCTGTGGCCGATATTGGGGCTGGTATTGTATAGCCCTTAGTGGTTGGGTTTGACCTGGTGGATTGGGTTTCCCTATTCTTCCCGGGCGTACTCCTGGGCACTCATTCGCATAATGGCCCTTCATGCCACATTTATAGCAACCAGTATTGCCTGCTAGACATACACTTCTGTGTGGTCTTTGACATTTTGGACAGAGAGGAATTCTTACTTGTCCTTGTGGTGCCATGTTTCTTTTCCATGGCCTTTTATTGTTTGAACTCCCAACCTTTCCTTGGTTGTAATTACTAAGATTGCATTCCCATTTTCTCTTGCCTTTGTCACTAGCATTATGTGACTGAGTGGGAGCAAGCTTATCCTCTGGCATTTCTGCCTCAATGTCTAAAGCCCGACTAAGAGCTTCAGTATATGTTAAGTCTCCATGACTGGCAAGAGACATTCTTATCTCATGCCTTAGACCAGATCTAAATTTCTCTGACATTTTCATGTCAGTATTTACTTGGTCCGGAGCGTACCTTGACATATCACAAAAGAGACTATCATATTCTGTCACGGACTTACATTCTTGCTTTAGGTTGAAGAACTCAATTTCCTTCTTCTTTCTATAGCTTTTAGGAATGTATTTCTCATACATTTCCGTCTTAAAGTCTTCCCAAGTGAAATCATCTATTTGTTTTGGTGTAGGGTTTTCCTTCGGGCTTCCCACCAGAAATCAGCTGGTCCGGTGAGTTGAAAAGTCACACAAGATAGTCTCTTGTCAGCATAAACGAAGAAAATCAAATATCCTTTCTATTGTCCTTACCCATTGCTCAGCATCCTCGGGACTTCCTTTTCCATTAAAGGTAGGAGGATTTTGCCTTAGAAAAAGTTCTTCAACCCTACGATCAGGTGGAGGTGGGGGTGGTTGTGGTATTTCTCTTTCGGGCTGTGGAACTCTACCCTTCTCCCACCTCTTCCTCCAATTTCTTGCACAGGCTCGCGTCTAGGCGGCATTCTGGAATTACAAAGATGTAATTAGAATTCGCATAATGCTTATCGTAATTTATACATAACATCTTCATGCAATCCCATCATAAAGCGGTTTTAGTAAAACCATTCACTCTTTCGTGCTTACTATCCGTGGTTTCACGAAGGTTTCAATTACTCGAAAACAACTTTGTTTAAGCACGATCGTATGGGTGTAGGTATAACGAGTGACTTGTTACGAGGATGCTATTATCTCTTTCATATCCATTTAAAAGAATCTCATGTACTTCCAACTTTAGACTCGTCTAACCTACTAACGAGGTTTTAAGGACAATCAACTATCTTAAAGATAAGTGGTAATCTCTCTTGTTACAACACAATAAGAGGAAGTTATATCCCAAGGATATCGTATACTTTTCTTTACTTCTACTCCAGTATTCAATGCTAAAGAGTATCTCGTTCATAACTTAATCATCATACACTCATGTGGAGGTATAACTTTACTGTTATCAGTACTGGGAAAGCCCATCAAGGGTCGATCCACCTATGTGTATCATAAAATATATCTCGTCTTATCGAGAACTTCTTACATCATATCTTGATGTCTATCACTTTACTGATTTGAAACTTTTAGGTGACAAGATACGTCAACCTACCTCATACTCATTGATTTGAAGAAAATTAATCATGACAATCTTATAAGAAGGATGGTTTCACAATTCAAGATGACAACGTTTAAGGTTTGGAACAACATGTTCTTTGAACTGAATAGTTGGGGGATAGGGTCCGAAGACCGAATAACAACTACTGAGATTTCTTTGGTCATACGGGCTGGCGGACCCACACAAAATATTTTCTCATCGTTGGAAGGCTTGGTTTCAAGAGGATGCTTTATGAAATTTTCTGGTTGTAATCTTTTTTTCAGAAAAAGTGAGAACTCGGGTGATTTCTCAATTGGAACTAGATCATAGAGTTAAACTCAATGATAGAATTTGGGTAATGAATAAAATTTGAAACTTTATATGACTCGGAATGGGTCATCATAATTTGTAAAGGTCATCAAAGGTTCTCATGTACACATATGCTATAACTCTTCTTGTACTATTGGGAATCTTATATTCTAATAGCATTCTAAGATTTCTGTCACACTGTAGAGTCCTCGCTCTATGTACGTCACAAGATTAGTATCAACTCTTTCTTTGATCACATTCTTATTTCGTTTCTAACGAGAAAGTCATAGTCAATTTGGATTTCCGTCATACGTGAACATCCAAACAGAAGACTATACTCATGTCACTGTAGTATAGTGACATTCATTATCTCTAAATCATCATTCTCGTCTTTGCTCTTTGATTTTCTCCTCTTTGTTCTCGTCATTCAACTCGAGATTCTCATTTCGATCTCGTTTCTGTCTCATGACAGACTAAAATTCTCATAGTTCTCCTTCTATGTTCTTTCGCAAAAGGGATCATGCGACTTAAACAGTCTATATTCTTTTGGGATAACATATCTATCATCAAAATAACTAGAAATTTCAGAACTTTAAACATTCATAACATAACTCTTTCATAATAATCATGCTCATTGAATTTCACGAATTCAAAGATTTCACTTTCGACATATCAATGTCAACACTTTCTCATATAATATTATCATAACATAATCATACGTTGGTAGCGAACTAACAACTTTCATAACAAAAATTCTCATTGAATTCCACGAATTCAAAGATTTCTCTTTTGACATATCAATGTCAATAACAATCATTCTCATTGAATTCCATGAATTCAAAGATTTCTCTTTTGACATATCAATGTCAATACTTTCTCATATCACTTTCAACTCTTCACAACATAAAACATTATTTGCAACATTTGCAAAAACTCTTTCTTTCAATTGATTCACATATCTTTCATTTCTCTTGAAAGATCATTTCAGTCATCATTCACTACTTTTATTCTCAAATATCTTTCATAACTTTTCATTTTCAAAGCTGTGAAAAATCATTTTACTAATGCATATCAATTCTTTTAAGTTTTCCACGAATATGCAGTCTCATACCTGCATATTTTTGGAATATCTCTTATTTCAAAACTTTCATTTTCTTGAAAAATCATTTTACTTTAATAACTTTCACTTTCAAACTTCTCATTCTCATTCTCAAACTTTGAGAAAGTCATTTACCTCTTTCCCGGTTGAGCTTGATGTGATGGAGTGTTGAGCATAGTCAGTTGATCTCTAGAAGTCTAGTGAATCAATCTAGACTTAAATTTGAAAGAAATTTGGTTTCAAGGAACGAGTCGCTCTGATACCACTTTGTAACAGCCCGCCAACCAAAAGGACATATTAGCGGGGATGTTATTAATTACGGGATTAACAACAGGAAATATGGGATCGTGAGGCATATGATAAACAAACTCTCGGAACTTCATACCATTTAATATAACACACATAGCTTACATACGAAACTGGACCACTCAGACCTTTAACAAAAAGGGTTCAATCGATCTGAAGGTAATAAGTTTCAAAAACTCAAAACACAACTTAAAGTACTTTGCAGCGGGAAACATGTGGAATACACATATGACGATGTGTATCCAAGGTTTAACTATCAGTGACAAGATCCATCGCTCAACTCATCTCCATCCCATCTTCACTCAACTGCGCACATTTAAAACAAACATGCAGGGCTGAGAACAAATAATGCACTCAGTGGGCTCATTGCCAAAAACATTTTCTTTAAATTACACTTCCCCTCAGTAACACACGAGGATTTTAGTTGAAATAACTCGTGATTACCAAAACACTTTATCATTTCTCAAAAGATCGCCTGCAGGCATTTTCTCTTTGTATGATCCATATCGTTCTCATATAAACATCACTATCTCATAAACTCATCTCGCACCATAGAAGGTGGCCACCTTCACTGCGCATGATGACCGGTCGAGAATTTTCCTTTCAAAGATCAAATACCTTTCTCGCACGTAACCCCAGCTGTGAATTCGTGATCTAACATAGGGTCCGATATCGATTTTCTCATAAGTTGGGGGGCGACCCAACAACTTAAGTCAGTTGGCGAACCAACAGCTCATATACTTTCATGGTTGGCTAACCATTATCTCAATAGGATGCATACGTAAAACATAAACACTTTGGGCAGGTAATCATATCACTTCTCAACATCATTTCTCGACTGAAAGCTTTGTAAATAAATACTTTTCATTTCGAAGAAAGCATAATAAATAAAATGGTTTTCGAGTAAAGCCCACCTGGAATGTACGCTTTCAAGAAAGACATTCCTCTTAACGTGAATGATCAAGACGCGTCCAACCTTTACGTAAGAAACTCATTCAGTACGTTGGTCACGTTTTTCTAGAACGTCAAGGTCTATTAATATTCAGAAATCTCTCTAACAATCTCAATATGTCTTATACGTCTTAGCGTATCTAATCAACGTAAACCATATTCCTATTAGACGTACCACGTCACTTTGATCGCATACTAACGTATTTCATACGTTTTAACTTTAGTCAACATCTTTGACTTTTATTCAACATATATATATATATATATATATAAGCTTTCATATAAATCGATTTTCCATCGATTTGCAATTCTATTATCATAAGTCTTGATTTTTCCCGTTATTCAACAATCATGTTCAATAATATGCACAAGTATGATCTAATTTACACATAGCACTTTATTTTTCAACTTTACGTCACTTAGTAAAATATTTCTACATAAACATAATATATCTTTATTCTAAAAATCACATAAAATCATAGTATGTCTAAAACATAATTTTTAGAACATATTATGTGATTATACTTGATAAAATAAATTTATAACTTTTAATATCATAACCTATGATTTTCGGTCACTTTGGTTTAATTACCAAGACTTATGCATAAATTCTCATAAATTCACATATCACACTATATTATCATGGGATCAATAATATGTACTTACATTGGTTATAGAAAAATTGTACACTTAAATTTTCTTACTTAAAATTCTCAAAAAAAATTTCAAATATTTTCCAATAAATTCTCCTATCATATAATCATCATCATGTATTATTGTTATGAAATAATTTCCATCGTACATAACTTGTACATCATTAATCCTTTAGACTATAGTTTCGAAAATTCTACTTAGGAACAATTAAATTTTCTAAATTTCAATAAATTTATCCAATACCACATTATGAATCTACATCATCAATATGCTATAAAATCATTCAATCATGAATTAATTCTTAACATATGACTATCTTATTATTTTCGAAAACTTTAGAATATGAACTAATGTTTATCAAAAATTTCCACATAAAATCATACATGCTTGAATACTACTAATCATCATTAATTCATGTTCAAAACAACAACTAAAATCCTTTCTATCATCATATGAACAACATAATTTTGGTCCTAACATAATATTTAATAACATGCTTAACTTTGTACTTAATTCATAATATATGCTTAGAAACATCATATAAACATAATTTCTACACAACTTAGCACATGAACCATATTTCCTAATTTTTCACTATTAATAATATAAGTTCATAACATAAGATTTTATGGATGAAAATCAAAAATTTTAACATGTATACAAAGCTCGTAACGTTTCTAACCTTTTGATCGGAGTTGATTATCGGCGGCAACGTTTTTCTATCTAAAAATTTGGAAAAGAATTTGATGAACTCACTTCTTTTTCCTCTCAACACTACTATAAATATCACTTTTCTCTACACCTTATAGACTACGCTTTTTCGTAAAAAGCGTAGTCTATAGGTATAGACTACGCTTTTTTATCAAAAGTGTAGTCTATGTGCGAATTTTTTTGAAATATAGACTACTCTATACTTAAATGCGTAGTCTATATGAACTATTAACTACGCTTAAAAAGCGTAGTCTATGTACGTGTTTTTTAAAAAAAAGCGTAGTCTATATGCATAAATTTTTTTTAAAAAAAAAATTCAATCATCAACAATCGAACTCACACCTGTGAGTTAGTAAGAAATAGCTTAACCATTCTCATCCTTCACTCCCCCACCACGTATTCCCCTATTTCATATCTCACTCGCAAAGAACACACTCGTAGTCTTGACCTACACAAAACCGTGTTTCGATTCCATTACATAAACCATACATATATATATATTTAAGCGATTAATTAGGGCTAAGAAGATGGAGAAGCGAGGTGGGTTCTTCTCGGCATTAGAGGGCGTGGTGCGCGGCTATCTCGGCGAGGTCTCGGGAAGAGTCCCGGCGGAGCAGTCGCCCATGTCGGCCTGCTCGGTGGAAACCGCACGAGCAACTCCGACTCCTTGATTGCGAGATCGGGCGGCCCGAGGCCGATGGGAAGACGCCACGCCGCTAATGGAGGTCCGGATCCGGACGGTGTCGAATCGGCGAATCCAAGCGGCTCGGCTCGGGGCTGGGGCGGTGGAGTGCGCGACCAGCTCACTCGGAACCCGTCCGTAGCCGTCGGTGAGAGCGAAGACGGGCGCAGAGGTCGATTTGTGGTCTGCTTTCGAGTAATAAGCGCGCCGCTTGTACCGTCCACGCGTCGCACCACGGAGCCTTTGCCCATCTCAAAGATCAAAGATACTCCCATTAGACGTATTCTCCATCATCGGTTCTCGAATATTATGATTCATGCTTCTTTAGTTGCGGAAGAATTGGTATAAAGTTGAGATTTAGTTTGAAATTTTAGTATTATGCTCGATTTTGTGAGGAAGAAATGGGGAATAGTTGTGTCTTACTAGGATTTTGACAATGTGGTAGGAAACTTCATCCGCGCAATATATAGTGCGACAATATACTCTTTGCTTGGGAGAGGTTGAAAGTCGTAGCGCGGTTAAGAACGCCACGCCATGGGGAAGGTAAGGATGGTAGCTTCCGAGTTGAAACAACGACGAAAGTAGTGAAGAACATGAATGTGAGTAGAGTGCTTGAATCGGGCGGATTCGTCTTTGTGGCAGATGAGCCCCGACATGTGGTATGTGGAGCTCGCCGTTGGAGGAGCAAAGTCCACGCCGGCTGCAACGGCAAGCTAGTTTGGAGGCACACGCCATGGCTCAGTTCTTGTTTGGTTACTTTTAGTTTTGCTATTTACCCGATTCTTGCCGTTTCCTCTTGGAATTAGCTCCAGGCTGAAAGCGAGACATCGAAACTTATATTATGATTTTTTGTCGGTTGCATGACTTTGATTTATGCATTGCAAAGAATGAGGAGGCTCTTAGTATTGATCCACAATTTCTTTGAGTGCTATGGAAATATGGCTAATGCTTGGAAGGTGCACTTTTGATGTTCAAATCTTCTTATAATCTTTGGATGTGGATTAATGGAGATGTTAAACATGTTGCTCTTGCTTTTGCCGGAAAAAGGAAACATTGATGTTGCATTCGCTATTACTTGATTGCAATAGAGGTTTGTCTTCCTTTGGATTTCAATCGTAATTGGATTTATTTATTTGCATAATCTTTTTCTTGAGAGGGTGGAAAGTAATTATATGAGCATGAAATACAAAGAAATTGATTTTCTTGGATCTTTTCCTTGTTTATCCAACTTCTCGTGATCTCGTCCCTAAGATTTTCCAAGACTTATATTTACAAATTCCATTCTCATGACGATCCTTTGGGTGTTCTTGTAATCGACTTATTAGTATACTAGAAGAAGCTTAGTAAGACTTTTGTAGTATTGATTGTCCTTAAATGCGTTTGTAGATCCACCATATTCTTGTTTCTTCCTTTTACGAATGTTACCAGTGTCCTCTACACAATTGAAATCATATAATCATCCTTCGGGAATAATGATATAATCATTTGAAAGTATTGACAATAATTGTTATGTTTCAAGTGTGTGAACCTTATGGAAGTGAATCGTTTAAATCTTGCAATTGCACAGAAATTTTATTGAGTTAAACCTCGATTAATATGCTCCCATAATGTTACGATAATCAAGACAGGATCTAGTAGTTTATTTATATTGTTCTTCAGGGATATCTCTGCGATCAATTTCATGAACCATAATGTTCACTTCCTTTATTGCATCATTGTTCTTGCTACTACTTTTTCTTTGTTTTAATCCTATTGTTTCGGGTTCTGTTTCATACCTTGAATTTGTGGCTAGTTAATCAAATTGTCTATTTGAATGTTGTTTGTTGTTTATAGGCTCTATTTGCTCATTATAAATATGTGAAATGATATGTGAAGGTTATAAGGACGAGGTAGATGACATATATGGACTTGCATATATAATTGTATTGTGAACAATTTACTTGCAGCTCGGCCTAATTTTGCTGATGCATGATCAAATTTAACTAGTGCTTACATGCGTAAGGGAAGGTTAATGAGGTGCACAATGTTGTCGTCAAGCACTTGCTCTAAATCCACGTTTGGTAACTTTCATAGACTTGTCTAGTATTATTTCTACATTTTGTTTCTTCTCATATTTATATCAATTTTAATTTCCTTAGGTTGATGCCCATAGTAACTGGGAATCGATGAAAGCTCGAGGTTTGGTTCAAGAGGTAAGATAGGAGATGGTACATGTTTTCCGTCAAACATGTTTCCTTCATCTACTTGTTTTGTTTGTCTTAGTAGACTTATGATATTATGGGTTATGGTTTTGATTGAACTTCTAGGTCCTTTAATTGAACTATCTAGTCTTCCGGATGTTATATTTGTATAGGGTCCGAAACATTGTCTTGGTGGAGATACATGGTATACTAAAATGTCATTGACAATTGAGTTGCCTTTAGCAAACTCATTACGTTTGTAGTTTATATATTTCTTCTAAATTAATTTGTAGTATATTATTATTTGTTGGACCCCCTCTTTGAAATTCTGTACTTTTACCTTTAGTGACATTTTAAATTCATATATCTATATAGGTGCTCACAAATGATGTACGGTGTATTGGTCCTCAATATACTTTTACCTTGTGTGACCTTCGTATTTCATTTTGTTGATACGTTGCAGCTTATGACGAACATAATTCCAGTTAATGCAGGAATTGTTAATTGTGTGATCACAGGAAGATAAGAAGCTATTGTGCGAAAACTTCTCACGACAGTTAATGCAGCCATCAACCACTTATAAGGCTAGTTCCAATACCTGCTCTTTCTTCATTTTTTGCAAATCAGCTTTGTAGGATCTTAAACTTTCAGCACCGGTTTTACATACTTGGGGGAAAATGTGATAGCATATAGTCTGTGCTTCACCAATGTGCTTCACCAATGACATGGGAAACAGGACAACTTTCTATAAACGGGGAAAACCGTTGTAGACCTTGATGACTAAATATATATATTGTTAAGAAAACCCAAAAAAAGAACATTTGACAGATCGTATTTCATGCTTCCGCACACATTTAAATTGCTTGTTGCTTAATCTTCTGTATTTGAAGAATTTGCAAAACTACTACACTTTTTCTAAGTAGATAGCATACTCTCCAAAACTCTAACTTATGTAATCATCAAGAGTAAGGTGATCCGGTTCTTTGTCTACAAAGAATTAGAAAATAGTGCAACCACCATGGACACAGTCTAGAATAGCCTTCCGCAGACATGAACACTGCTACCAGTCACAGCACACACACCATTATCTCCTTACAGGCCATACAAGTGCAATAAATAACACCATTTGATCACTCCTTATGAAACAGGTTTAGCCGTTTAGGCTCTCAGAGCACATTTTAACCCTAATATCCCATCTATGACATCTCATTCCAAGAAAGTTTGTTTTTTATCTTTTTAAAGTTCTACACTGTGTCTGTAATAACCCAGATTTTAAAGTTCTACACTACATAAGAAAATGGTTATGTTTTCGTGGTCAGCTGATGAGTGGGTGGTTGGTTCTGGATAAGAGCAGAAATGATGCTAATTTCGTGTAGCTTAACGTGTGGCTTTTCTATCAAGCATGGAAGTTTCTGGAGTAATTTGAATTGGCTTTCTACCAAAGTTGAAAGAGCAAAACTTTGTACTACAACGTGACATCTTAACACTAATATCCCATCTATGACATCTCATTCCGGAAAGTTTGTTTCTTTCTTTTAAAGTTCTACACGTGTGCGTAATATTACGTGGGTGCTCTCAAGAAGATACGATGAGGTAATGAATATTCGTATGTTACATTGCAATATTACGTGTGTGGGCTGATTCCATACATATGTACATAGTTTGAATACTAAATTCGAAAAGATACAAGATGTTACATTGCAAATTCTATGTATAAACTATACTTGGAATTGTGATGTTATTCTTGCATTGCCATGAACATAATGTTTGAGCATTTTCGACACTGTTTATTGTACTTTGAAATGTGTGTATTTGTGGTAGTATCTAATTACTATTAATTTCTTGAAGGGCAATTTTTATGTTTAATGCAAAATTGGAGAAAAAATGGAAGAAGCAACCAACTTGGGAAATTGTAAAGGTATTTTCATTTATCAAATCACATTTGTTTTATGTTGGATTTCATATACATCTACATGTTGCTAATATTTGATATTTTAAAAAGTGTCCAAGAAAACTCGATTTCAAGCAATGCGGGTTCTTTGTACTACGCTTCATGAAAGATATAATTGAAGAAGTTATGAAGAGTGGTTCCATTTCTTTACGTTCACATGTAAGATAAACATTTCATTTCTTTAATATAATCATTTTTTTCATACAAGAGTGCTAATATTCTATTTTTGAATTGTTAATAGTTTCAAAATCGGTCTTACTCTCAAGAGGACATTGATGAAGTTCGCGTTGAATGGTCAAATTTCATGCTTCTTCACATATAGTCTTGTGATGTTTTAGTTGTAAGTTACTGATCTTTTGAATTATTTTGTACTCTGATATGGGGGATACGGTCTTATTGTTTTGTTATGTGATGTCATAGTATTTTTGTATAGTGATTTTGTAGGTTGTAATGAAAGCAGTTGTATATTATTGAATAGTGATTTTGTAGGCTGTAATGAAAACATATTGTATATTTTGAATAGTGACTTTGAACGTAGTCGCAAGTATATTTTAATCTCATTTGCTTGTGCGTTATTAATTGTGCAGGTTTAAATAAAGAAATTAACTACGGTTGAAATTGAAAAACCGTAGTTGTTATTAAATTAACTACGATTGTAATAGAAAAAGCGTAGTAAATTTGGCATTAAAACCGTAGTAAATAAACTCAAAAACCGTAGTTAATACATATAGACTACGTTCAGAAAGCGTAGTGTATGTGCAAAATTTTGTGTAGTCTATGTGCGAAAAGCGTAGTCTATGTGCGAAAAGTGTAGTCTATAGTGGGTATAGACTACGCATAAAAAGCGTAGTGTATGTGCGAAATTTTGTGTTATGCAGGTATAGACTACGGCGTAAAAGCGTAGTCTATGTGCGGCGTAGTCTATAGTGGGTATAGACTACGATAAAAAGCGTGAGTGTATGGCGCTATTTTTTCTACACCACTTTTCTCTACACTACGAAACGCACATAGACTACACATATAACGCGTAGTCTATACTGATTTTTGTAGTAGTGCAATATTTTCGACAATAAGGTGATCAAAATGAGAAAATGAGGATCCTATCTCATATTTATAGATTTATTCCACTTGTGTATAATTATTACATAAAACAAGAAATTATTACACTTGCCTTGTCGACATTTTCGTCCATCTTGCCTTTGCTAGGATTAAAGTTCTAATTCTTATCATGTCCTAATTAATGGAGAATCTTATCACGATGTTTTCGTCCTTGGTGATTGCTAAGAAAAATTTTATTTTCTTCCTTTTATTAATGCTCACGGCAATCATGTAATAAAGAGAAAAATTTCATTCTATTTACACCTATGCTCACGGCAATCCCAAGTTACATGTTTTGATTTTTTTTTTTTATTGTTTTAGTGATAATACACATTAATACATTCGCACACTTATCACAAAAATTTCATGAGTTCTCGGCCATTTCATGATGTAGAGGAATAAATTTTATTTTTATACTATCATATACTATAATGTTACTTTAGGATAATATCATATTTGAAAAGTTAAAATTTTACACTATGATATATGTCATTATCAAAGAGTTTAAATTTTTCTTCTTTCCTTAATATTTATTCAACAATTTCGGCTATGACCATAATTAAACCATACTTACTTGTTCAACTTGGATACCTACTCTACCTTATCTTATAATAATATCTTCCCAACATAATAATAGCATATCATAATTATAGCATGATATTTTTCTTTATTTCACACAATAAGTCCTAATTTTTGGCTCCTTCATTACAAGTGGACTCCCACTTGTGTAAATCATAATAAACCTTATCTTATACATTAATAATGTCTCACTATAACAATTATTGCATAGCATCACCAAAAGGATATGAATTTAATTCATTCATGCTTTAATAAACCACATTTACGGTCCTTATGTAGATCTAATGCTACATATTTTATTTTTCTTCAATTAATAGCTATGTGACATAATATATGTCCTAGATGATATAATAAATCATTGGAAAATTTATTAAAATAATCTCATGTCATAAACTTATTATTTTCGAACAAACTTTCGAAAATAGGAAACAATTATCCCTTAATTGTTCCTTAATTCTCTAGCATTATTTTAATGATGCATTATATAAAAATAATGCTCTTATCACATAAAATAATCATAGGAATTTGAATATTATAATTCCATGATTATCTGACTAAGTTCTTGATTCATCTCAATCGTCGACGTTCTAAACATCTCAAAATATTGATAAGTGAATCATCTCTCAAATATCAATAATATAGTCGTAGTCACTTTACTTATTCCCTTGATAATAAGGAATTTTAATTCTAAGCTTCATTGCTCAGAAATAACGTAGACTAACTGTCGAAATTTAATCGACTTTAGAATAATACTTTCGAAGGAATAATATAAACTATATTCCTTAATTCACTAATTATTAGTGAATATGATATAGGAATCCTTGTATGAAGGATAGTCGAAATCAAGCTTCGATAATTCACTATTTCGATTACTGGAATAAAATGCTAATTCGCGATTTTTATTCGCATTTTGGCGTTTAAAAACTCGGGGTATTACAAAACTATTTTACTTCATCTTTCATAGATGAACCTCAACTTAGAAGTCATATACTCTGAGTTTATCCTCGACTCTTAATCTTAGTGTTCTTCTAAACGTTATTACGTTATAGATTGTCGGTAATCAAATTATGATTGGTAAATTAGGATATTCTCAAGCCACTAACTAAACTTAACAATTATAGTTACGTCCTAGTAGGTTATGCTTGACGACTTGTCGTATTAACACGACGAACGAAAGAAGATCTTGACTTAAGATTTGAGATATCTCATACCATCACTTAAATAAATACTTAGGAATTAATGAAGTTCTTCAGAATATTAACTCAACCCTTGAGACATAAGGATCGACATCTTATGTTCGAATCTTTGCTTACACTCTACGACATTGTTTGTTCCTCTTAGCTCGTCGGAGATTATATAAGTTGTATAATCGTTATTAGTCGTCGAGTTGTCTTAACGCTCAATCTAATATCGTATTAGATTATCGTTGTTGAGTATTAACATTGTAACTCGGCTCTTGGTTTCTTTAACTTAGGAACTCACATTTGAGTATCCTATTTTTAATAGCAAACCCAAATTTATGTCTAACTTCGATTCTCGTTAATTCCTTCTTAAGTTATCGAAATTGGTCGATTTCTTTTGGATTCTCGTACATAAAGTATTATGTTGTTTACGTTTGGGGTTTTGCTTGTCGGCAACATAAACATAACCATTTAACACCATACAATACCATACACAACATAAACTATACTAAAGCATTAGAAAACCCTAATTTCTAACATAATGCAAAACTATTGTGTATGTGTGTATAAGTGTTTCATTCATTCATCACAATCACAACCATTCATTTCAAGCTTATAGTTAACTATCACAACATCATTTACCATTAAAATTAAACTTATACTTAACCATTTTACTATGTTTTTGATAATTAACAATAATTAGCATATGTATCCAATAAATTCCAATAAAATCATGATATACTCCTATCATACTATAGAATTTAATTACCAACTCAATATCATCAAATAAAATTTTAAACTATGAGTTAAAATCATCAAAGTTTTCGGCATTCATGATTAATTGAGCATTGGTGTTCAATAAATTCCACAAAAATCATATCATGCTTATCTCATATACTAAACATGGAATATCATTTCATATCATGCATTAAAATTAAAACACATGCTTATTAGTATATATATAGTTTCGGTAATTTCGCTACATACACATATATATATTAAATAATTTTCATTCACTTCACAATATGTTTATATTATGCAATAAACATGTAATATTAACATTAAACATCAACTAATATTTATAGTATGAACCAAATGCTTGGAATTCTTTTTGTCCTCACACATATTTTACATATGTGTTCAATAAATTCTCAACAATGCATATTAGGTTCATATTATTTCTATACATCATATATCATATTATTTTTAACAAATAAGAATCAAATAAATCCTAATATATATATATATATATATATACACTCTCGGTCCATATGAATAAATAGGAGTAATGTATCTGTAATACCCCGCATTCATGTAGCAGAGATTAACTCTTAATTAAGAGTTATAAGAAGGGCATTGCATCCTTAAGAAAGTGTTGTTTAAGCCGAGCTTTGTTTTAAAGCTTGAGACAAGAAAATAAATTTTAGATTTATTCGAGATAGAACCTAAGACAAGATTCTTAGGTCTTGTTTAGAATAAGAAGACCTAGATTTCAAGAGTCTTGAAATAATAGATACATGCTCATGAAGTCTTGATTTCATAAAATGGAGAAATTCAAATCTTTGTTTTTTGTGATATCGGCATTTGCCGATTAAACCCTGTCGTCTACCGAATGTCTAAAATGGTTTTGGAAGCCAAAATGTTTTACAATCAAAGTTTGATGATTACAATATGTTATTTGAGTTTTAAAGAGGATTTCAAGTAGAGAGCATTTTATTAGAAATTGAGTTTTGAAATTGGAACAATATGGATTAATAGCATGCGTTTATAACGTTGGTATTATTTGTGAACAAATGTACATTTTGTAAATTTATAAAACATGATTATTCATCATGTATTAAAGAAAAGGGAAAATGGTGGAATTTTGGAGAATTCTTGAGAATTCTCTAGAATTTGATGAATAATCACTTTTATTAAAGAAAATGGAAAATAAAATAGAAACTTTATTAAATATCCATTAAATTTTGGAAGATCACTATTCACTATCATTTTCTTCTAAAATTTTGAAACACACACTCACACACACTCCAAGGTGAAAATTTTCAAGCTCGATTTTAGAAGATCCGGTAGTTGGATTTTCAATCCGTCTTCAAATTAAGGGTATATCTCGATCTTTAGAACGCATCTACGGTTTGAAATTTTGAAAATATGAACTTATGAGCATGTTATAATTTCGATCCTTTAGATGAAATATGAAGGGAGATGTTGTTGTTCATTTCTTGATATTACGTTAGATTAAATCGCCGATAAGTTGTTTAACGTTGAAATTTTAAGCATATGCTCATTGTTGATATATTGATGATTTTGAAAATCATGGAGACTATGATCTTGAATATATGATGTTGATATGCCTAATATTCTTTCATATATGTGTTGAGGAATTGATATAAACATGTTTTGAGCGAGAAAAGCGTTTGAAATCGAAACCGTTGGAAAACTCCTAAAGTGACCGAAAACCCTAGCTTCCATATTGATGAAATTTTGATTTTATTTGATCATTTTGAGCTCATATTTGGATTCTATGATATGAATAAAGCTTAAAATGATTTATTCGGATTTTTCGCCGACGATTTGAAAGCGAAAAATTTTAGTTTGGCGTCGAAAAATTGTTTTCAAAGCAAAGCTTTGATCTTTATGTTTCATTGATAAATCAATGATCTTTAATGATAGTTGAGCATGTATATAGATTCGTTGGTGTTAGATAACGTCTTACGTGAATTTTCGACGTTAGGCTAAAAGTGACTTCAGGGGCCGTTGGATTATGAGCTAAGATTGGATGATTGAAGCTTGGTATTGAGTTTAATATGTTCATTGAAACATATGGTGATGAATTGGTGGAGTTTGAGCTATGTTTGGATTGTTTGGTTTTAATATGGCGATGCGTTTATAAGCGTTCTTGCCAAAATTTAGATAGAATTTGTTTGCTAATAAGATGTTAAAGGATGAATGACCCAAGTTTTGATAGACCATAGTGTCTTAGATTTGATATCGAGAAGATATGATCGTGTCGACGACTAATATGAGTAATGTTTTTGTTTGGCTTTTGATAGGCTTTTATGCCGCTTTATATGGATAAAGAAAGAAATGGAATTGAGAATTTGTTCCTTAGCTCTAAGGAACATCCGGTGGTATAAATATTTTCTAATATGATATGCTTATGCTTTTATGTTTCAAATGATATGAAATGCATTTATGAGCAAAGTTTCAAAGTTAAATGACATACTGTTTTGAGCATGAGCATGATGCATTACCTATCCACGGAATGAAAGAAAGAAAGAAAGAAATGATAAAGAGTATGGCGTGGCATGGTACCCTGGGTCCATCAACACGGTATGTTATGATGTGAGATTTACCGGCGTCGGATGGCGACCCTTGGTCATGGCGTGTTTGAGAAGGAGACCTCTTACCGACACATAGACATAATCCGTGGATATGGAAAGAAAAATTGTCTGCAGACATAGACCATGCATATGCATATTTTTATGATGATCCTACGAAATGAAAGCAAGTAAGTGTTTATTTATGAAAGCATGCACAAGTTATTTCACTAAAACCTCGGTGCATTGCAAATGTTATGGCAAGTCAATCATATAGCCCTAAAGGCAATGTTTCAAATGTTTTGGCGTATACCCACCGGTGCATTTTGTACTCATACGCATGTATTTCTAAGCGCAGATTGAGCTTGAGAGGATCTTTGGAATCGAATCTTTGTGCAAAAAGGAGCTTCTAGATAAATCGACTCATGATGAAAATGTTCAATTATTAAGGTTGATTAATTGATGTTAATATGTTTGTTGCCCGAGTTTTATGTCTTCATACATAATTCTCGACCACCCTTTCCGTTACCAAACTTTGGCCTTCATTTGCCTTGGGATTTTACTACATTGAGTTGATTATAATCTTGATGATAGTCTTTGTTTTGTTGATATGGTTTCGACATCGTAGTTACGTTGTTGTCTTGCTTATGAAAATATTTATTCGATTATTATGAACTCGACATTCTTATTTTGATGTCGACTTGCTTACGTGAACAAGGATTTACTCGAATGTTCGAAATTGTTTTGATGAATCAACATTTCATATAATGCCTTCAAATTATTGTCAATTATGCTTTGAACCGTTGATAAATCTTTATTATTGTCAAAGCATACTTGAACACATATATCTTTGGTATTGGTTATCCATTGTGATTGGTTGTCTTGATAGTAGTTCTTCTCACTTAACCCTTCATTGTGGATTGTAAACCTAGAATTATTTTAAAAAAAAAAAAAATCTCCTTTCAAACTCTTTGATCATAAAGTTTAATTCTTTCATGATAAAGATTGAGGTCAAATATTGTTTGGACCTGAATTAGTGGTCATATTAGTGATTATCGATTATCGAAAGTTCTTTCTTAACCCAAGTCACGGCCTAATTACCTGATTAGGTAGTCGGTCGTGACAGTATCAATAATTTCAAGATTAATATATGATGTTCAAATCATATATTAAACATTATACCTCAACTATTTTTCAACAAATAAAATTAAAATAATTCTCAAAAATTACATATACTTTCGGTTATTTTGAGAAAATAGGAGATGTATCTCAATAATTTCAAGATTAATATATGATATTTATATCATATATTAAACACTATATCTCAACTATTTTAACAAAAAATTAAAACCATGGTCTAAAAATACCATATAAGTCTCGGTCTCTTTAAAAAAAATTCTGAAAATGATCATATTTATTATACATGCTCCTAATACATCAACAAGCAATAATATCAAATAATATTCACAAAAGCATGTATTATCTCATATAAAAAGAAATCATAACTAAATCAAAAAAATACAAACATGCTCCAAAAATTTCCAAATTTTAAACACAACCTTAGAACATATTTATAAGCATATTTCATTCATGGCTTGAGAGCATTTGGTGGCTCAAAAGCCACGAAATTGAAATGGTTCGAAACTAGGGTTTCAAACAAAAAAAATTCTAAAAAAACTTCCACTCCATTAAGATGGAAGAGGATGATGAATAATACCTTTCTATGGTCTTATAAACTGATTTTGAGAGTTGTAATGGTTTGAAATGTAATATCCCGTAGTTTTAATACTGAATTACGATAATAAATTCCGTAATTAGCATTATTAATTCAATAATTAAAATCTTAATTAGTCAACTCTTGACTTTGACCAAGCATAATTGGATAATGTCTGTATGAGATTCACTGAGGCTTAGTGAATTAAGGAATATAATTTTCAATAATCCTTCGAACGTAATTTTCTAACGTCGAATAAATTCGAACGATTCGTCTTCAAAGATTATTAAGCAGTTAAGCTTAATTTCGAAATTCCTATTATTATAGGAATAAATAAAGTTGTAACAAACTTTATTTTGAACATTTTAGAGATAATCAAACTATGAGAATTTAGAGACGTTTCAAACGCTCTACGTTTAGAGATAATGCGATAACTTTAGCATATGATCTCGAATTATAAAATTTAAATTCTATAATTATATTATTATATAAGAGCATTATTTATCATAAAATAATGCTAGAAAATTTAAGAATGCAATGTACCTTATTTAATGGGTTTCGAAAACCCTAAATATTTAAATTAGGGTTTTTGAAACCTAAATTATTTTAAATACTTTTCTATGATTAAATTTATTATCTAAGGCATATAATATGTCACCTAAATATGTAGTAGCTATTTTATACAAGGAAATAAAATATTTGGAATTACCTTAGTGATTTTCGAAAATGTGGGTTCCTAAGCATGATTTTTAATTTTATTCTTATTTAATTAATGATATATGATAATTATTATATTATTATGATATCATTAAGGATAAAATGAGGTGTATTACAAGTTGCACAAGTGGGATTACACTTGTGCCAAAAGTGGCGTAAATTTTGGTGGATTTTGTATGATTTTATGTACAAAATATCATCCTACAATTAATGAAGCCTATGATTATAATCTTATCATTAATTAGGTGTAAAGTGATGATAATTAGCTAATAAAACAAATCATCCAAGGCTCATTAAATGAAGGAGCCGAAAACTTTGAAAAATGGTTGAAAATTTTCCAATTTCATACTATATAATAGGGACACATGTTGGAGTTGAAATTTTTGACTTTTCAAAAGTAACTTTATACTATAATTATAATATGATAATGTTATAATATATAATAGGAAATAAAATAAAATCCTAAGCCTAATGTATTGAAGGTGGCGAGAATGTCACAAATGTGATATAATGTAATAATTCCTATAATTCTTGATATTATGATACAATTTATTAATTTAATGATAATATAATATAATAAAGTATATAATATAAGAATAAAACAAAAATCAATCCTAAGTTATAGGAATAGGGCGACACACACAACACTTGCTACAATGTGATGATTTAATTAAATTAGGATACAATGTATTTAATTAAGGATAAGATGACTTGGTGATGAGTTATACATGATAAAGATCAAATTTTGTCTCACGCGAGAGGAGGTGCGATTTTGTTGAAAAAAATTGGGCAAGTGTATTAGATATTATTTCATGTAATAATTGCTAAGCAAGTTGATTAACACTATAAATATAACCTAAGCTCTCCACTTCTCCATTTTGCTCCCCATATTTTCGAAACCTTAGTGAGGAAAAAAGGAGAGAGTTCATCCAATTTCAATCCCAAATCTTAGACAAATAAGCCTTGCCGATTAAAATCCGTACCGATTAAAAGGTTAGAAATCTTACGATCTTCGTATACATGCTTGAATTTTCGATTTTCGTCCGTTAGAATTTATGTTATAAGTTTAGTTTATATATGATATTTTGAAAATTTCATATCATATGTTAATATGTTTAGATATTATGTTTATATGGTGTTATTAAGCATGTATATTAATTATATCATGGAATTAAGCATGCTATTAAATTTATGCTTTGGACCAAAACTTAGGGTGCTATATGTTGATGATTTTAATTTTAATTGTTGATTTAAGCATGGAATAATAATCTAGGGTATTAATTATGCTTATATGAATTTATGTAAATTTTGGAAAACTATAGCCTATATTTTAATAAATACCAAAATATATATATATGATAAAGTGTTGTGATATAATTCATGTTTAAGTCTTATAATAGCATATTAAGTGTGTAGATTCATAATATATGGTTGTGAGAATTTATTGAAATTTATAAATATTATTTGGACCTAAGTTAAAATTTTCGAACATGACTTAGGTAAATTAAATTCAATAGTTCATGATAAATAACAATTATGTTATAGTAAGCATAGTTGAGGGTGAATAATTGTTATATGAATTTATTGGAATTTTTAAAAATCATTTGTTGGGTTTATTAAGAAAACCGAAAACCATATGTTAAAATACTAAGGTGTATAAATTTTATTTGACTAAGGTAATTACATATTATTAATCACATGATAAAATAGTGTGACATGTGAATTTATGGAATTTTGCACAATCTAAGCTATTTAATTCATAATATTGAAAACTTTATAATATGTGTAATAATGTTATAAATTTATTTTATCAAGAATAATAACATAATATGATCTAAAATAATGTTTTAGACATAGTATGATTTTATAGGAATTTTGGAACAAGAATTGCACATAAAATGATAAAATTTCATAAATAGTTGAAAAAGTCAAAATGTTGACTTTTGTTGACCAAAGTCAAAATTGCTGACTTTTGGTTGACTTGGTCAAAATAGTTGACCAAAATCGTTGACCAATGTCGGCGGGCACGCATGATCGATAATGCGTGATCAATGTGACTTAATGCGTTTAGTAATAATGCTACTTACGTTACGTAAGTACATTAAAGCGCATATTATATACTAAAAGGTAGAATACCCTTTATATGTTGAGAAATTTCATAATCGACATCAATCGATTAGGAAGCGTCAAAATAAGTCCGACGTTAGCCTTATTTGATCGTAGAGCGTTATAGACTATGATTCGTCTCATCAAACTTGACCAACGTACTAAAATAATTCTTACGTTAAGGTGATACGTGGACGGGGCATTGGCGTGGGAAAGAGACCATAGTTGAAAGACTACGTATACAAGTGCGCTTTACTCGAAAACCCTTTTATTTACGACTTTCTTGAAAAGTATTTATTTACAAGCTTAGGTGAGAAATGATTATGAGCTGTTATTGATTACATGCCCAAAATATTTATGTTTTAACGTATGTATCCTATCATGTTGTTAGGCGAGCCGACTATGAATGTGAATCGGTTATTGGGTAGCTCCCAATTTTAAAATCGATATCGGATCTAGTCGGATCGAAATTCACAGCTAGGGTTAACGTGTACCACCGGTGTGTGTGAGCCGTTAGCAATATCATCGGCCGGTCGTGGATCTGGTCGATCGAGAATCACGACTATGTGATTGTGAGCCGTTAGCAACATCTTCGCCGATCACGGCGTCGGTGAAGGAGGCCTACTTTACGGCGTGAGATCGATTATGGACGATTATGTAAATGATACGGATCATACGAATCGAGAAAATGCTGCTGCGTAATCTTTTGAGAAATGATAAAGTATTTTGGTATTCACGAGTTATTTCAACTAAAATCCTCGTGTTATACTAATGGGCGATGTAATTAAATGAAATTATTTTGGCATGAGTCCACTAAGTGCAATCTTGTACCAGCCCGCATGTTTGTTTTAAATGTGCGGTTGAGCTGTGATAGGATGGACAAGTGTTGAGCAATCGGAGTTTTTGTCGCTAATAGTTTACCTTGAATGTATATCGTCATATATGCATTCACATGCTTCCATTGTTCAAAACACTTTATTATATTTTGGATATTACTTATGTTACCTCGGATCGGTTGAATCCTTTTGTTGATGATCTGTTAGTCTAGTTTGTATGAAATCGTTGTGTGTTTATCTATAGCAGGTTTGAAGTCTTGAAAGGTTGTTGGTCATTATGTTCTTAATCCTGTTTAGTTAGTATGACCCTGTCTAATCCGTACTTTAGATTGGCGGGCTGTTTCGATTAATATCGAGCCGGTCGTCCTTTGAACCTAAAACCTTCTTTCAAAAGTTAAGTCTAGATTGAGTCACTAGACTTCTAAATCACCGGTGTTGTGCTCAACACTCCTTCACATCAAGCTCAATAGGAAAGAGGTAAATTATTTTCTCGCTTTGAGTTTGAAAGTTGAAAGTTGAAATAGTTGAACTTGAAGGTGTTGAAAATGAGATTGAATTCACATTTTGAAAACAATGAAAGTCATGAAAGTTTTGGAACGTATTCCGAAAAGAATTTTTCAGTGTTATGAGAAAAGTTGACAATTTTATGTCAAAAGTTTTATGATAAGTGAGTTATCAGGGAGGTGAGACCAAGTTTACGAATAATGAGAAATAGTTGACATGATAATGTCAAATGTGATGTTTGAGTTACTGAAAGCATGAGTACAGAAGTTATCTTACGATTTTTGAAATATTTATTCAAAGTTTACAATTTATTCTGAAAATGGGTATGTTATTTCCAAAAGAACATAGATGCTCTAAGAAGCATGCTCACCTCTTGAACATAGAAGCATGAGATCTAGGAGCTTGATCCCTTTTGCGAGAACAATAGTGAGATATTGATTCTGAGCGAGCGAAAAGTCGATTGAAGCGAACTCGAGTTTTCAACGAAAAGTCGGCGAAAGCAAAAGAAAGGATCAAAGGTGCAAGGCGCATGGGTTCGATAAGGACCATAGAAAGCTAAACAAATTTTGATAAAAACCTCGTACGAAGCAGAGAATGGGCTCGCACTCGTCTAGAAATAAGAAATTCCCGGCGCACGGGCGCGCAGGCAGAAAACTGCACTGCGCAGTGTTTTTATTTTGGCTCGTTCTTATTCGTTTGAACTCCCTTTTGCGAACGGTTTTCGCTCACATATTCTTATCACAACGAACTTCATTTCATATGAAGGACAGAAATCCTGAATCCTTCTCCAGAACTCGTGAGGAACAGTTGAAGTTAGACTGAAAATTTTGCTAAGAATAGAGAACTTAAGAAGTTAAAAGTAGAGACTCCATAAGTGAAATTATGATGTAGGATGAACATAGGAACTTTGATGTAAACATTTATCTGCTTATCAGATGTGTTTCCTTTATCTGCTTAACAGATATGTTCTATTCTTTTATCTGCTTATCAGATATAGATTGACTTACGCTAGTATTATCTGTGATAGATGGCCAGTCGTTACTACTCACCGAGGCGAAGGACGATGCCGAGGGTTACACCAGGAGAAGTACTTGAAGCCTATCGCACTTACAGTATGAGTTGGGGCGACAGTCTAGGAGAGTTTCTGATGAGTTATCTGCGATTATGGATGGACGCCCATGAGTACGGTGTGACAGGATATGACGGCATCAAGCGTCTACTCACTCGATTGCCAGTTGATTGGGAAGACTATGCAAGAGAAATATCGGGCGACTATATCTATCGGGCAGGCATTAACTATGACTTGATCGGAGATCTACCAAGGTTCGTCGACCATCTATATATGTCTCGGTGTATCTGGCTGCACCAAGAGGGCCCTATCTGCCACCAAGGGAGTACACTTGGCAGGACGACACGCCGGAGTGGTTATACACCGAGGTCCCTCAGTGGTCAATCCCGCGGTACCGAGAAGAGATGGGAGCGGGACATCGGCCGGCGCGATGTGGCGAGCATCGCGACCTAGGTCGTGGGAGTTCAGTTCTTCCACAGATGACATTTGGACATCCAACTCGACCGCACCTGGTTCCACCACCAATGGCGGCACCCTATCACGAGAGGACAAACATGGAAGCATACGGCCATCAAGAAGGTTATG
The DNA here is from genome assembly GCA_036937905.1 of Salvia rosmarinus. Taxonomy (NCBI): domain Eukaryota; kingdom Viridiplantae; phylum Streptophyta; class Magnoliopsida; order Lamiales; family Lamiaceae; genus Salvia; species Salvia rosmarinus. Next base: position 33,558,702 of record CM072820.1, on the reverse strand, counting down.
TTCCTATGCGCAATGTGTATGCCATAGGGGATGAGAGAGCTGGACCATCTCGGAGGCGTGCTAGAGAGGAAAGTTCGGAGGAAGACTCCGAAGAAGAGGACCCGGAAGAAGAAGAAGATCCTGAGGAGGATCCAAGTGAGGACGAAGCTGCAAGAGAAAACCATGGAAACGTGAACAGAAACATGGACGAAAACGGATATTAGTATACGAGTAGTATGTAGTAATGATGTTAACAAACAATATAGAAGCATAGTATTTTGAGACGCCTTATAACCAGTATGTAGTTGACAGTGGTATACATAGTACAGTGTGTACTTAGCTTCCTTTTGCGCTTAATGACTTATACAGAATAGTCCTTTTGAGGCAAAGTTTTCCATATATATAAAATGATGACCCTAGATGGGCTTTTATGAACATCAAGTTGTGCGATAAGAATGATGGTTGCTTAAGTTGTTTTACGATTCGATTGTATAAAGATGTTATGTATAATCAACTGCAATGAACATTACTCGAATACTAACTACGTTTTATTAACAGAATGCCGCCCAGACGAGCACCTCAGCGGGAAGTGAGAGGCAGGGGCAGAGGAAGAGGCAGGGGCAGAGGCAGAATACCCCGGGCTGAAAGTGAAGAGATCCCGGTGCCGCCCCCACCTCCACCTGACCGTAGAGTGGAAGAAATCTTTTTAAGGCAGAACCCGCCCTCCTTCAATGGTAAGGGAAGCCCTGAGGATGCCGAACAGTGGGTCAGGGCTATCGAGCGAATTTTGATTTCCTTCGATGTACTACGCAAGAAAGGTTATCTTCGTGACATTCCAACTCACGGACCGGTGACTTCGGTGGGAGGCGAGGAGAAAGACAACGACCGGAACAAATGGAATATTTTACAGGGACGACTTCAAAGCGAAATGTATGATAAGTACATTCCCAAAAGCTACCGAAATAAAAGGAGATTGAATTTTTCACCGAAGCAGGCAAGATGTCGATCAATGAGTACGACCGACTGTTTCGCGATATGTCTAGATCGCCCGGATTTAGTGAATCTTGACATGAAAATGTCGAGAAAATTTAAAGCGGATCGAGACATGAGATAAGGATGTCATTGGCGGTCGTGGCGACTTAACCTATCTGAGGCTCTTAGCGGGCATTGACATAGAAGTCTGCAATGCCCGAGGAGAAATGCACCGACCACCACAAAATGTCGGTGACAAAGGGAAGCGTAAATGGGAAGGGAGTTCAAATAACAACAACTTCAACCGAGGAGGTTTCAACAACAACAACAAGAGGCCATGGCAGAATAACATGGCTCCACAAGGGCAAGGTTGGAGGAGACCCGTATTTACTCCACCTACCCAAGAGATAGTAAGGATTCCACCATGCCCGAAATTTAATAAAAGGCACACGGGGGTGTGCATGGCTGAAATCCCATTTGCTATAAGTGTGGCGCAAGAGCCACTATGCAAATGAATGCCCAGGATTCGCCAGATAACTATGGGAGGCAAATCAGCGAGGCCCCGCCTAAACCGTTAAGGCGATTCAAGACCAACCCCACCACAACAAAGAAGAATAAGAATGACAGCACAGAGACAAGAAGAATCAAGCAACAACAGCGAGAATCAGCAGAGGCAAGCACCTCGCCGGCCGCAACCAGCTCAGGTCAGAGCCTATACACTACATAGGCGTCATAACGAGCAGAATCAAGGTAACCTAGCGGGTATGGGATTACTTTGCAATATACCTATTATACTTCTGCTCGTCACGGGTGCTTGGCATTCTTTCATTTCAAAAGCATGCGTTGATATGTTAGAACTTAACCCCGAGGAAACAAATCAGAAATGAGAATCTCATCACCTATAGGAGGTATTATGATCGTTACGTGCTTGCTCGAACTTAGAATTGAACTTAGGCTCAATTAAGGTTCTAGCAAATAACTTGAACGTAATACATATGGGGATGTAGATATAATCCTAGGGATGGATTGGTTGGCGAAAATCATTCCACGATCTTATGCACGAGAGAAGAATTTCGATGCAACCACCGGGAAAAGAAGCTACGAATTTCTATGGGATTAGTATGGGAAAGAAAATCTCAATAATATCCGCGCTCCAAGCAAGGAGAATGATGAATAAGAAGGAATGTCAAGCATTCCTTGTGTATCTAAATGGAGAGGAAAAGGCGGAAGCAAGGGTCGAAGACGTGGAAATTGTTCGGGAATTTCGCACGCCTTTCCTGACACATTACAGTGACTACCCCACGATGGCAGCTAGAGTTCACATTGATCCGAGCCGGGATCAGCTCCAGATCAAAAGCGCCTACGAATGGCACCCAAGGAACTCAAGAGTTGAAAATCCAAATTCAAGAGTTATTGGACTTAGGTTTTATAAGGCCAGTGTTTCACCATGGGAGGCGCTGTCCTATTTGTCAAGAAAAGGATGGTTAGATTAAGAATGTGCATCGACACTGAGAGTTAAACAAATTGACGCTTAAGAACAAATATCCGCTACCAAGGATAGACGATTTGTTCGATCGGTTGAAGGTAAGCGTATTCTCGAAAATCGACCAAGTCGCTACCATCGCCTAAAGGTACGACCGGAGGATATATCAAAGACGGCATTCGAACAAGGTATGGCCACTACGAGTTTGTAGTAGTGCCGCTCGACTAACTAACGCACTTGCTTTGTGTTTATGGATCTTATGAACCGAGTATTCCATTCATACTTGGATAAGTTTGTCTTAGTCTTTATAGATGATATTCTCATCTATTCAAGAACGAGGAGGAACATAGGGAACACTTGAGAACGATGTTACAGACCTACGAGGCGAACAACTTTATGCTAAATTCAAAGAGTGTGAATTTTGGCTTAAAAGTAATATTCCTTGGACACATTGTGTCGTGGAAGGAATAAAAGTTGATCCGCAAAGGTCGAGGTCGGTATAAGGATGGATGGGCACGACCACTCAAAACGAAATTAAGTTTCCTAGGATTAGTGGCTACTATAGGAGATTCATTGAAGGATTCTCCAAGATAGCAAGGCCAATGACACAGCTACTCCGAAGGGGATCAAATTTACATGGATCGAGGGGTGTGAGGCAAGTTTCCAATCGTTAAAGGAAAAACTGACTAGTGCACCGGTGTTAGCTGTCCCAGATTCGAACAAGGAATATGTTATTTATACCGATGTTTCCAAAAATGGACTTGGTTGTGTACTGATGCAAGAAGGAAAGGTAATAGCTTACGCATCGAGATAACTTAGGCCACATGAGTTGAACTACCCAACTCATGACTTAGAACTGGCAGCTGTGGTCCATGCACTAAAGATTTGGAGACATCATCTTTACGGAGTAAGATGTGAAATCTTTACTGACCACAAAAGTTTAAAATACTTTTTCGAGCAAAAGGATCTGAACATGAGACAAAGGAGATGGCTCGAACTAGTAAAAGACTATGACTGTGGCATAAACTATCATCCAGGAAAAGCTAATGTAGTGGCTGATGCCTTGAGTCATAAAGGTCAATCAAAACTTGGATGTCTCTTGACAAATGAAGGAAAACTCATTGAAGAGTTTGAGAAGATGTCAATAGAGATAGTCGAACCACCAAGGACAATCATGGATAATGTTGCTACACTTACTATGATGTCCGATTTAAGGAATAAAATCATAGAAGAACAAAGAAAGGATGAGGAACTAGAAAAGATAAGAGTTAAAGTGAGAATGGGAGAACAGAAAGGTTTCAAGGAAGCAGCTGATAACACTATATTGTTTGAGGAAAGGCTATGCATTCCAAACAATGACGAGCTTAGAAATGAAATCATGAGTGAAGCTCATGATACTCCTTATACCGCCCATCCAGGTAGTACCAAAATGTACCAAGACCTACGAGGAAAGTTCTGGTGGGAAGGAATGAAGAGAGACATAGCCTCTTTCGTCGAACGTTGTCTTAATTGTCAACAAGTAAAGGCATTACATCAAAGGCCATATGGAAAGCTGCAACCTTTGGAGATACCCGAATGGAAATGGGACGACATAGCTATGGATTTTGTAACGGGTTTACCAAAGTCACAAAGGAAACAACTTGCTATATGGGTAGTAGTGGATCGCCTACAAAATCGCTCATTTCCTACCAATTGAATCACCTATGGATCCGGCAAGTTAGCCCACTATATGTGAGGGAAATTGTACGTTTGCATGGATACCAAATCTATCACTATAATACCCCATCTTTTTAAGCTCATTTTGCATGGCACGTTTTTCGAGAAAAGGTCAAAGGTTAACTTTTGTTTCGTGATGCGATCGTCACGAAACCTCGGGCGTTGTGAAGAGTGTCTTATGGCGAATTCATAGACACTAAGTATGGGTTTTCACCACCCATGAAGGTTTCGCACTCAGGAAGTTATAAAACCGGACTTTTCATTGGTCTTTTAAAGCATATCTTGTTTATAGTCATTGTGTCCGTATTTTATTTCGTGTCCATGGGTACCAAGTTTGCTAAATTTGGAGTCCGTTTGCAAAAGTTGCGTCGATTTTGCGTTTTGAAAAAGTGGTCATTTGCATGACTTCTTGTGACCCTCGCTTCCTATAAATAGGAGGTTAGGGCCTTCATTTTCAACGCTCATTTCCTTCGTCTCTACGTGTTTACGGAAGAGCCGAGCAACCTGTGTGCGTCATGGAGCCTGGAGAGTGGGGATCGGCCGGGAGGCTCATGGCGCGCATCATTCAGGCCGCCGAGCTACCACCGCCGATCAACCACCCCGGCAGCCCGTTTTCTATTTTTGTCCTTTTCTTGTTTTGATTCCGCCTTTTAGTAGATCGTATAGCATAGAACTCGGGATTCTAAAGGACGAGGCGGGAAAACGCCGAGGCCTACCGATTTAGCCATTATTACCGCCGCCCATTGCCGCCGATTTGGTGGCTGTTGGCCGCCGATTTGGTGGTCGACGGGCCACCTTTTGGCTACGGGTCCTTTAGGTTTTGAGTTCCGGGCTATGCATTCTACTAAAGTACCGATTCCGCTTTTTTACATTTTCGGCGTTTACGCATATCGGGATGTTTTCCGTTGCTTGAGTTTTCTAAAGGAAGTACATACTGGTTATCCATTTTCAACGCCGTTTGTCATTCCATGTTCGATCGTTATGCATATTGCTTATGTTTCCATTTTCATGCATCGATTTTGGATGGTTTATCCTAGATCCGAGGATAGCATCGATTTTTGAAAGCTTCTTCACGCTAAGATTTGAGTCAACTTGCATGCATGCATATTTTGAAAGTACCCTATTATTGGTCTTGATGCCTGAATATATTTCCTCTCGCATCGAGTTGATTTGAAAACCGGAGAGTGCCAAATATGGGTTCGTAAAGTCGAAACCCTAGTTTTGCTAACGATCGTCGTTTGGATCACGTTGTTGCTTTGCTTTGTGGGAAGTGACCCCAAAGTTGTTCCGTCTTGTTACTGTGTACCTACCAAAGGCGATCGGTGAAGTCATCGGATCCGTAGATATCTCTCGATCGACGTTTTGTCTGCTCGGGTTGGGTTATATATGCTTATTTTGAGTTATTTACTCGATATTTCAAAATAAAACATGTACGCCGTAAAATGTTTTGTGAAATTATTCTTGTTCTACGATCTAAGATATGGTTCTATCATGGTTGTGCACGGATCTCTATTCGGTGGGTTGATCACCATCTTGAGTATTGATCGAAGGGATAGACCCGAACACGTGGTTATGGTTACGAAGGGATAGACCCCTAAGTCCACACGGAAATGGTAATGAGGTGGTTATGGTTACGACGGGATTTGACCCCCAAGTCCACTTGAGTTAGCCGGGTGGATACGCCCGGCGCGTGCCGATCGGATATGTTCCGGCCGAATGAATGTCATGTGACGGGTGGCGGGATCGCCCGAGCCGTGGTTCATGGTTCTATGATGGGAAGTAAAGAATAACGGATCGGTATCGAAAAATGAAAAATCTATTTGCTTACTTAGAAGTGGATTTACGTTTAAAACCTTCTAAGGTAAGTGCTCTAAACACGGCCTCATGATTCTTTTGATTTATGATAAAACCCCACCGAGTCGCTAGTACTCACCCCAAACTCTTTTCAAATCTTTTCACAGATGGAGGAGAATTTGGGCGACGCTTACGGGGGTGGAGCTGCGGGTTCTTCATGCTATGCTTCCGCGATGTTGTGTTATATACGCATTTTGATATTGATGTACTCTTGTCCCTTATTTGCTTTCCGATTAGGGAACAAGATTTATTATGTTATTCTGCGTGAGTCTCGATACGAGCATGCTACGTGGTCGACCGGTCTAGTTGACGGGATGTAATGCTATTTTGCTTTCTTGCATTACTTATAATAAACCAAGATCATGTTTTACGAGGTTATGTTATCGATATTATTCATTTGGTGGATTGTTTGTGCACCCTCCCCCTCGTGATATGTCCTAGTTATAGAGGAGATCTTGCCGATTTCATGGTCACATCTTCTTATCATGTATGTTATATGTATCCCCTTCTTCCCCGCCTCTTACCCCCCCCCACAATCACACCCCATCCGTGCCTTCCCTCGGGAATTGGGGCGTGACAGCTTGGTATCAGAGCAACGATCTTGGTTTTGACATCTAGCTTTGTTATCTGATACCAGCATGGTATCAGAGCAGTGTTCTTGGCCCTGACATCTATCTTTATTATCTGATACCAGCTTGGTATCGAGCGCTTTTTCCGCTTTGGGTATGTGTCATGTTGTTTGATATCAAAGCGATTCGCTTGCTTTATATCATGTGCGTTCTTGAAATTGAGTGTTTAGAACTTGTTCTTCTAAACTGTTCATCAGGTACAGCTACCCTCAGCTCACCGTCAGTCCGCCTCCTTTAAAAAGTGGATGAGGTATGTGTTTATTTGCTGATGCTTTATGTGGTTATGTAATGCTTGATGTGATCTTGGTTTCATGTGTTTTGTCTTGGTAAGAGTTTACGTGATATAAACGAGATGTGGATGGATGATGATGTGGACGTGGAAGTGATTGTTGATGGAACAAAAGGGCCTGTGTGGCTGTGATATGAAAATCGTTTATATGATATGATGTGATTAATGTGATCACGTATGGTTGATGTAAGTCTATGTGTTTACATAGCAATATGTTGTTGATTGAAAATCTTGTTTATTTTGATAAACGAGTGCTTGTAAGTGAATCCTGTATTTGCTTACGTGATTATTATGATAAATATCGATATTGATATTGATATGTGTTGAAATGAACATGTGTATGAGACATGATTACCCAGATGACTGGGGCGGAAAAAGGAAACGTGAATATTTGTTGTTGTTTTATGGTGAACTAACATGTAGGTTTATGGATATTCGTGGCCTGCATAACGTTGGTTGAGATCTCCTGAGAATGGATGAGCATATCAAGTAAATTCGGGGAATGTATCCGGAATATTCATGAGCCGTTGGGAGTATTTAGGATGATTTGTTGGGTTATGGAGAAAGGTTCGAGGCGGTGGGAAAGTGTCGAATCGAGGCCTACTATCGGATGACCGAAAGGCTACCGACGGATGGCGCCGTGGGCGAAAGCAAGGACATGTGTTGTTGGGACGAGATTCTATCACGAGGCACCTTACCTGGACTTTCGAGTTCGCTGCTCGAGTATGGAGGCAGTGGACAGACCACGAGGTATACCATCCGAGGAGGATGTGATAGCAAGGCATGTTCGAGGACCGATCCGATCGATGATAGGGATGATGTTCCCAAGAGCCGTTGGGAGAACAACCATCGCTCGGGGCGATCACCGCAACAGATACACCAGCCACTACACCTCCATCGACGATCCTTACCTTCCGGAGGTCGGAATGACTTTGAGGCGAGGAACTTCGTGACGAGAGATATTGTCCGTCCGACGGTGGCGTGGAAGAAGCCGGGATCGAGAATCTTCATGCCACCAAACCGTATGTGGTGGCATCCAGGGAAGGCGACTACGAGGAAGAAGAGGACCCGAGATGAGAACGGGAGGATAGTGAGGATTGGAGGACCGGTGATCGGATAGCCGATGACTCGATGAGATCGGGCACATTGAGGAAGAGCAAGCGCGAGAGCGAGGACCCGAGGCATGTTTTCACCGATACTCGAGCAATGAGCAGCATAGCTTGGAAGGATCATACCTAAGAGAGGCTTGCTTCCATGCGGATCGCTTCAAGCGGCGGCCAATTGACCACGATTGGAAGGAAGAGGATGAGGAGAGCAGAATGGAACCGCTGGGACGGCGGGGAATAGTGGATGGATATGGAGGACAGGATCTAGGTAGTCGGTGTGTACTGATGGCGATCAGATCTCGCTAGAAGCATGGACAGAGCGGCATCTTCGACAATGACCGAGTCGATTCTTTGCTCACATCGACCTTTTTGGTGACATACCTTGATCTTGTATTTGTGATCCTTCATGGACCTTTGAATATTACCGATACTAACGATGTCTATGACGGGATGTTTATGTTTGATGCTTATATGTGATATGAGCTATGCCATGATGATATATGATCTATGTGATGTGTGATGATGATGTTATGTGAAATGCATAACGATGATATGTTGACAGATTGCATGATTATATGTGATCGCGCGTGATATGGTATATGTGATGATATGTGATATGGGTGATGATATATGTTATGCGATGATACCGGTTATCTATGCGAAAGCGTTTCTAATGTTTCAAACGCGTCGATGCGAATGCCGAGAACAAGGAGCGGAGGAACAATAACGTGGAAGAAGCCCAAGAACCACCTTTGGTTCGGCATGCGATCGAGAGTTTTCGTGAGTAATCCCCTACGTTCGGCGGTTTGGCGAACCGATCGACGCCGAGAACCGGATACGATCCATCGAAGGATCTTGAATACATCGGCTGCGAAGAAGCGAGAAAAGCTGAATTGCGCGATCCTTCGACTAACCGACGAGGTGATTTACGGTGGGAATCCGTGAGGAGGACCCCAACACCGTGACGATGGGCAAGGTATCGTGGGAAGATTTCAGGAAGAACTCATGGAAAGCACGTGCACAGGCGTTCTGAGCGAGAGAAGGCAAAACGAGTTACGGAATCTTCGTCGAGGAAGAAGGACGGTCACCGAGTACGATCTCTCGTTCAATAAATGCATCACGTTATGCTACGTGCACAGGCACCGAGGCTGCCGAGCGAGCGAGGTTCGAGAGAGGACTCCACCGAGATCGAAATTTCGCTCAAATGCATCGGGGAGATCGGCGTATCTGTGATCCTTGAACGGGCATTAAACATTGAGTCAATGTTGCCCGGAAAGAAACGATGCCACCGGACAGCCATCGGCGGGGAAGAGGTAAGAGGAAATGGAAGATCGAGGAAAGGCAATCGGTGTTCCAAGGAACCAGGCGGTCCAAATGATTCCGAGGAATCAAGGCGTTCGAGAGAGAAAGGCGACCTTGGGAAGGAATTTCCAACCCATGCGGCAGGAGTGGAAAAACCTTGGTGCGAAATGCCGAAGGAATCATTTCGGTGAGGGCAAGCAAGGTAGCACCGAGTGCTATCGTTGTAAGAAGTCCGGACATTACGCCGAGATTGTCCGTTAGGAGGGCCAAGAAGGCACCCGCCAAGAAGGCAAAGATCAGGCGTAATCATGCTCGCCGAGGACAAACAACGGAAAGCGAGGAGGTCACCCAGGCCAACAAACCAAAGGCCACCGCAGCAAGCAAGGGTGTACGCTTGAATCACAGCGGCATTTCAAGCTCCCGAAAATCTGCGGGTATAATCCATATGAGTGATATACCCGTTGCCGCTTTGGTTGATCTGAGAGCCTCACATTCTTTTGTTTCGAGAATCGCGTGTGAGAGGTTGGGTTTGGTACCCAAGAAATCACAGAGTACCCTAGAAATTAGCATCCCGTCAGGGGAAGTGCTAAAGGCAAAAGAGATTTGCCGGAACCAGGAGGTAGAAATCTGTGAGCAGAAGGTCTTTGTCAATTTGCATGTCATCGGAATGGAAGATTTCGATGTCATCTTTGGCATGGATTGGTTGGAAAAGCACATGGCAACTATACGTTGTCTCGAGAGAGAAGTTGCTTTTCGGACGGCCGAAGGTGGAAATTTGTTTCCACGGCATAAGGATGGGTGTTTGCGTGCCAATGATCTCGACCGCGAAGGTAGTGAGGATGATCGGGAAGGAAGTCGTCAAACTTTCTTGGTAAGTTTGGCGGGGCGATGAACAACGCATAGCGATTGCAAGAGGAGCCGATGGTGTGTGAATATCCGAGCGTGTTTCCGAGGACTTGCAAAGGTTTACCGCCGATAGACAAGTGGAATTCACTATTGATCCGGAACCGAGCAAAGACACGAGATCAAAGGCACCATACGAATGGCACCTAAAGAATTGCAAGGCTGAAAGCGCAGATTGCGAGGGCTGTTGGATCTAGGTTTTATCCGACCTAGCGTGTCGCCGTGGGGAGCGCCAGTTCTGTTCGTCAAGAAGAAGGATGGGTCAATGCGGATGTGCATTGACTACAGAGAGCTGAATAAGCTGACGATCAAGAACTGATATCCTCTTCCAAGGATCGACGATCTTTTGACCAGCTCAAAGGGCGAGTGTCTTCTAAGATCGATTTGAGGTCAGGCTACCATCAGCTGAAGATCAGGAAGGAGGACGTTGCGAAGACCGCGTTCAGGACGAGTATGGGCACTACGAGTTCATCGTGATGCCGTTTGGTTTGACCAATGCGCCAGGAGGTTTTCATGGATCTGATGAATCGAGTTTTCCATCAGTATCTGGATAGTTTCGTATTGGTTTTTATCGATGATATTCTCATCTATTCCAAGAATGCGAGTTGCATAGAGAACACCTCCGCACTGCTCGAAACGTTACGAGCGGAGAGGTTGTATGCCAAGTATAGTAAGTGCGAGTTTTGGCTCAAAGAAGTGATGTTCCTGGACACATCGTGTCTGCAAGGAATCAAAGTCGACCCAATGAAGGTTGAAGCGGTAAGTGCTTGGAAGGTTCCGACTAATGCCAATGAGGTTGAAGCTTTCTAGGCTTGGCGGATATTATAGACGTTTCATCGAAGGGTTTTCAAAGTTGGTAAGACCGATGACGCAACAGCTCGTGAAAGGAATCTAGTTTTCATGGTCCAAGCTTGTGAAGCAAGTTTCGTGAGTTAAAGAAAAGCTAACAACCGCTCCGGTGTTAGCCCGTGCGGAAGGGAACGATGGGTTTGTGGTCTACACCGATGCATCCAAACTTGGTTTGGGTTGCGTTCTCATGTAAACGGGAAGGTTATAGCTTCAGCGTCTCGTCGGTTGAAACCGCACGAGTTGAGCTACCCAACTCACGACACAGGTTAGCAAAGATCGTTCATGCGTTGAAGATTTGGAGGCACTATCTCTATGGAGTTAAGTGTGAAATCTTCACGGATCACAAGAGCCTCAAGTATTTCTTTGAACAAAAGAAGTGAACATGAGGCAAAGGAGATGGTGGAGTTGGTAAAGGATTATGATTGCTCCATCGGTTACCACCGGGAAAGCCAATGTTGTAGCAGATGCCTCACCGCAAGTCGAGGCGAAGTTGGGATATCTTCTTACGCAAGAGAAAGAGCTTATTCGAGATTTCGAGAAGCTCGACTGGAAATGATTCACCCGCCGGAATCGGTGCAAGGATTCATCGCACTTTAATTTGAACCGGATCCGAGAGAAGCCATCGTGAGTGCGCGTGAGGAGGCGAATTCTGGAGAAGATGCATTTGAAAGCAAGGATCGAAGATAGCAAGATTTTCTGTAAGCGAAGGACACGCGCTACTATTCCGAGGAAGGTTATGTGTGCCACTCAATAGGGAATTGAGAGATAAAATCATGAGTGAAGCTCATGAGGCACCATATCTGACTCGTCCAGGAAGCACCAAATGTCATGAGACCTTAAAAGGAACTTTTGGTGGGAAGGGATGAAAAAGGATGTGTGGCGTTTGTGGAGCGTTGTTTGGCTTGTCGACAAGTGAAAGTCGTACACCAACGTCCGTCGGGATTGTTGCAACCGCTACCAATCCCAGTGGAAATGGGATCATATCGGTATGGATTTTGTGGTGAGTTTTCCAAGGTCGGTGAGAGGAAACACCGCTATATGGGTTGTCGTCGATGACCGACGAAATCAGCTCATTTCTTACCGATTAGGATGGCGTGCGGGATAGATAAGCTTGCTCGACTTCGTCAAGGAAATCGTGCGGTTACATGGTGTGCCGTATCGATTCGTCGGATCGTGAACCGAGGTTCACGTCAAGGTTTTGGAGGAGTCTGCGGGAAGCCATGGGGACCAAGTGAATCTTAGTAACATTCCATCCTCAAGCGGACGGTCGATCGGAAAGAACGATTCAGGTTTTGGAAGACATGTTTGCGGCGATCGTGGCGATAGAGGAGGAAATTGGGAAGAGATACTACCTTTGGTAGAGTTTGCCTATAACAATAGTTATCGAGGCCACCATAGAATGGCTCCCATAGAGCGTTATGCGGAAGGAAGTGTCGATCACCACTTTATTGGGATGAAGTGGCGAGTGGAAGATGTTAGGACCAGAGATGGTTCAGCAGACGGTCGAGTTATCGATCAAATCAGCGAAGGATCGAGGAAGCTCGGGATGCGGGCGAAGTCTATGCGGACAGCGTCGTCGGATCTTGATTCATGATCGGAGATCGCGTTTTCCTTAAGGTTTCCCAACGAAAGGAGTCGTTCGTTTTGGAAAGCGAGGTAAATTCGACCGAGGTTCGTTGGACCTTCGAGTTCTTGAGAGAATAGGCCCGTTGCCTATATGTTAGCTTTGCCGCCTAGCATCGGAGATGTTCATGACGTGTTTCACGTTTCTCAGCTGAGAAAGTACGTGTTCGACCCAAAACACGTGATCAAGCATGACCAAGTGGTTCTTGCTCAGGATCTGAGTTACGAGGAAGGCGGTGGCTATCTTGGAGCGAAGTGAAGGAGTTGAGGAACAAGCGATTCCGTTGGTGAAGGTGTTGTGGAATCACCACAGAGAGGAGGAAGCTACGTGGGAGTTGGAAGACAAGTTCAGGGCTCAGTACCCTGAGTTGTTTTCTCCACGTGTTTGAAATTTCGAGGACGAAATTTTTCTAAGGAGGGAAGGATGTAATATCCCGTCTTTTTAAGCTTCTGTTTTGCGTGGCACGTTTTTCTAGAAAAGGTCAAAAGGTTGACTTTTGTTTCGGTGATCGACCGTCACGAAACCTCAGGCGTTGTGAAGAGTGTCTTATGATGAATTCATAGACACTAAGTATCACGAGTTTTCGACCACCCATGAAGGTTTGGCACTCAGGGAAGTTATCGAAAACCGGACTTTTCATTGGTCTTTAAAAGCATATCTTGTTTATAGTCATTGTGTCAGGTATTTTATTTCGTGTCCATGGGGTGCAAGTTTGCTAAATTTGGAGTCCGTTTGCAAAGTTGCGTCGCTTTTGCGTTTTGAAAAAGGGCAGCTTGCATGAAATTGCTGTGACCCTGCTTTCTATAAATAGGAGGCTAGGGCCTTCATTTTCAACGTTCATTTCCTTCGCCTCTCTGTGTTTACGGAAGAGCCGAGCAGCTCAGTGCTGCTGCGAGCCTGGAGGAGTGGGGATCGGCAGGGAGGCTCGTGGTAGGCGCCATTCTTGACGCTTGAGCTACCACCGCCGATCAACCACCCAGGTAGCCCGTTTTTCATTTTGTCCTTTTCTTGTTTTGATTCCGCCTTTTAGTAGATCGTATAGCATAGAACTCGGGATTCTAAAGGGACGAGGCGGAGGCGGCCGAGGCCGCCGATTTCAGTGGTGTTGGCCGCCCGATTTGGTGGTCGACGAGCCACCTTTTCAGCTCTGGTCCTTTAGGTTTTGAGTTCAGGCCATGCATTCTACTAAAGTATCGATTCCGTTTTCTGTTTTCCGTTTACGCATGTCGGGATGTTTTCCGTTGCTTGAGTTTTCTAAAGGAAGTACATGCAGGTTATCCATTTTCAACGTCGTTTGTCATTCCATGTTCGCCGTTATGCATATTGCTTATGTTTCCATTTTCATGCATCGATTTTGGATGGTTTATCCTAGATCCGAGGATAGGCATCGATTTTGAAGCTTCTTCGCTACTAAGATTTGAGTCAACTTACATGCATGCATATTTTGAAAGTACCCTATTATTGGTCTTGATGCCACGAATATATTTCCCTTGACATCGAGTTGATTTGAAAACCCGAGAGTGCCAAATGTGGGTTCGTAAAGTCGAAACCCTAGTTTTGCTACGATCGTCGTTTGGATCACGTTGTTGCTTTGCTTTGTGGAAGTGACCCCAAAAGTTGTTACATCTTGTTACGGTACCTACCGGTCGATCGATGAAGTCATCGGATCCGTTGATATCTCTCGGTTGGCGCCGTCTGCTCGAGGTTGGGTTATATATGCTTATTTTGAGTTATTTACTCGATATTTCAAAATAAAACATGTACGCCGTAAAATGTTTTGTGAAATTATTCATTCTCGATCCAAGATATGGTTCTATCATGATTGTGCACGGATCTCTATTCGTGGGTTGATCACCATCTTGAGTATTGATCGTGAGGGATAGACCCCAACACGTGGTTATGGTTACGAAGGGGATAGACCCCGGAAGTCCACACGGAAATGGTAATGAGGTGGTTATGGTTACGACGAGTTTGACCACAAGTCCACACCGAGTTAGTTGGTCGGATACGTTAAAGGCGTGGGCATCGGATATGTTAGGGCGAATGAATGTAAATGTGATGGGCTGGCGGGATACGCCCGAGCCGTGGTTCATGGTTCTATGATGGGAGTACTTGATAATAACGGATCGGTATCGAAAAATGAAAATCTATTTTGCTTACTTAGAAGTGGATTTACGTTTAAAACCTTCTAAGGTAAGTGCTCTAAACACGGACCTCATGATTCTTTTGATTTATGATAAAACCCCGGTGAGTGCGCTAGTACTCACCCCAAACTCTTTTTCAAATCTTTTCACGAGATGGAGGAGGATTTTGGACGGACGGCGGCGAGGGTGGGCTGCGGGTTCTTCATGCTATGCTTCGCGATGTTGTGTTATATCGTGCTTTGATATTGATGTACTCTGTCCCTTATTTGCTTTACGATTAGGGAACAAGATTTATTATGTTATTCTCTGTGAGTCTCGTACGAGCATGCTACGTGGTTGACCGGTCTAGTTGACGAGGATGTAATGCTATTTTGCTTTCTTGCATTACTTATAATAAACCAAGATCATGTTTTACGAGGTTATGTTATCGATATTATTACATTGGTGGATTGTTTGTGCACCCTCCCTTCGAGGATATGTCTAGTTATAGAGGAGATCCCGATTTCATGGTCACATCTTCTTATCATGTATATTATATGTATCCCCTTCTTCCCGCCTCTTAACCCCACCCCTAATCACACCCGGTATCCGTGCCTTCCCTCGGGAATTGGGCGTGACAATCACTTCGATAGAGGCGAAATTTACTTGAGGTTGGGTTAGCTTACAAAAGGAATTGGGGACGGTGAATTTTAGCTGACTTTTCATCCACGACAGACGGCCAATCGGAACGAGCGATCCAAACGCTAGAGGATATGTTGAGAACGGTAGTATTGGATCGGCGCAACTTGGGAACAAGTTTTACCGCTCATTGAGTTCGCTTATAATAATAGTTATCGGTGACAATCAATATGGCCCCATATGAAGCATTGTATGGAAGAAAATGTCGATCACCACTTTCATTGGGATGAAGTTGGTGAAAGGAAAATTTTAGGGCTGATCGATGGAAGAAATGATTGAAATTGTGCGCGATAAGACAAAGAATAAAGGAAGCTCAGGATAGGCAGAAATCATATGCCGATACCCGTAGATCCGAGCTAGAATTTGAGTGTGGAGACAAGGTTTTCCTTAAAACCTCTCCGTCCAAAGGAATTGTAAGATTTGGGGTAAAGGGAAAGTTGAAACCACGATTTATAGGACCTTACGAGATCCTTGAGAAAATCGGTCCTGTAGCTTATAGACTAGCATTACCACCGAGTTTGGGTAATGTTCATAATGTGTTTCATGTGTCTCAACTGAGGAAATATGTGTATGACCCAAAACACGTAATACATCATGATGACGTGGTCTTAAATCCTGATATGAGCTACGAAGAGGAACCTGTGGCTATTTTGGACCATAAGGTTCAACAGTTGAGAAATAAATCAATCCCGTTAGTGAAAGTCCTATGGAGGCACCACGAACAGGAAGATGCTACGTGGGAACTTGAGGACGCGATGAAAGAACGATACCCCGAACTCTTTTGAGGTATGCAAATTTCGAGGACGAAATTTTTTTTTAAGGGGGGTAGAATGTAATATCCCGTAGTTTTAATACTGAATTACGATAATAAATTCCGTAATTAGCATTATTAATTCAATAATTAAAATCTTAATTAGTCAACTCTTGACTTTGACCAAGCATAATTGGATAATGTCTGTATGAGATTCACGAGGCTTAGTGAATTAAGGAATATAATTTTCAATAATCCTTGAGCGTAATTTTCTAACGTCGAATAAATTAAACGATTCGTCTTACTGATATTATTAAGCGGTTAAGCTTAATTTGAAATTCCTATTATTATAGGAATAAATAAAGTTATAACAAACTTTATTTTGAACATTTAGAGATAATCAAACTATGAGAATTTAGAGGCGTTCAAACGTCACGTTTAGAATAATGCGATAACTTTAGCATATGATCTCGGAATTATAAAATTTAAATTCCTATAATTATATTATTATATAAGAGCATTATTTATCATAAAATAATGCTAGAAAATTTAAGAATGCAATGTACCTTATTTAATGGGTTTGAAAACCTAAATATTTAAATTAGGGTTTTAAAACCTAAATTATTTTAAATATTTTCTATGATTAAATTTATTATCTAAGGCATATAATATGTCACCTAAATATGTAGTAGCTATTTTATACAAGGAAATAAAATATTTGGAATTACCTTAGTGATTTTCGAAAATGTGGGTTCCTAAGCATGATTTTAATTTTATTCTTATTTAATTAATGATATATGATAATTATTATATTATTATGATATCATTAAGGATAAAATAAGTGTATTACAAGTTGCACAAGTGGGATTACACTTGTGCCAAAAGTGGCGTAAATTTTGGTGGATTTTGTATGATTTTATGTACAAAATATCATCCTACAATTAATAAGCCTATGATTATAATCTTATCATTAATTAGGTGTAAAGTGATGATAATTAGCTAATAAAACAAATCATCCAAGGCTCATTAAATGAAGGGCGAAAACTTTGAAAAATGGTTGAAAATTTTCCAATTTCATACTATATAATAGGGACACATGTTGGAGTTGAAATTTTGACTTTTCAAAAGTAACTTTATACTATAATTATAATATGATAATGTTATAATATATAATAGGAAATAAATTAAAATCCTAAGCCTAATGTATTGAAGGTGGCGAGAATGTCACAAATGTGATATAATGTAATAATTCCTATAATTCTTGATATTATGATACAATTTATTAATTTAATGATAATATAATATAATAAAGTATATAATATAAGAATAAAACAAAAATCAATCCTAAGTTATAGGAATAGGCGACACACACACAACACTTGCTACAATGTGATGATTTAATTAAATTAGGATACAATGTATTTAATTAAGGATAAGATGACTTGGTGATGAGTTGTACATGATAAAGATCAAATTTTTGTCTCACACCAAGAGGAGGTGCCGATTTTGTTGAAAAAAAATTGGGCAAGTGTATTAGATATTATTTCATGTAATAATTGCTAAGAAAGTTGATTAACACTATAAATATAACCTAAGCTCTCCACTTCTCCATTTTGCTCCCCATATTTTCGAAACCTTAGTGAGGAAAAAAGGAGAGAGTTCATCCAATTTCAATCCCAAATCTTAGACAAATAAGCCTTGCCGATTAAAATCCGTACCGATTAAAAGGTTAGAAATCTTACGATCTTCGTATACATGCTTGAATTTTCGATTTTCGTCCGTTAGAATTTATGTTATAAGCTTAGTTTATATATGATATTTTCGAAATTTTCATATCATATGTTAATATGTTTAGATATTATGTTTATATGGTGTTATTAAGCATGTATATTAATTATATCATGGAATTAAGCATGCTATTAAATTTATGCTTTGGACCGAAAACTTAGGGGTGCTATATGTTGATGATTTTAATTTTTAATTGTTGATTTAAGCATGGAATAATAATCTAGGGTATTAATTATGCTTATATGAATTTATGTAGAATTTTTGGAAAACTATAGCCTATATTTTAATAAATACCGAAAATATATATATATGATAAAGTGTTGTGATATAATTCATGTTTAAGTCTTATAATAGCATATTAAGTGTGTAGATTCATAATATATGGTTGTGAGAATTTATTGAAATTTATAAATATTATTTGGACCTAAGTTAAAATTTTCGAACATGACTTAGGTAAATTAAATTCAATAGTTCATAATAAATAACAATTATGTTATAGTAAGCATAGTTGAGTGAATAATTGTTATATGAATTTATTGGAATTTTTAAAAATCATTTGTTGGGTTTATTAAGAAAACCGAAAACCATATGTTAAAATACTAAGGTGTATAAATTTTATTTGACTAAGGTAATTACATATTATTAATCACATGATAAAATAGTGTGACATGTGAATTTATGGGAATTTTTGCACAAGTCTAAGCTATTTAATTCATAATAGCCGAAAACTTTGTAATATGTGTAATAATGTTATAAATTTATTTTATCAAGAATAATAACATAATATGATCTAAAATAATGTTTTAGACATAGTATGATTTTATAGGAATTTTTGGAACAAAATTGCACATAAAATGATAAAATTTCATAAATAGTTGAAAAAGTCAAATGTTGACTTTTGTTGACCAAAATCAAAATTGCTGACTTTTGGTTGACTTGGTCAAAATAGTTGACCAAAATCGTTGACGAGGTCAACAGCACGCAATCGATAATGCGTGATCAATGTGACTTAGCACGTTTAGTAATAATGCTACTTACGTTACGTAAGTGCATTAAAACGTCGTTATATATAGAAAGGTAGAATACCCTTTATATGTTGAGAAATTTCATAATCGACATCAATCGATTAGGAAGCGTCGAAATAAGTCCGACGTTAGCCTTATTTGATCGTGAACGTTATAGACTATGATTCGTCTCTATCAAACTCACCAACGTACTAAAATAATTCTTACGTTAAGGTGATCGTGGACGGGGCATTGGCGTAGGAAAGAGACCATAGTTGAAAGACCCACGTATCTGAGGTGGGCTTTACTCAAAACCCTTTTATTTACGCTTTCTCAAAAGTATTTATTTACAAGCTTTCGGTTGAGAAATGATTATGAATCGTTATTGATTACATGCCCAAAATATTTATGTTTTAACGTATGTATCCTATCATGTTGTTAGGCGAGCCAACTATGAATGTGAATCGGTTATTGGGTAGCTCCCGATTTTAAAATCGATATCGGATCTAGTCGGATCTGCGAAATTCACGGCTAGGGTTAACGTGTACACCAGTGTGTGTTGAGCCGTTAGCAATATCATCGGCGATCGTGGATCCTATCGGATGCAGAATCACGACTATGTGATTGTGAGCCGTTAGCAACATCTTGACCGATCACGGCGTCGTAGAAGGAGGCCTACTTCTACGGCGTGAAATCGATTATGGACGATTATGTAAATGATACGGATCATACTGAATCGAAAATGCTGTGCAGCGAATCTTTTGAGAAATGATAAAGTATTTTGGTATTCACGAGTTATTTCAACTAAAATCCTCGTGTTATACTAATGGCGATGTAATTAAATGAAATTATTTTGGCATGAGTCCACTAAGTGCAATCTTGTACTTAGCCACTGCATGTTTGTTTTAAATGTGCGGGTTGAGTGTGATAGGATGGACAAGTGTTGAGCGATCGGAGTTTTGTCGCTAATAGTTTACCTTGAATGTATATCGTCATATATGCATTCACATGCTTTCATTGCTCAAAACACTTTATTATATTTTGGATATTACTTATGTTACCTCGGATCGGTTGAATCCTTTTGTTGATGATCTGTTGGTCTAGTTTGTATGAAATCGTTGTGTGTTTATCTATAACAGTTTGAAGTCTTGAAGGTTGTTGGTCATTATGTTCTTAATCCTGTTTAGTTGGTATGACCCGTCTAATCCGTACTTTAGATTGGTAATTTGTTTCATGAAATGAGGGATTAAAGCGTAGAACAAAAGAGAGAAATTTGAATTAGAGAGAGAAAAGGGGTTCTAGAGTGAAGGGCTGCATATGGATGAATGTGCTGAGGTATTGCAGCCTAAAGAGATTTTATTATCTCATTTGGGGTGGTCTTGGTGGTAGTTGGGAAAAGGAATGGTCAAATTACCCGATTTGGCATGTTAATACCGACTCTTTAAGTTTTATCGCACTTTCGATTGATTTCTCGGAACCTTAAGGTTTTATTTTATTAAATAGCCTTATAAAGACTTATTTCATAGTTTATAATAATTTCATGAAGTTCGGATGGCATCCGATGAGTCAATTCCGAGTTATCACGGAAAAACAGCGTCCGGCGATTAAATTATGCTCATTCAAAATTCTAATGAATTCTTGAGCTTTCATAATTCATTTAAATCTTATAAATTATTTCTTATTTATTTAGATCCTTGGTTCGAGTTTCGGGTCGTTCGGATCAGTTTAGGATTTTTTCGGTATATATCCCCGATGTTCGGTTAAGTTCTTCTGGAATTTCTTTCAGAAATTGATTCTTATGAATTCTAAATTCATAATAATATATTCCTCTTTGATTTTGATTTTTATCATAAATTTTCATGATTAGCACGGACTGGAAGTTGATCCGGCTCTTGAATAGTACTTTTGGGACTGATCGGGCAAGCATGCCCGAAAATTCTCATTCTTTGGCTGCTCCCATGTTTTCGTGAGAGAATTCTAGAAATGAAATCCTTTTGTTGAGATTCATTCTCGATCTTTCATTCTATGTTCAGGCTATTCAGAAAACCCTAATCCGGTAAGACTAGTTACTAGCTTTTGATTTCTCTAGTTTTCGATCTCTGAATCGATTTTAATTCGTTTCGTCGGTCTCCTTAAACATAATTAAGGTCTAAGCACCATAAATAATTGGTTT
Source organism: Salvia rosmarinus (assembly GCA_036937905.1). Classification (NCBI taxonomy): domain Eukaryota; kingdom Viridiplantae; phylum Streptophyta; class Magnoliopsida; order Lamiales; family Lamiaceae; genus Salvia; species Salvia rosmarinus. Next base: position 33,537,458 of record CM072820.1, on the reverse strand, counting down.
AAGCATCACTAATAAAAGTTTTAAATTTTTCGGGTTATTGCACAATCATTGTCAACTTATCCTTATGACAAATGAAATTAATGATTGGACCTTACTAGACCACATCACTATCGTAAGAAGGGCCTTCGCGGGAAGTTGTACTTGAGGTGATGCCTAAGCAATGGCCACAATTTTGACAGCAGATGATGAATTCTTAGAATTGACATATTCACTCGGACGATACAGATTCCAATTAAAAATCTTTTGTCATCTCATTTTAAATTTATCTCTAGAGAACTTATGAAAATCGCACATGCAAGCCACGCGTGTGGACGTTTACACATGAAACTCCCACTTCTCAATAGATTAAAATATTTTATTTAGAAATCTCATCTAACAAATTATGATCAACAGTGCAAGCAAGCCACGCGTGTGGACGTTTACTCATAGTGCGTACCACTTTGTTTAGATATCAAAAAGTGGAGGTCTTGACATCTTTAATTTTAAAAATTAATATATCGGGTTTCTTGCTTAGTCTCTTGTGTTCTTCATCTTTGTTCCTCTTTTAGAGATCAAAAAATAGAGGTCTCTGTCGTCTCGTTCTTCGTGTTCTTCGTCTTTGTTCCTCTTTTACAGATTAGATTTACAAGAAAAATCCTAATCTAACCACGGATTTTCTCGTGGTGAAAAAAAAAATCTGGCAAAAATAAAAAGAGCCACGATAAACGACAGATCCACAATTAATTAATTACGCAAGTAATAATCAAACGTGAATTAATCCAACAAAGCCAAGATATTGATCCCAGGCTCTGATACCAATTGAAGGAAAATCTGATTTTAACCCTCTCCCGAGGATCTATCTTGGATGTTTAATTCACCATACATTGATTATTTACCTAGCATGCATCTATATAATTAATTTCAACACATAGGTGTTTTCTCGTGTTCACCTGCGAATTTGTCGGACAAGGAATATGATCAAGACTCGTGTTATGATCTTCCGGATTGTATCCCGTTTGCCAAAACTCAAATGCCAAGTGATAGCAATTTATGGAGAGTACTGCAGAAATTCACCTTCTTCCTCTCTTTGAAAAGCTTTGAAAATCCCAACTATGAATAGTATAATTTTTGAAAGTTTCTCACTTAGGATTAACTTTTTTTATTTTCTCTCACCTTATATTTATAATGCAACCCTAGATCCTATTAGGATAGGATCTCTACATATCTAATAAATATAATAATATCTTTTCAGATAGAGAGGATCAGATGGGCCAGCCCAGGGATCAAATGCAAGGAATAAAGATATGCCTCAAATAAATTAATTATCTTTTGTTCAGTCCAGAACATAAATTAATTCATAAATATTTATTCATGCCACTAGATAATAAATGCTCACTTACCATTATATTTCCGAAGTTGAGTCGAGCTTGCACTTAGACTTCACGAACCCCGTATTTAAGATAACGCACGTCCATTAATTATTTATAGCGTTCTGACTGCTTAAAATAATTAATCTCTTTAATTCCTTAAGTAGTTGTAATAACCCGAAAATTTAAAGCTTAATTACGATAATTAAAATCGTAAATTAGGGTTTTACCCCGATAATTGAAATAGTAAATTTATCGAAGATCAATTTCGATAACCTATGATATGAGAATTCCTATATCATAATTCACTAGTGATTAGTGAACTCAGGAAAATGAATTTCAGTATTCCTTCGACAGTATATTTCGAACGTCGATTAAAAGTCGATAGTTGGTTATTCGATAATTCTAAGCGACTAAGCTTAGAATTAAGGATGGTTATTACGAAATGAATAAATAAAGTGAATATCACTTTATTAGGAACGTTTAGAGATAATTCAATTCTCGACGTTTTGAGACGCTTTAAACGTCGACATTTGAAACGATTTGAGAACTCACCAAATGATCATGGAATTACGTTATTTAAATTCCTATGATTATTTTAGGTAATAATAGCATTATTTACCATTTAAATAATGCTTTAGAATTAAGAATAGAGATTGAACAAAAATGGATATTTTCGAAACCCTAATTTCGAAAATTAGGGTTTATGATTTGAAAAATGTTCTAAATATTTTTCTATGATATAATTTATCATCTAAGACTTATAAAATGTCATATAGCTATTTATTAGCTATTTAATTCAAAAGAATAAAATATGTGACTTATTTTCTCATAAGTTTCGAAAATTAGGTCTAATATGTATTAATGAATTAAATGGCCATCCAATTGATAATATAATGTTATAATTATATTATTGAGATATTTTTAAGGATAAGGTGAGGTGTAACACCAAGTGGATCAAGTGGGAGGATTTTTATCTCCTTATGGTCGAAAATGATGACCAATTGAAGAGAAAATCTTACAAAAATTAATGCTAAGATTATATGAGTGATGTGTATGAAAATGGTTCATTAATTAGTGTACCTAGGTGTAAAATAAAATCTTATCCTATGTCTAATGTGAGGGGACGAAAATTAATATATGTGAACACACATATACGCTTAAAACCCTAGTGTGAAAGTTTGACTTTTTAATGGATAATGTCCCTAAAGTTTAAACATTATCTTATACATATGATAATGATAATTAAGGTGCATGAACATGGTAGAAGGCTAAAAAAATTCTCCTCTATAATATATGAGTACCTAAAATTGCTATATATGTGCATTAAATTGTGATTTTCATAATTCTTTGATAATAATGAGAATTAATATAATATAAATTAATTATAAGGTAAGATGATGTATTGAAGCATGAAAAAAAATAGAATTTTTATCCTATGTTACTAAAGTGATCAAATTTACCTATATATGTTCAAAAGATTTAATTTCCATTATTCTATGATAATGATGATTGATAATGAAATTAATCATATAATTAATTATTATATGATATAATATGATATATTATGTCATGAAATGAGGTGAATTATTTAATTAAATAAGTGTGACATATTTATTTCATAGTGATGAAAATCACATAAAATCATAGGATTTTATGTGCAACTTGTTTCTATGAGTTGTAAAGTGTAATAATTATGTGATAAGGTGTGATATCACATGTATTAAATAATTAAATTAAATCCTATCTATTGGGATCCAAAAGTGCCGAAAATCTTATGGCAAATATGAAATTAATTACGTCTTAGTTAACTTATTGTGCAAGTTGGAAGCTTATCCTTTAATAAGAGATAAGATCACTTTTTGAGCTCATTTTGCTCCCAAAAATTAGAGAGGTCGAGAGCTTCTTGAGAAGGAGAGTGAGGTTTTCAAAATTTTCTTTCTTAGATCTTGAGTGAAAACGATCGTCACGAGAATCGAAACCGATTAAAAGGTTAGGAATTTCGTAAGCTTTTCTACATGTTTAAATTTTTGAAATATAACCATGAAATCTCATGCTATGTTCATATGCTATTATTTTCGAAAATAGTGAATAATATGTTATGATGTTTAGTTGTTCATTAAACATGTTTATATGATGTAGTAGAGCTTATTTATTGAATTTGGAACAAAATTATGCATGTTTGAAAAATATAAGGGAATACCGAAAATATATGGAATATATATGTTGTTGTGAATGATTTTTAAATGTTGATTTGAGCATGAAATAATGATCTAGGGTATTTAATATGCCTATATGAATTTATGTAGAATTTTTGGAAATTATATGCTTAATATTTCATAAATACCGAAAATATTAAAGAAATATTAAGTTGATGTATATTTGATTTTTAAATGATATTATACCATATAAGTGATATAGATTCATAATATGATGTTATATTAATTTATTTGGATTTTAGAAAATTAAATTACCTAAGTGCTAATTTTCGAAAATCATGTCCTAAGTATATATTCATGTATGATTGGTAATTGTTGAAAATTATGTTATGATAATGATATATGATATTAATTATGTGTATTATGATTTAATTAGAATTTTGAAAAATATTTAATATTTATTATATAAATACAAAACTGCTTTGAGAAAATAAGTGATGTATAATTTTATATGATCAATATTATTACATATTATTGATCCCATGTTAAAATAGTACACTATGTGAATTTATAAGAATTTTTGGAAAGATTATGTGGAATTAATCATGATAACCAAACCTTATAATATAAGGTTTAAATGTTTTAAAATTACATTATTATGTATAATCACAATTTATGTTCTAAAATATAATTTAGACATGTTGTGAATTTACGTGATATTTGAAAATGAGAAATAATACGTTTGTGTCAAAACATTATATTATATCGTATAAATGAAATAATAAAGTACATTATATAAGTTAAGTCATAATTGAAAAATAAAATCAATAGTAATATTGATTTGCGTGAAAAATTAAGACGTATGATATTGTGATTTAAAATCGATTGAAAATCGATTTATAGAACATATATGTTAATTTCAAAACTATATGTTATTAAAAGTCAAAATTATCGACTTTAGTCAATACGTATTAAATACGTTAGTATACCACCAATATTGGATTATACGCCTAATAGATCATAGATACGTTGAGAAATACGCTAACGCGTATAAAACGATTAGAGATATATAAGTATCTCTTGAATAAGAGACGATTTCTTAATTGAAATCTTATGAAACGTTAAGTATAGATCGACGTCAATTCTAAATGGTCAATATGAGTCATAAGTCGTGTTACGCCCCTATCGAAATACGAAAAGTTATAAGTTATACGTTACGTGAAAATACGTGTTAAACTAAATAGAAAAGGGAAAATATTTTTTAGAAGGTTATCAAAGTTTATTGAACTTTGACTTTCTCGATAAACGCGACCGATGTTCTAAATTGATTTCTTACGTAAAGGTGGACGTGAATCGATCGCTGACGTTAAGAGAGAGACTATTTAGGAAGCATACGTATCAGGTGGGCTTTACTACTCACTGAAAATGAAATGCTTTTCAAATGATTTATTTACGATGCTTCGTCAAGAAATGATTATGAAATGTTTTATTTAATTACCGCCCAAATGTTTATGTTTTTATGTATGTATCCTATCCACGAATGTTGATGAATGTGTTGGTTCGCTACCAACTTATGAATGAAATCGATATCGGATCCTATGCCAAGCATTATACCGCTAGGTTAACGTGTACACTTAAGGGCGATTGTGCCGAAAGGACAATTCTCGGCCGGTCACAACGGCGTAGAAGGAGGCCTACTTCTACGACGGTATTAATGTTACTGTGATGTAAGTAAAGGATATGGATCATACATATAAAGGAAATATGTCTCGCCAGACAAATGATTGCGAACTGATGAATCGTTTTAGTAAGCACAAGGCCTTTTTAACTAAAACCCTTGTGTCTTACTTGATGGGGCAGTGTAATTTAAAGTTATAAATTGTTTTGGCATGTGTCCACTGAGTGCATTCTTGTACTCAGCCCTGCATGTTTGTTTTTAAATGTGCAGTTGAATAAGACGGATGGAAGTGTGTTGAGCAATGGACTCCTTTTGATGTCGATTTGTTAGTACTGAATACACATCGTCATATGTGTATTCACATGTTTTCCATTGCAAAAGAACACATTGTTATGTTTTGAGTTTGTCGCTAATCACCACCGATCGCTCGAACCTCTTTGTTAAAGATCCGCTGGTCTAGATGCATATGTAAATTTATGTGCTTATCTCTATGGTTTGATAATCCAAAGTCTGTTTCAATTATGTCTCATCAATACATGATTATTGGTCTCTTATGTCATTTAACCACTGTTCCAAGTAATAGTCCTTGCTAATCCGTCATTAGGATTAGTGGGCTGTTACAAAGTGGTATCAGAGCAGTTCGCTCTTTTGAAACCCAAAACTTTCTTTCAAAATGTTAAGTCTAGATTGAGTCACTAGACTTCTAGAATCAGCTGACTGTGCTCAACACTCCATCACATCAAGCTCAACCGGAAAAAGAGGTAAATGATTTCTTCTCAAAGTTTTCGTATGAAAAGTTCAAAGATGAAAGGAATTGAAAGCATGTTTTAAAAGTGAAAGTAAGCTATGAAGTTTGTTTGTAAAGAAGGTTTTGAAAAGGATTGAAAAAGAAGATTTCGAAAGAAATCTTGAAATTATGTTTTCAGATTTAACGAAAGTTATGCAATTGATTGGGAAATCAATTGATGTCTTGATAATGTTTTAAAGTTGAAAGTTATGAAAGGATACGAGTTGAGATGTTATTCGAAGCGATCACAGATGATAATGAAGGTCAATGTTCGAAAGTGAACATGAATTGCCAAAAAGGAAATGTTGAATTGTTCAAAATTCAAAGATATGTGCATGTGTAAAACGAGCTATGTTCTTAATGTTTGAAAATGTTCTTCAAATCCCGAAGTGATTATGACAAATGAATATGTGATTCCTGAAAGAACATAGACGATATAAGAAGCATGCTCACATAGTATGAAAGAATATAGAAGTAAAGAACGAGAAATGAACGAACTCAACAAACCAGAGAAGAACAGTGGTTCTTAAAGAAAGACCTCGGTGTCGGCATAAATGTGCGCGACCTCGACCTCGCCATTGTCAACACCTTCGACATTAACTTCGGCATGGGCATAACAGTGCCAACGACGAACTAGGGCAAATTGCCAATCTGCCGCGAACGAGCTAAAGTAAGCTAGAAATGATATGACGAAGTACGAGCTGAACGCGAACTGAAGTAAGGATACCGATGTGCGAACTCGACATCAAAGAAATGAAATGAGCCGCATAGCCTCGACCTCAGCCTCAATAATTTCAACGTGTAACTCGCGTCAATCTCTTTGACTTCGACACTTGAGTCGACCTCCTCTACTTTGACTTCGGCTCCAATATTGATGTCTTCAGCGTCGGCAGATACGATCTCAACATCAAAATTTTAATAAGCATATACAATAAGGCCTTGCTGACTTCGATTTCAATAGCGACCTTGACGACTTCAACTTCGGAGTTGATAACTTCGACTTCGACCTCGATGGTTATGATCTCGATCTTAACGCATAACACTAATGCTATGATTTCGGCCTTAGAAATTTGATTATATAACCTCGGCAATTAAAACTTATGACATTGATATTCTTTACCGAGTTGTAACATCCACCTCGTTAATGACTTCGGCTTTGATAACAACTTCGGTAGTCACTTCGACGTCATCACTTTGATCTCGTCACTTTTGACCTCGTCACTTCCGACCTCGTCATCTTTGACTTCGGCAACTAAGACCTTGGCAACCACAACTTCGAACTCTATGACTTCAGCCTCGGCATGAATGACCTCGGCCTTGACCTTGACATTACTTGCGACCTCGGAGCTGGCGCGCAGGTTTTTCTGCACTGTGCAGTGATCTTGTTTTAACTCGTCCTCTTCCGTTTGAACTCCGATTTGCATGTGGTTTTCACCTACGCATTCTTAAAACACTGTAATTTACTTCTTATGAAGGACATAATACCTAATTCCTTCTCCAGAATTCGTGAGAATCAGGGGAAGTTCAGTCTCCAATTCATAAAAATGGAAACTCTATAAAGTGAGAAGAATTTTAGAGAGTCGCTAGGAAATAAGATTTCTAGGAGAATAGATAGAGTTATAGTGTGGATATGTGAGAATTTTTACCTGATAACATTCATCTGCTTATTAGATGTGGTTGGATTATTTTATCTGCCTAACCGATATATCTAGTTATCTTATCTATTTATCAGATATGCTTAAGTTTACCTGATCTGCTTATCAGATATATTTAGACTGGCTTACGCTAGTATTGTCTGTGTTAGATGGCAAGACCGTATTACTCACCAAGGCGAAGGATAAGACAGAGGTTCACACTAGGAGAAGTTCTCGAAGCATACCGCACTTACAAAGATAAGTTGGGCGACGCCTGCAGAGAGTTTCGACGAGTTATCTCCGATTATGGATGGACACACATGAGTACGGTGTTACGGACTACGATGGCATTAAGCGTCTCCTAACTCGATTGCCCATGTTGACTGGGAGAATTATGCAAGGGAGATATATGGCGATTACATTTATCGCAAGGTGCATTGATTATGATTTGATTGGAGACCTACCAAGGTTCGTCACCATCTTATATATGTCTACAAAGGTATAGGGCTGCACCCAGAGGGCCTTACCTTCCACCCAGAGTATACTGGCATGATGATTCACCGAATGGTTATATACTGAAGTCCCAAGACAAGTGGATCCGTAATACCAAGATACTTAGAGAAGAGGCGGACTTGCACAAGTAGAAAGAGCAGCCTGCACTAAGAGCTCTAGGAGCACCGTGCTTCCTCCCATGTTTCTTGGACACCCAATGCGACCGCCACTACCAGTCCTACCACCGATGGTAGCACCCCCGCCACCAGCTGAACCTTATCCACAGACAGCACGTATGAGAGTGCATGATTTTCTAGAGGACCAAGTTCTGGTGCGTGACGTACATGCCATAGGAGATGATGGGATAGGCTCTTCCCGTAGACGGGCGCGTGAAGAGAATTCGGATGAGGATTCTGAGGAAGAAGAGGATCCGGAGGAGGAGAATCCAGATGAAAACCAGAACGATAACATGAACCCTGGAGGAAATCAGGAAAATGATGGGAACAATGATACAAATATGGAAAATAGTGATGATGAAAGGTTCGACGAATGGTAAAGGCTTTAGGAAAATGCAACAGTAGAACATGGAATCGTGTATTAGTATACATATAGTACGTTGTGTAGTACGTAGTAACGTCATAGAAATAGAAAGTAGAAGCTTAGTATTTTGCTATGTTGTGTAATCTATTACGATAGTTAACAATGGTAAAGTTAGAAAAAGTATTGTAGTATGTTCTCGACTTCCTTTTGTATCGATGACTTGTATGAATCAGTCCTTTTGAGGCAAATTTTCCTACATATATGTACATGTGATGATGACCCTAACGGGATTTTTACGGCATGATTGAGCATGACGAAGATGAATGGCTTCCTTAAAGTTATTTTATGATAAGATTGAATGATAATGTTATATGTGTTATTTGTGATAACGATATACAACTATAAATTCATTCTCGTAATACCAACATGCCACCACGACGCACCGAACAGGAAAATAGAAGGAGGGTAGGAGAAGGCGAGTTCCCCAACCCGAGAAGAAGAAGTTATACTCAACCACCCCACCTCCACCCGATCGTAGGGTCGAGGAACTTTTCTCGTGCGTAACCTCCCGCCTTTAATGGAAAAGGAGCCGGATGACGCGGAATAATGGATAAGGGCTATGGAGAGAATCTTCGATTTTCTTCGCTGTACGGCACAAGAGAGGTTATCCTGTGTTACTTTCCAACTCAATGGACCCGCTGACTTTTGGTGGGAAGCTAGGAGGAAAACTCTTACTCCGGAACAAATGGATGAGTTCACGTGGGAAGATTTCAAAGGAGAAATGTACGAAAAATACATCCCTAAGAGTTACAGAAAGAAGAAGGAGTATGAATTTTTCACTCTGAAGCAAGAAAAGATGTCTGTGACTGAATATGATCGCGTCTTCTGCGATATGTCACGATATGCCCCAGATCAAGTAAACACGGATATGAAAATGTCCGAGAAGTTCAGATCTGGACTAAGGCCGGAAATAAGAATGTCTCTCGCTAGCCACGGAGACTTGACATACAGTGAAGCTCTTAGTCGAGCTTTCGACATTAAAGCGGCCATGCCAGAGGACAAGATGACCCACACTCAGACGCATAGTACTGTTGATAAGGGTAAAATAAAATGGGAAGGGAATTTTAGTAACAATAATCGCGGGAATTTCGGGAACACGAACAAGCGGCCATGGCAAGGGAACGTGGCACCTCAAGGGCAAGGATGGAAAAGGCCAGTCTTTTCCACTCCTATGCAAGGGCCACAAGAACAGATGAAGGTTCTTCCTTGCCCAAAGTGCCATAAGTCGCACAAGGAACATGCTTAGCGGTAATCGGCAGTTGCTTTAGATGTGGTCGAAGGGCCACTTTATGCTCGATTGCCTGTGGCACGCCCGCAATAACAGGACGACCGAATCAACCAACTCGTGCCCAACCACCTGTGGCTATCCAAGACCAACCACAGCCTACAACAAAGAACGACGACAACCACCACAACAAAGAACGGCAAAAGAATGACAACCACAAAGAAGAAGAACACGACAAGAAGAATAATATCAACAACGCCAAGCACCCCGTCAGCCACAACCGGCGCAGGCTAGGGCATATGCGTTGCACCGTCGACAGAATGAATGTAACTGGGCAACTGGTGTATGGGAAAACTTCGACATACCGTTATACTTTTGTTCGATACGGTGCTTCAGATTCATTTATCGCAAGAGCATGTGTTGATATGTTGAAACTTAGGAGTGAACAAGTTAATCAAGAGATGAGAATCTCTTCACCCATAGGAGGGATTATGACCTTTTACATGTTTGCTTGAACCTAGAATTGAACCTAGGATCACTTAAGGTTCTAGCAAATAAACTGAAAACATAATACCTATGGGCGATGTAGATATAATTTTAGGAATGGATTGGTTAGCAGAGAACCATGCTACAATCCTATGTAAGGAAAGGAAAATTTCGTTTCACTTTCCTGGACAAGAAGCTACGGACTTTTACGTAATCAACATGAAGAAGAAAATACCCATTATATCCGCATTGAAGGCAAGAAGAATGATAAACAAGAAGGGAAGTCGAGCTTTCCTTGTTTATCTGAACGGAGCGGATAAAACGGAGATAAAGATTGAAGATGTGGAAATTGTTCGAGAATTCCCGATGTCTTTCCTGAAACTCTACCAGGATTACCCCCGACAGCGCTTGAATTTACCATCGACCGAACCCGGAGCAGCCCAAAGGTCAAAGGCGCCCATCGAATGGCCCCAAAGGAACTCAAGAATTGAAAATCCAAATACAAGAGTTATGGACATAGGTTTTATCAGACCTAGCGTATCACCTTGGGGAGCGCCAGCCTTATTCGTCAAAAAGAAAGATGGTTCCTTAAGGATGTGTATAGATTATAGGGAACTAAATAAATTGACGCTTAAGAATAAATATCCACTGCCAAGAATTGACGATTTGTTCGACCAGCTACGAGGAGCAAGCGTGTTTTCAAAGATTGACCTTAAGTCGGGATATCATCAACTCAAAGTACGACCCGAGGATATATCTAAAATGGCGTTTCGAACTAGGTATGGCCACTACGAGTTTGTAGTTGTGCCATTTGGACTAACCAATGCACCCGCCGTATTCATGGACCTCATGAATAGAGTGTTCCATCCGTACCTGGATAAATTTATCTTAGTCTTTATAGATGATATTCTCATCTACTCAAAGAACGAAGATGAACATAGGGAACACTTGAGGACGGTTTTGCAAACCTTGAGATCCGAACGACTTTACGCCAAATTCAGCAAATGTGAATTTTGGCTTAAGGAAGTGATATTCCTTGGACACATTGTGTCAGCTGAAGGAATTAAAGTCGATCCGGCAAAGGTAGAAGCAGTCCAAGAATGGAAATCGCCAAAAACTCAAAACGAAATCAGAAGTTTCTTGGGATTAGCTGGGTACTATCGGAGATTCATTGAAGGATTCTCAAAGATAGCCAGGCCAATGACCCAGCTACTTCGGAAGGGAATTAAATTTAATTGGACTGAGGAATGTGAAGCAAGTTTCCAAACGATCAAAGAAAAACTAACCAGTGCCCCTGTACTAGCAGTTCCAGAAGCGGATAAAGAATATGTGGTCTACACTGATGCTTCTAAGAATGGCTTAGGCTGTGTGTTAATGCAAGATGGAAAAGTAATAGCCTATGCATCTCGACAGTTGAGGCCACATGAACTGAATTATCCAACACATGATCTAGAGCTAGCTGCAGTAGTACATGCACTAAAGATCTGGAGACACCATCTCTACGGAGTAAGGTGTGAGATCTTTACAGATCATAAAAGTTTAAAATACTTCTTTGAGCAAAGAGACTTAAATATGAGACAAAGGAGATGGCTTGAATTGGTTAAGGATTACGACTGTGGTATAAATTACCACCCAGGCAAGGCAAATGTGGTAGCAGATGCCTTGAGTCGTAAGAATCAGCCCAAGTTGGGATGTCTCTTTACAAGAGAAAGGAAACTTGTTGAGGAATTTGAAAGGTTGAAAATAGAGGTGATCGAACAACCGGAAACAATCGTGAGCCGTATCGCTACGCTCACTTTGACATCTGATTTAAGAAAAAGAATAATAGATGAACAAAGAAAAGATGAGAAACTGGAAAAGGCAAGGGTCAAAATAAGGTCTGAAGGACTAAAAGGATTTAGGGAAGCTCCCGACAATGCCTTATTGTTTGAAGAAAGATTGTGTGTACCGAACAATAATGAACTGCGAAACGAAATCATGAGTGAAGCTCATGACAAGCCTTATACCGCCCACCCAGGTAGTACGAAAATGTATCAAGAGTTACGAGAGAAGTTTTGGTGGGAAGGCATGAAACGAGACATCGCTTCTTTTGTAGAACGCTGTCTTGTTTGCCAACAGGTGAAGGCATTACACCAACGACCTCATGGGAAGCTGCAACCTTTGGATGTACCCGAATGGAAATGGGACGATATCACAATGGATTTTGTGACGGGTTTACCAAAATCGAAAAGAGGGAATACAGCCATATGGGTAATAGTCGATCGACTCACCAAATGTGCACATTTTCTACCTATTCAAATCACCCATGGATCCGATAAGTTAGCCCAGTTGTACGTAAAGGAAATTGTACGCCTACATGGTGTACCGAAATCTATCACGTCGGATAGAGATTCGAAATTTACTTCAAGATTTGGGTTAGCTTACAAAAGGAACTAGGTACAAAATTGAATTTCAACAGCTCGCCATCCTCAAACCGATGGACAATCGGAAAGAACTATTCAAACACTCAAGATATGTTGAGGATGAGTGTTAGATCAAGGTGCAAATTGGGAGACGCCTTACCACTCATCGAGTTCGCTTACAATAATAGCTATCGACAACAATCGATATGGCCCCATATGAAGCATTATATGGAAAGAAATGTCGATCACGCTTTATTGGGACGAAGAGGTGAGAGAAGAATCTTAGGGCCTGATACAGTGAGTGAGATGATAGAAATTGTTCACCAAATTATGCAACGGATAAAAGAGGCTCAAGATAGGCAAAAATCCTACGCGGATACGCGTAGATCTGAGCTATGTTTTGAATGTGGTGATAAGGTATTCCTTAAAGTCTCTCCGTCTAAAGGAATTGTAAGATTTGGGGTAAAAGGCAAATTAAGACCACGTTTCATAGGACCGTACGAGATCCTAGAAAGAATAGGCTCAGTTGCCTATAGGTTGGCTCTTCCGCCAAATCTGGGAAATGTACATAATGTTTTTCACGTATCGCAATTGCGGAAATACGTTTATGATCCAAAGCACGTGATCCATCATGATGATGTGATCCTCAACCCAGACTTGAGTTATGAAGAAGAACCTACGGCTATCCTGGATCGTAAGGTTCAATAACTAAGAAGCAAGACCATACCCCTAGTAAAAGTGATGTGGAAACACCATGGTCAAGAAGAGGCCGCATGGGAACTCGAAGATTCCATGAAAGAACGATACCCCAATCTCTTTTAAGGTATGCAAATTTCGGGACGAAATTTCTTTTAAGGGGGGTAGAATGTAATAACCCGAAAATTTAAAGCTTAATTACGATAATTAAAATCGTAAATTAGGGTTTTACCCCGATAATTAAAATAGTAAATTTATCGAAGATCAATTTCGATAACCTATGATATGAGAATTCCTATATCATAATTCACTAGTGATTAGTGAACTCAGGAAAATGAATTTCAGTATTCCTTCGACAGTATATTTCGAACGTCGATTAAAAGTCGATAGTTGGCTATTCGATAATTCTAAGCGACGAAGCTTAGAATTAAGGATCGTTATTACAGAAATGAATAAATAAAGTGAATATCACTTTATTACGAACGTTTTAGAGATAATTCAATTCTTGACGTTTTGAGACGTTTTAAACGTCGACATTTGAAACGATTTGAGAACTCAGTCAAATGATCATGGAATTACGTTATTTAAATTCCTATGATTATTTTAGGTAATAATAGCATTATTTACCATTTAAATAATGCTATAGAATTAAGAATAGAGATTGAACAAAAATGGATATTTTCGAAACCCTAATTTCGAAAATTAGGGTTTATGATTTGAAAAATGTTCTAAATATTTTTCTATGATATAATTTATCATCTAAGACTTATAAAATGTCATATAGCTATTTATTAGCTATTTAATTCAAAAGAATAAAATATGTGACTTATTTTCTTATAAGTTTCGAAAATTAGGTCTAATATGTATTAATGAATTAAATGGCCATCCAATTGATAATATAATGTTATAATTATATTATTGAGATATTTTATGGATAAGATGAGGTGTAACACCAAGTGGATCAAGTGGGAGGATTTTTATCTCCTTATGGCCGAAAATGATGACCAATTGAAGAGAAAATCTTACAAAAATTAATGCTAAGATTATATGAGTGATGTGTATGAATATGGTTCATTAATTAGTGTACCTAGGTGTAAAATAAAATCTTATCCTATGTCTAATGTGAGGGGGACCGAAAATTAATATATGTGTGAACACACATATATGCTTTGAAAACCCTAGTGTGAAAGTTTGACTTCTTAATGGATAATGTCCCCTAAAGTTTAAACATTATCTTATACATATGATAATGATAATTAAGGTGCATGAACATGGTAGAAAGCTAAATAAATTCTCCTCTATAATATATGAGTACCGAAAATTGCTATATATGTGCATTAAATTGTGATTTTCATAATTCTTTGATAATTATGAGAATTAATATAATATAAATTAATTATAAGGTAAGATGATGTATTGAAGCATGAAAAAAATAGAATTTTTATCCTATGTTACTAAAGTGATCGAAATTTACCTATATATGTTCAAAAGATTTAATTTCCATTATTCTATGATAATGATGATTGATAATGAAATTAATCATATAATTAATTATTATATGATATAATATGATATATTATGTCATGAAATGAGGTGAATTATTTAATTAAATAAGTGTGACATATTTATTTCATAGTGACCGAAAATCACATAAAATCATAGGATTTTATGTGCAACTTGTTCCTATGAGTTGTAAAGTGTAATAATTATGTGATAAGGTGTGATATCACATGTATTAAATAATTAAATTAAATCCTATCTATTGGGATCCAAAAGTGCCGAAAATCTTATGGCAAATATGAAATTAATTACATCTTAGTTAACTTATTGTGCAAGTTGGAAGCTTATCCTTTAATAAGAGATAAGATCACTTTTTGAGCTCATTTTTGCTCCCAAAAATTAGAGAGGGCCGAGAGCTTCTTGAGAAGGAGAGTGAGGGTTTTCAAAATTTTCTTTCTTAGATCTTGAGTGAAAAACGATCGTCGTCGAGAATCGAAACCGATTAAAAGGTTAGGAATTTCGTAAGCTTTCTCTACATGTTTAAATTTTTGAAATATAACCATGAAATCTCATGCTATGTTCATATGCTATTATTTTCGAAAATAGTGAATAATATGTTATGATGTTTAGTTGTTCATTAAACATGTTTATATGATGTAGTAGAGCTTATATATTGAATTTGGAACAAAATTATGCATGTTTGAAAAATATAAGGGAATACCGAAAATATATGGAGTATATATGTTGTTGTGAATGATTTTTAAATGTTGATTTGAGCATGAAATAATGATCTAGGGTATTTAATATGCCTATATGAATTTATGTAGAATTTTTGGAAATTATATGCTTAATATTTCATAAATACCGAAAATATTAAAGAAATATTAAGTTGATGTATATTTGATTTTAAATGATATTATACCATATAAGTGATATAGATTCATAATATGATGTTATATTAATTTATTCGATTTTAGAAAATTAAATTACCTAAGTGCTAATTTTCGAAAATCATGTCCTAAGTATATATTGATGTATGATTGGTAATTGTTGAAAATTATGTTATGATAATGATATATGATATTAATTATGTGTATTATGATTTAATTAGAATTTTTGAAAAATATTTAATATTTATTATATAAATACCGAAAACTGTTTTGAGAAAATAAGTGATGTATAAATTTTATATGATCAATATTATTACATATTATTGATCCCATGTTAAAATAGTACACTATGTGAATTTATAAGAATTTTTGGAAAGATTATGTGGAATTAATCATGATTGCCGAAACCTTATAATATAAGGTTTAAATGTTTTAAAATTACATTATTATGTATAATCACAATTTATGTTCTAAAAATATAATTTAGACATGTTGTGAATTTACGTGATATTTGAAAATGAGAAATAATACGTTTGTGTCAAAACATTATATTATATCGTATAAATGAAATAATAAAGTACATTATATAAGTTAAGTCATAATTGAAAAATAAAATCAATAGTAATTATTGATTTGCGTGAAAAATTAAGACGTATGATATTGTGATTTAAAATCGATTGAAAATCGATTTATAGAACATATGTGTTAATTTCGAAAACTATATGTTATTAAAAGTCAAAATTGTTGACTTTAGTCAATACGTATGAAATACGTTAGTATCGACCAATATCGATTATACGCCTAATCAGATTGTAGTATACGTTGAGAAATACGCTAACGCGTATAAAACGTATTAGAGATATATAAGTATCTCTTGAATAAGAGACGATTTCTTAATTGAAATCTTATGAAACGTTAAGTATAGGATTGACGTTTTACCTAAATGGTCAATATGAGTCATAAGTCGTGTTACGTCCCTATCGAAGTACGAAAAGTTATAAGTTATACTGTTACGTGAAAGTACGTGTTAAACTGAATAGGAAAGGGGAAAATATTTTTTAGAAGGTTATCAAAGTTTATTGAACTTTGACTTTCTCGATAAACGTGACCGATGTTCTGAATTGATTTCTTACGTAAAGGTGGACGTGAATCGATCGCTGACGTTAAGAGAGAGACTATTTAGGAAGCATACGTATCAGGTGGGCTTTACTACTCACTGAAAATGAAATGCTTTTCAAATGATTTATTTACGATGCTTTCTTTCAAGAAATGATTATGAAATGTTTTATTTAATTACCTGCCCAACTGTTTATGTTTTTATGTATGTATCATATCCATGAATGTTGATGAATGTGTTGGTT
The DNA here is from genome assembly GCA_036937905.1 of Salvia rosmarinus. Taxonomy (NCBI): domain Eukaryota; kingdom Viridiplantae; phylum Streptophyta; class Magnoliopsida; order Lamiales; family Lamiaceae; genus Salvia; species Salvia rosmarinus. The sequence goes on along the minus strand of CM072820.1, from coordinate 33,520,202 downwards.
CGCTACCAACTTATGAATGAAATCGATATCGGATCCTATGCCGGAAGCATTATACCTGGCTAGGGTTAACGTGTACACTTAAGGGTATTTGTGTCTTTGAAAGGACACCCTCGGGCGGTCACAATGGCGTAGAAGGAGGCCTACTTCTACGACGGTATTAATGTTACTGTGATGTAAGTAAAGGATATGGATCATACATACAAAGGAAATATGTCTGGCCAGACAAATGATTGTGAACTGATGAAACTGTTTTAGTAAGCACAAGGCCTTTTTAACTAAAACCCTTGTGTCTTACTTGATGGGGCAGTGTAATTTAAAGTTATAAATTTTTTGGCATGTGTCCACTGAGTGCATTCTTGTACTCAGCCCTGCATGTTTGTTTTTAAATGTGCAGGTTGAGCTGAAGATGGGATGGAAGTGTGTTGAGCAGTCGGACTCCCTTTTGATGTTGATTTGTTAGTACCTTGAATACACATCGTCATATGTGTATTCACATGTTTTCCGCTGCAAAAGAACACATTGTTATGTTTTGAGTTTGTCAGTTAATCACCACCAGATCAGTCGAACCTCTTTTGTTAAAGATCTGTTGGTCTAGATGCATATGTAAATTATGTGTGCTTATCTCTATGGTTTGATAATCCAAAGTCTGTTTGAATTATGTCCCATCAATACATGATTATTGGTCTCTTATGTCATTTAATCACTGTTCCAAGTAATAGTCCTTGCTAATCCGTCATTAGGATTAGTGGGCTATTACAGTAGTACCACTCAACCTTATTATTGTACTTGAGATAACTCAACCTGCAGGGGATTCGTGAAATCTTCTAAGTGCAAGCCCGACTCAACTTCGAAAATAAAGGGGTAAGTCAGCATTTATTCTCTAGTGGCATGAATAAATGTTTATGAATTAATTTATGTTCTGTGTTGAACATAAGATAATTAATTTATTTGAGGCCCATCTTTATTTCTTGCATTTGATCCCTGGGCTGGTCCATCAAGGCTTGTAACTGCTCAAATTCGTCCACCTCATAAGAATCCCACTGGGATTATGTTCTGATCCTCTCTATTCGAAAAGATATTATTATATTTATTAGATATGCAGAGATCATATCCTAATAGGATTATAGGGTTGCATTATAAATATAAGGTGAGAGAAAATCAGTGTATGCTAATGCTAAAGAGATTTTCGAAAATTATAGTGTGATTATTGTGATTTTTAAAATTTCCAAGTGTGAGAAAGAAGACGAATTTTTGCAGTACTCTCCATAGATCGCTCTCACTCAGCATTGGAGTTTAGGCGAACGAGATACAGTTCAGAAGATCAAAGCACGAGTCTTGATCTGATTCTTTATCCGACAAATTCGTAGGTGATTATGAAAACCCCAACGTGTTGCAATTAATTATGTATGTGCATGCTAGGTATATAATCAATGCATGGTGAATTAAACATCCAAGATAGATCATCGGGAGAGGGTTAAAATAAGATTTCCCTACAGCTACCGCCTAAGATGCGGAGATTATTGAGTTATTCCATGTAACCATCACCCATAACAAGTCCAAGTGATGGTCAACTCATACTCACCCGAAACCTTATCGAGGTTAAAATCAACGTAAAGTCATCGAGATCTAGATTCTTCACAACGATCAGATAGAAGAACTCATTTCACTGTGATCCATCAATACGTCAAGACATACCTGCATAGACAAACAACCAAGTCAAGTTACTTTTTATGTATATTACAGCTTATACCGATAACTCGTCCTCAGGTTGTCTCAGCTATGATCCTTTTTATATCTCAACTAGCTTAACCAATCATACAAACTACTATGATCTTCTACACACTGTATGATCTAACTTTTGTATAAGATAATAAGACAACATATGCAATCAAATAAACAATTCAGATATGAGATCATAAAGTGGTAATATGAAATATTATATACAAGCTCAACTAATCTGCTTTCAGTATACAAATCCAACATTCACGGCTCCATCCTAACTTCCGTCCTCATTTTGGACCGATTAGAACTACATTTACAACTAACTTGAGTTTGCATTAACAATGAAGAACAATTCTAAAGATATGGAATACTAATTTAAGCTCTATTACAAATATTTCAATAAAGAACAGCTTAGTTAGTGAAGAAACTGGACCTAAGTGGTTTTCATCGTAGATAAAATGATAAAACCATAACTTTGGATGAACAGAGTTTTGTCCAAGTCTCGCCGGAGTTGGAAATGGAGCCTGAGTTGTGTCTTCTTCCTAAGAGCACCAACTCGCAAAAACTTTCTCTTGCTCCACTTGAGGTGTCTTGTATTTATAGATGTTCGAATTCAAACTAGCTATTTGAAGAGAGCCATTTGAAATTCAAACTCTACTTTTGAAAATACAACCTTTGAACTTTGTCATCTTGTCCTTTGTCTCTTTGTGAGTTAGATACATGCATAAAACAACTTATCAACATATCTGACTCTTCTTCATCAGCATCCATCTTCGGTCTTCGGCTAAGTCCATATTTGATCACATGTTGAGTGCCTCGAACTTCTTATGACTTCATCTTCAGGTAATCTAATCAACAACAAGGTTGCGACTAACTCTCGATCCGATGAATTAAGCATCTGGGTCTTTCAAGTTCTCTGATCTTCTGATGTCTACCTGAGAATGATACTTCATAAATCTTTTCATTGAACTCAGTTTGTTTGACAACATGTCTTTTAAGATTGAGCTCTCTCTTTTATGGCTTTTGCTGATATAGCTATAATATGTTGTCTGTTGCTTCTAACTTTATTGACTCGAGCTTGTTGTCTTAGAATTTGCGGCTTATCATCTTATGAGTCAATTAGTGCTCGTTTGATTTGGTTTTTAACTTAACGTCTCTAGTTTCAATTCATCTTTAGACAAATAACATGTCTAAACTAAGTACATGTCCCTAACTGAAATAGCATCAATAACTATCATCGAGAATATATATCTTTACATATATTTTCAATTAGACTTTAGGATCTAATCAAAATATTATTTCGACCTACATACCTAATATTTACCTACATTATTTTAAGGGGATGGTGGTCAAATACCCAAATTTCATAAGCCACATGTGGAAGTACCCGGATGGGATAAAAACATGCGAAATAAGATAGATTTGTATTGTATGGACAAATATACCCTTAAATGCTGACAAAGCTATCTTGATTTTCTGTGTAAAGTAACGAACTATGCCTGAAATCCGAAGGATTTGGGCTCGGATTCGATCGGTTTCTCATATAGAGATTTTCGATGCTATACCGATCTGATTCCTCATGGCATATCGATCGGATTCCTCATCGAATTCCATTGCACAGCTCGGATTCCCTTACATACCGATCGGATTCGATCGTTGATAAGCCTCATTTTTACCTGATTTATAAGGCTATATTCGTTTCGTTTATAATTGATAAGTGGTCTTTTGAGCCTTCTTTTTATATATTTATGTTTACCTTGGAAGATATTATGTCATGTGTGTTTCATGTCATTTTAGCATAGGTTTTGATGTCAAAAAGGTGGATCACGAAAAAGAGGAATCAATAGCCCAGTCGCGAGCTCATGCGAAGAAGAACTGTTTGAAAACGATGTTTAATATGAGATAATGGATTTGAAAAATATGGATGTGAAAAGTTTACTATGTTAAATAGCATCTCGATAGGAGTCCGTAGGCGCAGACGGATCGTAATTCGGAGTCCGGACGACAGAGAACGGAGCGAAACGGCGAAGTCGCGCGCACAGGGAATTACGCCTCGCGAACCGAGCTCGCGACCAAAGGTCGCGATGATAGGTCGCGAGGATGAGCAGAATTTCAGCACTTTTGAATGCCTTCGCGTGCCTCCTTCGCGACCTAAGGTGGCCAACACGCATCGCGAGGCAATAGAGTTGCGTAATATATTTATATACGCAAACATCACACATGAATTGGAGGGAGATTTGGACGAGAGCTTTGGGGAATTGAATCAGAGTCAAAATAGGATTGGAAAATTTAAGAGAAAAGGGAGCTTATGTTTTATTATAAATAGGGAGATAGAGCAGTAGCTTAAAAACACCATTCCAGAGCAGAACACAAATTCTTCTTTATTTTCTTTTGCAAGTTCTTTTCCCGTTTAATTTAGTTTAGCTTTTTCTTTAAGTATTTTCATTCCAATTTCATAGTTTAGTTTTAGAATTCAGAATTTCTTCTGGATTCAAGTCGCTACAATTGTTCTTCGTGGATTCTTACGGTTTTATCAATCTATCTTAATTTATGCTTTATTTATTTATTGTTTTGTTATTTTAATTATGAGTAGCTAAAATTTCGTATTGATCCTATGGTTTGTATGTCTAACTAGATTTGTATAATTGATCTGTTGATACTGTTTTGCCGTCCCATTCATGATTTATAATTCTTGGCTTTAATTCTCATGTGTTGGTGTCTGATCAATATTAATGTATGTTAGTTATGTGATTGATGTCCTGGCGGAATTAATTGCATAATCGATATCTGGAATTTATAATACAGTTTTTTCCTTGAGAACCGACGGAGATAGGTGAGCTGTAGGAGGTTAAATCTTTGTGTGCTTTTGGTAATTAGCTTACTTCTCTTGAGACCCGACGGAGATAGAGTTTAGGCTAACCTACTACTATAGGCTATCCTGACGGAAACTATAGTTACATTAGTGATCCTTCATCTGAATGCGGATTAAATTGATAAACAGATTAATAGGTTAATTGTGTGAATTTGGTTAGGAAGTACATCCCTAGGATCAGTATTTCATATCTGACTTTATTCCTATCTTTATTTTCGAGTCTAGTTTTATAATATTCTCTCTTGATATTTTGTTGCCTGGATAATAATCAAGATTCTGTGTTAATTACTTGCTGTGTTCTCGAGTCATGATCCTGTGGATACGATATATATACTTGCTGATTTACTATCATTTATTTGGTAGGAATATAGCGATCAAATTTTGGCGCCGTTGACGGAGACTGTTTAGATTGCATAGTGATAATTTTCTGGATTGTAGTTATTAATTCAGGTTTATAAAAAAAATTAAATAGAAAATAAAAAAAAATTATTATTTTTGTGTTGCTTCTCAGTTCTGATCTTGTTTTTATCTCTCTGTACAGTGCATGATTACAAGATCCCATAGGAAAGAAATTATTCCCTTGGATCTTGAGATTGAAAGATCATATAAGAGAGATGTTCCGACCAAATTGTTCTTTTCAGTCGCTTGCAATAGTACGAGGTCCTTATAGAATGGTAAGGTCGACCCAAGTCGAATCTCTCGAGGAAGACTTAACAGGGCTACGGTTTTATGTCAAACACAGAAGCAGAAAAGAAAAACAAACGTCCTAACATAAGGGGGGTTGTCACGGAAAGGACGAAAGCAGGAAATAAAATAAAGCAGGGAAAACGGATGCACTTGGACAATAATAGGAATTGACAGATTCACGGAATTGGAGACGGTGTTCTAGGGTTCGAATCTATCCTCGCTATTAATAAATCAAGGAACGGTACACAATGTATAAAATACCCACGCTCTCACCAAACGGTCAACACTAACTAACCTCTCGATTACGTCAACGTTAGACTCGAACTTAATGACAGGGGATCTCTCAATCAACCAACCATCAATTACGAAGGATATTTTACTACAAGGCATACAATAGCAAAACCCTAACCACATATATCATTTATTCAACAACAAACCAATCTCGATCACTTTCATTGTCAAACTTATATTTAATATAAATCGCTCTCGCATATCTTTATAATCAAACATAAGCATACAATCAACCTACACTATTCTTTCGAACACCATGCATGAAGATCATAAAATAAACAATTTATACGGATGAGAAATTCACAACTCATCAATTCAATAATCACAATTCAAGATACGAACAACCTAACATATATATCCAAACAATTCGATAATTTATGTCATGGTAGAAAGTATTCCAATCCCAATTACATAGACATAAATGAATGAGAAAAACTTACAACCATTCATAGACAAATTCGTCTTCCAAAATCAAGAATCGTACAATCCCAATTGCTAATCCAAGTACAAAATAATTAAATGGAGAAAAGGAAAAGAAAGGAGAAAAGAGAAGAGAAAGGAATTTGTGTGTGTGTCTGGAGAAAATAAGTGGGGCTAGGGTTTCCGCGTGTTTAACTTATATATATAACGTCAGTAAAATCGCGCACAGCGCCGGACGCGAGAAGCCCCTGGATTGAACAGTGAAAATACCCCAGCGTCGGACGCGACGCCGCGCCGGACGCGAGGAGCTTCTGAAATGAACAACAGCAGCTCCCCAGCACCGGACGGGTCATAGCGCCGGATGCACTGGGCGAGCCTTGATGAGCCAGCGTCGGGCTGGAGGCCTAACGCCCGCGGAGTAGGCGCTGGATGTAGAGCGAGCGACAGGGTGCTGGGGCGAGGTGGGCGAGCGGGCGCGAGGCGTTGGGGCAAAGCGTGGTCTTGGACACCCAGCCACGGACGGAGGCTGCGGAACGCGGGGCGCTGAACGCGTGTTAGGCGGGTGAAAGGCAAGGCGCTGAGACCCAGTAGCCGGACAGACGCCAAGACCGAAGCGGGCGCCGGCCTTGCGCGCGGGCCGCGGCATGGCGATGGCGAGGCGAGGCGACGGGCGCGCGCGCGCGTTGGTGGAGAGCGTTCAAGCCGAACGCGAAGTTAAATAGATGAACGCTTGCTGGATCCAGCGCCGGATGGGCGCGCCGGGCACGGCGGGCGCGGGCGGCGTGCGCGTGGCGACAGGCTGGCAGCGCACGCACGTCGCGCGACTTCATTGCTGGCCCGCTCTCCTTCGCTCGAACTCCGATTTATGCACGGTTTTCGCCCACGAACTCTGTCCGATGCTCTTCATTATATTTGATCCTTGGTAGATTCAATTATCCTATTTTATCTACAAAACATCAAAGCGAGCGAAGTAAGTTCGAATCGACAAATATTAATCAAACCAACGGTATAAATAGGAAAAACCACTGAAGACGACATATAAAATAATACCAAAAATCAGCACAAATTCATACTAAACAAGAGAAAGCCGAGAAAGAAGACAACAAGAAATGGCAGATAGACAGCCCCAAGTCCCAGATCGGATGGCCGAGATGGAAGCGATGTTGGCGGCAATGCAACGCCAACTGGCGTTGAATAATCAGATGGGCCCGTTTGGTGAACGAGCACTGCCCATACCGCTTAACAACATGTACAGGCCATCGACGGATCAGTTCCAAGGTGGAGGATGGGGCGAACGTCAATGCAAATAACTTTGAGTGAAACACGCCTCATCAAGATGATCTGGCGGAGCGGTTTGGGGAGGGTGTCAAGACCCCAATGCACATTTGGAAGCATTCTTGGATATCGTGATACTATCAGCGTAAGCTGAGGTTAACCGATGTCATCCGGATGCGGATGTTCATATTTTCTCGCGGAGTCGGAGAAAGAGTGGTTCAAGGCTTGGACGGATCAAGAATCACTACATGGGAGCAATTGTGCGAGAAATTTTGTCTAAATACTTTCCACCGCCAATGCTCAAGATCATTGCCGAGATCTCCCATTTTCACAATTGGGAGATGAATCATTATTGAAGCACGGGAGCGATTGAAAAACTCGCCCGCAAGTGTCCACAACATGGGTTTTCACCGAGCAACAAGTGACACAATTTTATAGTGGACTCAATGCTAACACCGTAGCATTGTAGATGCATCGGTTGGAGGATGCCTTCTCAATCGTGGAATAGATGAAGCATTGAGAATTATTGAGGAGATGGCATCCAATAGCTATCAATGGCCGATGGAGAGACAGCCGATCAGAAGAGTGGCTGCTGCGAGTTGGATGATAAGTATGATGACTTTTTAGAAAAGTTCACAACTCTGCAGAAGGAGTACGAAGCCGAGAGAAAAGGGCAGATGACTGTGGCCATGGCGCAGAATATGGAGGAGGTTCAATATGTGAACCAAAGGAGTAATGGCCAAGGAAATCAGAGTGGGAACCCATCCTATCATCCCAATAATAGGAATCACCCAAATTTTTCCTATGCCAATGTGCAGAATGCTCAGCAACCACCACCTGGTTTTGCTGTTAATAATGGAATGATTGTGGAGCCAAAGAAGCCAAGCCTCAAAGAGATGATGCAACAAGTGTTGGCAAGCAATCAGCAGATAGCCACGAGTCACCAACAAATTGTGGCTCAGCAAATATTCAGATCCAGCAGCTTGGGAATAGGATGAACGCTCTAGAGAGCACAGTCAATGCCATCAACAATATGGTGATAGCCATGGGAAAAGAATTAAAGATGCTAGAAAATCAAGTGGGGCAGATGGCCAATGAGAGAGCTGGGGTGCACAGGCAAGGTCAATTCCCAAGCAACACTGAGCAAAATCCTAAGAATCACATGCCTCCGAATCAGTGTAATGAGATATATTTGAGGAGTGGAGCTTCATATGAAAATCATCCGGAGAATCAAGGAGATAAGCAATCCAGTGAAGAGAGTGTCGCAAGAGAGAATGGCGAAGAGACGTCGCGAGGGAAGGAAAAGGGTGAACATTCACGAGCTGAAAATCGAAAGATCAGCCAACGCTCCCAAAGCCCACTGCTTCATTCCCTCAGCGCATTGGGAAGATAAAATATGACGAGGAGTTCGCCTGATTCAAAGAGATGTTCCAAAAAGTGAACATTAATATACCTCTTTTTGATGCTCTTCGGAATATGCCCGGATACGTCAAATTTCTCAAAGATGCAGTGGCAAATAAGAAGAAATTGGGGAAATTTGACAAGATCAACCTCTCTGAAGAATGCAGTGCTATCTTGCAGAAAAAGTTGCCTCTGAAACAGAAGGATCCGGGGAGTTTCACGCTGGAGTGCGAGATTGCCGAGCATACGTTCCCCAACGTGTTGTGTGATTTAGGAGCGAGCATAAATCTGATGCCATTATCCGTGTTCAACCGCTTGGAGCTGGGTAAAATGAAGAAAACGTCCATTTCATTAATGATGGCTGACAGGTCGTCACATACCCTAAGGGAGTAGTTGAGGATGTGTTGGTAAGAGTTTGGGATTTTATCTTTCCTGCTGACTTTGTTATTTTAGACATTCCTAAATTTAAAAATCAACCACTTATCTTGGGTCGGCCTTTTCTAGCAACTGGTCGTGCTTTAATTGATGTGCAGGAAGGTGATCAGACTTTTCGTGTCAACGATGAAGAGCTAAAAATTTCAATCTATGATGTCATCCCGCGACACGAAAGTTCAGAGCATGAAGAGTGTCATTCAATCACCACTATTCCTGCTAGCCAAATCTCGAGCTTGGATGTCAACCGACCAATTGACAAGGATGCTACAAAGAAGAGATGGACTCGGCATGGAACTCCGAGTGACTTGTTCAAGTTTGGGGGGATGCCACTTCCACACTCAGTGGTGGTCTAAGGTAAATAAAAATATGGAGGCAAGCACAGATTTGGGAAAAAGTCTGCTGCCAAATCGCCAGATTGATCGAGGTATGAAATGGTCTAGCTAAAGACATTTAAATTTAGCACTTGTTGGGAGGTAACCCAATGTTTTCCTTTGTTTTGTTTTTGTTTTCGTTTTTGGTCTGTCTTCTTTTTGGTTGTTTTTGGTTTGTTTTTCGTGTTTGGGTTTGTGTCTGTTTTGTGGGTTGAGTTGAATGACGAGCAGCCGATGATGAGAATTGTTTTATTAGAAAATTTATTGCAACTGATTTTGTGAGACGAAGCATGTTATGATCATTGTGAGTATTAAGCCTTTGAGAACTTGATCACATTTTTGAAACCTGTGAGACTTGAGCTTTCGACTGTCATATCTTTTCAGTCTTGTTTCTTTCTGTGTGATTAGTTTGAAATAGCATGTGTTTCTCTAGAACTTGCTCGGTTCTTTTCGAGGTTGCATTGATGTGCTTAAGAATTTTGAAATGATATTAGGCATTCTTTTCTTAGCCTATACACTATCCAAACACTAACCTGTTATTTTATTATCCATTGATAAGCTCGTTTGAGCCTACCTTATTCTTTCATATAGCCGTGGGTTGGGTTATGTAGTTAGTGATATTTGGCTACTTGAATTGAGGGTTGAGAAAAACAAATGAAAGAAAGAAAATAGATAATGAGAAAGTGATTATTAAAAATAGTTGTTTACCCATATAAGTTCATAAAAAAAAAGGATAAAAATTGACACAAGTGCGTGAAAAGAACATAAATGGGTAAGTAGCTAGTGCTTTGAGATGAGTATATCACTTATATGAAAATTATGGAGTGCTTAAAGAAAAATGACTTCTTGGTATGGAGAATTGAAATAAATTGTGAAAATTTGGGAATTATGTCTTGTGTTACTTATGGTGTTTTTCATTATGGGAATATGAGTCACTTAGCCTAAATATCCTACCCTACCAAAGAGCCTACATTATAACCTTTTATAAAGACCTTTTTGATCTTAGTTCTTGAGCACATATTTGAGCAATGGAGAATTAGACGATTTGCAAGCTTATGGTAGATTCCATGTGTTTTTAAACTTTGAGAGTATACACATCCTCCTTGATACACTTGAGTGTTTGAGATTTCTTATATATATATCCATGTCATGAGGATTCAAGTTTGAGAAGGCTTGTGCTTATGATTATTATGATGTGTGGAGTTTAACGAAAGATGTTGTGATTTGATTCATTTGAGTGAATCGTTTATTGCTCATTGCTCTGAGGCTTGTTGCTTTTATCGTTCGATTCTTTACCTGTCTCTGGTCGTCTCTCTCTTGTTATGATTTGTTTGAGGACAAACAAAAGGTTAAGTTTGGGGGAGTTGATAAGCCTCATTTTTACCTGATTTATAAGGCTATATTCGTTTCATTTATAATTGATAAGTGGTCTTTTGAGCCGTCTTTTTATATATTTATGTTTACCTTGGAAGATATTATGCCGTGTGTGTTTCATGTCATTTTAGCATAGGTTTTGATGTCAAAAAGGTGGATCACGAAAAAGAGGAATCAATAGCCCAGTCGCGAGCTCATGCGAAGAAGAACTGTTTGAAAACGACGTTTAATATGAGATAATGGATTTGAAAAGATGGATTTTCAAAGTGTACTATATTAAAGAGCATCTCGATAGGAGTCCGTAGGCGCAAACGGATCGTAATTCGGAGTCCGGACGAGAGAGAACGGATCGAACGCAGCGGTCGCGCAGAGAGGATTACGCCTCGCGAACCGAGCTCGCGACCAAAGATCGCGATGATAGGTCGCGAGGATGAGCAGAATTTCAGCACTTTTGAATGCCTTCGCGTGCCTCCTTCGTGACCTAAGGTGGCCAACACGCCTCGCGAGGCAATATAGTTGCGTAATATATTTATATACGCAAACATCACACATGAATTGGAGGGAGATTTGGACGAGCTTTGGGGAATTGAATCAAAGTCAAAATAGGATTGGAGAATTTACGAGAAAATGGAGCTTATGTTTTATTATAAATAGGGAGATAGAGCAGTAGCTTAAAAACACCATTCCAGAGCAGAACACAAATTCTTCTTTATTTTCTTTTACAAGTTCTTTTCCCGTTTAATTTAGTTTAGCTTTTTCTTTAAGTATTTTCATTCCAATTTCATAGTTTAGTTTTAGAATTCAGAATTTCTTCCGGATTCAAGTCGCTACAATTGTTCTTCGTGGATTCTTACGGTTTTATCAATCTATCTTAATTTATGCTTTATTTATTTATTTATTGTTTTGTTATTTTAATTATGAGTAGCTAAAATTCCGTATTGATCCTAGGGTTTGTATGTCAACTAGATTTATATAATTGATCCATTGATCTTGTTTTGCCATCCATTCATGATTTATAATTCTTGGCTTTAATTCTCATGTGTTTGTGTCGATCAATATTAATGCATGTTAGTTATGTGATTGATGTCTGGCGGAATTAATTGCATAATCGATATCTGGAATTTATAATCTGATTTTGCCTTGAGACCCGACGGAGATAGGTGAGTCAGAGGAGGTTATATCTTTGTGTGCTTTTGGTAATTAGCTTACTTCTCTTGAGACCCGACGGAGATAGAGTTTAGGCTAACCTACTACTATAAGTCATCTGGCGGAAACTATAGTTACATTAGTGATCCTTCATCCGAATGCGGATTAAATTGGTAAACAGATTAATAGGTTAATTGTGTGAATTTGGTTAGGTTAAGTACATCCCTTGGATCGGTCTTTCATATCTGATTTTATTCCTATCTTTATTTTCGAGTCTAGTTTTATAATATTCTCTCTTGATATTTTGTTGCCTGGATAGATTCTGTGTTAATTACTTGATGTGTTCTCGAGTCGTAGTCCCTGTGGATACGATATATATACTTGTTGTTTTACTATCATTTATTTGGTAGGAATATAGCGATCAGTCGTGTGTGAGGAATCTGAGATATACACACCGACCGGATCCGATCGGTTTCCTTTTTTTTTTTTTAATTATTTCAATATAGCGCTGCTTTGTAAGTGCTTTAAGTTTTCACTCAAATTATTGTACCATCTATAATAAATTCAATTCATTCACGTGAAACTGAATTTATAATGTACTGAATCATGTATTGCTATAGTAATTTAGTACAATAATAGGTCTGACTTTACTATTGTTACAGTAACTTTGTACAATAATTAGTCCAATTCACTTGTAGCTCTGATAATTCGTCTGATCTGAATCATCTATTATTCTGAGAATCGAATAAATTTCACGTGAATGCTACACAGACACCCATCATTTGTTGTTGTTTTCCTTCTATAAAATTTTTGAATTCATTCATTCACATCTCATAACTTCATTTTCCAATATCATAATCTTCCAATTGGAGTTGAAGCAGAGCATTTGAAGGAAAACCACGGAGAAAACATACATAGGTAATTTTCCAATCTCCTTGTGATTTGAAATTATATTTTGATTGAGAATTTTGTTTTAATTTTTTTATTTATTCTTTATTTATATGGATGGACAATTGGAAATTCATTATTGTGAATTATGGTGGAGAGTTTGATAATGATTGGATGTATATTGGTGGGTGTCAACAAATTGCCCAAATTCCAGATCGTTATCTTTACAGCCTCATATACTATATCAATCACATATTGCAGGGCAATGAATTGAGCATGGATTATCAATTATTTTATTTATCCAAATCTTGATATGGCCGGATAATAAAATCATTATTAGCCGATGATGAAATGTTTGCTAGATTGTGCATGTCCGAAGAATATCCACGCGTTTATGTAGTTCACAACACTACAAATATTGCGAGTGGATCAAACTCGGGAGAGCCCAATCATTCGATCCATACGGAGATGCAAGGAGAGTCTTTACAAGATGTTCGAAGTATGCTTTCTGGTGATTGGTTTTCTGAATCCCAAAGGCTCGCTACGGAGCATGGTACGCATGGTACCGGGACAATAAGGCCAACAACTCCTATTCAGAATGATGATATTGATGGAGAAGACGAAGAAGAAGAATATGTACCTGAGACCGAAGATCTTGAAGAGACCGACTCAGATGCCTCCGACTACAATCCTGAACAATCAATTTAAATAATACGTTTATTGATTTTGTAGGATGGATTCGAAGAGAAAGAGGACTTCCCAAACTATTATCTTTGATTAATCCAAGCACTTATCCAGAAGATGTCAACCAACCCGATGCTGAAGAACTAACTAAGTGGTTAGTTCCGGTCATTCCGCTTAACACTGCAGCCTCACTTGTTGCTCGTGAAATGGACCCGACAAGGGATGAAGAGTTGAGTAGTAATTCATATTACTATAGCAAAGATGACTTCTATCTTCTTGTTGGTGTGTGGCATATGGAGTAGGTGGCGGAATACGTCGTTGGTCGTTCAGATACAACATGACGGACATTTTAATCCAAGCACTCTAAGAGGTGTAATTTTGAGTTACGAGCTGCCCAATGAAGTAATATTTGAAAAGTTTATAAGTTTATATCTGAACACAAATGCCACCGTGATTTGGGTTGTGTTGGTCCACTGAAGGTTCATTTAAAGATAGTTGCAGCGTATTATGCTAAAAAAAATACGCACAATAGGTGAAATCATGAAGCCTAAATCAATTATGGCGGAGTTGAAACATGATTTTGTGTCCGCATCAGTTATGATTTGGCGTTGCGAGCCCGAAATACAACGATTGAGTTGATATACGGTCGGCATGATGAGTCATTCTAAATGCTGCCAGGTTATCTGCAGATGTTGAGATAGACGAATCCCAGTACATTTACCGATATGAGGTCAGTGGTGATGGTCGATTCCGGCATCTGTTCGTTGCTCTCGCTGCATCTATTGCACCATTCTATTTTTGTATGAGACCAGTGATCGTCGTAGATGGTACTCACCTCAAGGGAAAGAATAAGGGAATTTTATTTGTTGCAGTAACGAAGGATGCCAACGAGCAAGTGTTCCCGTTGACATATTGTGTTGGGCCAATTGAGAATGATGAATCTTGGTCATGGTTTATCTCACGGATCCATCGAGTATTTGAAAATACTGAAAACCTCTTAATTATCTCGAACACACACGTGTCCATAGCTAATGCATGCCATCGAGAGAGTATTTCCACAAGCCTATCACGCCTTATGCTTCTGCCACTTAGTGAATAAGATCAAACAGTTTCACAGCGACACTGTGGTGGAAATGTTCTAAGAAGCTGCTTATGCATACGAGCCCAGACAATACCAACGTGCTATGTCTGCTATCGAGAGCATAAATGATAAAGCATACCAAAAACTACTCTGTGTAGAACCAGAAAAATGGGCCCGTTCAAAGTCCCATGTGAGCTATTATAGTTTATTAACATCAAATGCAGCGGAGTCATTTAACTCTCGATTATTATGGGCAAGATGTCTTCCAATATGCTCAATTTTGGAGGCAATCAGACTTGTAATTGAGCAGTGGTTCAATGATAGACGAGCAACAACACGTAGGTCGGACAACTATCTCACTGAGGAGATAGTCAAAAAGCTTACAGCAGCGGTGTCAAAAATTCATCGTTACTCTACGACGAGGTCTACAAATGCATAATATAGGGTGCAGTCTGGCGTTAGGAACTTCCTGGTCGATCTTCAACTCAAATCATGTGATTGTCGATAATTTAACCAAGATGGGATGTTGTGTTCACACGCAATTGATGCCATTAGGTATGTTTTAATACTAATACTACACGTCGGATATTTTTCATGTAACTCATACTAATATTTTTCATTGATAGTGAGGCCGGAGAATCCATCCACAATCACGTCGAACCATACTACACGACCAACGCTTTAATTGAGGCATACAGTGGTGCAGTGAATCATGTCCCTCATTACAATCATTGGATGGTTCCAAATGACGTAGCTCAAGCAATTGTATTGTCTCCTATTGTGACAAGACAGGCTGAACGACCTAGAACAAGCCGGATTCGATCCGGTGATGAAAGGTCTACGAGAAGAGTACCTACAAACCATATGGAGAATCGTCTAGCAGTAGACGTCGAGCACCAAAGAAATGCAGCATTGTAGGGAACCAGGACACACGCGAAGGACATGTCCAAATCGAATGGATGAAGGCATAAGCGATTAATTAAAGTTTGTTGTATTTTTTTAATATTTCGAAGTTATTGTGTTTGGCACATTTTATTGTTATTCTTCTTTATATCATCCAATTTTCTTATATCGTATGACGAAATATTCGCCGACTTAATATGTTCATAATTGGTCTTATAAATATTTTGAATATAGATAATGAATACTAAGTAATTGTTATTCCAATTAATTAATTTTGAAGAATTATTATAAGCAATTGCAATACTAACACTAAATATATATCAATTTAAATTGCAATCATAAACAATAATATAAATAAATATTCTAGATAAACAATTGCAATACTAACACTAATATATATAAATATTCTATATAAACAATCATAAAAAATATTTTAAAAAAATAAACAATTCATAAATAATCTAAGCGTTTTCACATAACTCAAAAATAGAAGTAACTATAATTCTCCTATATGTTGATACATGAGTAGTCCCCCAATTAATACTCGGGGATCCGGATTGCACACGCTCAACGTACATGCATGCATATAGACCACAAGCGACGCCGTCTCTTTGGGAGAACTAGTTATCAGGTGACGGGATACATAATTCAAGTAACACCGTTTTTTACGGTATGCCCGTATTGTTTTGGCTCCAATAGTTAGCTTCATCCAAGATGTGTCCAAATAAATGTAATATGGGAGCAATCTGCTGGGCGCGGTTGCTCCTCGCATAATCATCTAATCGAAAATATATCGAATCACATAGGTCAAGTGCCCAGTCAAGCACTCTGATAACAGTGACGACGTAGTGTCCTTCGATAAGGATAGGAATAATCACCTATATAACACAATTATTACAAAAAATATAAATTAAAATTAAAATCAAATATATTAAAATTTAAATATATAACATGATCTTGAATTACAAAAATCACCTGATGTATGTTGGACCAACCGCTCATAGTGGATAATCTCGTCGTGCCCTTGATCAAGGAAATAATACTCTCGGGGACCTTCCAACCACGTGAACAAGATTCTCAACCCATGTAAAGGATTCATTGTTGAGACATTCAAATAATTTAAAATTTGAATTGATTTAAGCAATAAATAAATGAATGTAAATTATTGGAAAATATCAATACTTACATAGAAGTCGGTGTTCAATATAATCGTGTTTGTATTGGTCATGGTGGACAATATAGTATCGCCCCTGATCAGCCTCACTCTACAGCTCATCATGAACAGATCATTCGTCTACAATAAGAACAATTGAAATAATAAGTATTAATTAATTAATTCAACTAAAATAAATTCTTAATACTTAGAAAATTTAAAGTACTTACGTCTGCAGATAATAAGTTGGTCGGCTTAAGAATATCCATGAAAATGCTCGACTAAGAATTCCACCACTCTCGGAAATGATCATCTGCTTTCGAGAGGTGGCATCAATGAAGGAGTTGAAGTTGGACACTAACAAACTATCAAGTTCACGCAGTTTGCTAGTAACAATATATGAAGATGATAGGGCCATCGATGGGAATCGTTGTCGGTCACTCTTCCTGGCTACGGGCACTGGTGTCACCACAGTACTTGTCTGTCCTTTTGTCATCCCCGATGTCATCCCTTCTATCATCCCCAATGTCATCCCTGTACCGGGCATCCCTAAAGTCATCAACTGTTGTCCATAATCGGACATTCCTATAGTAGTGGACTGTTGTGGAACTTCGGAGGTCATCCCTATCGACTGTGCCCAATCATCTCTCACAATCTGCATAGAACATATCATTTGACTTAAAAATATTTAAATAAACACAAAATATTTAAATTATTTAATTAAATTTAACTTACTTGTCCACAATCACCAACAATATCAAACATATCAGCATATGAAGCAGGAGGTGGCTCTTCATAGGATGGTATGGCCTCAGTCCTACCAAACTCGTGCATAGAATGTCGAGCTGGAATATAAACTAACCCTCGAGGAGGCGTGTCTACATGACTGCCATCTGTCGGTCCCTCTCAAGAAGGTGCGTCTACATCAGCTGATTGTCGTGCCACATCAACTGATTCTCATGCCACATGATGAGTATGACGATCGGATAGAGAATATACCGGTGTACATCGTGAACTACCACAACGGACGGCATCAATCAACTTCGTAAATCAATTCTTCAACCTCGTCGTCATCCGTACCTCAACCTCCTCAAGGTGCTTCCTCGATAACTCAGCCACCCTCTGAGCATGTCTCTCTGACAGGTCCTCTAAGAACTGACGATCACTAGATCGTAGGTGATCGCTGCTGCTTGAGGAAGAAGTCAGAGGATGGGCCCGTTTCTTTCTCTCTGTATGACGAGATGTGTACCGTGCTCTCTGATCGGAGCCCTCAATACCATGTGCGTTGGCTATGACTCCTCAATAATATGATGTCTCGTACCGCGTCTCGGACGCGAACGTGAAGTACCCTCAGAGGCACGAGAATTCCCCTTATTGTCACCACTAATGACTGGTGCTCGTGGGGGAAACTGTTCCCCATCCCTCAATGGATTTTGGGGCTCTATATACGACACACCAAGCGCCTCGCCGTGTCCGAGTGATATCTAGTAGGATGTGGCCATTTCTTCTTCCATGGCCACGATCTGAATATGTTGATCGACCTATATACAATTCAAATAAACAAGACATAATCAAAATTAAAATAATCAATTATAACACAAATTTTAGGATATGTAAAAAATAGTACATGAGATTTAAATAAAATCGATATATCATCGACTGAGGACTTGTACTTGAATCTCCATCTCAAGCATCTAGGGTACGCAGACTAGCTAACATATTTCCCAACAGCCCCACCCAGACCAGGTATGACCTCGAGCGACCAAACAACCAATGCCCAAGCTGGTCCATAGAAATGGTATTTATTCTTCGTTTGAATCTGATATAAGTAGTGGCACATACACTGATACGTATATGCACCCCACGAAAATCTGGCGAATAAATCCAAATCATCCACCAATGCCAGGCCCACGAGTCCACCAGTACTCTGGGATCTACAGATAATAGCATCCCATATAGCATAATAATATACGCAGCACAGAGGTATAAACTACCATCCATATCATCTATATGCAAGCTCCGATCACAAAAACGCGCTACTAAATCCCCAACAGATATATGGTCACAATGATAGAAAACTCTAAACACCCGAACATGTTGCAACTGGTGCTCTCTACTAAGATTGAATGACGAGGTTCAAAAACTTAAACCAGTGACTAGTGCATAGTCATGAACAGTAAAACAAAGTATTCGTTTGTTCATATGAAACCATAGTAGATCATCATCTGTCCTAATCTGTAGGGAAATCACGTGGTGCAAAGCCATGATATTTTTTGCCCCAGACTTTCATTAAGTAAGTGATCGAAGCATCCACTAGTAAACATATCCAGTAATTCTTGACCACCAATCTCCAATAATCTAGTCTTAATTATATCTAAGTAATTAATCCTATAATATGTGCTAATCTGGACCACACCATTTATCATCCCGGGTCTCAAATAATTAACATCACCCTAACAATAAAAATAATAAAGTGTATAAATATCATAAAAATAAAACATATAATAATGACATAATTATAAATCATACAAAACATATTTAATTATAAAAACAATAATTAGATAGCATAATAAATCATAATATACACGTTTAGCATATTAAATATAGCATATTAAAACAATACGAATTATACAAATATGCATAATTAACATATCATACACGTTTAGCATATTAAATTATAAAATGACAATAGAACTAATCATAATAGCATATTATACAAATCATACACGTTTAACATATTAAATCATATTATCGGCATTCTTTAATAATAAACAGTGACGGAGCCAGAGATTTTACTCTGGGGGACCCAATTTTTTTAAAATAAAATTAGAAGTTAAATTACATCACAATGTTAGAAAAATAAAATAAGAATTTAAATAATTTAGATGTCTTCAGTTGGTTGTTGTTAGAATAATTTATCATAAAAATTTTAGAAATTAGATTGATCATATTAGTTCATATATAAAAAGCTATATTTTTTGCATACATTTTTTATTTTATCAACATAATACAAATAATAGAAAAAAAGAAAAGAAAAGAAAAGAAAGAGTACAAAGTAGAGAGAGAAGAGAATATAACTAAATTATAGGAAAAGAAAAATGAAACACAAAAAGAAAAGACGAAAAGGAAAAAGGAAAAAGGAAAAGGAAAAAAGAAAAAGAGAAGAGAATGAAAGCTGCAGAATGATGAAAAGGAAAATGAGAACAAAATTACAAGAAAAAGAAAGAGGGAGCTGGGTTTCGAACCCAACTCTTCACAATGAGGGAAATCAACTAACCCAACTGGACTACAATGAATTCTTGGTTTGAATCTATATATATACTATTAATACTCAAAAATTATGGGGCCCCCCAGGCCCCAACGTGGCTCCGCCACTGATAATAACCATACACGTTTAACTAATCATACACGTTTGTTAAATATACACGTTTAACTAATCATACATGTTTATCATAATAACATATTTAACCATATTAGGTCGGCATTCTTTAATAATAATCGCATCTAAATACATTGTTTATCATTATCATAATCGCATCTATATACACAATCGCATGTTTAATAATAAAATAAACGGAATCCGATCGGTCGGTTTAAGGAATCCGATCGGTCAGTTCGATCGGATTCCTTAAACACAGATTGGATTCCTCATACTAAACTATATAATTGAGCGCGACGTACCTGAGAAACCATGGTGGGAGATTTCCGACGAGAGGGCGCTGGTGTGTAGTGAGGAATCCGAGAGGGAGAGAGGGAGTCGAGAGGGAGAGAGTGATGAATCCGAGAGGGAAAGAGATATCCGAGTGAGAAATCCAAAAGAGAGAAGTCGGATATATCATAGGGGAAGGAATCCGATCGGTAATGAAGAATCCGATCGAATCCGATCGCCGATCGGATTCCGCTCTACAATTGTAATAACCCGAAAAATTAAAAACTTTTATTAGTGATGCTTAAACCAATTATTTGCGGTGCTTAGATCTTAATTATGTTTAAGGTAACCAACGAAGCAATTAGAATCGATTCTGAGATCGAAAACTAGAAATCAAAACTAGTGACTAGTCCCACTGACTGTGGGTTTTCTGAATAACTGAACATAGAATGAAAGATCGAGAATGAATCTCAACAAAAGGATTTCATTTCTAGAATCCTCTCAAGAAAACATATGAGAAGCCAAAGAATGAGAATTTCGGGCATGCTTGCCCGGTCAGTCTCAAAAGTACTATTCACGAGCCGGAACAATTTTCAGTCCGTGCTAATCATGAGAATTATTGATAACACTCAAAATAATGAAGGAATATATTATTATGAATTTAGAAATTATAAGAATCAATTTCTGAAATCCTGAAGAACTTAACCGAACGCCGGGAAAATATACTGAAAAACCCCTGAATTGATCCGAACGATCCGAAACTCGAACCAAGGATCTAAATCAATAAAATATTATTTATAAGACTCAAATTAATTATGAAAGATCAAGAATTCAATAGAATTTTGAATGAGCATAATTTAATCGAATATTTTTTTTCGCGATAACTCGGAATTGACTTATCGGATGTCATCCGAACTTCATGAAATTATTATAAACATTAAAATAATTATTTTAAAGGCTATTTAAGAAAATAAAACCATGAGGTTCCGAGAAATCAATCGAAAGCGCGTTAAAACTTAAAGAGTCGGTATTAACATGCCAAATCGAGTAATTTGACCAATCCTCCTCCCAACTACCATCAAGACCACCCCAAATGGGTTAATGACATCCCTTTAGGCTGCCAATACAGTGAGTAATCATCCATTATAGCCCTCTCACTTTAGAACCCATTTTCTCTCTCTAAATTCAAATCCTCTATTTTGTTCTTCAAGTTTTTAATCTTTAATCCTCATTTCCAAACCTTTCCAACCCTCAAATAATTATTCTAAGACCATAAAAATGTAGTATTCATCATTCTCTTCATTTATAATGGAGTGGAATTTTTAATTTTTTGAATTATTTCATGAAAAACCCTAGTTTTGCTCCTCATTTGTTTTGTGACTTTTGGGCCACCAAATGCTCTCAAGCTATAAATGAACAATGCTTAGAATAATGTTCTAAGACTGTATTTAAATTTTGGTAATTTTTGGAGCATGTTTAATATTTTTTATTTATGTTTTATTTCTTTTTATATGTGATAAAGCATGATTTTGTGAATATTATTTGATATTGTTGCTTGTTGATGTATTAGGAGCATATATAATAAATATGGTAATTTTCAGAATATTTTTGAAATTTTCTTGTATTTTGTTTGATTTTATTTGTTGAGAAATAGTTGAGATATAGTGTTGAATATATGATATGAACATCGTATATTAATCTTGAAATTTTTGAAACACTATTCCTATTTTTCAAAAATGGGCAGAATTTATTTAAGTATTTTTAAGCCATTGTTTGATTTTATTTGTTGAGAAATAGTTGAGATATAGTGTTTAATATATGATATGAACATCATATATTAATCTTGAAATTTTTGAGACACTACTCCTATTTTTATGAAAAGGCCGAAACTTTATATATATATTTTAGGATTTATTTGATTTTTAATTGTTGATAATAATATGATATGTGATATTATAAATATTGGTTGATGTTTAATGTTAATATTACATGTTTATTGCATATTATAAACATATGGTGGAGTGAATGAAATTTATTGAATATATATGTATATATATTATAATTATCAAAAATATACATGTAGTAAAAAGCATGTGTTTTAATTTTAATGTATGATATGAGATGATATTTCATGCTTAGTATATGATATAAACATGATATAAATTTTGTGAAATTTATTGAACACCAATGCTCATTAAATCATGAATACCGAAAACTATATGCTAAATTAACCCATGGTTTAAAATTTTATATGATGATATTGAATTAGAAATTAAATTCTATAATATGATAGGAGTATATCATGATTTTATTGGAATTTATTGGCTAATTATTGCTAATTATCGAAAACATAGCAAAATGGTTAAACATGAATTTAATTTTAATGGTAAATGATGCTATGATGGATAAACTATAAGCATGGAATGAATGATTGTGATTGTGATGAATGAATGGAACACTTATGCACACATACACAATGGTTTTGCATTATGTTAGAAATTAGGGTTTTCTAATGCTTTAGTATAGTTTATGTTATGTATGGTATTGTATGGTGTAGAATGGTTATGTTTATGTTGTGCCGACAAACAAAACCTCAAACGTAAACAACATAGTACTTTATGTACGAGAATCCAAAAGAAATCGACAAATTTCGATAATTTAAGAAGGAATTAATGAGAATCGAAGTTAGACACAAATTAGGGTTTTCCTATTAATAATAGGATACTCAAACGTGAGTTCCTAAGTTAAAGAAACTAAAAGCCGAGTTACAACGTTGATACTCAATAACGACAACCCAATACGACGTTAGATTGAGCGTTAAGACAACTTGACAACGAATAGCGATTATACGACTTATATAATCTTCGACGAGTTAAGAGAAACAAACAATGTCGTAAAGAGTAAACAAAGATTCGAACATAAGATGTCGATCCTTATGTCTCAAAGGTCGAGTCAATATTCCCGAAGAAATTCATCTATTCCTAAGTACTTACTTACATGATAGCATGTGATCACTTGAGTCATAAGTCAAGACTCCCCTTTATTCGTCGTGTTAATACGATAAGTCGTCAAGCATAACCTACTAGGACGTAACTATAATTGTTAAGTCTAGATAGTGGCTTGAGAATATCATAACATACAATCATAACTTGAATACTAACAATCTATAACATAATGACGTTTAGAAGAACACTAAGGCTAAGAGTCGAGGATAGACTCGGAGTATGTGACTTATAAATTGAGGTTCATTTATGAATGATAAAGTAATATAGTTTAAAAATTGGAATGTAAGATAATAGAAATTATCTTAAAATCATCACATGAAATCATAAAGAAACCCTAATTGGGAACTTTAAGTCGTAATCTATAAATGACCTTCGATCGATAGAAAGAATCTAAGAGCGGTTATTTTCTTATGAAGGGTTTGATCGTACGTAGTTGCCGAGGAAGGACACTCACACATTGCCCTGCTTAGAACAATTAGCTTCGAACTAGCAGGTGTGCTTTCTTGAAAAAAAAAATGACATGCATGTCTATCTCAAAGCATGATTTACAAAAGCTTTATGAAATATTATTCCATGAACTGTTATTGACTGCTAAATGTTTATGTTTTGTTGTGATCCTATCTGAGATTGGTATATCCAATTTGGTATGTGAATGTGTTGGTCCACCAACGTTAAAAAAGGGTAACGATCGGATCCGACTTAGTTGATGACTAACTCGGATTATGTACACGTGTGACTATGTGTTAAGGTTAGCTACCTCGACCGGTCACGACGACTATGTGTAGGTGGCCATCTCCATAGTGCGCGAATGAATGAATGATCAGATATGGAACAACGTGGATGAAATAGTCAGGCCTGACGCTTTTGGAAAATGATAAAATATTTGATAGGCATGAGTCTTTCAACTAAAATCCTCATGTGCTATTATGGGCAGTTCAATAACTTTTACAAAGAAAATATTTTCGGTAATGAGTCCACTGAGTACTTTTGTACTTAACCCTGCATCTCGTTTTTCATGTGCAGGTTGAGCAGGGATTGATGATAGGTGCGAGGTGGTACAGAATAGCAGTTGATTTGATGCTTTATTAGAAAGGTTTCTAGAACCTTGGGCATGTATCGTCATATGCATGTCCACACGTTATTGCTGCCTAACTCTGATATTATTTTGGTATCTTGACTATAACTGCTTTCCATTATCGTATTGAACTTGAGGTGGTACTCGTTCCTCGAATTGCATCCGATTGGGTTATTTCAACCTGAACCTTTTGCAAGTCCTTATGTGACTTGAGTTGGTGATGAATAGCTTATCCTTTTTAATTCATGCGTTATGAGTAGTTCTTTTGTTAATTACATTGATTAGTTATGTATATATCCATTGATTATTATACCGGTGACGATCCGTATTATCCGTACTTTCTTGGGAAATCGGGTCGTCACAACAATCAAAATTCCGATCTTCGTATATGGACGAAGCCCAACAACAATATTTTCAGCTTTTCAGCTTTAAGTCATTAGTTACAATTTTGCTATTAAATCACATCCTGGTTGAGAAAGTAAAAGAATTATTTGAATTGAAACACTACAAAATTCTTACAAAAATAACCTTATAAATCATCCGAAAATAAATTATAAAAAATCATCATAATAAATAATTAGGATTGATAGTTAATGACTCCATAGTATGTAGACACCATTTTGAACCCTTAATCTTAAATACACACAATTGTGATCGATTCATTTTATCTATCATTTCAAATGTGCATATAATACTGATAGTTAATTATGTTATTTACTTTTGATTTGTAATTGACCTTTTCCCCTAACATTAAGAGATCAAAATTATACTATTTTAAAATGTCATTGTCGCACAAAATATGACTATAAAAAGTATTATCGTATATAATAATAAATAAGCATAATGCTTTGTAACGAATTCTTTCTTTAAACTAGAGGATTCTGACATTTTAAATAAACATTTAAAACAAGATTTTTTTTATTTTAACTTTAATTTTTCTATATATTAAATCTAACAACTTTCTGATCGCATTGACAGAAATTCTAATTAGCAATGGTAATTGCAAAATTACGACCATAAAATCAATTTGGCTATTGAAAATTGGTAAATGCAAAATTACGACCATAAAATCAATTTGGCGATTGAAAATTGGTAAATGCAAAATTACGACCATAAAATCAATTTGGCGATTGAAAATTGATTTAAATTTATGCTTTAATATATGACAAAAACTTGGGTGAGTTTAAATCACCATGTTTCAATTGCTTGTTTTTATAAAAATAATTATATATTATTTATGGTGATAACGATAATTAGATTTTATTAATTTATAATTAAAACTTATTAATTTATAATTAAAATTTATTAATTTAAAATTAGAATTTATTGATTCATAATTATGGTTTATTAATTCATAATTAAGGTATATTAATTCATAATTAAGATTTTAATTCAAAATTAGGGTTTATTAATTCACAATTCGTGTTTATTATTCAAAATTAGGGTTTACTAATTCACAATTAGGTTTATTAATTCAAGGGTTTATTATTCAAATTAGGTTTTATTAATTCACAATTAGGATTTATTAATTCAAGATTAGGGTTTATTATTCAAAATTAGGGTTTATTAATTTCAATTAGGATTTATTAATTCAAAATTAAGATTTATTAATTAAGAGTTTATTAATTCATAATTAGGGTTTATTAATTCAAAATTATGATTTATTAATTCACGATTAAGATTTATTAATTTATAATTATTATTTATTAATTCATAATTATGATTTATTAATTTATAATTAAATTTATTAAATTAAAATTAATTAGGAGTCTCCTGTGCGTGCACCTTTAATATAGTATACTATCGATATATACTTTGAGTTGTTTAATAAAGTAGCACAAAATATAAAAAGCCCACATTAAAAATAAATTTATCAGATGTTTAGATAAGTTTTATTTTATATATAACATACAACAGACAAATGAGAAAGCCCTAAATTAAATCTAAACGCCGCTCGGCTATTTTCTTCGTCGCTACTTCTGTCCTGCCAGACGACCATCTTCTTCACTCAACCAGACGGTGACTTATTCTTTTTCATGGTCTTTCTATTTTTTCCTTTCTATTTCTTCAACCCAACCCTTCTATGAAAGGATGTTTGCGTTTTGAACAGTAGAAACGCAAATATGTGTTTTTACTGTATCAAAAACATCAAATGCGTTTGGTTTTGCAGTATTGTCGCAGTAAATTGCTTACTGCATTTTGAGTTTTGCAGTATGGACCCTAATCCGAGGCAGTAAAATCTTGTACAAGGAACTCGCGCGAACCACCATTGTCTGCTTTCTTCTCCCAAATTTCGGTGCTTCTGCCAAAACCCATACGGTAATCCCCCACTCCAGTTTCGTCGACGAATGATCTTGAGTGTAATTTGTATCTTTAATGACCCGAGCTTGAACCTAAATGTGGTTGAATAACATTTTTGACCAAAAGCATTGCCTTTATTCTGTTGTTAGGTACTGATATCAAGAATGATTGCCGCCATCTCCTGGGTTCCGAAAGGAATCGCAAATTCAGTACCTACTGCAGCAGACCCCCCTTCCAAAGAAGAAATTGAAGAGATCGTGAAGAGTGGTCTTCTGGAGACTCGGTTAGTTTAAATTCACTCTCGTTTTCTTTTCCTGTTATTTGGTTAAACCCCAATAGTATTTTGTCCCCGTTTTTTCTAGGTTTGATGATTCATACTTGAAATGAGGTTGTATAAGGTTTTTGCATTTGGTGAATAGAGTGCACGATGAAAACATTTCTTTAATGCGAAACAGTGATCCATCCATTAACTCTCTTTTTTGGTGCACATGCAAAGCAAACATGAAAGGCCATGTCACTTATGCACAAGTGTCTAACTTATTGTTTTGTTTTGTTTGTTTTTGCAGCGAAGAGAGTGAAAATGATGAAAATATGAATGATGATGTACTCCGTCCTAATGATGAGCTTTCTCATGCATTATCTGCTGCTAATGCACTTGGAAAAGCTCTCAAGACTGGAAACCCAGAAACTGACAGCTTAACAGAAGCATTGAAGGAACTAGACATGGACAATTATGATGAAGAAGATGATGGTTTGTTTTGACTGTCACTATCTTTTAACTTTTCAAAGAAATTTGTCCTTGTAATAAGAAATTCATTATGTTTGCATCTTGCTGGAAAATAGCTGCACTTACCTATATCAATAGGTTGTCAATCTTAATTGATATTTCTTCATGCCAAATTGTTTATTTGATACTGAATGAGACCTCCACCCCACCCTATTTTGAATGGATATCAGGCGTTGAGCTGTTTGGCTCATCCAACTTATACTATGCAAGTAACAAAATGGACCCTTATTTGAAGGATGGTGTAAGTATTTCACTAGATTGTACGTATTGGCAATCTTTTTCTTCTTGATTCTTTCTCATGAAGTTCGATGCCTCCTCAAACACATTCAGGATGAGGACTCTGAAGAGGAAGAGGATATGACCATAAAACCAGAGGATGGTGTCATAGTGTGTGCCAGGAATGAGGATGATGTCAGCCATCTTGAGGCATGTAATTTTTTGTGGAAAAATTCATGAAAAATGTAGATGCTCGTTGATTTCAATATTATCCAGTATACTAACTTTTTAATAACTTGGAAACAGGTTTGGATATTGGAAGACCCTTCAGATGTTAATTCAAACATGTATGTACACCATGATGTTGTCATTCCAGCATTTCCCCTTTGTACAGCATGGCTTGACTGTCCTCTAAAAGGTGGAGAAAAAGGTAATAAGATTGCAGGTGCTCATTTAGGTTATTGTTTTCTCTTACACTTGATGTGCATTTCATTTGTGGAGCAACCGTTGGCATGTTTATGTTTTCTTCTATTGAGTGATGATTTATGCAAATAATATTTTAGGCCATGGGTTCTGATGGTGGAGTCAAATTTATCTTGTGCAAATAGTTCCAGGGCTCAATTTTCCTTTCCTTTTTTAGTTCTATTTATATTTTACTATCTGTAATGAAGTACATGTCGATAATTCCTCAATGGCTCTCTCCAGATATGCATGCTGCCACTCAAGTAAATAAAAAAAATTCAATGTGGTGATGACATAATGTTATCTTTCTTGTTGTAGGAAACTTTATCGCTGTTGGGTCAATGGAACCAGCTATTGAGATATGGGACCTTGATATTGTATGTTGTTGCCTTTTGTCCTTGTTTATGAGGCAATATTTTTTGGTAAAATAACCTCCAAATTTGATTATGTTAGATGGATGAGGTCCAGCCATCTGCTACATTAGGTGGTGTTGCTGAAAAGAAGAAAAAGGGAAAGAAGGTTGGTCATTTCTTTTAGTTGCATCTTAAAAGTGATTTAAGTTTTGATATTTAATCTTAACATTGGCCCTTTCACCTACAATTTTTTTTATATAGCATGTTCCTGGCCGATAAAAGGTTATACTCCCTCTGTCTCCCAATTTTCTTCCTAGTTTTCCTTTTTGGGACATCCCCAATTTCCTTCCTATCTATTTATGGAAACTATTTTTCCAACTTTACCCTCAATAATATTCTTTATTTACACCTTTTACCATCCATGGCCCACCACTATTTATCTTTTTTACCCTCATCAACCTATTTATTTACACCTTTTACCACCTATGGTCCACCACTAACTAATTTAATATTATATAAATGTGGGACCCTTATTCCACTCACAATACACTAAACAACTTTCTTTAAAACCCGCACCAAGATTCTAGGAAGGAATTTTGGGGACGGAGGGAGTACTTTTTATTGGCTACTGAATCTGTATGCAATAATAAAACTCCAGTTCTTGTTCCATCACACTATGTGGTGCCAATGATGTTGGTGCTCCTCCCATGCCATTCTAAGTCCCTGTCTTTGTCTGGAGTGGTGATTTGTATGGCTGGGAGGGAGTATCTCTTGTTTAACTCAAAACCAAAGTTATGTTTATGATTACTTGTTATATTTACCTTTCCTACATCTAAAGTAGAGTCTCAAAGAATGCAAAATGTATGTGTTCTACTTCTAACTTGCTCATCCTTTTTTGTTTCTGATTAGAAATCTACTAAATATAAGGATGGCAGCCACACAGATTCAGTTCTTGGACTTGCTTGGAACAAGGAGTATAGGTATGTGTGAAGTTGTATGATGTCTTATATATCATGCACCAGAGAAATGGAAATGTGAGGTTTACTTTCTTATGTCATGGGTTTGTTCAGGAACATTCTTGCTAGTGCAAGTGCTGACAAATTGGTTAAGATTTGGGATGTGGCAACTGAAACTTGTAATCTGACTTTGGAGAACCATACAGACAAGGCAAGGCTGAACTATAGTGTTCTTCAATACCAAAATCTACTTTAGCTTATGATTTTGTATATGTTGAGACTCATGCATACACACAATACATGCAAGCGAGAATTGCTAGTTTACTTAGTGCTACAATCAGAAATATAACATAACTCTACCGAAAATGCTTATGAGGCATTTGTTAGTTATCTTTGTGAATCCTAAGCAGTTCATCAATGAGTAGCTGTGTTAAATTTTGCTTGAGTTCACCTGTTGATTATTTGGTTTAGGAGAATAGACTTGATTCAATGTACTAGCTTACAAAAATAGATTTTTTACTATTACACTAGAGGACCATATGAGGATTTGATATTCCATCATTTTTTGTGTGCTGTGTTTAATGATGTGATGGATTATTCACAGGTTCAAGCAGTTGCATGGAATCATTTTGCGCCGCAAGTTCTTCTCAGTGGATCTTTCGATCACACTGTAGTTATGGTAGGCAGACTTGTCTCTGTAAAGTCCCAAGATAACATCTTGATTTGTACTTTCAGTTTCTGTTAATTAAGTATGTATACCACTACTATGCATTGCAGAAAGATGGCCGGCAACCCCAACATAGTGGATTTAGATGGCCTGTAGCTGCTGATGTTGAAAGTCTGGCATGGGATCCACACACGGAGTATTCATTTGTGGTTTGTGATTAAGCTTGCTTCAGTTTCACTATTTTTGGCTGTAAATGCAATGCCCTATTAAGTTTTTTTGAATAGGGTAATTTCGGGAATGCCCAACTTTCTTTCTCAACTATAAAGAGCAAGTTATTGAACAGGAAATTTCTCTTTCAATTGTTTTTTCAGGTCAGTCTTGAAAATGGGATGGTTTCTGGCTTCGATATCCGCAATACTATCTCTGATTCGTCCTCTCAGCCTAAGCCATGTTTCACTCTCCATGCACATGACAAAGCAGTTTGCGCGATTGCATATAATAGTTTAGTTCCAAATGTATGTGACTTTTTTTCTTCCTCATATAAATATTAGATATTATACCATATGAACTGAATTTTGGGATTGTGATCTTACAGCTTCTTGCTACTGGCTCCATGGATAAAATGGTATTATCTTATTTCTCATTGATTTCTTTCAATCTATTTCTGTTGCTACTTTATAGTGTTCACTTTGCCAGTTGAAATGATTCATCTGCTTAAACCTGTCTCCTCAGGTGAAACTCTGGGATTTGTCAAATGAGCCTTCATGTATTGCGTCCAACAATACGAAAGCTGTATGTTAATTGTTAATTTCATTATTCTCTTGTTCCCTCTCAATTTGACAGTATCTGGACGTGTAAATAAATCTGCAGCTGTTGATGATTTGGATTTGTCAATATGCATGTTAAATACTTGTATGCTAACCTGAATTTTTGTTATGTGGCTATCTTTACTGATTGATTCCTTTTCTGCCAATGAATTTATCAATTATAATAATGATAGGTTTTGGTTGAATGCTGTTTCAGGGGGCTGTGTTTTCCATTTCATTCTCAGAAGATTGTCCTTTTACACTGGCCGTTGGAGGCTCCAAAGGAAAATTGCAGGTTGGGGAATTTTCTAGAACTGTGCGCATGGTTTTTCGTATTTTTTAAATTTTTTTTACTTGATGTTCATGGTTTTAATTACTGAACTAATTATAGCAAGGAGCTAGTGGTAGATTTTCTTGGCCATCGATTTCTTATTAAAGCAATTGAACAATTGTTTTCACACCTCTTATTATAGGTGTGGGATATATTAACTGATGCTGAGGTTTCCAGAAGATATGGGAAATATGTGGCCCGACCTAAGCCACCAAGTTCTTGAATATAGATGGAAGATGTGATAATTTATGTGCAAATAGAAGGTTGATGTGATTAGGAACGCAGGGCGGAATTCTGCACATCTAGGGAACACGTGAGCTTCTATCTCGTGATGCTCATACAAGACACAGTGCACCATTTTCGACATCTCCTACTGTGGAAAAAGGTTCCATTGTCTGCGTGGGAGTTATTTTACTTGCAATTTAGAGAGTGCGCTGCTTATGGTTTTCACATCTTCGACAACTATGGCCCCTAAAGTTTTGATAGTTTAGGATCGTGTTTATTGAGTTGTATGAGAAAAACTGATTGACAATGCTGAGGTGAAAGTTGATGTTTTTATTTTTGTTTATCTGTAATCTGTCTTGTTAAAAAAAATGATTAGTAAGCTCATTTTTGTTCCATAAAGCATAAAACATGGGTGGAGTTCGTGTTTCATTACGGATTTTCCATCTCTTGTTTATTTGAGAAGAAAGGATGTTATGTTGATAGATATGAATTCAAATTAAATCAGTAATATATAAACTTACT
Organism: Salvia rosmarinus; assembly: GCA_036937905.1. NCBI lineage: Eukaryota > Viridiplantae > Streptophyta > Magnoliopsida > Lamiales > Lamiaceae > Salvia > Salvia rosmarinus. The sequence goes on along the minus strand of CM072820.1, from coordinate 33,488,144 downwards.
TAGACCGAATTAGCGGCCATCAAAATCCTTTTCAGCAGGTTAATCATACTAAAAGAATTTGATGATATCGTTACTGGTTTAGCTTATTTAGTTAAGAGTTAGCTGATTTAGAACAAAAACTAATAATCTAATTCTAACGATCGTAGTGTGAAAGTTTTATCTTTTTTAGGGTAACTTTTTGTGGGTAGCCAAAGTCTTTTTAGTTTTTTAATCGTCATATTTTCATGGGGCCTTTGTTGGTAGGCAAAGTCTTCTTAACTTTTTAATTGTTGAGTTATCTTGTCATTTATAATTTTATGTGTTTGGGTGTGAGGGTTTTCGAGGGAGAGTTTCTCCTTAGGAACAAGAATTTGAAGACGTCGGTTTTATTTTCTTCAGTTGCTTGGAGCAGCTTTTCAAATGAGGAAAAGTGACAAACTTGCGTGTGGATATCTGTAATCATTAATCGATTAAATTAATTATGACTATAAAATAATTAGGGTTGGTTTAGAGGATAATTCAGAAATAAATAGGAAGCGAATTAGAATATTGTTTAACAAAATATAGAATTCACCATTTTCTTTTCCTTGATAGAATTTTATAGAGGATTTTTGAACTTAAGATATATTTAAGTCGATTTTCATTCGGAGAAAAATTTGAGAATATTTTTTTGAATTTGAATTTTTAACAAAATTTATGAGAAATTTGATTTATATAATTTTTATGCTTGCTTATTAATTTTATTTTATTTTATATCACGGGAATTCATGCACCGCTACTTTAGAGTCTTGTATTTGGGTAAACCCCAATTCTATCTGATACCGCAAACCACATGACAGACGGATAAACCACACTTGAAAACCAGGTGTGTGCGCTCAAACCTATAGAGGCGTTTGGTGGGGTTCGAATCTATAACTCATCGACCACAGAAACCCACCTTAACCATTGGATTGTCCCTAGGGGACTGCTTGCTTATTAATTGAAATATCATTACGTGACTATGTACAGATATTCCTACTTTAGATTTTAAATGGTTAAGTAAAGTGGGCTGAGTTTAATTTCAAAGTGTGGGCCTTAATAGATGTAAGGGAGTTGGGTTTCAACGTATATGAATTTGTACCTTTTCTTTAGTAGTTGAGCTTTGTCAAATAAAGCAGATGTAATTTATTTTTAGAAGCCTAAACCCATTTGTTCCCTGCAGATATTACACAATTTTAATCTGCTAAATTGATTTTGTGATAATTTTAGCTTAATAAATCAAGAATACCTCAAGCAAAACCAATGGATTAATTTTGTGATATTTTTAGCTCGTAATTAATTTTTTGCACCAAAAAATACTGACGGCATCGGAAAATGACATAGAGAAACCACAAGTTAGAAACTTACGGGCTATTTGTTATTTTCGATGTCAATTATGTTTTTCGATGTCAAAAAATGACTTACGGGCTAAAATTGTCACACAATCAATAATTAGGCTTGATTAAGGTATTATTGATTGATTGGACTAAAATTGTCACAAATTTAATTTATTAGACTAAAATTGTATATTTTACCTTTTTATAATCAACTATAATTACAGATTAATTAGCCTCAAATGAGATTAAGATTTATTACCTATCGTCAGTAACCTTATCACTTTTCCCCTATTAGACTATCCTTATGGCAATGAAATTTGCCACAAAACTGAATCCTCAACTACAATAGAGAATTCAGTTTTCCCTTCTGCAAAACTTCTCAACCTCCCAGCCTTGATTTTATGCAGAAAACAAACACCATCGAAAATTAATTCCAAAGGTGAAACCTTTGACTCTCGAACACTCTTAACTGGAAGCACACAAGAATACCATAAATAAAATCTGACCATTTTATACAAAGGAATGGAGGTAATCTGTCATATTTACAAGTTTTGCAACTTTCTATTTCATAGACCTACAGTAAAATCTTTTTAAAATAATATTTTATAAATTAATAAATTCTTTAAATTGACAAATTTTCCGATCCTGACCTGGGCCAATACAAAAGATTATCAATTTGAATAAGGTAATAAAGTAATAACTTTTTGGAGAGCCTCTTTATAAATAAAGAGGTCCCGTCAATATTATAAATTAATAATTCTTACAATATTACAATTATAAATACTATGATAACCTATTAATTTTGGATAACGTACTACTTTTGTAATTCTTTTTGAATGCATGTTGGGTGGTCTCTCATGTACTCACACAAAGCTCTACGCATATGACACAAAACTTTATGTATTTAATTTTTCATGGATGATTTTGGGATAGCTTTTAAATCAGAAGCCTTATGATCTTAAACTTTTTTCATATTGAGATTTATATAATAATTTTATTATTTATCATATATGAATATATGTATTAGTTGATATTTGAATACATATTTAATTAGTTACATTGTATTGGCAGATACATGTATTTGTTTAACTAAACATACATTAATCTATTTAAATTAAATACTTTAAAATAATATTTACCATTTATTTGTACATAATATAACTTTATCTAAACTTATAGTCTCTTGGTCCATGGTGTTTAGTCCGAATCTGGTCGTATTTTCCTATGCTTTTGGATTTAAATTGTCGATCTTTAGTTTTACTTTTAGCATAATTTATTATGTTATTATGTTATAAATATTGAATTCTAATTCTTGGTTTGATGTAGGAAATAGCTCATTATTTGGGCATTATTCGGACAAGAAATTCTACAGCGTGGAACTTGGTGCAAAGAGCCGACAATTTCAATGATTCTCATGAATAATGGAGAAGGAATCAAGGATTTTTTCCTTCATAATAATTGAAGAGCATCTCGATAGAATTCCACAGGCGCAAATGTATTGCAATTCGGAGTTCGGACGAGAGAAGCGGAGCGAACACCAAGTCGCAAGACAAGCGGCGAATCCGTGCGCGCGCCCGTCCGCCTGGGCTCGCCCCAAAGCGTTGCAGCCAAACGGCGCTGCCCAGCGCCCTCCTCATGCCCAACGCCTCCTCAAGCCCCTCGGCGCCTCCTCAAGCCGGACGGCGCCTCAAAGCTCTTTCCAGCCCCACCGTATTGCACTCAATCCGCGTTGTGTTCCTTTTATCGCGCGCGTCCGTCCGCTGGGGTCTTGCTGTTGTTTATTCCAGAGCTCCTCGCATCCGGCGCTATGCTTCGTCCGGCGCTGGGCGTGAAATCTATGCGTTATAAATGCTGATTTAACGCCAGAAACCCTGGCCACCTTTTATTCACTTTTCAGTTTTTCTTTCGTGTTGGACGCCTCCTCTCGAGGATTCCTTTTCCTTCTCCCAAGCTTTTCAATTATTGTTCTTTCCTTCCTCTTTGATCGAAGAATTATTGTAAGGATTATTGGATTCATACTCTGAAGTTTTGAATATCAATTCCATCGTTTGATTTTATTCGTAAATTTCTTTTATCGCTTTATTCCGTCTATTCGTAATTGATTGTTATTGATTTCTACGTTGGGTTATGATTAATATTGGTATTTGTTTAAGTATTCTTGTCTTCCGTTTAATCTTTTCGATTCATGCCTAGGGTTTATAATTTTTATTCCGTGTTCTTCGATTTAGGGTTTAATTCTTGCCTAGATAATTTATCTGCTTTGTCAATTTTCGCCTAGTTAATTCGTCTTTCTTTATTTAATATTTCCTCACCTAGGTAATCAATCAACCCTTGTGTGATTAGAGTGTTTAGGAATTTAATTGCTTTCGTGTGGTAACTTAGTAACGCCCTGTTAAGTTTTTCTTGAGATACGACTAGGGTTAACTTTCCCTACTATAACACCTCATTCGATTATGAGTCAATTAAGAGTACACTTTTGATTGAAATAAATTTTAGCTCCGTTGCCGGGGAAAACTTTAGGCGTTTTCTTATGTTACCTGTTTTTTGTTTTTATTCTTCTCCTTGCCTTTCTTATTTTGTATCGCTGTTGTTTTTCTTCCCCCCGGTGCGTGTGATCCTGTTTTTGTAGTTGGTGTCTGTTAATGCAGGGTTACCAGCAATGCGAATATGGGCAAACAGGCTGGGGGGAGGAAAGGTCGTCGTATTGGGCAACTCCTTCTTATGAAGAAGGAGCCCAGTTAAGCTATTCTGAGGGATATCAGTCAGGCTATGGGCAGCAAGCCTATGATCCCTGCCATGAGCATCAAGCCTACAATCCCTACTAGGACCAACCACCTCCTCACGATCAAGCCTACAACCCCTACTGGGACCAACCACCTCCACCGCAGTATGAGGATCAAGCTTACAATCCCTACTGGGAGCAACCACCTCCGCCTCAGTATTCATACCCGCAGCAACCGCCTCCGTTTCAGTATCCATATCCACAGCAGCTGCCTCCGCCTCCGCCGCAACAGTACCCACAGTAGCTGCCTCCACCTCTGAGGCCAGCTTGGGAGGATGAGTTCGCTCAAAAAGGGAAGTTATCCATTCAAAAAATGGATGCTCATAACTCCACACTTTAGCGTGTAGAGATGAAAATGGTACAACTTAATATCATGCTTAAAGAGCTGTTGCAGGAACGTGCAGAGAATGAACTTCCAATTCTTGAGAATGGGATATGAGAGACATCAGACGAGCCGCTGCAGCCACATGAGGTGGAAAACGAGGAAGAAAATGAAGTCATACCTTTCCCACACCAACCCGATCAAGCTCAGACGGTCATTACTCTTGAAAGTGACCAAATTGTTGAGAATGGGGTGGGAGAGGAATCAGACGAGCCATTACAACCACAGGATGTGGAGAATGAAGAATAAAATGAAGTCATATCTTTCCCACATCAACCAGATCAGGCTCAGACGATCATTTCTCTTGAAAGTGACCGAATAGTTGAAAATGGGGTGGAAGCGACACTAGACGAGTAGCTGCAGCCAGAGGGGATGAAAAATGAGAAAGGAGTATAGGAGAGGTGCGTCTGCCGAGAGGGGGTGAAAAATGAGAAAGAGTGGGCACGTGAGGATGAGAAGCAGAATCAGAGCCCCGAGGATGTTGTTACAAGGACGGATGGCGAGGAAGAGTGGGCATGTGAGGTTACACATGACAAAGCCCACTCTGGAAGTCAAAGAACTGCCTCAACAATTGAAGTACGTGTTCCCAGAGGAGGACAAAAGTTGAGGTAATATCTATAATATATCAACATCCCAATTCACCAAAGTATTGTGCTTTGGGAGTTAAAGTTATTTATTTCTCTTTGGCGAATAGGATGTTCTATTTGAGCTTAACTGATTTACTTTCTACTCTATTTACTGTCCTTTGTGCTTATAAGGTTAATACTGATGCTTTGGCCGAGATGATATTCCTGCAGGTGAAGGACTAGGGATAGTCCATTGTTAACCGGATACGTCGTGCTCACGACGTTAAACTGAGTACTACGTGGGAGTTTACCCACGGTTTTTTTTGTTCTTTTTCTTTCTTTTTCTTTTGTTTGTTTCATTGTTCCTTTGTTTTCTTTTCTGTTTGGGTCTTGTTTTCTTTTGGTTTTGGTTTTGCTTGTGTTTGTGTTTTCGTTTTTATTTTGGTTTTGTGTGGTGCAGATTTCGGTGTTAATTATTCTTGAGTTTTGGGACATTGTAAGCCGTGTGGTGAAGCCGTGATACTCCAACTCCGTAGCGGACACTCGTTTATTATCGGGAAGTATCATCCTCATGGCCCATTTGTGTTATTAATGTTTTGAGCAGGGGCGATGCTCGAATTAAAATAATGGGGATGATTACTCAGTTTTGTGTGCTTATCTTATCTATTTGTATGTTTGGTGATGTGCCTTTTTGCTTATTTTGATCTCTTGGAATCAAGTATTGTATGTGCGAGTAAGTTAAGATTTTGATTTGTGCAACCGAACTCTGTGGTATTGATCGGACCTTGATGTGATTCTGTTTCTCTTGTTGATATGTGATTAAAGGGCAATGTGAATTGACGAGATTGTATGGATTTATCTTAAATTGGGGGTTATTGACGTGATTTGTCCGGCTAATGTCAGGGGTAGTGTTAACATTGTGATTATCTATATACTTGTTTCTTTTTATATAAAAATGAAAGAAAAAAAAAAGTTTGAGATTGTTGAAATGGAGGATGTGATTCTGTCCCTCTTTCTCATAAATTGAGAAATGGACATGGGAAACCACGATAGGAGACTCGAGTTCATCGAGAGTTCACCTTTCGAACATTGTCCCAAAATCTGTTAATACTTTCCTTGTGTTCTAAACGGAAACTTGTTGCTAAAGGTGACCACTTTAGTTAATTCACCCCTAGCGGAGAGTTGGGTCTTTGCAAAAATAACTTACTTGTTTGTTTGATATTTCCACAATCTTAGATTTGTTTCACGTTAACTTTGGTTATGTATTCATCATGTTTGGGGGAATTGCAGGAAGAGGTTTGATTCATTGGACTAAGAGTTATGTTGCATGAGTTATTTTTCTACTCTTATTAGTATAGACTTTGCTTGAGGACAAGCAAATGGATAAGTGTGGGGGAGTTGTTTAGTCCGAATCTGGTCGTATTTTCCTATGCTTTTGGATTTAAATTGTTGATCTTTAGTTTTACTTTTAGCATAATTTATTATGTTATTATGTTATAAATATTGAATTCTAATTCTTGGTTTGATGTAGGAAATAGCTCATTATTTGGGCATTATTCGGACAAGAAATTCTACAGCGTGGAACTTGGTGCAGAGAGCCGACACTTTCAATGATTCTTATGAATAATGGATAAGGAATATAGGATTATGTCCTTCATAAATAATTGAAGAGCATCTCGATATGAGTCCACAGGCCCAAACGGATTGCAATTCGGAGTTCGAGCGAGAGAACGGGCGAAACACAAGTCGCGCGAACGCGCGCGGCGCGTCCGGCTTGCGCGCCGTCCGGCGCTTGGCTCGCCCCAGCGCGCGTTTGCAGCCAAACCGGCGCTGCCCCAGCGCCCTCCTCATGCCCAACGCCCTCCTCAAGCCCCCCAGCGCCCTCCTCAAGCCAAACCGGCGCTTCCCCAAAGCTCTTTCCAGCCCCAGCCGGCGCTGCACTCCAATCCGGTGCTGTGTTCCTTTTCCAGAATCGCGGCGCGTCCGGCGCAGCGCTCCGTCCGGCACTGGGGTGCTGCGACTGTTTATTACAGGAGCTCCTCGCGTCCGGTGCTGAGCTCTGTCAGGTCTGGGCGTGAAATCTGTGCGTTATAAATACTGATTTAACGCCAGAAACCCTGGCCACCTTTTATTCACTTTTCAGTTTTTCTTTCGTGTTGGACGCCTCCTCTCGAGGATTCCTTTTCCTTCTCCCAAGCTTTTCAATTATTGTTCTTTCCTTCCTCTTTGATTGAAGAATTATTGTAAGGATTATTGGATTCATACTCTGAAGTTTTGAATATCAATTCCATCGTTTGATTTTATTCGTAAGTTTCTTTTATCGCTTTATTCCGTCTATTCGTAATTGATTGTTATTGATTTCTACGTTGGGTTATGATTAATATTTGTATTTGTTTATGTATTCTTGTCTTCCGTTTAATCTTTTGATTCATGCCTAGGGTTTATAATTTTGATTCCGTGTTCTTCGATTATGTAATATCCCGAAGAATTAAAGGCCTAATTACGATATTTAAATTCGTAAATTAAGGTTTCGCCGAAATAATTGAATTAGTAATTTATCGAATAATGATTTCGATTAATTACGAAGTAATGAATTCCTATTTTATATTCACTAAGGATTGTGAATTAAGGAATATAAATATATAAAGTGTTTCGGCAGTAGTATTTTAACGTCGATTGAGTATCGATAGTTAAAATTTCGTAAAATTTTCTAAGCAACGAAGCTTAGAATTAAATTCCATTATAAATGGAATAAATTAATAAAGTGATTACGACTTTATTACGACCATTTTGAGATGAGTCGATAATTAACGTTTGAGGCGTTCAAACGTTAACGTTTAGAGATGAATAGAAAATGAGTTTAATGATCAAGGAATTATAGTATTTAAATTCCTATGATTATTATATGTAATTAGAGTATTATTTAGCATTAAGATAATGCTAGAACATTAAGGATTAATTATTGGACAAGTTTAGAATTTTCGAAAACCACAATTGAAAATTAGGGTTTTCTCACATGAAATGATACTAATAATTTTCCTATGATATAATTTATAATCTAAAACATATATTATGATTTATATCTATAATTAGCATGAAAATCAAATTTTGGCCCTATTAATTTGGAATTGCCGTGACCAAACATTTGAGAACCATGATTTACGTGAGTCTCTTGCAATGTTCTGCTATGTTAGGAAATTTAATGATACAAATGTATTAATTACACTCTTATCAAGTGAATTAAAAGTGACTTAAGTTGAAGTATGGTGTAAGTGAAGTGGACGTGTGTGATGATTACTAATTGAAGTAGGATAAATTTTTTTTTACTCTTGTTGTGTCATGACCGTGTGCTTGTTCCCAAATGAGGTAAGAAGAAATGTAAAATTCATCCTTTTTCTTTGCATGGCTGACGTGCATGGAGAGAAAGGTTGGGGGATTTAATTCTTCACTCAAGTGGGGTGATGAATTAATTAATTAAAGAGCATGACTTTGTTAACCAAATAAAGGAAATAAGCTTTAGTGATGATACACTCTTACATTTGGGGAAGTGTATTTGATTACCATGAATTAAAATAAAAGAAAATTTAATACTTCTCCTTGAAACCAAGGGTGGCCGACGACTCTATGGTCCCAAATACATGAATTGAATTGTTCAAGGAATTTGTGTAAGAATGTAGTTACTTCCATGACCTAAGCATAATAGTCACCACTTAATTCTTGTGTGTGTGAGATGTAGCCGACGGCTACTAGTGTATAAAGCAAAGGAATATATTTTGTTTTAATCAAGAAAGCTTTATACCTAGTTACTACCATGATGTATTCATTGGTGAGTCATAAAGAAAAAATAAAAGGGTGGTGTTTGAGAAGACCGAGAGATAGAGAGGGTTGGAGTGCAATATTGGTTCATTACTCAAGCTTTGGATAAAACAACAGAAACCATTTACTTCTCATTTTGGAAGGGAACCGTGAGCTCCTTAAGAAAAAAAAACAAGTGTGCTATTCATTTTCTTGAGCCAAATCCTTGATATTAAACCCTTGTGCACTTAATCAACACCGGTAAAAAGGTTAGAAATCGAACATGCTTTAATTATACGTTAAAAATTTTGAATTGTAACCGATAGATTTTTATTATATATGCTTATGTTCTTAAGATGAAAAATAGAATAGATTATGATGACATGTTTGTTGTTCTTTAAATATGCTTAGTATGTAATTATAAGCATATGTATTATGTTAAATCAAAGGCTAAGCATGTTATGATTTTCTCTAATGATCGAAAATTCTAAGGATTATTTTGATGATGGATTTATGTTATATATAAGCTAAGGAGTTCATAGTGAATATTTGAGAATTTTAAACATCATATGCTATTGAATTGTTAATGGCGAAAATTTGAGGAAATTATAAGTTGGTACACAATTTTATTTAAGTAATATTATAGCATATTATTGATCTAGGTATTGATTTAGTGATATGTGAATTTACTAGATTTTTAAGAAAATATATGTGCATGTTCTTGGAAATTTTCGAGAGCTTCAAGACTTGATTTAGGCATGATTAAGTTGTTTTAATGAATGTAATGATGTAATGTTGCTATGCTATAGTATATAAGCATAGTGTATTTTGTTGAGTTTTATAAAAATGTTTAGTATATAATGTGTAGAAACCGAGCCTTGAACATTGATTCCTTGATGTAGAAATTGAAAATGTTGGACTATATACTATAATTATGTTATAGATTAATGTTGGGGCCTTGTATACATTAAATAGAATTTTAGAAAATTATTTGAACAATTTGATGATAATAGCCGTGACCTATGAGATCAAATAAGTAATGTCCAAAATTTTCTATAGTTAATGTTAATACATATTAGTGATACTATGATAAAATAGTACACTATATGAATTTAGAAGAATTTTTGGAAGAAGTTTGAAAATTTAAGCATGAAGGCCGAGAGCATATATATATATATATTAAGGATTTTAAATCCTTAATATCAAGAAAAATAATACATTATATGTCTAGAAATTATTTTAGACATATTAAGAAATTATGAAATTTTATAAACATAGAATACTATGTTTATGGCGAAACGTTATATTAAATAACGTTAGAAATGAAAAATAATGTTTAATGAATAAGTTAATTAATATTTAAGAAAAATATTAATAAAGTTTATCGATTTGCGTGAAAAATCGAGAATTAGGGCTTTATGAAAAGAAATCGATTGAAAATCGATTTATATTGAATTAGATATTAAAATATGAATTATTAAAGAAATTAATAAAGAAAAGTCAAAATTGTTGACTTTTGAAATTAACGTATGAAATACGTTCGATAAATACGCTAATACGTGTGAAACGTATTAATTATATAAGGAAATCTCATTGGTGAGAAAAGATTTCATAATTGAAATCCTTGTATCGAAAAACGTATAGATACGTTGAACGTTTAACCTAAAAGGTTAAAATGAAATAGTTGAACATATCTCGTCTCTATCGAAATACGATAAATGTTTAGTTTAAGATACGCGATTGAACGGCGTATTGAATTCGTTAAGGAATTCAAATTATATTAGTATAAGTTATCAAAGTTTATTTTAAACTTTGAAAATCTCGAAAAACGTGTCAGACATACTAAAATCGTTTTTACGTAAAGGTGAGACGCGGATGCGATCGTTGACATAGAAGGAAAACGAATTAAGAAAGCTTACGTACCAGGTGGGCTTCTTTTCTTATCCTCAAGGATAAAATGCTCTATTTATGATGCTTTCTTCGAAATGAAAAGTAATTATTTATGATGCTCTCTTTTGAGAAATGATTATGAAATGATGATGAAATTACATGCCCAAAATGTTTATGTTTTATGTATGTATCCTATCCATGAATGAATGAATGAATGATGAATGTTGTTGGGTCGCTCCCAACTTATGAATGAAATCGATATCGGATCTATCTTGGGAAGGCTTATACAGCTACGATTAACGTGTATACCTAATGGTGATTGTGTCTTTGTAAGGACAATTCACGGCGGTCGCGTGACGTAGAGGAGGCCTCCTTCTACGGCGTAAATGTTAATGTTATGATGAAATGAAAGGATATGGATCATACATACAAGGAAAATGTCTGCGCAGACGAATGTTTATGAAAATGATGAAAAGTTTAGTAAGCTCAAGGCCTTTTAATCAAAACCCTTTGTCTTTACCATGATGGGCGAGTAATTAAAAGATGATAAAATGTTTTTGGCATAAGTCCACTGAGTGCATTATTTGTACTCAGCCCTGCATATTTGTTTTTAAATGTGCAGATTGAGCTGGTGATGCGATGGAGTAGTGTTGAGCAATAGGAAGGTTGTCGTTGAAAGTTATACCTTGATAGTACATCGTCATATGTACATATCACATGTTTTCATTGCAAGAACATAAGTTATGTAGTAAGGTCCAAAAACATACTTGATATATGTATCACAGTTTAATGTTAAATGGTCTCATTATTATTCATCCCTGTTTAGAATAATAATCCCTGCTAAATCGTACTTATGATTTAGGGGCTGTTACAGAGTGGTATCAGAGCAATTCGCTCTTTGAACCCAAAATCTCCATAATGGTTAAGTCTAAATTGAGTCACTAGACTTCTAAAGGTCAGCTGACATTGCTCAACACTCCATCACATCAAGCTCAACCAAAATGAGGTAAATGCTTCCTTTTCGAAATTTTGAAATGAAAAGTTGAAAGAAAAAAAGGAATGAAAGATGAATGATATAAAAAGGAAGTTATGCAAAGGGATCAAGTTTGAAATGAATGTCTATGTTCGATAATGGGCATTATGTGCCAAGAATGGAATGTTGAATTAGTAAAATTCAAGTAATACATGCTTTTAATAAGTTATATTATGAAATTGAATAAAATTTTCAAGTGTTCATAACCAAACTCGTTCAAATTTCAAGATTGTGTATAATGAATAAATATGCTTGAAACGAATGTAAATGGCCAATGATGAATTCTTCGGAATTGAAAGAAATATGCAAGTATGAATTATGTTTTCATTATTTTAAACTTTAGATACAAATCCCAAGATTGATTATGACAAATGAATATGTCATCTCAAGAAGAACATAGACGATATAAGAAGCATGATCACGTTTTGCAAAATAACATAGAATTACGAACTTCCTTCCCTTACAAGAACAAAAGAATGACATGAACAACGAAAGTAAAGTTAGACTCGAGCTCGAAAGGCAAAAGACGAACGTGGAATTGAATGACTCGTCTTCGACTTCGGCATGTGCGACTCGATTACGACTTCGGCATGTGCGACACGATTATGACTTGGCATGTGCGACTCGAATACGACTTGGCATGTGAGACTCGACTTCGACTTGGCATGTGCGACTTGATTACGACTTGGCATATGCGACTCGACCGACCTCGGCATGCGACCTTGACTTCTACTTCGACATATGCGGCCGTCGACTTTGACTTGGTAATTTTATAACATCGACTTTGACATATCGACCTTGGTAGTATATACTACATCGGCGTCGGCATTACTCGTACTACCTCAGCATCGGTAATGGCATGCACGACCTTGGCGTCGGCATCGCTTACGATCTCGCGCGAGCGAGCGAATTTTTCTTCACTGCGCAGTGATTTTGTTTTGGCTCGTTCTCGTTCGTTTGAACTCCGATTCGTCGACGGTTTTCACCCACGTGCCCCTAATGCACTGTACTTTATTTTCTATGAAGGACTGAATCCTGATTCCTACTCCAGAATTTCGAGAAACAGTTGAATTTGGTTCTATGATTTTTATAGAATGAGAATGTTATAGTATGATAAGAATCTTAGAATGTTACTAAGAAAGTAAGATTTCGAGAATACAAGTAGAGTCATGACCTACATGAGAACATTTGTTGATGACCTATTACAAGTATATAAGGTTTCAAATTATATTCATTACCCAATTTACGTCATTGAGTTTAACTCTATGACTAGTTCAATTGAGAAATCATTTGAGTTTCTCACTTTTTACGAAAGAGGTTACAAACTGAAACTTTATAAAGTGTCCCTTGAAACCAAGCCTTGTGTGGTGAGAAAATAATTGTGGCCAGTGCAGCGGCTATATGACCAAAGAAATCTCGATGTAGTCGTCATTACGGTCTTCGGATCCTAGATCCCAATTATTCAGTCCAAAGAGGATATTGATTCAATCATTAAAAGTTGTTATTTGGATTTGTGAGGCAGTACCTCTTGTAAGTAATCGTGATAAATTCTCCTCGATTCTTGAAACCATCAAGTTTGATGAATGTTGACTTACCGTGTCACCTAAGTGCGAATTAATAAAGCGATAAATATCAGGCATGATATAGGTTGACTTATCTCAGTCACCTAAAAGTTTCAGATCAGTAAAGAAGTAGACATCAATAAATTATGATGTAAAGAAAATCTCGATGAGACGAGATATTTTCCCTATGATGCACATCGATGCAATGACCCCTGATGGGCTTACCAAGTACTTATGATAATAAAGTTATGAATAAGATACTCTTTAGCATTGAATGCAAGAGTAAAAGTAAAGAAAAGTATATGATATCCGTGGGATAAAATTTCCCCTCATTATGTCATAACGCGAGAGAGATTACAACTTATCTTTAAGATAGTTGTTGGTCCTAAAACCTCCTTAGTAGGTTGGACATGTCTAAAGAATGAAGATGTATGCAAGATATTCTTTTCAAAGGATATATATATATATATAAAGAAATGATAGCATCTCGGAAAATAAATCTCTGCCTTATACCTCAATCAATGAGATTATGCTTGAGCATAATCGATTCCAATAATTGAAACTTGGTTAAACAAGCGATAATGAGATTGAGGAATCATAATCCTCGAGATTGTGTGAGCGACTAGGATAGCCCTAGTATGTAAATCAAGTATGGAGAAAATATCTCCAAAGCCAAGACATGGAATGAGATGCTTGGAAATTAAGTTATGGTGTACGAATGTACTACCTTACCAAGCCATACGACAATAATGATAGTTCTAACCCTGAATGTGAGAACCGAAGTATAACGAAAGTAATATTACTTTCAGATACCGTGTTCGAAAAAGGGACAAAAGTCAAAATAGCTGAAGAAACTATGAGCTATACAATTATAAGATAGCCCACGACAAGATATAAGCTTCAGAGACATATGACTTCGATAAATAAGGATTTCCCTTGAAAAGAGTTAAAGTAAGGATATATGAGAAATATATTCCTAAGATCGATAAAGTGAACAAGGGAATTGAATCAGTCATACTGGATTAGAAATGAATGATAGTGATAGAGACATGACAATCTCTACGATAAGATTTAATTATTGAAATATCAATATCAAAAGATAGGTTAATGTAGACCTAACCATAAAATGCTTTTGGTAAAAGCATAACGGTACTGATGCCCAAAAAGGATACGGTAAACAAGGTGAATGAAGACTATAGAAAGAGAACATAATGTCCCAATGGGAAGGACAATGATATAGGAAATAGATGTTAATTTGAATAAGCGGAACACCGTAGAGCAAAGTCTATACTTCACGAAGCGAGCGAACAAAACCGATAAGGCACGATAGGTATGAGGAAGATTTCTCGAATACCTATAACATTTTCTTATTCCATAATATTTTGTTCGATATAGGTGCTTCATGTTCTAACATCGCACAAGTATGTGCGAAGCGATAGAACCTAATTAGGGATAAGCGAATCGAAATGAACATTTCTTCACCTATATGAGAATCATGGCCTGCGGTGTTGTAAAGACTTAGAATTGAACCTAATTCGTGTGGAGCGTAGATATAATTCGAGAAACAAGAAGTTTCGAAGATGGCTGTCATTCACGTGATGAGTGACCTGGGGCTAGTCTCTTCGTTAGAAATTTTACGTGACAGGATATTAGTACCCACTATTTGCTTATGCAAATAAATTAAGAGAGATATATGATTGAAGGTGTAAAACGTAGAATGAGTGGTAAGATAAGTGTCATGAGTCGTGTCGTTAAGTTGTCTACAAGTTATATATGTCTTAAAGTGTTTAATTCTTTAAGAGATCTTTCTTGTTTAAAATTTTCTCTATTGCTTAAGTTAAGTCCAGCTTATCTAGGAACACACAGTTACGAGATGGCGGAAAAGGAGTACTACGGTGAAGATAACCACCAGGCCTATAAGCTTAGAACTCACACAGGCATATCGGCTCTTTTACTACAAACCGGGCATGGATTTAGGACAGTTTTTGGAGGAATTTCTACACCTTTGGAGGGATGTTCGTAACTATGGGGTTACGGATGAGGATGGTATCCAAAGGCTTATTCGTGTTGCCGACGGAATGGCAAAAGTTTGCAAAAGAAATATCAAGAGAATACCTTCTGCATGTAGGAAACTCCAAGACTTGGGCAGACTTACCAGGATTCGTCAACCGGCTCAAGCATACATATTATGCGTATGGAACTGCACCTACTAACACTTGTCCTGGTCCCCGGCAAGTTACCCAGCATGGTACAAAGAAATGGTTGTACCCTGATGTCCCAAACGCCGCCCTACGTCCTGTGCCGCCGATTATACCTGAAAGGGATGAGAATGGCAAGAGGACAGGATCTTACCGCCCTCGTGGACTAGGAGAATTACCGCTATCAACTCAACCATACTATCTGATAAAAACAACACAAACTTACAGTGCTGCGGAAGAAGCAGGGCGACTTGACCACGGCTCTCTGAAGGAAATAGATCGTCGGTGGTATGAGGCGAGAGCGTGCCGGGAGAAAGGCAAGTTTCCAAATGAGGAGTGCGATTCCGACGAAGGACATTCGAGACATAGGATCCTATGATCATATGAGACTAATATGTAGATAATGGTTTATGTTGAAAATGGTGTGGTTAGAATATGTAAAATAAGCGTAGTTTGGAGTATTTTGTAAATATGTTAAAATGGTGTCACATTTTTTTTGATGTAAAGGAACTAGATGCCATGTAATTAGTCGACGATAGACCGACCCTCGGAATTAATATATGAAAAGTCCTCACCGAGGCGTTACGATGTAACATATTTTATGGTCCTTGTAGAATGGTATCCAATATCGACAACAATTGTTCGAATAAGATATGGCCACTATGAGATAGTAGTTATGCCATTCGGACTAACCAATGCACCACCACATTCATGAACCTCAAAATCAGTGTTCCACACATACTTAGACAATTTTGTCTTAACCTTTATGAATAACGTTCCTATCCATACGAAGAATGAGAAAGAGCGTAAAAACGTCGAAGGACTGTCTTCACAATTTTAAGAGCCGTGCAAATTTTGCGAAACGATGTGTAATTTCGGCTTAAAGAAATATTCCTCGGGCATATAGTGTCTTTAGAAGGAATCAAAGTAGGTGGCAAAGGATAAAGCAATTAAGAATGAAAGTCGTCGATGACCTAAAATGAGATCAGAATTTTCTAGATTAATTGGCGCTATCGAGAACCATGAAGAACTCTCTAAGGTAGAGGCCGATAACATAGCTACCCAAAAGGAATCAAATTTACATGGATTAATAAAGAAAGGCTATGTATTAATATGAGAAAGAAAATAGCTTACGCATCACAATGACTTGACTACATGAATAGAAATTCTAACTCACGACTTGAAATAGTAACGATAATAAGTACCAAAGTCTTTGAGACATCACTCCTATGACAATAAGTTAAAATCCTTCAGATTACAAAGTTTGAATTAATTCTTGACAAAGAGACTTGGATACGGGATAGAAAAGATGGCTCGAATCGGTAAAAAAATTACAATTGTGATATAAATATCACCTACGGAAGGTTAATGTAATTTCTAATGCCCTAAGTTATAAAATTCAGTCTAAATTATGATATGTCCCTATAGAAAAGGAAAACTCATTGGAGAGTTTAAGAAAATGAAAGCAGAAATAGTCGGGCGATCGAGGAGCGAGCGTAAGTTGTATTCTCACGCTCAAGGTGACATATGACTAAAGAAAAGGATGATAAGCGAAAGGAGAAAGGATGAAAATGGGAATAGAATACAAATTAAGATAAGGAAAGAAGAGTGAAGGATTTTTAAGAAGACGGGACAATGTTATATTATTCGAGAAAGGTTATATGTATATATATTTCAAGCAATAATAAGCTTAGAAATGAAATCATAAATGAAATTCATGACCCTTCTCATACCGCCCAACCAGCGACATTAAGAGATATTATGATTTACGAGAAAAGTTAGATAGTAAAGAATAAAATGAGATATAACCATATTGTCGGCGATTGTCTCGGTTACCAACAAGTGAAGGCATTGTATCAATGACCTTATAAGAGGTTATAATCTCTAAAGATATACGAGATGAAAATGGAATGACATAGCAATGGATTTTATGACGGGTTTTGCCAAAGTCATAAAGAGGTAACTCTCGCTATATGGGTAGCGATGGATTGACTCACCAAATATGTTCATCTACGCTATTCGGATGACTCGTAGATCGAAAAGTTAGCTCGATCGTACATAAAGGAAATCGTATCTTTGCGGGGTACCAAACCTATCATTTCGAGATAGAGACTCTAAGTTTACCCCTATATTTTGAACTAACTCACAAAAGGAGTTAGACATGAGATTGAACCTTAACATAGATGTCCACTCATCGATAGATGGACAGTTAAAAAGGACAATATGGATGTTTAAGAATACGATAGACCATTAATGTTAAATCAAGGTGCAAGTGGGAACGTGTTGTACCACTTGTTAAGTTCACGCATGACCATAGCTGTCAAGCAATGATCAATATAGCCTTATGAGGCATTATGCGGAAAGAAATATCGATCACCACTTTATTGTGATAAAGTAAGTGAGAGAAAGTATAAGGTCGACAATGTGAATGAAATGATTAAGATATCGCCAAATGAGGCAAAGAATAAGAAAAGCTCGGAGACGAGACAAAAGTCTTCTGCGATACGTGTAAATCTGCTGCATTTTTAAATGCGGAATTAAAGTTTCTTAAGATTTCTCCATCGAGGAAAATTATAAAGTTCAAATACAAGAATGTAGAGATCATGTTTTGTAGGACCTTAAGAGCTCCTAGTAATGATAGGCCCAGTAGCCTATAGATTGGTACTTCCACCAAATTTGGGGAAAGTACGTTATGTTTTCCACGTGTCACAGTTAAGGAAATATTAATATGACCCAAAACACGTGATCCGCCATAATGACGTGATCTTTAACTCAGATGAGTTGTGATAAAAATCTACGACTATTTTGATCGTACGATTCAACGATTAAAGAATCAAGTTTGGGTCTTTAATGAAAGTCCAATGAAGGAATCATGGACAAAAAGAAATCACGTGGAAAATTTAAGATGTTATGATACAAAGATATCCCATACTTTATGAGGAATGCAAATTTCGGGATGAAATTTCTTTTAAGGAGGGTAGAATGTAATATCCCGAAGAATTAAAGGCCTAATTACGATATTTAAATTTAGTAAATTAAGGTTTCATGAAATAATTGAATTAGTAATTTATCGAATAATGATTTCGATTAATTACGAAGTAATAATTCTATTTTATATTCACTAAGGATTGTGAATTAAGGAATATAAATATATAAAGTGTTTGGCGGTAGTATTTTAACGTCGATTGAGTATCGATAGTTAAAATTTCGTAAAATTTTCTAAGCAACGAAGCTTAGAATTAAATTCCATTATAAATGGAATAAATTAATAAAGTGATTACGACTTTATTACGACCATTTTGAGATGAGTCGATAATTAACGTTTTGAGACGTTTCAAACGTTAACGTTTAGAGATGAATAGAAAAATGAGTTTAATGATCAAGAAATTATAGTATTTAAATTCCTATGATTATTATATGTAATTAGAGTATTATTTAGCATTAAGATAATGCTAGAACATTAAGGATTAATTATTGGACAAGTTTAGAATTTTCGAAAACCCTAATTCGAAAATTAGGGTTTTCTCACATGAAATGATACTAATAATTTTTCCTATGATATAATTTATCATCTAAAACATATATTATGATTTATATCTATAATTAGCATGAAAATCAAATTTTGGCCCTATTAATTTGGAATTGCCGTGACCAAACATTTGAGAACCATGATTTACGTGAGTCTCTTGCAATGTTCTGCTATGTTAGGAAATTTAATGATACAAATGTATTAATTACACTCTTATCAAGTGAATTAAAAGTGACTTAAGTTGAAGTATGGTGTAAGTGAAGTGAATGGCGTGTGATGATTACTAATTGAAGTAGGATAAATTTTTTTACTCTTGTTGTGTCATGCCGTGTGCTTGTTCCCAAATGAGGTAAGAAGAAATGTAAAATTCATCCTTTTCTTTGCATGGTGGCGTGCATGGAGAGATAGGTTGGGGATTTAATTCTTCACTCAAGTGGGGTGATGAATTAATTAATTAAAGAGCATGACTTTGTTGACCAAATAAAGGAAAGAAGCTTTAGTGATGATACACTCTTACATTTGGGAAGTGTATTTGATTACCATGAATTAAAATAAAAGAAAATTTAATACTTCTCCTTGAAACCAAGGGTGTCCGAATGACTCTAAGGTCCCAAATACATGAATTGAATTGTTCGAGGAATTTGTGTAAGAATGTAGTTACTTCCATGACCTAAGCATAATAGTCACCACTTAATTCTTGTGTGTGTGAGATGTAGCCGACGGCTACTAGTGTATAAAGCAAAGGAATATATTTTGTTTTAATCAAGAAAGCTTTATACCTAGTTACTACCATGATGTATTCATTGATGAGTCATAAAGAAAAAAAATAAAAGGGTGGTGTTTGAGAAGACCGAGAGATAGATAGGGTTGGAGTGCAATATTGGTTCATTACTTAAGCTTTGGATAAAACAACGAAACCATTTACTTCTCATT
Organism: Salvia rosmarinus; assembly: GCA_036937905.1. Classification (NCBI taxonomy): domain Eukaryota; kingdom Viridiplantae; phylum Streptophyta; class Magnoliopsida; order Lamiales; family Lamiaceae; genus Salvia; species Salvia rosmarinus. Next base: position 33,468,140 of record CM072820.1, on the reverse strand, counting down.
TTGGAAGGAACCGTGAGCTCTTAAGAAAAAAAACAAGTGTGCTATTCATTTTCTTGAGCGAATCCTTGATATTAAACCCTTGTGCACTTAATCAACAGGTAAAAGGTTAGAAATCGAACATGCTTTAAGTATCGTTAAAAATTTGAATTGTAACCGATAGATTTTATTATATATGCTTATGTTCTTAAGATGAAAAATAGAATAGATTATGATGACATGTTTGTTGTTCTTTAAATATGCTTAGTATGTAATTATAAGCATATGTATTATGTTAAATCAAAGGCTAAGCATGTTATGATTTTCTCTAATGATCGAAAATTCTAAGGATTATTTTGATGATGGATTTATGTTATATATAAGCTAAGGAGTTCATAGTGAATATTTGAGAATTTTTAAACATCATATGCTATTGAATTGTTAATGGCCGAAAATTTGAGGAAATTATAAGTTGGTGCACAATTTTTATTTAAGTAATATTATAGCATATTATTGATCTAGGGTATTGATTTAGTGATATGTGAATTTACTAGATTTTTAAGAAAATATATGTGCATGTTCTTGGAAATTTTCGAGAGCTTCAAGACTTGATTTAGGCATGATTAAGTTGTTTTTAATGAATGTAATGATGTAATGTTGCTATGCTATAGTATATAAGCATAGTGTATTTTTGTTGGAGTTTTATAAAAATGTTTAGTATATAATGTGTAGAAACCGAGCCTTGAACATTGATTCCTTGATGTAGAAATTGAAAATGTTGGACTATATACTATAATTATGTTATAGATTAATGTTGGGGCCTTGTATACATTAACTAGAATTTTAGAAAATTATTTGGACAATTTGATGATAATAGCCGTGACCTATGAGATCAAATAAGTAATATCCAAAATTTTCTATAGTTAATGTTAATACATATTAGTGATACTATGATAAAATAGTACACTATATGAATTTAGAATAATTTTTGGAAGAAGTTTGAAAATTTAAGCATGAAGGCCGAGAGCATATATATATATATATATTAAGGATTTTAAATCCTTAATATCAAGAAAAATAATACATTATATGTCTAGAAATTATTTTAGACATATTAAGAAATTATGAAATTTTATAAACATAGAATACTATGTTTATATAAACGTTATATTAAATAACGTTAGAAATAAAAATAATGTTTAATGAATAAGTTAATTAATATTTAAGAAAATATTAATAAAGTTTATCGATTTGCGTAAAAATCGAGAATTAGGGCTTTATGAAAAGAAATCGATTGAAAATCGATTTATATTAATTAGATATTAAAATATGAATTATTAAAGAAATTAATAAAGAAAAGTCAAAATTGTTGACTTTTGAAATTAACGTATGAAATACGTTCGATAAATCGCTAATACGTGTGAAGCGTATTAATTATATAAGGAAATCTCATTGGTGAGAAAAGATTTCATAATTGAAATCCTTGTATTGAAAAGCGTGTGAATCGTTGAACGTTTAACCTAAAAGGTTAAATGAAATAGTTGAACATATCTCGTCTCATCGAACGAGAAATGTTTAGTTTAAGATCTGCGATTGAGCGGCGTATTGAATTCGTTAATGAATTCAAATTATATTAGTATAAGTTATCAAAGTTTATTTTAAACTTTGAAAATCTCAACGTGTGAGACATACTAAAATCGTTTTACGTAAAGGTGAGATCGGATGCGATCGTTGACATAGAAGGAAAACGAATTAAGAAAGCTTACGCACTGGTGGGCTTTTTCTTATCCTCGAGGATAAAATGCTCTATTTATGATGCTTTCTTGAAATGAAAAGTAATTATTTATGATGCTCTCTTTCGAGAAATGATTATGAAATGATGATGAAATTACACGCCCAAAATGTTTATGTTTTATGTATGTATCTTATCCATGAATGAATGAATGAATGATGAATGTTGTTGGGTCGCTCCCAACTTATGAATGAAATCGATATCGGATCTATCTTGGGAAGGCTTATACAGCTAGGATTAACGTGTACACCTAATGGTGATTGTGTCTTTGTAAGGACAATTCACGGCGGGTCACAACGACGTAGAGGAGGCCTCGTTCTACGGCGTAAATGTTAATGTTATGATGAAATGAAGGGATATGGATCATACATACAAGGAAAATGTCTCACAGTGACGAATGTTTATGAAAATGATGAAAAAGTTTAGTAAGCTCGAGGCCTTTTAATCAAAACCCTGTGTCTTACCATGATGGGGCGAATAATTAAAAGATGATAAAATGTTTTGGCATAAGTCCACCGAGTGCATTATTTGTACCCGATACCGCATATTTGTTTTAAATGTGCGATTGAGTGGTGATGCGATGGGCGATGTTGAGCAATAGGAAGGTTGTCGTTGAAAGTTATACCTTGATAGTACACGTCATATGTACATATCACATGTTTTCATTTGCAAGAACATAAGTTATGTAGTAAGGTCCAAAACATACTTGATATATGTATCACGGTTTAATGTTAAATGGTCTCATTGTTTATTCATCCTGTTTAGAGTAATAATCTACGCTAAATCGTATTTAGGATTTAGGGAACATTCTGATTAGGGTTTAATTCTTGCCTAGATAATTTATCTGCTTTGTCAATTTCCGCCTAGTTAATTCGTCTTTCTTTCTTTAATATTTTCTCGCCTAGGTAATCAATCAACCCCTGTGTGATTAGAGTATTTAGGAATTTAATTGCTTTCGTGTCGTAATTTAGTAACGCCCTGTTAAGTTTTCCTTGAGAGACGACTAGGGTTAACTTTCCCTACTATAACACCTCATTCGATTATGAATCAATTAAGAGTACACTTTTGATTGAAACACATGGTATATAGTCTTAGCTTTTGTCGGTACACGACCAAGTGGGTTGGCGTAGTGGTTTATCATTTCATCCCTTAACCAAGTGGTTGGGGGTTGGATTCTCAGCTCTTGCGAATGAAAAAACTATTTGTCAGCCTCCTACCGCTTAGTGTGCTAACATTTGGGGCAGGGGTTTAATCCCACGGCGTTCGGCTATGGGTTAGCTTTATATATATATATATATATATATATATATATATATATATATATATATATATATATATATAATAAGAAATAAAAATTCATCTCCATCATTCATTTTCCATTAATCAATGGTTCAAGATTAAGTTATAAAAATCCATATAATTAAAGGACGGTTATTTTCGTAATATTCTATAATTACCATTATAACCTAATTTGATTTAATCACAACCATACATCTCAATGGTGAAAATTTTTGTTCTCATTTCTTATTTTTGAATGTGTTTTATTTGAACCAAATCTTATATATATATATATATATATATATATATATATATATATATATATGGAGTGTATCAAATGAGAACTCCAACTTTTTTGAAAACTATGAACTAATGTGGTCCATCTGATTTTTATAATCTAACGATCATGATTAGTTATAAATCATTTATTATCCTTAAATTTTAATGATAACCGTTTAATTCTATAATTAAGGGATTTTATATATTCATTTATGTAATTGTTCTCATATGCACATCACTACGATTATATGACGAACAACATAAATTACACGAACAACGAATAATTGAATATGAAATATTCAAATAGCGAAAATTTAAGGATTTAACTATTTTTTTCATTAATAATTATAAATCGTCTAATCTTATTCAACCTAACAGTAGTTATTGGTTCTTAGTTCTTATTTAAAAGGTAGTTTCCTCTATAACTAACCCATATATATATATATATATATATATATATATATATATATAGGATAGTTCTTGTGAGAATGAAAATAAGTGTAGGAAATATGAATAGATATATAAGTCAAAGATATCTTTCATATTTGTGTAACTATAATCGAATTCTTATGTTGCACGTATTAGTTTAGCACATATTACATCTCTTAAGTAGCACATATGCTAAATATATTAGTTTAGCATCTTTCATTCTGGTGTACGAGAAGGGTTCTAGTCTTTGCGATGTCTAGCGTAGCACACACAATACAAAGCGTAACCTGGCGAAATTAAATATCAACCATTGATCCATCGAATCAAGGCCAGATTCATTCTATTTCCTACCAAATTATTCCCACCGATCCATATTTGGGAGATGGATCGGTGTAGAATGGATAATTGGCAGAAACAGGAATGAATCTCGATTTATGGATCAATGGTTGATTTAATTTCGCTATTATCTTCTTTGTATTGTGTGTGCTAACGTGGCATCGCAAGACTAACCCTTCTAAATTTACAACTTCTGAAAGATGATGCTAAACTAATATATTTAGCATATGTGCTACTAAGAGATGTAATATGTGCTAAACCTGCAAAATAATGTTCGATTGTTTTACACAAATATGAAAGATATCTTGACTTACATATCTATTCCTATTTCCTACACATATTTTCATTCTTACAGAACTATCCCATATATATATATATATATATATATATATATATATATATATATATATAACCATTTTCTAAAAATTACAAATAAAAAAAAATCGTAAGAAAATAATTGTGTTGGGGCCCGAAAGATCTTTTTTTATTTTGATGAAAAAATTTCTATTTTTATTTGTAATATATAGTTAAAATGGATTGGTCATACATATCCAATAATCTAGAATCGAATATAAAGAACTCACTATTCACTCGGTTTTTGATTCATAATCATTATGTAGGAGAGATGGCCGAGTGGTTCAAGGCGTAGCATTGGAACTGCTATGTAGGCTTTTGTTTACCGAGGGTTCGAATCCCTATCTTATATATACATATATATGTATATATATGTGCAAATAAAAATCTGATTTAAAATGAGAACATGATAATCATTTTAAGCCATCTGATCGCAAAGATCTACGGTGATGCATCACTTTGTTGGATGAATGCATTGTGCATCACCCTGGTTCGAATCCCACAAGGAGCGAAAATTCAATTATTGTTATTTAGTGCAGTAATTATTATGAAGAATGCATTGTTCTCATATTTGTAGGATAATTTTTTTTTTATAATAGCTCATTCATATATATATATATAAGTGGGTTATAGATTTTTTTTTTGTAAATAAATGGGTTAGATGTAAGTAAAAATATTGACTTTTTTATGAGTTATATCTAGAAAATGAAAGTGAACGAGTTTTATGGAATTTTATAGACATATCGAAATATAATTTAATGAACAAATATGATGGAATGAAAGAAGTAGTTTTTTAAACCAAGAAATTATTTTATAACTTATTAATTTATTGATATATTAATGAATTATTAATTTAGTAATATATTAATATCTCTCTAAATTCATAAAAAAACTTGGATAATCCAAGATTATTAATTTATAGAGGTTTTAATGTATATATACACCTGCGTTGTGTTTTTACTTTTTCCTCTGCGAGCGTGTCTGTGCGCGTGTGCGTATATGAGATGAAAGGAAGATGGTCAGTTGTTGCTGAGTCGAAAGGGGGCGCTGGTAGGGCGGCGACGGCGCTGCTGTCTGTTCAGGCGAAAGGGAGAGGGGTTCTGTGTGGGTTCAGGAAAAGGAGTGGGGGCGTGAGCAAGAGAGGGAGGAGGGTGAGAATGGGGTGGTGGGTGGTGAATTCCGACGATGGCTAGCGCGGAATTGGAAATCGGAAGGCGGCTGCGGCGGCAGTTTTGAGAGAGGGAAGGAGGGAGTAGGTAGAGGCGGCGACGCCGCTGTGCTGCGGATTGTTCACGGCAGAGGCCGCGATCCTTCGCCTGACGAAGGATTCAGAGAGGGAGGCGCGGTACATCGAGACTGGATAAGGGGGAGGGGCGAACGGCGGCGGCATCGGGTAAGCAGGGGGGAGATTTTTCTATGTTTTAGAGAGAGAGAGAAACGAGATGGAGGGAGGGGTCGAGAAATGAGGTGTGTGAGAGAGGTTTCGACAAGACAGAGAGGCGGCGATTTCGCCGGTTACCGATCAGGTCGGTGGCGACGGACAGTGAAGGGGAGAGGGGGAGATTTTCTGATTTGGGGAGAAGAGAGAGGCGAGAGGAATGCGGGCTGGAGAGAGAAAGGTGGGCGGGAGGTGAAAGAAGGCGGCGGCGGCGGCGGAAAATCAGAGGGGAGAGTTCTGTAGAGAGAGAACCGAAGGGTGAGAGTAGGGCGAGAGAGAGAGAGAAAGAGTATTTTTCTTGTAAATAAACTGTTTAAATTTTTATTTTATTTTATTTTTTCTTTTGAGTTGGGCTTTACTCAAAAGTAAAAGGCTATGGGCAGGGGATTTTTTTAATGAAGATGAGAAATTGGACTCACTTGTATTTTTGTTTTTGGCCCTTTTGAAATTAATGGGTTTGTGTTAGGGCTGCTTATTGGATCGGTTTCGGTTATTCGAAATCGAAATTTCGGTTAATCCGAAACCGATAGTATACAAATCCAATAACCGAAACCGATTGGATAATTGGTTATCTATTAACCGATTGGATAATCGATTCGGTTATTGGATACCCAAAATTATCCAATTCAGAAAAAAATAAAAAATAATAACTTGTGTATTTAATTATGATTTATTATTTATGATTTATTATGATTTTGGATACCCAAAATTATCTCATCTCTTATTTGTTATGAATTATTATTATTAATATGACTTAACTAATTAACTTGTGTATTTAATTAATAATAATAAAAATAATAAATTAATAATTATTTAATTTCGGTTATTCGGGTATATCCATTCGGTTATCAGACCCGATAATCGAAATTATCATCAAGTCATTATCCAATACCGATCCAAATTTCCAATTTATCGATTATTGGATACCGAAAACCGATGGATATCGGTTCGGTTCGGTTATATCCATTATCCAATAACCAACTAAGCAGCCCTAGTTTGTGTTTTGGGACAAGTTTAAGAATTGATTAATTTAAGTAATGAATTATTATTATTATTAAACATTTTGTCAATAATTTATTTGTTCCTAAGGTTGGTTAAATAATTAAATCTTGAGATTTAATTAGCAAAAGATTTAATTATGTCAATTATATGTTATATTTGACCTTTTTTTAAATCGTGTTGATTATTGAAATTTCATAATCAATTAAGTCGGTGAGATTATTATTTTTCAAAGGATATTAATTATGCAATTTATAAAATTTTGAGTAATGAAATTGGAAATTAAATTATTTTAAGAAATTCTATACTTTTTGAATTATTATCTGTGGGGTGGTTTGATTATGGAAAATGATAAATTGTTAAGCTGGTTGAGATAATTGTTTCGAATTAACAATTGTTCCACAATGAAATTTCAACGATGCATGAAAGTTGCATAATGAATGTTACTAAGTGAATTTCTTTTTAAATATGAATTACTTGCTTATATGTTTAGAATATGAACGAGTTTATTTTGAAATAAATTAAACTTTTATATAATTTTGCAATAAAAGTATTTTGATAATTTGATTTTCAAAATCAAATTAAGTTGAAAAGAAAAGTTGAATAATAGTATTGTTAGTACCCTTAGTCGAGATTATTGTCCTCCCGTTATGTTTTTGAAATTCAAAACCCCGGACGTAAAGAATCGAGAATTAGTAGTCTTTTTTACTTTAAGCTAAGGTTAGAGCAATGAGATTTATTAAGATTAGTTTATCTATATGCTTAGTTGGTCGAGGGGTTTAGCACTGCTTACTTCTAACGAGACTTTAAGTCTATTGCGAAGACTCGACTTATTGAGGTTGGCTTATTTTATAGTTGGACTTATTTTATAGAAGTATTTTTAGTTATATGCTCTGATATTTCATAAAATACGAATGTTTATCCAATATAAACATTTTATAGAAGCCTTAATCGAAGCCGCTCCTTATCCATAGTTCTGTGCATTGACGATCACTTCGTATTTCTACCCCGGACGTCGCAAAAAATAGCCAAATGAATAGCTTCACCAAATGAATGATTTAACTGAATTAATGGCTTCACAAAGTAAATGGTTTCATTGAATGAATGACTTCACCGTGAATGGTTTTACCCAAGATCTAATGCTGGCTATGTTTCCAGGATCGGGATTCGATAAGGGCGTTGCCCCGGATTGAAAAGGATGCATGATAATAAGAGTAACAGTAAAGAACGTGACACTAGCCCACGAGAAAAATTGATTTGTTTTTGCATAACTTGAAAGTGGCTTGTAGTTTTGAAACCTACTAAGTTATTTCGAGATATTAAATAAACTGTTTTGATTTTTGCAAATGTTTTATAAGTTGCATGCCCATTGAGTGCACTAGTACTCAACTCAAAAATATTTTCAAATATTACAAGACAAAGTTGAGGTTAATGTTCTACTTCACACTTGACTTCCGTAAATGACTAGCCCCTACTTCATCTTTTAATTTCTCCAAAACTTAAGACTATGCTATATTATTGAATATTGTTATATGTCGATCTTGAACTCCTAACTCTCCTATTCGTTTAGCTTGATGTTTTTTTTTATTTGGTTGATATCAGAGTAAGAAATTAAACTTTTGGATTTGAGGACTAGTTTTTTTGTTATTATCTGAATCAATATTACCTATTATTTATTTTTCTTGAAAATATAATTTTGCCTAATTTTAGGGATTTATTTTCCCTATTCCTTTAAGACAAGTTAAGTTTTCCGTCATTTCTCTATTTTCTATTAATTGAGTTTTGGGGTATGACATAAATGTAGTTTGCCTCTTATTTTTGCATTAAAATAAGGCCGAAAATCTAATATAACTCATATGTTAAGTTTGCTATCGTTTTTATCCCGTATGTTAAGTTGTTATCATTTTTAACCATTTGTACAATTTTATCCTCCCAGCGGCTAACCTCCTCAGCCAACTCCCAGTGGCCAACCTCCCTAGCCAACTCCCAACGGCCAACCTCCCGGTGATCGACTCCCGTGCCAACCTCCTCGCGGCCAACCTCCCACTAACTCCGGTGACCAACCCTGGCCAACCTCCCTGACCAACCTCTTTCCGTGCCAACTTCCATTCCTCTCCCTCTTCCAGTGCCAACCATCCTCCTCCCTCTGGCGGCCAACATCCTCCTCCCTTTTACTGCTGCCACCTCCCTTCCCTCGGTTTCCAATGCCAACGTCCCCCATTTCCTCCATCTGTCTTTTTTTACAAATGAAGAATATTTTTGTAATTTTACTTTAAATTGGGTAAAAAGAGTAGCAACTTAACATATAGGTTAAAAAGAGTAGCAATGTTAACATTTGGGGCAATTATCCCCATTAACACTTAAAATAAAATATACACATAATTCTTAGAGGTGGGCTCTGACCTTGAGACGAGACAATTGTGACAAGAATTCGTAATTGTAGTTTTAAACATCTATTGATATAATGGGGGAATACTCTGTGAGAGAAAATTACAAATTTCACATGATTTCTCTACATAGTAACATATTATTTGTTGGTCATAGACTCATAATAGGCTGTTTCTTGGGACTACCTACCCGTGATTAACTAGTCTTCAGATTAAAATGAATATCAGCAGTTAGAGTTTATTAAAATTCTGTAGATGTTCCACCAAAAAATTAAGAAAAACATAACTTCAACTATCAACAACTATATTTGAATTAAAAGAACATTGAAAACGTGGGAGAATTTGTATAAGATGAGAAGGGGAATGACGTGTAAGCGTGGGTGATGAATGAAGAATTGTTGGGTGTGTCCCCCACTTCAAACTTAAAAGTGTGCATCAGATAGTTCTCAGATGTTATTCTTATTCAATCTTTACTTCTTAACCAATTGAACTAAATTAAAAATTATTCAAAAAATAATTATAATGGCTTCAAAGCTGATGGGACCTCCCGAAAAGGAGCTTAATTAGAAGCTAATTAAGAAACAAAAGGAAAAGAAAAATAGACAACGTGATTATTTAAATCTGTATAACAGTAATAAAACCTTAATCTTTTACACCTAAGAAACTTTGATTTTCTGAAATGACAAGTATTATCGTTATAATTGAATAATCTTATCATAATATTCCAATTAAACAATAGTGTCACCTTATTTCTTTGTATGAAACTTATAGTACTTTATAAATATCGAATTAAATGCAAATAGTAAGAATATTGAAACGAGAAGATTTATCCTATCTTGCGAATACTATTTTTAAAATCATATACTCATTTACATTGCATAGTATGCAATAATATAGAAAGATTGTACTAACACAATATCCATGCACCACTGTAATAAAATACAAAATAGTATAAAAATTCACATAAGTGAACATGTAAAAAAAATAAAATATATCTGTTTCTTTTCGCACTATTCGCAAATTAATTCTTAAAGTTGAGTCTCGACACCATAAGATTCTTGTTTAAAATATGTTTTTGCCATTTTGAGAATAATGAATTGAGATTTCTATAAGTGATGAAAAAAAATAATCCAATATTAGAACAATTTTGAGAAATATAATTTGTGAATATAGTCCCCAAGAACTAACAAAGTATATATATAGCAACTAATAACTAACTTATCTTAAGAGGGACAATAATCACATTACCATTTTCTTCAACGAGAAAACGTGTGGGAAAGGGGCTTTCCTAGAAAACGACAGCACTTTGATTTCTAGATGGATAGACCTAAATATAATTTTTGTACATGTGTATCATATTAAGACCATGACTTTTATCAAATATTGTACTTGTTCATTTCACATATTATGTGGGTACAAAAATTCCTGTACATCTGTCCATATGGTATAAACAGATAAAAGTATCATTTGTTCTTAATAAAAATATTATTTACATTGAAGAAAAATATCATTTATTTTTTACACCGTAATTCGAAAATATCATTTATATTGAAGAAAAATATCATTTATATTGAAAAAAGATCATTATCCTGTATATCCGGATATCTGCACAGGAGATCAACTCTGATGTGGGATGTGAAATCATTGGTATATGATACAAAAAGCCATTTGGTCCCTAATACTTGCATAAATATGTTCTCTCATTCAGGTCAATCTCACCCGTCATCTCTAGTTATTGGTGAAATTGGTCCCTTTTATATAAGATGGTTACTTTTCCGTTAAATTTAGGATAAATTGTTGCAAAAAATACAATATTGAATTTCTAGTTCTCACACAACTTTTAAAGTTGCAATTACAGTATCCCATTTTAACCTTTGTAATTACAACATTTTCATTTTCTTGGCAAAGTGTGTTTGACTTGTATAACTAAAATGATGTTGTTTATCGCTGAAAAAATTAGGAATATATTCTAATTGCAAAAAAAAATAAAAATGAAAGGGGTGATATAATTTTAATATTTTAAAAGTTGTCTAAAAATTACAAATTCAAATGAATGTTATGTTATGTGCAAAAATTGACTCTTAAAGTTTACCTTATAAATTGGACATAATATGTGATATGCCAATAAAAAAATAGAAATGTTTTGAATTAAAAAAATCCAATTGATACACTTAAAAAAATTTAATTTGAGATTGAAAAATTAAAACTATCAGGATCTTTTTTATGTAAAAAAATATTAACAACTCCAAATTTTAAACTTGTTTTTTAGTTGAATTATGTTAACTTATCCGGTATATGTTTGGGCAATGTATTTCTAATTTACATGGAACGCCATTTATTTGATTAATACTATAGAGGAATACTATATAGAAATAAATTCTTATTTATAGATAAAAAGTCAAGATCTTGACTTGAGATTAGTTATATTTAGAAGATACTCCACATATTATAATGAATCATATTGTTTGATCCTCTTTTAAAAATTTATGCCTCTGTATAAGAATATATGACATTATTTAAATATATAGATATATTCACACACGTTAGAATCCATTTAGAATGACCTATAATATTTATATGTGGTTGATTGCAACAATAACTTAATTATTTAAATATATAGATATATTCACACACATCGGCATTTTCTTGTTGAAGCGAAAATGATTCCAACTTATCATGCACATATATACATACAAGTAATAACTACTTTTTAGTTCCTAGGTATGTGATCAATACATACATATATATTATGTTGTTGGAAAAAATTTATCATAATTGTATATTTTCATTAGATCTCAATACTCATTGATGATTGCCCTTCTGATGTAACATAATGGTACTCACTTGTTAGGGAACCAACTTTTTGTTTACATGTTTCAGTAGAAGAACTATTAGTTTGGACAAGCTCAATATTGAAGGAGTTTAAGCAGTACTGAAGCCAATCGTAATGAGAGAAGTTTCAGTATCAGCTCAACTGAAGAGAAGCACTATTGAGGATCGCAGACTAAAGGCTGAAGTACAATGATACCGATGAACACTACTACTGAAAAGTGAAGTCCAAGACTGGAGACTGAAGACTCAGCGCTGCTGAAAACAAAGAAGTTAAGAATATGACTGTGTCACATCAACAGTTGAGAAGTCATAGGCCAAGAACGTCGGTGAAATGTCAAACTGCCTCAGGGTTACCAGACTGATAATAGACGGAGTCCAGCCTGCTGATAAAACACGGAGAAGACTCAACTGATATGACTTGCAGTCAACGTGCTGAAAAGACACGGTGTCAACCCAACTGAAGAAACACGGAGTTATTTAAACCTTGAGTGTTTGACTTGCCATTGTCGTAGCGAATCTGTATAAGATCCTCACGTGCCAGAACCACTTTTCAGAGTTACAGAGCTACAGTGTACGTGTTGCGGACGTCAAAAGCAACGTACGAGGATTCCAATGGATAGATTTCAAATGATAAATGGAATGGATGTGATTGGTGTTCCCTCCAATTATACTATTCATCATCCATCTATAAATACGCACAGAATCCAACCTTCGAATGTTACTAGAAATGCTGCACATTCAACGTTCACAGCATCCAAAGTTTATATCTCAAGAACAATCACCTAACGATTTCTAAGAAGAGAGTTAAAAGTGCTATCAGTAAAACCCAGAGCTTACATATTTTATCTGCTTAGGATTTCAGCATACACTCTCTTATCTTTTCTAGGTTTTTACCTTGTAATATTCTAAGCCTAGATATACTGAGTTGTCGTCTGTGACACCTCAAAAACCCTAGGTGGAAAACACTCTACTCAAAACCCCAAAAGTTTAAGTAGAATTTGAGCAAGTAAACAACGAAGTGTTAGTTGTTAAAAGCTTAGTTATCTTGCACCTATAAGCAATAAATTAGGTCGACTGCACCCGTAAGTAGTCAAAGGTTTCCTAACACTGACAAGCATAGGAAGATACACTAAGTAAGACTTTATAAGGTGAATTTCAGTATCTACATTTACGCTTGTACCCGCAAACAAGACTTAATCCCAAGTAGTGGATTGACTATGTTATTAGCCCGTGGATGTAGAAGCTGATCTCTACAAACCACGTAAAAACCAAGTGCTCTTTATTTTTAGTGTCATCTTTACATTACATATTATTGAATTAAATATCATCACTCATGCAGCACTACATATTGTTTTGAAACATTATATTAGTATCAGTTTGATACTGACGAGAAGAAACTGGAAACTGAGTAATCAATATCTGACTAAGTATTTTCTATTAGTTTAAGTTTTCAGTAAAGGCAAAACGTAACCACCATATTCCGCATGCACATTAGTTATCAGTCCAACTGAATAGCTATCTTAGCGGTCAGTAGGATACTAACTGATATCACTCAGTACAAGACTCCTCATACTTGAACTGATCAGCAGTATTAATGCCAATACTGAACTGACTTCAGTTAATTGATATATTATTGATCAGTAGAAGGTCCAATCTTGTTATCAATTTGTTTTAATTTGCCTTAACTGGTGTATTTACCCCTCTCCTCCATACACCAGTACGACTCCCAAGGGACCATCAATTGGTATCAGAGCGAGTTGTTCACAAGAACTATTAACTCTACCTAAGTGGAGGTTGTTCCACTGAACTGTTCCAAACTTATATATTTTTACATATTGTTGCATATATTCTATGATGGAAACTAACTACAGTAGGCCGATATCACTCCCCACATTAGTTGTAGACAACTATAAGATCTGAAAGTTCAGACTCAAGAGCTACCTTACGGCACAACACTGCCGTATGTGGGAGGTCATCACCAACAGGCCAATCATCATCAAAGAAAAGATTACAAGGGTTGTTACCGAACTTGGAAAAGATCTAACCTACAAGTACATGCCCAGGGATCGAACTGACTTCACATCAACGCAAATAGGACGAGCTTTACAACCTGGCCAAAAACATAATCTCCATAACAATTCCCAACTCTCACATTGGGAAGCTGATGAAATACGAGACAACAAATGAGACGTGTGACATGCTGGAGAGCCTTTGTGCAGGCTCAGAAGAGATCTAGGAGAACACACTGACGATAGCTTTTTAGAAAGTTGATAACTTCAAAAGAAGAAAAGAAAATCTATTGATGATATGGAATTCAGATTTGCAACAATCATTAATGAGATTTCTACCTTGCACAAGGACAAATATACTCAGCGAGAGATCAACCTGAAAGTCCTATGCGCATTTCTAGCTACTGACTTGAAAGTCTATTAAAGCAGCACTTCAGAAAAAGACATACTTACCGACAAACTCTTCTCAGCATTGAAGACTGATGAATATGACATCAGGCGTACTGAAGAGTCTTCCAAAGCTAAAGCTTCTAAACAAGAAGCTCAAGTCAAAATGAGCAAAGGTGCTGCCCTTAAAGCTGACAATAGCAAGGAACCAAAGTAGCTAGCCAAATATAAATGAGAGTACAACAATGATGATTTGCTATCTTAGTACACATTGATGGCTGAAAGATTCGGGAGTATGGAAGCCCTACTAAAGAGGTACAACAAGTATGGAAAGAAAGAAGGAGCTAAGACAGAGAGAACCAACAAGGATCGGTCTGATGAGAAGCCCACCCGACTTGAGTACAAAGATGATAAGTGCTTCAACTGAGGAAAGAAAGGGTATTTCAGACATGACTGCCCTGAATTGAGCCACAAAGAAAAGAAAGCATTGAGACCCAAACGCGATAAAAAGCTGAATGAGCGCAAGGCTATGGTTGTTGAGAAGGGAAACAACTCTTCCAGTAATGACGATGAAAGTCAGTGTCTGATGGTCAGAGAGATCAACGACTACGAGGATAGTTACATGGTGGGAATTGACAACGGCCTCAACGAACCTAAGGTAACTTCCCGTCTCTCTACTGAAAATCTCTCCTACACTATTGTATTTTCTGAGAAAGTATCAGACTCCGAAGACACCTCAATCAAGTGGGACGAGATGGAGCAGATCATGTCTGACTACATACATTCATGAAGATGTACGAAGAATCTATGATTGAAAATTACAAGTTAACTAAAAAGGTTCAACTTACTGAGAAAAGTCATTAGTGTGTTGCCCCTGTTGAACTCTATTTATGAATGACTTTCTTATAATACTATTTGTTCCCACCTCCTTATTATATGACTATTTATAATTTTACTATATATGTGTACGTGTGTATGTGTTTAGTGCCTTCATTTAAATAGAATGGGCAAACAATAATGCTCAAAAAGTATATGAGAACACTTAACGTTTTTATTGTGAGCTAATATGTGTGTGAGAGTGGGTCCGTGTGTTTAGTGCTTTCATTTAAATAGAATAGGTAAACAATAATGCTCAAAAAGTATATGAGATCACTTAAAATTTTGTTGTGATCAATAATGCTTAAAAAGTATATGAGATCACTTAAAAACTTTTGTTGTGAGCTAATTCGCTCGAGATCATCTCACATAATAAAATATAGAAGATTACAATAGTAAATGCAATATAGAAGTAACAGTTTTAGATACAAAAATAGCACTTTTTCTGTGTGTGTTGGCCTAGTGGTAGAGTGGTTAATGCCCGAGGTCAAAGGTCTCGGGTTCGAGTCCATCGTGACGCAGCCTTTAAAATTTCTGTATTAATTGACCCAAAAAAAAAAAATAACACTTATGAAAAAGTTAATTCTTTTGAATATAAAATAATATCTTGCAAATGGTATTACTTTTGTGTTAAATATAATTTTACTCTTTTGGAAACATGAATTTGACTGGAACTGTTTTGATCGCTTTAGTTTTCTTTTATGGGCACAGACTCCAGATAATTCAGTCTCATATATGGTTTTATCTGCATATGGCCGTTAGCAGCGCAAGCAAAATGGTATTTCATGAGGATTAGTTAAATGCCATTGTTCAACTTTATGAGTGAGATTCAATTAAACCTACTAATATCTAAATAAAATCTATTTTTATTTGATTTACCTAATATATCCCTATTGAGGTTTTGAGATTAAAACATATTTTGATTAGATTCCAAAACCAACTGAAAACATATGTAAGTTATCTTGTGTGATAATTTGGAAGTGGTGTTGAAGAGATCTAGGACGACATTCTTAGATTCAACTTACAAATTGAGTGGAAAACTAGAAAGTGATCTTGCCACCACATGTAAGTGAGTCATGATGTTAACTGATTCTCCACCTATTTTTATAGGGATCGGTGAATGTAGGAGTTAGTGGATACTATGAACCACTTTAAAAATATCATGTTTTTACTGTTTTGATTTTACTGCTTATATTTAAACTGTCATACACAATGCGTATCACGAAAGCTCTTTACGTGTTTTACAAAACTCATGCCAGGTTTGCACCTACCTGAAGTTGCATTGGAATTGTTTGCACAAGCTTCAACACATTTTCTTAAGTAAAGAAAGTTTTCAAAAGTGAGCATAATTTCGGGTTCACATACTTTTGCACTTGACTCACTGAGATAGTGATCCAACTTATAAGGTACCCAACTATCAATAAGAGTCTTATTTCGACCAAGTGTCATTGTCATCAATAGGAGCTCAAAAGGTTTATTGTACTAAATCCTGTAGGTTGAGTTATCTCAAGTACAATAATAAGATTAAGTGGTACTACTTATGGAATTAAAGAGATTAATTATTTTAAGCAGTCAGAACGCTATAAATAATTAATGAACGTGCAATATCTTAAATACGGGGTTCGTGAAGTCTAAGTGCACGCCCGACTCAACTTCGGAAATAAATGGGTAAGTCAGTATTTATTCTTTAGTGGCATGAATAAATGTTTATGAATTAATTTATATTCTGGGTTGAACATAAGATAATTAATTTATTTGAGGCCCATCTTTATTCCTTGCATTTGATCCCTAAGCTGGCCCATCAAGGCCTGGACTGCTAAGAAATTCGTCCACCTCAATAAGAGTCCCATAGGGATTCTGTTTTGATTCTCTCTATCTGAAGAGATATGATTATATTTATTAGATATGCAGAGATCCTATCCTAATAGGATCTAGGGTTGCATTATAAATATAAGGTGAGAGAAAATCAAAAAGGTTAATCCTAAGTGAGAAACTTTCAAAAACTACACTATTCATAGTTGAGATTTTCAAAAGTTTTCAAAGGAGAAAGAAGGCGAATTTCTGCAGTACTCTTCATAGATTGCTCTCACTCGGCATTGGAGTTTTGGTAAACGGGATACAGTCCAGAAGATCAAAGCACGAGTCTTGATCCAATTCATTACCTGAAAAATTCGCAGGTGAACACGAGAAAACACCTATGTGTTGCAATTAATTATATAGATGCATGCTAGGTAAATAATCAATGTATGATGAATTAAACATGCAAAATAGATGCTCGGGAGAGGGTTAAAATTGGATTTCCCTACAATTGGTATCAGAGCCTGGGATCAGTATCTTGGCTCTGTTGGATTAATTCGTGTTTGATTATTACGTGCGCAATTAATTAATTATGGATCTATCGTTCATCGTGGCTCGTTTTATTTTTTGTCGGATTTCGTTTTTCACCACGAGAAAATCCGTTGTTAGATTAGAATTTTTTCTTGTAAATCTAATATGTAAAAGAGGAACGAAGACGAAGAACGAGATGACGAAGTCCCATCGCACGAAGCGACGGGAGGCACGCCGGCAGCACGTCGCGCGACAAGGCGCACGACCTTGCCGGACGTACGGGCGAACAGGGCAGTCGGGCTGCGGGTCTCCTCGGTAGTCCATGCACGGACGGCATCGACAACATCGGGCGGTAGGTCTCGGCGGGCATCGGCAGCCTAGGCGTACGGGGCGCGCGGTTCCCGTGCGGATGCCTCGGCACGCCTCGGTGCTAAGCACGCGGACGGCTGTGCAAGATCACTCGGCGAGCGTCGGCAGGTGGGCTTGTGGGGCACGCGGTTTTCTACACGGATGCCTCGGCACGCCAGACGAGCGCGCGCGAGTTTTCTCGACAGCCTGGTGAGTCACGCACAACAACGCTCGGCAGTGCTCGAGCGCCTCGATAGCATCGGCCAGGCACGACAGTGCTCGATCTCAGCGCACGGGTGCCCGTCCCGCGAAACGCGTGGGTAGGCCTGGCACGCGAGGCGTGCGATGTGCGCATGTATCCCTCGGTAGCTTCCGGTGATGCTCGGTGTCCTCGGTAATAGCTTCGCAGGCTGGGCGATGGCATCTCTCGACAGTGTGCATAAGCTCCTCGGCGTGCTGGGCGACGACGTGGCAGATGAGGGCGGGAGGTGTGCTGGGCGTGCGCATGGGCTGTGCCCTAGCGCTGCCCGCCCATCTTGGGCGCACCCGACCGCTTTCAGCCTGCACCCTTTCGACCGGTTCAGATTTCGGCCCGACCGACCCATTCCAATTGCTTCGCCTCGTTAATAGATTTTTCGCCCAAATCCGCTGACGAGTCCGTCCGTGCCCGTGCACGCGAGGCCCGTTTTTGAGATTTTTTTGAATATCTGTACTTTGCAAATATATGTAATAAATTAGGCAGGGAAGTACAGAATCCACGAGTGGGCTGCGATGAATGAATTTATTTTATTTTTATTGTTCAAAGCATGTCGTGGATGTTTAAATTACGCAGAAGCTGTAGGGAAAACGTATGTTAACCCTCGCCCCGAGGATCCATCTTGGGTGTTTAATTCACCATACATTGATTATAAACCTAGCATGCGTCTATATAATTAAATCGCAACACGTTGGGGTTTACACGTGTTTACCTTTGGATCTGAAGAGGTCGATGGAACGAGATGAACGGATCGTATGGATCGGACTCGTGCTTTGACCTTCTGGACTGTATCCCGGTTGCCCAATCTCCAACGTCGAGTGAGGACGATCTATGGAGAATGCTTTGGAAAATCACCCAACGCTCTCTCTTCACAACTTTCGAAATTCTCTCTCAATGGACAAGAGGGGGCCGAAAATCTTGTGTGTGATTAATGAGCATTAACCTAGACTTTATCTCATACCTTATATTTATAATGCACTACCTTAATCCTATATGGAATATTACCATAATCCTATATGGAATATTACCATAATCCTATATGGAATATTACCATAATCTTAGGATTATTTCCATACTCTCAGGATTATTTCCATACTCTCAGGATTATTACCATAATCTTATATGGAAAGGATCTATGCATATACCATAAATATAATAATATCCTTGTGGGATAAAGAGAATAAAATCTTGCCTTAGAGAGCATAGATGGGCGCCGATTTTCATACAAGCTAAAGTATTCGGATGGGCCACCTGTGGATCAAATGCAAGGAATAAAGATGGGCCTCAAATAAATTAATTATCTAATGTTCACCGTAACATAAATTAATTTATAAACATTCGATCATGCCACTAGAGAAAGAATGTTGACTTACCCCTTTATTACCGAAGTTGAGTCGGGCTTGCACTTAGACATTACGAATCCCAGATTTAAGATATCGAACGTCCATTAATCATTTATAGCAATCGATCGCTTAAAACGATTAATAACTTCATTTCCTTAAGTAGTACCACTCAACCTTATTATTGTACTTGAGCTAACTCAACTGCGCAGGTTTAGTACAATAAACCTTTGAACTCCTTAAGGGACGCCATCATCCTAAACGGATACGGTGACTGACATGATAACTAGCGTGACATACAAGATCGCCACCACCCAAGATGCGGAGAATCTTGGTTAGAACATATAACCCTCACTCATAACAAGTCAAAGTGATGGTCAAGAACTCATACTCACCTAATACCTTATCGAGGTTTAGATCATCGTAAGTCACCGAGATCTTGGTTCTTCACGACGGTCGAAAGAAGAACTCATCTCACCGTGATCCTTCAATACGCCGAGACGCATCAAAGATAGACAAGCAACTAAGTCAAGTCACTTCTTATCTATATCGCAGCCTAAACCGACAACTCGTCCTTAAGTCGCCTCACCGTGAAACTTTTTATATCTCATTAAGCTTCGACCAATCATACTGCACTTCGTGATCTTCTACACATCGTATGATCTAACTTATATATGAGATAAGGGACATGATATATGCAATCAAGTATTCAAATCGATAGGAGATTGTAATAGTGGTAACAGAAACATTGTATACAAGCTCAACCAAACCGCTTTCAAAGATACAAATCCAACAATCTCCCACTTATACTAAAGCAAACTTTTAGTATACAATGTGTCTCTACTAGCTATTACAAACAACCATCACTTTGCTTCTCCCACTTATACAAAAGTTTCCTTTCTAAGTGGGTGCCATCAAGCTTAATCCAAGTCCTCTAACGTGTTCATCGTAGACTTTTGCGGCGGTGCTCTTCGTGAATGGATCCGCTAGATTTTCCGTCGATCAATCTTTTCAATCAAGCACGCCACCGCCTAACGATTTCTCGTATGACATGGTACTTTCTCTATGTGTTTGGTCGCTTGTGGGTCCGTGGTTCCTTCGAGTTTGCCATCGCACCGAGTTATCACAAGAAACTATGATACTCTTGGACAAACCAGTACCACATCTAGATCCATGAGGTAGTTCTTGAACCATACAAGATCCTTAGAAGCCTCCAAGCGGCTACATATTCGGCTTCCATGGTAGAGTCCGCAATGCATCGCCGCTTTGCACTCCGCCAGATACGGCTCCACCTCCCAAGGTAAACACATACCGAGGTCGACTTTTTCTCATCACGGTCGACTTGGAAACCGAGTCTCAGATAACCCAAAGGCATTAGACTATCTGCATGGTAACCAGCCTATAATCTCGAGTCCTTTCGTGTACTTGAGTATATGCTTCATCGCAATCCAATGAGCTTGTCCGTGGTTAGATCGATATTCAGCTACTATGCCTACCGTGATAGCGTATATCGGGCCTCGTGCATAGCATTGCGACATGAGACTTCCTACGGCGGAAGCGTAAGGAACTTGTCTCATTTCTCTATCTCCTTTGCGGTCAGGTGATTGCGTCTTAGATAAAGGAACGCCATGTCCGAAAGGTAGCAATCCTTTCTTGGCGGTCCGCATACTAAAACGCAGTAATCACAAGATCAATGTAAGACGCTGAGATAAGCTCAACATTTTCTTCTTTCGATCTCGGTAAACCTCGATCCCAAGAATGTACGCATCTCCTAAGTCTTTCATTTGAAACCGATCGGATAGCCAACTCTTTACGTCGATAATGACTTCACGTTGTTGCCAACTAGAAGGATGTCATCTACATAAAGTGCAAGAAATACCACATCACCGTTGACATCTAACCGATACACACAACTCTCGCTAGCAACCGGGTAAATCCATAGGACTTTACTACTCGTCAAAGCGTAAGTTCCATGATCGGGAGGTTCGCTAAGCCCATAAATGGACTTCTTAAGCTTCCATACTAGATGCTCTTCACCCTTTACCACATAACCTTCAGTTCTTGCAGATAGATGTCTCTACCTTCCTCAAGGTAACCGCTTAGAAAAGCGGTTTTAACATCCATTTGCCAAACCTCTAGGTTCAAGTGGGTGCTATGGCTAGAAGAATTCGATGGACTTGAGCATTGCTACAAAGTGAAAAGGTCTCATCGAAATCGATGCCCTCAACTGAGTGTACCCTTTTGCCACAAGTTCGCTTGAAAGTCAAACCTCCATCGGAATCTCTCTTCTCTCAGATATCCACTTACTACCTATGGCTTCCTTGCCATCCGGTAGAGGTGTCTTTCATATACATCCATAGCCGTTATGGACTCCATTTCTAAGTCCATAGCGGTGTGCCATGATCTTGCATCAATATCTTCATCGCCTCCTTGTATGTCCATGGGTCGATTATTGCATGTTCGTCTCTGGGACTAAACCAAGATTCACCCACGAACATAAATCGCTCGGGTCGACGAACAACCCTCCCACTACGACGAGGTTCTATGTGCACTATGGCAACGGTGGGTGCAGATACTTGTGGTTCTCTAACTTGCACAACTTGTCGTAGTAGGAACCACTCAGACGCAGTCGGTATCTCCAATGAACTCGACCCACTTCAATTTCTTCAAGTATCCGTGTCGATCCTCCCACTAGACTCGACATCTCGCACTTTGGCCTAATCGGTGGTGGAATACGATCATCTTCTAATTCTCAAGAATGATTTCAACTTTGGACTTATGATTTTCATATAATCCTCTTCTAAGAATCGGGCATTAGTGCTAATAACGACCTTCCGATTCTTAGGACTATAGAATAAACCACCTTCGCCCTCTAGGATAGCCAATAAACACCTTGCATCGATCTAGCCTCCAACTTGTCGGCTTTCTTGTTCAAAGACGCTGCCGGATCGCCCATATCTTTATGTGGCTTAAACCGGCTTCGCCCAAACCACAACTCGAAGGGTCTTTTCGATCGACTTGACGGTACTAGATTTAGCAAGTATGCCGCCTCTAAGGCATATCCCCGTAATCTAAATAGGCAATGTAGCATAACTCATCATAGATCTAACCATTTCCAAAAGAGTCCTATTTCTTCGCCTCGACACACCATTTTGTTGTGGTGTGCCGGTGAAGCGTTGGGATGTAATCCCACACTTCACTAGATAGTCCATAAACTCGTTATCGAGGTATTCGCCACCGCGATCGCACCGCATGATGACTTGACACTCTTACCTAGCTTCGCTCCACTTCCGCCTTAAACTCTTTGAATTTCTCAAAGCATTCGGACTTGCGGTGAAGCGGTATACGATCCGCACTTGAGTAATCGCCAATGAAAGTGACAAAATACTGCATTCTCCACGAGCTTGTGTGGACATTGGTCCACACAGTCGAATGGACTAACTCCAACATTTCTTTCGCTCTATAACCCTTCGCTGAAGGGTCCGGTCGACATCTTACCTTCTATATGAGATTCGCAGACCGGGAACCGAGTAACCGTGAGATCACCCAACGCCCATTCTTAGCCGCCTTTGGATCCTATTTAGATTGATGTGACCTAATCTAAGATGCCAGAGAAAAGTAGAGTCATCTTGAAGAAAACTTTCTTTTAGGGTTTGATGAAGATGCAACATAGTTATAGGTATTATGTTTTGCGTAAATAGTATAAAGCTTAATTATATAAAGTGCCAACACGATAACTTCGCCATTTCATGATAGAAACACCACTATCAAAAATAATGAGAATATCCATGAGTAAATAATTTCAAATGTAAACAAGGTTCCACCGAAAATCCGCACATATAAAACGTCTTTCAAAACTAAAACTGTTGTCCCAAAACATAAAGAAACATTCCAACCGCAACAGCTTCACTTTCGCCGCGCTGCCTATGGAGATCGTTATCTCGCCATCAAACAGCTCCTTGTCCGCAGAACCCTCGCAAGGTGTAACAAACATGATCGCCATACCAGATCTACTACCCAAGAATGGGTAGAACAAGTCGCTAAACATGTTTCACATTAAAGCAAACGGCGCACTGAGCCTCGAGCATAGGGCACTTGGCCTTCCAATGCCCCGCCCACCGCACTGAAGCACTTGCCCTTCTCCTTCGCTTCTTCAAGCCTCCTGGCAACCATGTTCTTGCTCCCATTACTCCCACTATTTCCTCGCCTCTACCACCTTTGGTACCCTTTTCTATTTCCATTTTGCGATGAAAATTTTGGGCCCTTAGATGTGCTAGCAAGAGCATGTGCTCCTTTTCCCATAACTCCTTCCGCAGCAACGAGATCATTAAGCAACCGACTAATGTAAACTCGGTCTTGCTCATGATCGCATTCACGAAAGTTCTCAAAAGACTGGCAAGTGTATTGAGGATGATATCGACCTTCGCTTCGCCGTCAATACCTCCTCCCAACCGATCAAGACTATCCATGAGACGAGTCATGTGGGAGACATGTTCATGGACCGAACTTCCTTCTTCCATCTTACACGCCAAGATTTCTCTCATTGTGTGGAAGTCGATCGTCCGATCCGATCGCCCAAACTTACTCTCGAGACTGACCAAATATCGTCGCGTCTCACCATCGATCGATGTGCAGTATGCAAGCCTTTGGACATCGTAGTCATCATATAGCATTTAGCCATATTGTTTGACTTATTCCAAAGTCCGCTTGACTCTCCGCTCATTAGTCGATGCGCCGCAGGGCATCGGGTTTAGGAGTAGTGAGAACAAACATGTGTTCTTCAATGATAAGAACATATTCCATGTTTCGCTTCCACTCGATAAAATTTGGACCGGATAACGGATTTTGTGCGAGCATATTGATAATCGGCGTAAGAGACATATCCGAAACGATAATGTAAAACACATAAGCATACGATCGCAAATAATTCGAATAATAATATTGTAACCTTTGATAAAACAATATTAATTGAAACCTCCAATCGCCCAAGGCATTCCACATGCAAGCCACGCGTGTGGACGCTACACATGAACCCCACCGCACTAAAATATACCTTTAGTCGCTTAATTTCAATCCATGTCAACTTATCCTTATGACAAATGAAATTAATGATTCGACTTACTAGACCACATCACTATCGCAAGAAGGGACTTCATGAAGTTGTACTTGAGGTGATGTCTAAGCAATGACCACAATTTTAACAAAGAAAAGATGAATTCTTAGAATTGGTATACTCACTCGGACCATACCGCTTCCAATTCAAATTCTTTTGTTATCTCATTTTATATCTATCTCTAGAGAACTTATGAAAATCGCACACGCAAGCCACGCGTGTGGATCGCTACACATGAAACTCCCACTTCTCAATAGATTTAAAATGTTTTATTTAGAAATCTCATCTAACAAACTTATGATAAACAAGGCAAGCAAGCCACGCGTGTGGACGTTTACTCACAGGTCGCCTCACTTTGTTTAGAGATTAAAAGTGGAGGTCTTGACATTTTAATTTGAAAAATTAATTTGTCGGGTTGCTTGCTTAGTCTTTTACTCAAAAGGTTTGTCCATGCATCACGTAATCCTAGCATGCTTTTCTATAGAACTCAACATGTAAAACATGCTCGCAGTAATTCTAAAATATGCTTGATAAACGCGATAAACCTAGCATGCTTACTATGCGCATCCAATTACGTAAAACACTTAAAGGTTTGTCAACGTAATATAAACATACATAGCATGCTACCGCATAATTTAAACATCCACGACATGCATATGAACGATAAAAATAAAATAAAACGCTCATCGCGCCCAATCGTGAAACCCGCACATTTAAATCTAATCTATTACATAGATTTACAAAGCATGTAATTAAACTTGAACGGGCCTCGCGTGCTCGGGCACGGACCGATTCAACAAATGGGCCCTCACCGCACGGGCACGGACCGGAAAATCTGAAAACGGGTTTGGGCCGGTCGCCCAAATCGCGGCCGGGTCGCGCTAGGGCAAGGCCCACCAGCGCGCCACTCTTGCGTGCGCCGCGCCGCCGCGCTGTTCCTCGCGGGCTACCGCTGGTCGCTAACGCGATCGCGACCCGCCGAGCACGCTGCGCAGCCACGCCGAGCGCCGAACGCTCGCCGAGACGCCGCCGCCCAACCGCCGAAACTTCGCGATCGCGAGCTCGCCGCGCGGGTTTCGCCAACGCGCGCGCCTGCCGCTCGCTAGCTCGCCGCCGCCGTTCTCGCGATCGATTCGCGATCGCCGATCGCCGATTGCCGCGGCGCGGGGATCTCGTGCGCGAACGCGACGCCTGCCGCCGCGCCTCGCGATCGCCCTCGCGACCGCGAGGCTCGCCGCGAGATACCGCCCGATGATCGCCGAGCTACCTGTTTTTCCGCTGCCGTTCTTCGCTCTTTTCGCTCGTTTTCTTTACGTATAAGATTTACATGATAAAATCTAATCTAACCACGGATTTTCTCGTGGTGTAAAACAAAACCAACAAAACAAACGAGCCACGATGAACGACAAAACCACAATTATTAAAACGCACGTAATAATCAAACGCGAATTAATCCAACAGAGCCAAGATTCGATCCCGTGCTCGATACCAATTGTAGGAAAACGATGTTAACCTCGCCCGAGGATCCATCTTGGGTGTTTAATTCACCATACATTGATTATAAACCTAGCATGCGCCTATATAATTAAATCGCAACACGCTGGGGTTTACACGTGTTTACCTTTCGATCCAAGAGGTCGATGGAACGAGATGAACGGATCGTATGGATCGGACTCGTGCTTTGACCTTCCGGATCGTATCCCGGTTGCCCAATCTCCAACGCCGAGTGAGGACGATCTATGGAGAATGCTTTGAAAATCACCCAACGCCTCTCTTCACAACTTTCAAATTTCTCTCAATGGACAAGAGGGGCCGAAAATCTTGTGTGTGATTAATGAGCATTAACCTAGACTTTATCTCATACCTTATATTTATAATGCACTACCTTAATCCTATATGGAATATTACCATAATCCTATATGGAATATTACCATAATCCTATATGGAATATTACCATAATCTTAGGATTATTTCCATACTCGTGATTATTTCCATACTCGTGATTATTACCATAATCTTATATGGAAAGGATCTATGCATATACCATAAATATAATAATATCCTTGTGGATAAAGAGAATAAAATCTTGCCTTAGAGAGCATAGATGGGCGCCGATTTTCATACAAGCTAAAGGGTCTGGATGGGCCAAAATTGTGGATCAAATGCAAGGAATAAAGATGGGCCTCAAATAAATTAATTATCTAATGTTCAGCCCGTAACATAAATTAATTTATAAACATTCGATCATGCCACTAGAGAAAGAATGTCGACTTACCCTTTATTACCAAGTTGAGTCGGCTTGCACTTAGACATTACGAATCCCAGATTTAAGATATCGAACGTCCATTAATCATTTATAGCAATCAATCGCTAAAACGATTAATAACTTCATTTCTTAAGTAGTACCACTCAACCTTATTATTGTACTTGAGCTAACTCAACTGCGTGGTTTAGTACAATAAACCTTTGAGCTCCTTAAGGGACGCCATCATCCTAAACGGATACGTGACTGACATGATAACTAGCGTGACATACAAGATCGCCACCACCCAAGATGCGGAGAATTGGTTAGAACATATAACCTCACTCATAACAAGTCAAAGTGATGGTCAAGAACTCATACTCACCTAATACCTTATCGAGGTTTAGATCATCGAAGTTACCGAGATCTTGGTTCTTCACGACGGTCGTAAAGAAGAACTCATCTCACCGTGATCCTTCAATACGCCGAGACGCATCAAAGATAGACAAGCAACTAAGTCAAGTCACTTCTTATCTATACTGCAGCCTAAACCGACAACTCGTCCTTAAGTCGCCCTCGGTGTGAAACTTTTATATCTCATTAAGCTTGACCAATCATACGCACTTCGTGATCTTCTACACACCGTATGATCTAACTTATATATGAGATAAGGGACACGATATATGCAATCAAGTATTCAAATCGATAGGAGATTGTAATAGTGGTAACAGAAACATTGTATACAAGCTCAACCAAATCGCTTTCAAGATACAACCAATGAAGCATGCTATATATGTTTAATTACATAGATAAACATTTAATATGTTTTCGTGATTGGATGTGTATAGCAAGCATCTAAGTTTATCGCGTTTTGAAGCGTGTTTCAGAATTCTGCGAGCATGTTTACATGTTGAGTTCTATAGAAAGCATGCTAGGATTACGTGATCTACATGGACAAACCTTTTGAAACAAAAGACTAAGCAAGAAACCCGACATATTTCATTTTTCATAAGGATAAGTTGACATGGATTGAAATTAAACGACTAAAAGGTATATTTTAGTCTGGTCGAGGGGTTCATGTGTAAACGTCCACACGCGTGGCTTGCATGTGGAATACCTTGGGCGATTGGAGGTTTCAATTAATATTGTTTTATCAAAAGGTTACAATATTGTTGTTACGAATTATGTGTTTGCATTACTTTTCAGATATGGCTCTTACACCGATTATCAATATGCTCACACAAAACCCTCTATCAGGTCCAAATTTTATCGAGTGAAAACGAAACATTAAAAATGTTCTCACTGCCGAAGAAAATCTATTTGTACTCACTACACCCCGTCCAACCCCCCTAGACGATTCATCTACCGATGAGGAGCGCAAGGAGCACGAGAAATGGGACAAATCAAATAGAATGGCAAAATGCCTTCTTTTGATCATCATGTGCCAGTCCTTGCAACTCCAGCATCAAGAGATGGATGATGCAGCCACTATCTGGGTAAATCTCATGAAATCGTATGGGGAGTCGGACAGAATCGCTAGTCATAAATTGACAAAATTAATTATGTCAAGTTCAATGATGGAAGGTGATTCAGTGCATGACCATGTAGAGCAAATGATCAATCTCTTCGGAGAGCTCGAGTTGGTTGATGGATATATTGATGACATAGTCAGAATCGATATAATCCTCAACACATTGTCCAAGTCTTTTGATAACTTCCATTATGGAGTAGTCCTTTATGAAAAGAGTTTTACTCTAAATTCATTGCAAAATGATTTAGTAACGGAGGAACGCAAAATGGACAAAAGTGCACAGTCTTTAGTACGCACCTAAAAGAAGACCACTATTTTATCGAAAGATGAAAAGGTAAAGTGGAATTCAAGAGATGCTAAGGCTAAATAAAAGAGTGGGAGTAATACAAAGGGCTCTACCAACAGTTTGAAAAAGCCAAAGGAGAAGGGCAAATGCTTCAAGTGCGGTGAGACTGGGCATTGGAAGGCTAAGTGCCCCAAGTTCAAGGCTCAAGGTACGCCATTTGCTTTAGTAACGGAAACATGTTTAGCAACTTGTTCTACTCATTCATGGGTAGTAGATACGGATGCGACTGATCATGTTTGTTACACCTTGCAGGGGTTCCTACGGACAAGGGAGCTGTTTGATGGCGAGATAACGATCTCCATGGGCAACGCGGCGAAAGTCGAGGCCATTGCTTGATTTTTCCTGTTACCGAGGTTGGGATACGAACCCAACGATTGTTCTTCAGACGCCACATTACAGGTTTTATCTTTATAATTTCTGTTTCTATGGTTAATTCTTATTTTATTTCATTTATTATATCTAGCTAAATTCGTATTCTAATCCTAGGGTTTGTATGATTCTATCCCAAGTGTTGTGATTCCTGTTGTTGTCGTTTACCTTCCAGGCATTGATTTGTGATTCTTGGTGCTTAATAATATGTGTTAATTTCTGATCAATCTTGATGCATATCTAGTTTCCAGTTAATTTCTTAACAGTTTTAATTGTCAATCGATCTTGAATGCATAATACGAATAAACCTTGAGTCGTAGATGAGATAGGAACATTCGTAGGAAGCATATTCTTTGTGATCTTTTTGGAGTTGCTAATTTTCACCTAGAGACGTAACAGTAATAGGGAAGATTAGTAATCTACTACCACAATTATCGTAACTTAAATTGTTGGTTACATATGTGATCTTTCATCTTGTCTGGATTAAAATTGGTTAATAGGAAGCAGGATAAACATACGCTGTGGGTAGGATTAATACATCCTTAGGGTTAGTCTTTCTATTTTATTATCTTTTTGAGTTTTTGTTGATTGCTTTAATTGTTTTATTTGCTCTTGACTTTGAATTTAGTATTCGAAGTCCCATAACCATTCCAAAACCAAAATCTGTCATTGGATAATGATGAATTATTGTTGAGTTAGCTTCTGTGTTTTCGTATTACAATCCACGTGGATACGATACATGACTACCCTATCTACTTGCACGTTTTCGTGTTAGAAAAAGTAGCGATCAGAGTGCAAAGCAGCGATGCATTTAGGAATCTACCATGGAAGCCGAATATGTAGCAGCTTCAGAGGCTGCTAATGAGGCGGTATGGTTTAAGAACTACCTCATGGATCTAGATGTGGTACCTCGTTTTTCAAGAGTATCATAGTGTACTGTGATAAATCAGGTGCAGTGGTAAACTCGAAGGAACCAAGGACCCTCAAGACGACGAAACACATAGAGAGAAAGTAACATGTCATACGAAAAATTGTTAGACGTGGAGACGTGCTGATTGAAAAGATTGGTACTACGGATAACCTAGCTAAACCATTCACGAAAATCCTACCGCAAAAAGTCTACGACGAGCATGTTCGAAGACTTGGATTGCGCAAGATGGCCCCCACTTAGAAAGGAAACTTTTGTAGAAGTGGGCGAAGCAAAGTGATGGTTGTTTGTAATAGCTAGTAGAGAGGCACATTGCATACTAAAAGTTTGCTTTATATAAGTGGGAGATTGTTGGATTGTATACTGGAAGCAGTTTTGGTTGAGCTTGTATACAATGATTCCTATTACCACTATTACAATCTCCTATCTGATTTGTTTACTTGATTGCATATGTATGTCCTTTTATCTCTTATATAAGTTAGATCATACTATGTGTAGAAGATCACAGAAGTCTGTATGATTGATCAAGCTTAATGAGATATAAAAAGGATCACAGTTGAGACAACTTTAGGACGAGTTATCAAGATAGTCGCGGTATAGATAAGAAGTGACTTGACTTGGTTGCTTGTCTATCTTGGTACATATCGACGATTGATGGATCACGGTGAGATGAGTTCTTCATCTCGATCGCCGTGAAGGACCCAGATCTCGGTGACCTCACGTTGTTCTAAACCATGATAAGGTATTAGGTGAGTATGAGTTCTCGACCATCACTGACTTGTCACGGGTGAGGGTTACATGAGATAACACAATATTTTCCGCATATTGGATGGTGGCAGTGCTTGTATGTCGTGCTAGTTACTTGTATCGAGTCACCGTATCCGTTTAGGATGATAACGTCCCCTTAAGGAGCTCAAAATGTTTATTGTATTAAACCTTGCAGGTTGAGTTATCTCAAGTACAATAATAAGATTGAGTGGTACTACTTAAGGAATTAAAGAGATTAATTATTTTAAGCAGTCAGAATATTATAAATAATTAATGGACGTGCGATATCTTAAATATAGGGTTCGTGAAGTCTAAGTACAAGCCCGGCTCAACTTCGAAAATAAAGGGGTAAGTCAGCATTTATTCTCTAGTGGCATGAATAAATGTTTATAAATTAATTTATATTCTGAGCTGAACATAAGATAATTAATTTATTTGAGGTCCATCTTTATTCCTTGCATTTGATCCCTGAGTTGGCCCATCAAAGCATGGACTGCTAAGAAATTCGTCCACCTCAATAAGAGTCACATAGGGATTCTATTTTGATTCTCTCTATCTGAAGAGATATGATTATATTTATTAGATATGTAGAGATCATATCCTAATAGGATCTAAGGTTGCATTATAAATATAAGGTGAGAGAAAATCAAAAAGGCTAATCCTAAGTGAGAAACTTTAGAAAACTACACTCTTCGTAGTTGGGATTTTTGAAACTTTTCAAAGGAGGAAGAATGTGAATTTCTGCAGTACTCTCCATAGATTGCTCTCACTCGGCATTGGAGTTTTGGCAAACGAGATACAGTCCAGAAGATCAAAGCACGAGTCTTGATCCAATTCCTTGCCTGACAAATTCGCAGGTGAACACGAGAAAACACCTACGTGTTGCAATAAATTATGTAGATGCATGCCAGGTAAATAATCAATGTATGGTGAATTAAACATCCAAGATAGATCATCGGGAGATGGTTAAAATCAGATTTCCCTACAGAATAAAGATGGACCTAAAATGAGTTAATTATCTTATGTTCAGCCAAGAACATAAATTAATTCATAAATATTTATTCATTTTACTAGAGAATAAATGATGACTTACCCCTTTATTACTAGTTGAGTAGGGCTTGTATTTATACTTACGAATCCCCGTATTTAAGATATCGTACGTCTATTAATTATTTATAGCACTATGACTGCTTAAAATAATAAATATCTTTAATTCCTTAAGTAGAACCACTCAACCTTATTATTGTATTTGAACTAACTCAACATGTAGGGTTTAGTACAATAAACCCTTTGAGCTCCTTAAGGGGACATCATCATCCTAAATGGATACGATGACTCGATACAGGTAGCTAGCATGACATCAAGCACTGCCATCACCCAAGATGCGGAGAATCTTGGGTTATTTCATGTAACCCTCACCCATAACAAATTAAAGTGATGGTCATTAACTCATACTCACCTAAAATCTTATCGAGGTTTAGATCAACGTAAATTCACCGAGATATAGGTTCTTCATGACGTTCAGATAGAAGAGCTCATCTCACTGTGATCCATCAATACGTAAAGACATATCAGCATAGACAAGCAACTAAATCAAGTTACTTTTTATCTATACTACAAACTATAACGATACCTCGTCGTCAAGTTGTCTCAGTTGTGATCCTTTTTATATCTCAACTAGTTTAACTAGTCATACAGACTTTTGTGGTCTTCTACATACTGTATGATCTAACTTTTGTATGAGATAATGGGACAACATATGCAATCAAGTAAACTATTCAGATAAGAGATTGTAATAGTGGTAACAGGAAACATTGTATACAAGCTCAATCTTTCTTCTTTCAATATACAAATTCAACAACCTGGACGTCTCTCATGGACACAGTCCATGGAACATGGGTGGCGGGCAACGACATGGGAACGCATGAGTTTTCTACTACATCACATGTGCATATAATTATACTAAGTATTAAATACCTCACCTATATACTTAATTAATGAATGTTCATTATATACTTGATTAATGAATGCTCATTAATCCATGTGGGATAAATATTAATTAATCTACGCTTATCCACTTAATCAATAACTCCAAGTTTGAGTGACAAACTTCGATTAACTGTTTCTCACTCACAAGAAATCGGATTTGAGAATGTGAATATACCACAATCATCTACTCAAAATGTAGATCGATTCTATGTCATTTAATTTTATAAAATTAAATTTTACATCATTCGATCCTTAAGAAGTATATAATACCCAATCTAAACCATATATTTTGAACATGTGGACGCACCACAAGTTAATAATTGGCATCATATTAATGTATACATAAAATCTCTTGATTATAGGGCTGAAATGGTTACCATTGAAATATTAGGATAATAACAATCTATAATTAATCTTGATCGTTAGATTATAAAAAATGAATGGACTAATTCTAAAAAAAGTTGGAGTTCGTATTTGATCCACTCATATATATATATATATATAGTGAGCACCACCCCTTAAATGGCAACTAAGTACTAATATACACCCTAGATAATGTTAAATCTAATGTTAGGGTTAGAACAACTGGATGAAGTAGTTCTCAAATAAGTTATATATTTCTAATTTAGGGGTGATTCTTCTTATAACCAACTTATATATATGTGTATATATATATATATATATATATATATATATATATATATATAGGAGTGGATCAATGAGAACCATATCTTTTTGCGAACTTTATGAACCATGATAAGACGTTGAAGATGATGCACAAGCGGTATAAAAAGTCAGATAACGAAAACTTTCTAAAATTATTTTGTTGTTCAACAATTTTAGAAAGTTTTCGTTATGCACAACTTTATATCGCTTTGTGCATCATCTTCAACGCCTTACGATAGTTCTCAAGTTCTAAAAAGATGAGTTCGATCGATCCAACCCCTATATATATATATATATAGAGAGAGAGAGAGAGAGAGAGAGTGGATCAAATGAGAACCACATCTTTTTTGCGAACTCTACGAACCATATATAAACGTTGAAGATGATGCACAAAACGGTATAAAGTTGTGCATAACGAAAATTTTCTAAAATTATTTTGTTATGCAACAATTTTAGAATATTTTCGTTGTGCACAACCTTATAGATTTTATTCATCAACTTTATACATCTGTGTATGGTTCTCAAGTTCTCAAAAAAGATGAGTTCTCACTAGATCTAACCCATATATATATGAGTGGATCAAATGAGAACTCTAACATTTTTGAGAACTAGTCCATACATTTTTTATAATCTAATGGTCAAGATTAATTATAAATCATTATTATCTTAATATTTCAATGGTAACCGTTTCAATGCTATAATCAAGGGATTTTATATATTCATTTACAATCACTACAATTACATGCATAATAACATGAATTACATGAGAAGAGCTACGATTATATGAGCAACAACATGAATTAGACGAACAACAAATAATGAAATGTGAATATTTTCGAGATAATGATCTCCAAATGGAATGTGAGAGATTTTTGAAATTTGGATCTCCAAATAGCAAGCAAAAAAGTAGGAATTTAACTATTTTTATTATTAAATAATTATGAGTTGTCCGATCTTATTCAATGTAAGGGTGATTATTGGTTTTTAGTTCTTATCTAAGAGGTAATTTCCTCTATAATCAATCCACACACACACACACACACACACACACACACATATATATATATATATATAGCATTGATCATATAGTATCCAAACCTTAGGTAGTATGTACTATTCAATCTCATCTACGATCTCATAGATCTTATAGCGGTGATTTTTTTGGATTTTTAAGCTTATTTCGTTGATTTCGCTACAGTAAGGGTAGATTTGTAATTTGATTTGTTAAATGATACGTAAAATAAACCATGCATATAGTTGAACAGAATCATGCATATAAGTGAACACAAAACTGCATGTAGTTGAACACAATCATGAATATGCGTTTCGATTTTAATGTATGTTGGAAACGCATGCCCATCGTGCATTCGTGCCCATCACGCACTTGCACATCCCTCCAACGCACGCTCGTGTGCTCCTAGCATCGTTGGCCAACATTCATGTTTATATTTTGTTATATGGATGAACTTGTTTTGTTATATACATGAGTATGTTTCATGGCAAGCCGACACACAATGCTTGCTCGCGCACCACCAGCATGCGTTGGTCACACATGCAGATTTATGCTTTGTTATATGCATGAACTTGTTTTGTTATATACATGAACTTATTTTGATGAGAATTTACTATTTTAATTGTTGTTCATGTTGTTGTTGTCCGTTGTCGCCGTTCTTCCGCCACAGCTGTCCGTCTCCATCGCCGTTAAAATAATTGAAGAAGAATAAGAAGGTTGAATTGTGTCCCATTTTTCCCCTTGCAAAAATTTATAATAATAATAATAATAATAATAATAATAATAATAATAATAATAATAATAATAATAATAATAATAAGATGTACTGTGTCAACTTGTGGTGTGTCCACATGTCCAAAATATATGATCTAAATTGGATAGTATATACTACTTAAGGACTAGATGATGTAAAATTTACTTTTATAAAATTAAATGGCATGTAATCATATGCATAATTAAGCAATCATATTCGACTTACACATGGAATCATATTAATGCATGAAGGGTATTTTAGTAATTCTTAATTTCCACCCACCCATCGAAATCACACACCGCCCTTAATTACCGTAATTAATAGTTTGGACCATGCCCTCACTTACCCACTCTCTTTCAATTTGCAATCTTTCATGATCTCTGTGAATTTTACATCAAAAATATAAAATTATATAAAATCGTCACTCGATACGCTAATATCTCAGCAGTTTTTTAATCCTTACATTGTGAATCTTTTTTACGGCTAAAACGGTTACCATAAATGAATATATAAAATCCATTAATTATAGGACTGAAACGGTTACCATTGAAATATTCAATAATGATTTATAATTAATCTTGACCGTTAGATTATAAAAAATGGATAGACTAGTTCTAAAAATTAGAGTTCTCATTTGATCCACTCCTATATAAATATGGGTTGGTTATAGGGAGAATCGTCTCGTAAATGAGAAAAAAAATACTAATATACACCCTAGATAATGTTAAATCTAATGGTCTAGATTAATCTTGTGCATAATTAAGCTATTAGACTCGACTTACACATGGCGTCATATTAATGCATGAAGAGTGTTTTAGTAATTGATAAACGCGCTTTTACTCGTTTATTAATGATATATTAAGATGATTTTAGATCAGTTTAAGTGCGTTTATATAGTTGATTTAATATTTTTTGCTATTTTTGGAAGATACTGCTCTTGGGTTCCTCTTTGGTGTTTTGTAGGCTTTTAAGGTGATAATCGATACACGAGGCAAAAGAACGAACCAAAGATGAAAAGGAACAGAGGCTAGCGACCACCCTAGCGGCCGCTAGCCAGCCGCGAGCTCGGGCGAAAAACATTATGGAGTCAAACTAGCGACCGACCTAGCGATCGCTAGGCCGGTCGCTAGGCATAACTAGCGACCGCGAGATATTTCGAAAAAGCTTATGTATTAAGACTAGCGACCGCTAGGCAAGCCACGTGATCGCGAACCTGGCCGGGAGTTTATCGGGGAAAAGTTCTGACTCACAACTAGCGACCGCTAGGCGCTGCGGCCTGGCGCGAATTAGGGTTTCAGCCCATTGCCTATATATACCCCTGGACGTGCATTGACGCCCCCAACCTCCTTTGATCCGTTTTCTCTACATTTTGCTTTGTTTTTACTCTAGTTTTCACACACTTACATTCTAGCTTCGATTTTCATTCATATAGACTTTAGTTTATTGCTATTTAATGCTTTGTAATCGCTTTGGAACAAATTCATCCAAAGGAATTCAGTTTTTATCCGTTTACTACTCGGGCTTGGATTCAAACCCTAGATTGTTGTTCAGACGCTACATTACGGGTTTGATCTATCCAATTCTTATTTCTATGGTTAATTCGTATTTTATTTCGATTTCTATGTCTAGCTAAATTTTCGTTCTAATCCTAGGGTTTGTATGATTTTATCCTAAGTGTGGGTGATTCCTACTATTTGCTATTTACCTTCCAGTCAATGATTTGTGATTCTTGGTGCTTAATCTTATGTGTTAATTTCTGATCAACTTTAATGCATACATAGTTGTCAGTTGAATACTTAACAGTTTTAATTATCAATAGATCTTGAATGCACAATACGGGTAATCCTTAAGTCGTAACTGAGATAGGAACATCCGTAGGAAGCTTATTCTTTATGATCTTTTCGAGTTGCTAATTTACACCTCGAGACGTAATAAAGAATAGGTAAATCAAGAATCTACTACCACAATTGTCGTAACTGGAATTGTTGGTTGCTTATGTGATCTTTCATCTTGGCTGGATTAAAATTGGTTAATAGGAAACAGGATAAATACACGTTGTGGGTAGAATTTATACATCCCTAGGGTTAGTCTCTTTGTCTATTTATCTCTTTGAGTTTTTATAGTTATCTTTATTTGTTTTATTGCTCTTGACTTTGAATTTAATATTCGAAGTCCCAAAACATTTTCAAAACCAAATTTGTTGATTGGATAATGATGAAGAATCGTTGAGTTAGATTCTGTATTTTCGTGTTACAATCTCTGTGGATACGATACTCGACTTACCTATCTAGTTGCACATTTTCGTGTTAGAAAATAGTGTGATCAGTAATTCTTAATTTTCACCCACCCACCGCCCTTAATTACCGTAATAAATAGTTTGGACCATGCCTTTACTTACCCACTCTCTTTCAATTTGTAATCTTTCAAGATCTCTGCAAATTTTAGATCAAAAATATAAAATTATATCAAATCATCACTCGACACGCTAATATCTTAGCAGTCTTTTTAACCCTAGCATTGTCAATCTTTTTTAAGCCTTGTTCGTACGATTATCTATGCATAAATAAGTAAAAAAGTTTGCACAAGCAGCCATATAATAAAGCACAAGGATGAACACATGTATATATTAATTAAGCTTATGTGAATAACATGTACTTAATTGCTTTTATGTTTTCAATTTATTTTTTTAATATAGTCCATGTATTATATTTGTATACTATTGATTAAATTTAAAAATACATTGTTGTAGATAATGATGGATTCTGACAAAAAGGAAAAGAACCAGGTACATTAACTCATAAGTACATAGCTTATATTATATGCATAAAAAGTTCATAGCAAATTAATTTTTTTTACTATGTGTTTGTACATGAAGAAGATGATTATATTATTCAACAAGTATAATAATTTATTGTATATATATATATATATGTATGTATATATATACACGTTTGGGTTACGTATTCATTAGATTATTGTGATACAGAATCCAACAACTCAGCTAACACGTGGATTGGACAATATTATGCATATCAGTAATAATATAATTCATATCATACTCACAATCAAGTAACAATATTATGCATACTCGATAGCAATATTATGCACACACATTGACGTGGTATTAAACATGTAAATTCTTTGAAACTAACATACACGTTTATAACAATGACTATATTCTGCAAAATCATTCCGATTTTATGCAGCGAACATATGAACTAAAGTAGAAATGTTTATAAAAAACGATATAATATAAGATATAATTAAAAATATCGACTGTGACTCAATAATACAATCATTGAAAAAAAAAAGCGAATAAATAAATAAAAATCGCACAAATTCCTAGATAATAGCAAAATTAATATTATAAAAATATTAAATGGTTAACAAATCCGATGAATCCATGAAAATGTAAAAAGTTTTTCTGTTCAAAATTCTTCATTATGTTTCGACACTTTCATGAAAAAAATCACCTAAATAAAGAAGATAATATTTGTAAATAAAGTCCTACAAAAAATAACAACATAAATCCCATGATTTTAGGGATAATATCTATTACGTTAATTAACAAAATTACTTTAATATCCTTAACCGTAGGATACATCTATATCTATATACAATATTAGTTCTTATTTCTAATAAATATATAAGTTCTCGTTTGATCCATCCCTTATCTTTATATACATATGAGAGAGTTAACGTAAAAACTATTTTTGTCGTGGGAACGAAAAATGATGAATTCGATGTGAAAGTTGATGAATCCGTCAAAAAGTTACTTAATCTAAAAAATAGAATTTTCGTTCCTCACAGGATTCGAACCCAGGTGAAAAATTTTAAATTTTTGGATACAATAACTTTCTCAATGGATGCATCAACTTTCACATCGAAATGATTTTATTCATAACAAAATTTATGATTCTTATAATTTGCACCGTTAAAATTATTTTTATTTGAACGTCACACACACTCCCCCTCTCTCTATATATATATTATATACAGGCGCATAATGCCGCCGATTTCCAATAACACCTGATAATACTCACTCTAGACCAACACAAATAATTTGGCACAAGTTTTTGTGTCTTAAAAATAAAAAAGAAACACTATGTGACAATTGTTTTGAACTTATACTTTATGGCTTAACTATTAGGAAAGACGAGATCACAACAATTGATTAATTAATATCCACTGTCAAACAGAAAATCCAAAGTAATACTCCATTAGTTAGGAAATGTACGATGTATTTAGTAATATCGAAATTGCTAGCATGTCCAAACAGCACGAGCACGTGGCTTTAATGTAGTGTCAAGGTGGCTACATTAATAAGGAAGCGAAATATATGATGTATTTAGTTCTATAACATGTTTACATACTTACGTGATTATACTAAATTTGGTAAATTTGGAACTGCCAAATACGCAAATAGATACAAAAATTTAAATGGAACAACTTGAGCATTAATTGTTCTAAATTTACTAATTTTGTAATTAATTGAGCTAAACGCTTAGGGACAATTGAGTATTACTACTTTCTAGCTTCTACATGTTCTCGCTAAGCCTATTGTTTTTAGGAACTTATAAGTTGTGCAAAGTGTTTGGTAAAATAAGCTCCTAAACGTTTATAAGTTCGTGAAAATAAGTTTCAACAATTATAAGCTCCCTAAAATAAGTTGGTCAACCCTAACTTATTTTTTCATAAACTTATAAGCAACCATGAATTTACCAAAATAACCTCATTATAGTTCGTTATTTCCTACATATACACTATCAACTTCACATCTCGTCAATTTTATCTCTCTAACTATGATTTTTTCTCTCTAACTCACGATTCTTTCTCTAGCTTATAAGATCAATTATTCAAACACTTTAATAACTTATAAGCACTTAAGACATTACCTCTTATAAGCTCTTGAAACATCTTATAAGCTCTTGGAGCTTATAAGCTCTTTAAAATAAGGTTAGCCAAACACCCCGTAAATAGTTAACATATTTCAAGTGGAAATTTTTTAGCTAAGCTTATTTTAGAGAGCTTATAACTTTCAAGAGCTTATAAGATGTAATGTTTCAAGAGTTTATAAGTTGTCAAAGTGTTTAGATAATTACACTTATAAGTTAGAGAAAGAATCGTGAGTTAGAAAGAGAAAATCATAGTTAGAAAGAGAAAATTGACGATAGATGAAGTTGATAGTCTATATATAGGAAATAACGAACCATAATATTATTATTTTGGTAAATTCATTTCTGCTTATAAGCTTATGAAAAAATAAGTTGGGGTTGAGCAACTTATTTTTAAGGGAGCTTATAAATTGAAGCTTATTTTCACAGTTTATAAGTTGTTTAA
This sequence comes from Salvia rosmarinus, assembly GCA_036937905.1. Lineage (NCBI taxonomy): Eukaryota > Viridiplantae > Streptophyta > Magnoliopsida > Lamiales > Lamiaceae > Salvia > Salvia rosmarinus. Next base: position 33,427,438 of record CM072820.1, on the reverse strand, counting down.
GAGCTTGTTTTGCCAAACACTTTGCAAGAGCTTATAAGCTCCTAAACAATTTATATGCTCAGCCAAACATCCTTTTAATTTAAGGAAATTATATAATAAGACTATATTAATAAAGTCACAATAGTTATAAAGACTTGAACTTTCTGGTCCATACCTCAACTTGGATATAAGGTAGGCTAAAACTTTATGTGCATTTTCCTCGTAAAAGATATATTTGTTTATATGTGGTATGAATGCATATGTTTCTGTAATCTTGGACGTGTTTACACATTTCTAATATCTTAATACTGAATAATATCTTAATACTGAAGCTTCAGATGATGCATACGTCTCTGTAATCTTTGTTCGAAGAAATTTCATAGAATATATAGGTGTACTACATTCACTTTTTACATAATATTATTTTATTAATTTAATATATATTAATAAAATATTATTATATAATAAGAGGGGATATACTATACCTACATATTTTATAGAATTTCTCCATCGATGTAACATCACACAAAAAATCTAAAATCGATTTGAACTATTTAATGAAGCAATATACTATATCCAAGGTAAGCTGACGCAGCTTAGGGTCGTAATGTATAATGACAACTCAATTAATGATAATTATTACTAGACATGCAATGTTCGGAGGATGAAGGTGGTTAACCCAACTTTTGAAAACTCAACAATACATATGTGCATGTATTACATTAACTTGTTAATTTTGCTATATGTGTTAGATAGATCTATCATTTTATATGAAACATGGGAAAAATTATAAAAAAAAATGGGGCGCTCAACTGTCATGTATCGTAATCAATGTATTAATGAAGTATATTTTTGTCATATAAAATGTTCTATCAAAATTCATCGAGTAATATACTCTCTAAGTATGAGAGTGATGGCTGTCAATTTGTATAATGTAAAATAACCCGATAGAAAAAAAGAAACAGAAAATCATATTGTTGTTTCAATATCTTTTTTCTAGATGAAATTTTATCAAGCATTCGACTCTCAAAGTATGAGAGTGATGGCTCTCAGTTAGTAAAATGTAAGATAACTCAATAGGAAAAAGAAAAAAAAAAGAAAGTCATTGTTGTGACCTAGTTGTTCTCTAAGTTGCTCGCAATTATATGAGGTCCTTATAAAGCGGTAAGATCGACCAGTGGTACTCTCAAGGAAGCCTTAACAGGGATAATGTTTTATGTCACGCACAAAAACAGATAATAAAAAATAACGTCCTAAAATAATTTGGAGCTGTCACGGAACGGACGAAAATAGGAAAAAAAGAAAGAAAGCACGAAATGGGTGTACTTGGACAACAAGAGGAATTGGCAGATACACGGAATTGGAGACAGTGTTCAAGGGTTCAAACTCTATCCTCGCTGTCAATGAGCCAATGACCGCTGCATAGTGCAGTAAACTCCCACGCTCTCACCTAGCGTTCAACATTGACGAGCCCCTTTTGTGCTCTTTTTGGGGTAGTCCTTGCCCTAGAAAGAGTGCATTTTGTGTGTGTTCTTTCAGATGTGTTTGTGTGCGGGAGGACACGCTGGGGTATTGCAGTGCCGAGCTGCACTGGGCAAGATCAGCCACCTCCGTGAGAGAGGTAAAATCTCAAGACTATCTTGGCAAGCGCCTCGACATCTTGCCAAGACACTGCACTGCATGGGAGCCGAGCCCGTCAATGAGCCGACGTGAAGCCAAGAAAGTAATCGAGACGAGGAAGAGAGGTAAAAGGACGAGGAGTGACGCAGGGATGAGGGTAAAGTCGATGCACTGGGAGACGCAGACAAGATCTCCGCGGCATTTGCACGCCAAAGGAAAGATTCGGGCAAGGTCCTCTCGCGCCTATTTGATTTTTGCCAGAAGGAAAGGTCAACCTGCAGGTCATGGATGAGACAAACCCGCGATCGAAGCTGAGGAGCCCTTGTCGGGGTCCAGAGCCCGAGCCACCGCCGCCTCACCACCTATCGCCCGAGATGTGTGCACGACTGTGACAAGGAGGAGTTTACTTAGCTCCCAACATAATTCGAACTCGAGTGCATAACATAACACAACATTCGGAAAGAGCATCAAGTCCGAAAATTCTCTACACTTCTCTTTATTTCTCTTTGCTTTCATGAGTGATTGGTGAGGAAGAAACAAGTCCTACGGCAAACAATTTATATTATGTATTTGGTTATCTCGCTTGAGCCATCGTCATGTAGAATGCTCTTCGCTTACATTTAATTTTCTATTCAAGTATGGTTTCGATTATGTTCTTTGCTTATCGCTTTTATGTTTATGTCGATTATGTGTGAGTAGTCGGTTTGGTTGGGCTCGGGGTGAAGCACGCTGAGTCGAGGTCATACGAGTCGTGAGGTCTAAACGTCCTTAGAACCTCGAGTGAGTGTTCCCAAGCTCAGGCCTTTATACCCATGTTATTCCTTTCATTGAGCTGCTAACTCGCCGTGTAGCCTTGGGGAGTGGTAGCTACAAGCAATAGCCGAGTAAGACATCGAGTGTCTCTTTATCCCGGAAGTGCGGCCGAGTGGGTGATTGTAGCCGCCGGCCTGGGCAAAGGTCGCGAGCCACTCCTTGGACCGGCCGTGGCTAGTGGGCTGTCTAGTGAGTAAAGTCGTTGGGGCGACGAACCTATCTTGAGACCGCCTGGCAAGGGGGCAAGGCAGGGGCCTCAGATTTAGTCCTAAAATCTACGGCAAGTCAATGGGGGCCGTGTACGTGACAACCAAAAGGGCATCTACCCTTGGTACCTTTAACCACGACATACACTCTGGCAAAATCCTTGAACCTATGACCGACATCTTCGACCAATATCTCAACGTATGGAACCCTTCGCCCAACTACTTGTTATTTAATCTCTTTACCTTGTGTTTAAGTTTCAGCTTATCGCTCAAGATATACCTCTCAAGACATTTCTATCGAGACCGTCACTGACCGACACCTCGCCTCTGTGCAACCTCCCACTCAAACTGGACAACTCGAGTAACAACACAACCAGCTCTCTTGGTTCGACCCCTTAACTTGCCATATACGGAACTATGTGTTCAAGTTGGAGGAGATTATAAATGTATCTTGACGTGTCTTGGAACCTCTAACGACGGGCATCCGAGTCCCCCGATCACGCCTTTTGCCGGGAGTTGCGCTATTCTAGTGTTGTTATTCACTTTTTTATTTTTTATTTTTTTTTGTTTGGTTTTGCATGTCCGACCTAACCTTGCAAGCGAGGACGGAGAGCCCTGTTGACCCGTAGATTGAGAGAACTATTCGGAGAAGAAGAGGCAAGTCGAGGAGAACGCCCGCCTTGAGGAGGCACGCACCAAGGCAAGACAACATGGAGGAGAGGAATCCACAAAACCCACCACCTCCAGGAGAGCAGACGCTTCGAGAGATGATGTTCCCGAACAACAACAGTCTCCGCCCCTTGGGCATGACTTTACCCGAGATCAAGGACAAATAGGAGCTGAGGCACTCTTTTATGCAGATCTTGCCAAGCTTCAACGATATGCCAGGAGAGGACCCCCAGCGCCATCTCCAGGACTTCGAAATGGTGTGTAGCACCATATGTGTGCGGATGAAGTCAAGAAGGAATACATCCGACTTATATCCTTTCCATTCACTCTCCATGACGGTGCTCGAGAGTGGTCAGACACTTTGCCTACGGTAGTGTCACTACTCAAGGTGGCTTCAATAAGTTCCTTGAGAGATACTATCCCATCTCAAGGATACAAAGAGTGAGAAAAAAAATGAGTTCCCTCCAGATGGGGAATGGCGAGACGGTATACGACTATTGGTGTCGTTTCAAGTCCATTTTGGCAAAGTGTCCTAATCATCAAATATCCGATCAAGATCCGATTCAATACTATGTGAACGGCTTGAGGCGAGTCGAGGCAGCTCAGTAAGTGCTGCGTATGGAGGTTCCATCCTCAACAAACAACCCAAATAAGCATTCAAACTACTCGCAGACTTGGTCAAGAGTCTCGGATGATGCCAACGCAATGGTCAAGACGATGCCCACCAAGAAGCTACTACTTCGCACGGATCCGACATGAAGGACATGAAGGCCATGACGAAACAGATGATGGACCCGACGAGGCCCTATGGCTGTGAAGAATGTCAAAGCATGTCGCCTTTGCTTTGCCACCACCCACAATACGGACGAGTGTCTACAAATTGCCGAAGAAGAAGAGGTGAATGCCTTTGGGCATATCAACAACGGTGGTGGAGGAAACGCTCAAGGTCAGAAGCCCCCCTTCGACCCGTACAACCCACCGTGGAAAAATCACGAGAACTTGAGGTACGGAGGCACACACTATCAAGCACCTCCCGGCGTAATCCACCTCAAGCTCGCCATCTTTAGCCGAGATTGTGCACAATCAAGGAGCCACCCAAGGAAGGATAGTGCAAGACCTCGACAAGTTCAAACAGACAAGGGAGTCCCGCAATCGGTGTCGACCCACCGAACACCTCGACGCAAGAGATCTCAAAGCTCAATCAGCAAGGGATGCTCCCCGCCAAGTGCAACCAACCCAATGCGCACGCCAATGCAATCAACTCGAGGAGCGGCAAGAACTTGCCAAGGTGAGGGAGCCCCACCAAGGAGACAATGAGATAGAAGATAAAACCGAGAAAGTCGAGGACTTGGTCAAGGATCCCGAACCCGAGGTGAAGGCCCTCGCCTAAGGTAGCGCATAAGACGGAGATCAAGATCGACCTCCTTTCCGTGAAGGTTGGCAAGGAACAAAGAAGTCAAGAGATGAATGAGATGATCAAGATCTTTAAGAAGGTAGAGATCAACATACCTTTGATCACCGCTCACCTCGATGCCAAGGTGTGCCAAGTTCCTAAGGAGTCAGGTACCAAGAGAGTCAAGTACACGGATGATGCTAAGTTCCAATGGGGAGAACGCCTCACCGTGCTTAAACGAGACCTCCCAATCAAGTGTACCGATCCTAAATGTTCTATATACCGCGTGATCGGGACAACGAGGATAGACCGTTATGCTCGATCTTGGGGCATCAATCAATGTGATGCCCCTATCTATCCATCAAGAGTTGAAACTGACCACTCCGACCGCCTTCGCATCGAGATTCAACCGCGCATAAGTCAAGTGTCTATCCCGCGGATCATTGAGGACGTGCTCGTCAAGGTGCAGGATCTTATTTTCCCAACCGATTTCTACGTTCTAAATATGGGCGCATGACCGACCAAGAAGGAGTTCATGTCGCTAGGCGTGCCGCTTTCAAGATGGCCCTGACGCTGATCGATTATGATACGGAAAGCTCACATGCAAATTACGGAGACGGTCACCTCGACATCTACAAAGCCGAGCAATTTCAATCGACACCGAGATGGTGGACTTTGTCGGCCTCACCAAAGGATGTTGAGATACCGCCAACGTGGTGATCAAGGACGGTACGACAGTAGTCATCCAAGGACACATCAAGATCTAGAGTATCTCGACAAGGAGTGAGGTCAAGGCAACCAAGTGTTTGAGGTGTGAAGCCACCCAAGTGGGGACGATCAACCAAGCTATCAACCACCGCTAGTACATGACAAGAGAGGATGCGACCTTCCTCAAGAAAGCCCCAAGCTACAACTCAAACGCCATCAAGCACTTGAAGTATATCACTCGAGCCAACCAGACGCCGCCAAGAATCATAAGCTCCGAGTCGACGATCAAAGAAGAAGAAGAGACGAGGGCCGCCTTGAGCAAGTACAAAGAGGCCACCGGCCGGACCTTAGTCGACCTCAAGGGCATCAGCCCCACTGCTTGCCAACACTACATCTTGCTCGAGGACGATGCCATACCGGCCGAGACCCCTGCATAAGCTCAACCCCGTGACGAAGGAAGTTGTCAAGGCGGAGATACTCAAACTCCTCGAGTTGGGCTCATTTACCCCGCCCCGCACAGCCGGTAGGTCAGCCCGATCCACGCCAGCCAAAAACCGACGACAGTGGTCGAGAACGAAGGCAAGGAACTGGTCACACGAGACTCTGCACAGTCGAGGGTTCAGATCGACTATAGAAAGCTCAACAAGGTGACCAGAAGGACCACTTCCCTTACGCTCATCGACAGATGCTTGAGAGACTCGCCAGAATAGGTATTTCGCTTCCTCGACGGCTACTCTGTTATATGCAAATTTGTGACATTAGAAGATCAAGATAAGACTACATTCACTCGCCTGCTTGGTACATTTGCGTATCGTCAGATGCCATTTGGTTTATGCAATGCCCTATGGACATTTCAAAGATGCATGATGAGTATATTTTCCGATTTGCTTGAGCAATGCATCGAGGTGTTCATTGATGATTTTACTGCTTATGGCAAGACGCTTACCCAATGCATAGAGCATCTTGAGTTAGTTCCGCAGAGAGCGTGGAGAAGGATCTGTGTCAATTATGAGAAGTGCCACTCATGGTCAAAGAGGGAATTGTCCTCGACATGTTATCTCCGAGAAGCGGCATTGAGGTAGACAAAGCCAAGGTAGATCATAGCTGTCGCTTTATCCCACCAATATCAAGCAACCCGGGATTCCTCGCACACTGGATTCTATCGGTGGTTTGTCAAGCGACTTCGCCAAGATAGCACAATCGATGAACCGCCTCCGTAACGATATACCGTGGAGTTCGACAACACATGTAAAGAAGCCTTCCAGATATTGGCGAGCACTTATCACTGGCACCATCATAAGGCCACCCGAATGGGGCATGTCCTTTGAGCTGATGTACGACGCTAGCAGATACGCTGTCATGCGGTGCTTCAGCGTAAAATTGGCAAGGAAAGCTTCGCCATATACTATGCATCAAGACCTCACCGGCCGCAGATCAACTACACAACTACGGAGAAGGAGCTTCTTGCGTGGTGTTTGCCTTCGAGAAATTTCGCCCTACCTCTTTGGGAGCAAGACGGTGGTTTACACCGACCACGCATTGAAATATCTCACGACAAAGAAGGACACAAAGCCAAGATCGATACGGTGGATACCTCCTCCGTGAGTTCAAGTTGAGATCAAAGACAAGAGTGGATCTCAAAATCAAGTGGCCGACCACTTGAGCATAATTTTGAGAAAGGATGAAGGAGATCCAATCCGAGCAACATTTCCAAACGAGGAGCTACTCGAGATCTACACCAAGGAGCCGTGGTACGCTGACTTGGTGAACTACATCGTGACCGGAGTGTTGCCCGTGAGAATGCCAACACACCAGAGGAACAAACTCAAGAAGGAGAGTCGACAATACGTATGGGATGACCCATACTTGTGGAAGCAATGCTCAGACTTGATCTTGAGGAGATGCGTTCCGGAAGGTGAGTAAACAAGCATCCTTGAGCACTGCCATGAGAAGGAGTGCGATGGACATTTTGGGAACAAGAGAACGGCAAGGAAGATCATTGATTGTGGGTTTTACTGGCCCACTATCTTTAAGGATAGCTACGTGATCGATCTTAATTTCGTAAGGTAATGAATGCAGTAAAGAACACGAGGGAGTTAATGTGGTTCAATCTTTAAAATAGATCTACGTCCACAGAGCAAAAGATTGTATGTGTATTTGAGTGTGTAAAAACGATTACAAAGAGAGTAGTTCCTCCTTTTTGCTCTAATCTAGCCTTTATTTATATACCATCAAGTTGAGTTCGACTTAATTCAAATTGAGTTTGACTAATATAAATTGAGTTTGACTCTAATACAAAGTCTTCTCATAAGGATTCTTTAGATATGCATCCGAATCTTCTACGCTCCAATTGCGATTAGAGTTGTAGTTGGTCGAGGAGTCTTGGCCGAACTCACGAGGCCGAGCTTAATGTCGGGCCCATTTATATTGGGCCCGATGCTTGTGTTCCGAACCAAATTGTTATTTTCACCGCCGCAATAGTACGAGGTCCTTATAGAATGGTAAGGTCGACCCAAGTCGAATCTCTCGAGGAAGGTTTTATGTCAAACACGTAGCGGTGAAAGAAAACTAACGTCCTAACATAAGGGTTGTCACGAAAGGACGTAAAGCAGAAATAAAATAAAGGTGGAAAGCGGATGCACTTGGAAAACAATAGAATCGACAGATACACTAATTGAGATGGTGTTCTAGGTTCAATCTATCCTCACAATTAATGAATCAGGACCAACGACAATGCATAGAACACTCACGCCTCACCAAACGGTCAACACTAACTAATCTCGACACGCCAACGTTAGACTCGAACTTAATGATAGGGGATATCTCAATCAACGTACCACCAACTACTACGAAGGATATTTTATTGCAAGGCACATGATAGCGAAAACCCTAACCACATATATCATTTATTCAACAACAAACCAATCTCTCGATCACTTTCATTGTCAAACTTATATTTAATATAAATCTGCTCTCGCATATCTTCATAATCAAACATAAGCATACAATCAACATACACTATTCTTTCGAACACCATGCATGAAGATCATAAAATAAACAATTTATACGGATGAGGAATCGCAAATCATCAACTCAATAATCACAATTCAAGATAAGAACAATCAAACATATATTTCCCAACAAATCGATAATTTATCTCATGATAGAAATTAATCCAATCCCAATTACATAGACATAATCAAAATCAGAAAAACTTACAACCATTCATAGACAAATTGCCTTCCAAAATCCGAATCGCAATCCCAATTGTTAATCCAAAGTACAAGAATTAAAAGGAAAAGGAAAGAAAAGAAAAGGAAAAGAAAACACCGCCTAAGAAACCGACGATGCGAAATAAAAATAAGAACTAGGGTTTTTCGCGTATTTCAAGATTTATAATGGATTTAAAATTACTCCCAATACGGACGCAACGCAGTCACGGACGTGAGGAGTTTCGACGTAACAAAATCAACACCCCAAAGACCGATGGAGATCGCCGGACGCGCCAAGCTTCTAGAGACACGCCACGACGACGCACACATTCGAAAGGCGCCAACGCCGGCCGGAGCACAAGGCACGCTGGGAGCTCTGGCGAGAACATGGGCGCTGGAAAGCCAGCCGCTGGAGGGGGCGCGATGCGCTGAGCGCCGGCTGACATGGAGCGGCGCGCGGTTGTGCGGGAGGCAAGGCTGGAGCGGGCCGCCAGCTGAAGCGCCGGGCCGGACGCGCTGGAGGAGGGGCTGGCGCTGGGAGGTAAAGGCTGGCGCTGGTTTTGCGGGCATCGCTAAGCACCGGCCGGCATCTCGAACACGCGAGACACTTTGTTAGCGCCGGAGCGAAGCGGCACGGGTGGCCGAGGCGGGCGCGCACGGGCGTTGGGCCGATGCGGGCACGCGGCTCGGGCATGCGGGCGCGCGCACGCGCTGGGAGATGCGCAGCGCGCGCGACATCGGGCGATGTGTAACGGCAGCGCGCGACGGGCGGGCGACGCGCAAAGTGGCGCGGGCGCAGCCGTGGCGACGGGCCGCACGCATGCACGCACGACTTCGCAGTTTTGGCCTTTCTCCTTCGCTCAACTCCAATTTATTTACGGTTTTGCTTTCACGAACTCCTCGTCGAGATGCTCTTCATTATAAAGTATCTTTGGCAGATTCAATTCATCCTATTTTATGCTATTTTTCTACAAAACATCGAAACGAGCGAAGTAAGTCCGAATCAATAAATATTAATCAAACCAATGGCATAAATAGGATAAACCACTGAAAATGACAACAAAACAATACCAAAAATCAGCACAAATTCATACTAAACAACTCCCCCACACTTATCCATTTGCTTGTCCTCAAGCAAAGTTTATACTAGTAAGAATAGGAAGGATAATTCATACAACTTCACTCTTAGTCTAATCAATCAAACCTTATTGCTTTTCCCCACACTTGGTGTTTACGATTCAAAGTTAATGTGAAATAAATCTAGGACGGCAATCGATTTCCAATAAATAAAAGAGTAACCTCCGCCGCATCTAACTCTCCGTTAGGGTGAACTAACTAATGTGGTCACCTTTAGCAACAAGTTTTTTTAAGCACATAGAATGTTTTAATGATTTTGAACAATGTTCGAAGGTGAACCTCGATGAACTCGAAGTTTCCTATCGTGGTTTCCCATGTCCATTTCTCAAATTACGAGAAAGAGGACATAATCCCATCCTCCATTTCAACAATCTCATTTTCTACTCTTTTTCACACATTTTTTTTTAATAATCAATAGATGAAACAAGTATATAGGTAACCACAATGTTAACACTACCCCTAACATTAGCCGGACAAATCACATCAATTCCCTCTATTCATTTTCTATCAATCACAATCTAGTCAATTCACATTAGCATCGAATCATATATCACCAAAAGTTTCGGAAATTAAAAACAGTTTGACCAATACCACAGAGCTTAGTTGCACAAATCAAAATCCCAACTTACTCGCATATACAATACTTGATTCCAAGAAATCAAAATAAGCATAGATGCACATCACCAAGCATACAAATAGATAAGGTACGCGACACAAAACCGAATAATCATCCCCATTATTTTAATCCGAGCATCGCCCCCTGCTCCAAACATTAATAATACAAAAAGGTCATAGAGGATGATACTTTCCTGATAATAGACGAGTGTGCACTGTAGAGTTGGAGCATCACGGCTTCGCCACACGGATTATAATGTCCCAAAACACAAGAATAATAAACACCGAAACCTACACCACAGAAAACCAAAACAAGACGAAAACACAAACACAAGCAAAACCAAGAGAAAACAAGAACAAAACAGAAAATAAGAAAACTCTGGTCGCTTCCCACGTAGCACTCGTTTCAATGGCACGAGCTCCACCAATCAAAAACGGACTATCCATAGTCCTTCACCTGCAGGAATACCATCTCAACCAGAGCATCAGTAGTAACATTGTAAGAACAAATGACCGTTAAGGTAGCAATTAACGAATTAGTTAAGTTCAAATCAAACATCCTATTCTTCAAGGCAAAATAGATAACTTCGACCCAACAAAGACAATGCTTTGAGAATTAGATATTGAAAATTATAAATGCTACCTCAACGTATGTCCTCTTCCTCCTCTAATCGGTTCGGAAGATATCGTTGTTCGTGGTTAGTCTCGGTTTGATGAAACCTTAACTCTTTAATTTCATCATCTTCCATGATTCTCCTCAACTTCATCATCTTCATAGACTATGATAGAAGAAGTTTGCTCCAATTGTCTCGGCATCTCCTCCACACTTTGGTTGTGGACCAATTCTTTCACTATCCCGCTAACCGATCGACTTGAGTCTCTAAACGCCGATAGATATTTCCAAAATCTCAACCTTTGTGGCTTCACCGCCGACTCGCTTGAATGAACGCTGTAACGACTCCTCCAATGTCGGCTTCACCGGCCGCTTTCACCGGCCGACTCACCTCGAATGAATACTTGCAATGAATCCTCCAATGTCGGCTTCATCGGCCGTTGTTGGAAGAAGAATTTCGACTATATGAAGAACTCGAGGATGCCCAGAGGGATTATAGGCTCGATGCTCATACCGATGGGTATTCTCAAAATAGTCGAATTGGGCCCTTCTTCATAGGAAGAATTTGCCCATACGACGAGCTTTTCTCCTCCGTGCCCTGTATGACCATATTCAGATCGCCGGTAACACCGCATTAACATACACCAACTACAAAAACAAGATCACACGACTGTTGGAGAAAATAGAAACAAAGATTAAGAAAAGAAAGAAAAAAAGAAGAAGACGGGAAGAAACAAAAAACTACACAAAACCAAAAGCCTAAAGCCTTCCCAAGAACGGCGCCAAAATTTGTTCCGACCAAATTGTTCTTTTCACGCCGCAATAGTACGAGGTCCTTATAGAATGGAAAGGTCGACCCAAGTCGAATCTCTCGAGGAAGCGCTTAACAGTGGCTACGGTTTTATGTCAAACACGTAGCAAGAAAGAAAACTAACGTCCTAACATAAGGGGTTGTCACGAAAGGACGAAAAGTGAAATAAAATAAAGCAGGAAAGCGGATGCACTGGACAACAATAGAATTGATGATACACGAAATTGGAGACGGTGTTCTAGGTTCGAATCTATCCTCACAATTAATGAATCAAGGACCAACGCACAATGCATAGAACATTCACGCCTCTCACCAAACGGTCAACACTAACTAATCTCTCGATTACGTTAACGTTAGACTCGAACTTAATGATAGGGGATCTCTCAATCAACCAACCATCAACTACGAAGGATATTTTATTGCAAGGCACATGATAGCGAAAACCCTAACCACATATATCATTTATTCAACAACAAACCAATCTCTCGATCACTTTCATTGTCAAACTTATATTTAATATAAATCTGCTCTCGCATATCTTCATAATCAAACATAAGCATACAATCAACCTCCACTATTCTTTCGAACACCATGCATGAAGATCATAAAATAAACTTATACGGATGAGGAATCGCAAATCATCAACTCAATAATCACAATTCAAGATAAGAACAATCAAACATATATTTCCCAACAAATCGATAATTTATCTCATGATAGAAATTAATCCAATCCCAATTACATATACATAATCAAAATCAGAAAAACTTACAACCATTCATAGACAAATTCGTCTTCCAAAATCTGGAATCGTGCAATCCCAATTGTTAATCCAAAGTAAAAGAATTAAAAGGAAAAGGGAAAGAAAAACAAAAGGGAAAAGAAAACAATTCGCCTAAGAAACTGACGTCTGTGAAATAAAAATAAGAACTAGGGTTTTCGCGTGTATTTCAGTATTTATAATGGACGAAAATTCACTCACAGCGCCGGACGCGACGCAGCATTCTGGACGCGAGGAGTTTCGACGTAATGTAATCAACACGCCATTGCCGGACGAGATCGCCACCGAACGCGCCAAGCTTCTGGAGACACGGCCAGCCGGCTGGACACCCAGCGCCGGACGCGCACATCTGGAAAGGCGCCGAACGCCGGCTGGAGCGCAGCGCACGCTGGAAGCCTGGGCGAGAACATGGGCGCTGGGAAAGCCGCCAACCGGAGGTGGGCGCGCACGCGCCGAAAGCGCCGGCTGACACGGAGCGGGCGCGGTTGTGCGGGATGCTGGCGCTGGAGCGGCGCCGCCTTACAGCTGGCGCCTGGCTGGACGCTGGCTGAGGCGCTGGCGCTGGAAGCAAGGCGCGGTTTTGCGGGCGCCGCTAAGAGCCGACCGCATCCGAACGCGCTGAGATGTTATAGCCGCCGGAGTGGAAGCGTGGGTGGCCGAGGTGGGCGCGCACGGGCGTTGGGCTGATGCGGGCACACAGGATCGGGTGCGTGCGCGTGGCGCAGCCATGCGATGGGGCCGCGCCACGCACGTGCGTGACTTCATTCTTTTCGCCCGCTCTCCTTCGTCGAACTCCGATTTACGACGATTTTCGCCTACAAACTCTCGCCGAGATGCTCTTCATTATACTTGATCTTTGGCAGATTTAATTCATCCTATTTTATGCCGTTGTTCTACAAAACATCAAAACGAGCTAAGTAAGTCCGAATCAATAAATATTAATCAAACCAATGGCATAAACAGGATAAACCACCGAAATGACACAAAAACAATACCAAAATCAGCACAAATTCATACTAAACACTTCGCCTAGTAGTTGGGCGTTTCTATCATATCCCCCAAAAAAAGACGTAGAAGTGAGGTCGTGATGGACAAGGGTCGACATCGCCTCATGAAACTTGTGGTCCGCGGTGGAATGAGTACAGTCCTGCCAAAGTTGAATGTCGTCCGGCTATAAATTGACCGAAGTCGAATACTCATTGCCCCATCGAAGTCGAATATATAACTTCGTGCCGAGGTCGAGGCCGAGACGAAGGCTCTCGGATGAGGCAAAGACGAAGGCCGCAGCTCGGGCGGCGCCGAGGTGGCGAAGGCGGCTGAGGTGGCGAATGAGGCTGAGGTTGGCCTGTTGAATGCCGAGGTGGAGGTGGCCAGAAGTCGGGAGGCCGAGGTTGGCATGTTGAATGCCGAGGTGGAGGCTGCCAAATGTCGGGAGGCCGAGGTTGGCCTGTTGAAGGCCGAGGCGGCGAAGGCCGAGGTCGGCCTGCGGAAGGCCGAGCGCGGCGCGTGTATCGTGGAGACCGGGCGGCGAAGTCCGAGGTGGCGAAGGTTGAGGCGGCGAAGGCCGAGGCGAGGTCGACCTGCGAAGGGCCGAGGCGAAGGTAGTTCATCCTCGTATTTAAACGAAGGTAATTCATCCTCGAAATAAATGAAGGTAGTTCATCCTCGTATTAAACGAAGATAATTCATCCTCGAAATAAACGAAGGTAGTTCATCCTCGTATTAAACGAAGGTATTCATCCTCGAAATAAACGAAGGTAGTTCGTCCCGATTAAACGGGGTAATTCATCCTCGAAATAAATGAGGGTAGTTCGTCCTCAGATAAACGAAGGTAATTGCCCTCTAAATAAACGAAGGTAGTTCTTCCCGTATTAAATGAAGGTAATTCATCCTCGAAATAAACGAAGGTAGTTCGTCTCAGATTAAACGGAAGGTAATTCATCCTCGAAATAAATGAAGGTAGTTCGTCCTCAGATTAAACGAAGGTATGGGTTCCTTATTTGGCGAGAAGTATCGCTAGGGGTGGTCCCTCATGCGCTTAGATATCCTCCTTAGAGGGTATAGTTCGTCTCCAAGAGGGTATAGTTAGATCCTCCAAGAGGGTATTGTTAGCCCTCCAAGAGGGTATTGTTAGTCCTCCCAAGAGGTATAGTTCGCCTCCCAAGAGGGTATTGTTCATCCTCGAAGAGGTATAGTTCGCTCTCCCAAGAGGGTATTTATCATCCTCCGTAGAGGTATCAGATATTGGGGTATGCATAAGTGACAAATGAAATATGCAAGATGATGAAGTAAATAAAGAAAATATTTATTAATGAGACACGCATCGGATAAATGGGCGATCAATGCAACGCAACATCTTACCATAGGCTTGCCGCTTTCTAACATCTCCACGCGTCAAATATGTTCAAATAAGGATCAAAGAGGTCTTTTGATAGGTTATAATGTAGGCACATTGGTTAAGGTAGGATAATATATGACTAAGTGACTCAAGTAAACCCAAGCACCACCATTTATATATTTCGACACATATGGACTTTGTCCATTTCCTCTTCTCTCCCAACGTGCTAAATTGACGCTTTATGCCTCATAAGGTACCTATACTTTGATTAAAGACCCTTTATGCTCAACGCTCATAGTGAACTTAACATTTTTCTTTTCTTTTCTTTTCTAGAGCTTATAGGGTTTAACTTTCACTTAACAAGGTACTATTCTTCACCACGTATGTGTTTTTCTAAACGAAACTTTCTCATCATCACTACATCAAAATTTCACCCTTTTGATTCCTATATCCATTCTCACCTCCTATCATCCGGGTTAATCGAAAGAAGAAGTCTCATAAAGGCTCAAAGAAGGCGACAAATGGTATATATCATCGGGTTAGTGTTTGGGTGAATATGTGGTTAACAAAGATGGCCTTTATCCTTTCCAAATTGAAACACATATTGCGGCCTCGATACGTAAGAACGGCAAGTTCTAGAAGATAATCACATGCATGATATCACACAATTAAAAGAAATCAGATCAAGATATGTATACTGAGTGAAGCTCAAGTCTCACAGATAAGCAAATGGTCAAAAAAACAATGTTCTAAGCCATCTCACGTCATTCATGCGTCATTTTCAACATATCATGCGCACTATCATTAAATTTCACAAAAAATTCTATAGTCATTGGCCACATGGATTAACACACTTCACTTAACTCGTTGATCGGATGTAACGAAAACAAAAAAGAAAATGAAAGACGACAAAAGCAACACAAACGAAAACAAAACAAAACAAAAAAAAGAAAACGCTGGGTTACCTCCCAACAAGTGCTTACTTTAACGTCTTTAGCTAGACCATCACTAACCTTGTCAATCCGCGCTTTGGTAGCAACGGACTTCTTTCCAAAATTGCGACCGAATCAGATTGTGATTCACCGCCGACCACCACCGAGCGTGGAAGGGCCCCCAAACCTCGGATGATTCACTCGAGTTCCATGCCGAGTCCACTTCTTCTTTCTCGCGTTCTTATCGGCGTGTCGATTGCCCTCTAAGTATCGACATGTGTAGCAGAAGTGGTCGTGATCAAATAGCAGTCTACCGGATGAATGTACGCGTGAATAACGGCTATTCGAGATTCTTCACGGTCGACCTCGCGACCGCTGGTCAGGTCGCTAGGCGTGCACGCGGGCGCGTTCTCGGGTGCTCGGTCTCGTGTTCCGCTTTGTTTTCGCGACCGCTTTAGTATTGCTCGCGAGATCCTCTTTCTTTCGCCCGTTTTCACCGTTCGTCTTTTGTAGCGCATTCACATGCGACTAGTCGACCAATCGATTCTCCATTACTTTCATGTGTTCGCCATAGCCACAAGAGACTCCAACTGTAATTTTCGGCGCCGATCGCTTATAAATGAATTACGGTTTGTTGCCAATTGTTGGTTGCTTACAACCAATCGCTGCATCATGTCCTCTAGACTCGGTTTCTTCGCCTCTTCAATCATTACATTCGACCGACAAACCTCCCGGTGTTCTTTGAAAATTACCGGGTTGGTATCGACATATTATGATGATCTCTATTATGCGGGTTGTATGCCGGACTCCATCCTCCTGGAACTCTTGGTGGGAGGTGGATACATGTGATTTAACGACTGCCTCTCGAGCAGGGACAAGGAGTCCCATGTTCGCTATTCATGCTTCATCTCGGTATACTTGGCCGGGAGTCTGTGAGCTTGCTCGGGGCACTTCCGTAGTTTGGAAGCGCCATAACTTGTCAATTCTTCTCTCGCCTATTCTCTTTGAGAACTTTCGATCTCGGGATCTAAAATATTTCATGAGGTCCCCGAGATCTTGTAAACATATAGTACCGAGAAAAAGAGAATTCACTCTTGCAAAATAAATAAATAATAATAATATAACTTGAATTAATAAATCCAAATCGTCAAATTATTCCTATGCAATCTTAACAATCCCCGGCAACGGCGCCAAAATTTGATCGCTCCTTTTTCACACGTAAAAAGTGTAATGATAGGGTAAGCGAAGTATCGTATCCACAGAGATTGTATCACGAAAACATAGAAGCTAGCTCGACGATAATTCAATATTATTCAAGCACAAATAAAGGATGAGAGGTTTAGGGGCTTCGGAATTTAATCCAAAGCAAATGTAACCAAACAGAAATATAAATAACGCAATAAAAACACGATAGATAACTATGAAGAAAGACTAACCCTAGGGATGCACCAATCCTATCCACAACGATGTTTATCCTGCTTATTACTAACCGTTTTAATCCAGACAAGACAGAAGATCACATATATAACCAACAACTTCAGCCATTTACAATTACGGTAGATTGATTACTAATTTTCCTATTACGCTTACGCCTCTAGAGGAAAATAAGCAACCCAAAAGGATCACTAAGAATATGCTTCCTACGAATGTCCTATCTCGCCACGACTCAAGGCTCATACGTATCATGCATTCAAATCGATTGACAATTAATACGATTACGCCATTAACCGACAACTAGATATGCATCAAGATTGATCGAAATCAACACATATGAATAAGCACAATCGAATCATGAATCAATGCTCGAAGGTAAATAACAATAGCGTGAATCACAACATATAGGATCGAATCATGCAAACCCTAGGATTAGAGCGGAAAACCAGCTGCATATAATAAACGGAATGAAATACGAATTAATCATAAAAATAAAAATTAAATATATAAAACCCGTAGGAAGCGTTGATGAACAATGGTTGGTCTTGAATCCAATCCCAAGCGAACGAACGGAAAACGACGGAAAACGATCGGACAAAATGTTCCGATCGATAACGAAACGATAAACTAAACTAAAACAACGTAAAAGCAATACTAGAATTAAACTATGTGAAGACTAAAGCTAAAGAATGGAAAAACTGAGGAAAAACTGAAGTAAAATAGGTCTGGGGCGTGTTGGGTGTCTTGGGGTCCGAGGAGGCGAGTGGGGTGTTGCCATATATAGGCACACCCCAAACCCTAATTTTCCTTCGCTGCTGCCTCGCGACCACCCTTCGCGTCGCTAGGTGTGGTCGCGAGGTAAGTCTCGTGTGCCTTCTCGCCAGGGTCGCCTCTTCGCTCGCTTTGTACCTCGCTGACCGGACTAGCGGTCGCTAGCCGTTATGAACTGGTCGCGAAATCGTCCGAATTCTCGACGCTAGGCCGCATTCGTGGCACGGTCGCGCCGCGGCTCTTCTCGGGTGCTCGCCGCTTGCCTTGACCGCCTAGCGACCGCTAGACCGGTCGCTAGAACCGCGCGAATGTCAATTTTGCTCGTGCTTGCTCCTTGCTTCGATTATCAACATATAAACCTACAAAACGTCAAAGGAACACCCAAGAGCAAGATCTTCTAGAAATAGATGAAACATTAAGAATCGATACATAAACGCACATTAAACGAAAGCTAAACTCATCTTCAAATATCAACTAAATACGTAAAATGCGCGCTTATCAAACCCCAAACTTAAAGCATTGTTTGTCCTCAAACAAAAGCGAAATGTAAAGACAAACGAAAGATCAACGCGCGAGCAAAGAGGATAACCATTCTAGGCCTCGTAAACATATTAACGCCAAAACATTAGCGCACATGACGGCGTTAGCCAACTCAACACAAACAACCATCGAGGGCAAAAACTCATTTATTTCAACCTTCACAAAGGCATGTGCGTAATATATATAGGATACACTCAAACTCATAAAGAAATTAAGGACGTGTATACACTCAACGATCAATGCAATGCAACATCTTACCATAGGCTTGCTGCTTCTCTAACATCTCCACCGCGTCAAATATGTTCAAATAAGGATCAAAGAGGTCTTTTGATAGGTTATAATGTAGGCACATTGGTTAAGGTAGGATAATATATGGCTAAGTGACTCAAGTAAACCCAAGCACCACCATTTATATATTTAGACACATATGGACTTTGTCCATTTTCTCTTCTCTCCCAACGTGCTAAATTGACGCTTTTATGCCTCATAAGGTACCTATACTTTGATTAAAGACCTTTATGCTCAACGCTCATAGTGAACTTAACATTTTTCTTTTTCTTTTCTTTTCTAGAGCTTATAGGGTTTAACTTTCACGAACAAGGTACTATTCTTCACCACAGATGTGTTTTTCTAAACGAAACTTTTCTCATCATCACTACATCAAAATTTCACCCCTTTTGATTCCCATATCCATTCTCACCTCCTATCATCTGGTTAATCGAAAGAAGAAGTCTCATAAAGGCTCAAAGAAGGCGACAAATGGTATATATCATCGGGTTAGTGTTTGGGTGAATATGTGGTTAACAAAGATGGCCTTTTATCCTTTCCAAATTGAAACACATATTAGCCTCGACACGTAAGAACGGCAAGTTCTAGAAGATAATCACATGCATGATATCACACAATTAAAAGAAATCAGATCAAGATATGTATACAAAGGAAGCTCAAGTCTCACAGATAAGCAAATGGTCAAAACAACAAGTCTAAGCCATCTCACGTCATTCATCGGCTATTTTCTAACATATCATGCGCACTATCATTAAATTTCACAAAAAAATTCTATCGTCATTGGCCACATGGATTAACACACTTCACTTAACTCGTTGATCGACAGTCACGAAAACAAAAAGAAAAACAGAAAGACGACAAAAAGCAACACAAACGAAAAACAAAACAAAACAAAACAAAACAAAGAAAACGCTGGGTTACCTCCCAACAAGTGCTTACTTTAACGCCTTTAGCTAGACCATCACTAACCTTGTCAATCCGCGCTTTGGTAGCAACGACTTCTTTCCAAAATTGCGAACCCTTGTATTTCGTGATTCACCGCCGACCACCACCGAGCGTGGAAGTGGCCCCCAAACACGGATGATTCACTCGAGTTCCATGCCGAGTCCACTTCTTCTTTCTCGCGTTCTTATCGGATGTGTCGATTGCCCTCTAAGTATGCGACATGTGTAGCAGCGGTGGTCGTGATCAAATAGCGATCCACCGGACGAATGTACGCGTGAATAACGCTATTCGAGATTCTTCACGGTCGACCTCGCGATCACCGGTCGTCGCTAGGCGTACGCACGCGGCGTTCTCGGGTGCTCGGTGCGTGTTCTGCTTTGTTTTCGCGACCGCTTTAGTATTGCTCGCGAGATCCTCTTTCTTTCGCCCGCTTTCACCGCTCGCCTTTTGTAGCGATTCACTGCTGTACTAGTGACCAACTGATTCTCCATTACTTTCATGTGTTCGCTCATAGCGTCACACAGAGACTCCAACATGTAATTTTCTCGCCGATTGCTTATAAATGAATTCGGTTTGTTGCCAATTGTTGGTTGCTTACAACCAACTCACTGCATCATGTCCCCTGACTCGGTTTCTTCGCCTCAATCATTACATTCTCGACCGACAAACCTCCGGTGTTGCTGAAAATTACCGGGTTGGCATACGACATATTATGATGATCTCTATTATCGTCTGGTTGTATGCGGACTCCATCCTCCTTGAACTCTTCGTGGGAGGTGGATACATGTGATTTAACGACTGCTCTTGAACAGGACAAGGAGTCCCATGTTCGCTATTTGCTTCATCTCGGTATACTTGGCCAGAGTGCTGTAGGACTTGCTTGGGGCACTCGTAGTTTGGAACGCTGCCATAACTTGTCGACCCTTCTACGTCTATTCTCTTTTGAGAACTTTCGATCTCGGGATCTAAAATATTTCATGAGGTCCCCGAGATCTTGTAAACATATAGTACCCGAGAAAAGAGAATTCAGCTCTTGCAAAAATAAATAAATAATAATAATATAACTTGAATTAATAAATCCAAATCGTCAAATTATTCCTATGCAATCTAATAACAATCCTAACGGCGCCTTAAAATTTGATCGCTCCTTTTCACACGTAAAAGTGTAATGATAGGGTAAGCAATATCGTATCCACGTAGATTGTATCACTAAAACATAGAAGCTAGCTCGATCGATAATTCAATATTATTCAAGCACAAATAAAGGATGAGAGGTTTAGGGCTTGAATTTAATCCAAAGCAAATGTAACCAAACGCGAAATATAAATAACGAATAAAACACGATAGATAACTATGAAGAAAGACTAACCCTAGGGATGCACCAATCCTATCCACAACGATGTTTATCCCGCTTATTACTAACCGCTTTAATCCGGATAAGACGAAGATCACATATATAACCAACAACGATTCACGACAATTGCGGTAGTTGATTACTAATTTTCCTATTACGATTACGCTCTAGAGGAAAATAAGCAACTCCAAAAGGATCACTAAGAATATGCTTCCTCTGAATGTCCTATCTCGCCATTTGACTCAAGGCTCATCGTATCATGCATTGAAATCGATTGACAATTAATACGATTCGTCTATTAACCGACAACTAGATATGCATCAAGATTGATCGAAATCAACACATATGAATAAGCACAATCGAATCATGAATCAATGCCCGAAGGTAAATAACAATAGCGAGAATCACAACATATAGGATCGAATCATGCAAACCCTAGGATTAGAACGGAAAACTAGCCAGACATAATAAACGGAATGAAATACGAATTAATCATAAAAACGAAAATTAAATATATAAAACCCGTAGGGAAGCGTTGGATGAACAATGGTTGGTCTTGAATCCAATCCCAAGCGAACGAACGGAAAACGACGGAAAACGATCGGACAAAATGTTCCGATCGATAACGAAACGATAAACTAAACTAAAACAACGTAAAAGCAATACTAGAATTAAACTAAATGAAGACTAAAGCTAAAGAATGGAAAAACTGAGGAAAAACTGAAGTAAAATAGGTCTGGGGCGTGTTGGGTGTCTTGGGGTCCGAGGAGGCGCGAGTGGGGTGTTGCCATATATATAGGCACACCCCAAACCCTAATTTTCCCTTCGCGCCGCTCGCGACCACCACTTCGCGGTCGCTGGGTGTGGTCGCGAGGTAAGTCTCGCCGCCTTCTCGCCCGTGGTCGCCTCTTGCGCCGCTTTGTACCTCGCGACCCGGACTAGCGGTCGCTAGCCGTTATGAATCGGTCGCGAAATCGTCGATGAATTCTCGACGCTAGGCTTTCGCGCTGGCACGGTGGTCGTGACGCTGCTCTTCCGGGTGCTCATTGGCTTGCCTGGCGGTGCGCCTAGCGACCGCTAGACTGGTCGCTAGGAACCTGGCGAGAATGTCAATTTTGCTCGCCGTTCCTCGCTTCGATTATCAATATATAAACCTACAAAACGCCAAAGGAACACCCAAGAGCAGATCTTCTAGAAATAGATGAAACATTAAGAATCGATACATAAACGCACATTAAACGAAAGCTAAACTCATCTTCAAATATCAACTAAATCACGTAAAATGCGCGCTTATCAAACCCCCAACTTAAAGCATTGTTTGTCCTCAAACAAAAACAAAACAGAAGACAAACGAAAGATCAACGAGCGTAGCAAAGAGGATAACCATTCTAGGCCTCGTAAACATATTAACGCCAAAAACATTGGCGCATGACGACGTTAGCCAACTCAACACAAACAACCATCGAGGCAAAACTCATTTATTTCAACCTTCACAAAGGCATGTGCGTAATATATAGGATACACTCAAACTCATAAAGAAATTAAGGGCGTGTATACACTCAACCATCAATGCAATGCAACATCTTACCATAGGCTTGCTGCTTTCTAACATCTCCACGCCACAAATATGTTCAAATAAGGATCAAAGAGGTCTTTTGATAGGTTATAATGTAGCACATTGGTTAAGGTAGGATAATATATGGCTAAGTGACTCAAGTAAACTCCAAGCACCACCATTTATATATTTCACACATATGGACTTTGTCCATTTTCCTCTTCTCTCCCAACGTGCTAAATTGACGCTTTATGCCTCATAAGGTACCTATACTTTGATTAAAGACCCTTTATGCTCAACGCTCATAGTGAACTTAACATTTTCTTTTCTTTTCTTTTCTAGAGCTTATAGGTTTAACTTTCACGAACAAGGTACTATTCTTCACCACGATGTGTTTTTCTAAACGAACTTTTCTCATCATCACCACATCAAAATTTCACCCTTTTGATTCCCATATCCATTCTCACCTCCTATCATCCGGTTAATCGAAAGAAGAAGTCTCATAAAGGCTCAAAGAAGGCGACAAATGGTATATATCATCGGGTTAGTGTTTGGGTGAATATGTGGTTAACAAAGATGGCCTTTATCCTTTCCAAATTGAAACACATATTGCGGCCTCGGATACGTAAGAACGGCAAGTTCTAGAAGATAATCACATGCATGATATCACACAATTAAAAGAAATCAGACAAGATATGTATACGATGAAGCTCAAGTCTCACAGATAAGCAAATGGTCAAAAACAATGCCCTAAGCCATCTCACGTCATTCATGCGTCATTTTCTAACATATCATGCGCACTATCATTAAATTTCACAAAAAATTCTATCATTGGCCACATGGATTAACACACTTCACTTAACTCGTTGATCGTGAGACAAAAACAAAAAGAAAAAGCAAAGACGACAAAAAGCAACACAAACGAAAAACAAAACAAAACAAAACAAAACAAAGAAAACGCTGGGTTACCTCCCAACAAGTGCTTACTTTAACGTCTTTAGCTAGACCATCAACGACCTTGTCAATCCGGCGCTTTGGTAGCAACGACTTCTTTCCAAAATTGCGAATTCCCTCAGATTCAGATTCACCGTTGACCACCACCGAGCGTGGAAGGGGCCCCCAAACCTCGGATGATTCACCGGAGTTCCATGCCGAGTCCACTTCTTCTTTCGCGTTCTTATCGACCCAGTCGATTGCCTCTAAGTATCGACATGTGTAGCGGCGAGTGGTCGTGATCAAATAGCGATCCACCGGATGAATGTACGCGTGAATAACGGCTATTCGAGATTCTTCACGGTCGACCTCGCGATCACCGGTCGAAGTCGCTAAGGCGTGCACGCGGTAGCGTTCTCGGTGCTCGATGCGTATGCGCCTTGTTTCTCGCGACCGCTTTAGTATTGCTCGCGAGATCCTCTTTCTTTTCGCCCGTTTTCACCGTTCGTCTTTTGTAGCGCATTCACTTGCAGCTAGTCGACCAACTGATTCTCCATTACTTTCATGTGTTCGCTCATAGCCGTCACGATGAACTCCAACCTGTAATTTTCCGCCGATCGCTTATAAATGAATTTCGGTTTGTTGCAATTGTTGGTTGCTTACAACCAGCTCACGCATCATGTCCTCTGAACTCGGTTTCTTCGCCTCTTGAATCATTACATTCTCGACTGACAAACCTCACGGGTGTTGCTGAAAATTGGGGTTGGCATCGACATATTATGATGATCTCTATTATGCGGGTTGTATCTTCGGACTCCATCCTCCTCGAACCCATTGGTTGGGAGGTGGATACATGTGATTAACGACACGGCCTCTTGAGCGAGGACAAGGAGTCCCATGTTCGTCATTTGGCGTTTCATCTCGGTATACTTGGCGGGAGTGGCAGCTTTTGCTCTGGGGCACTCCCGTAGTTTGGAAGCTTGGCCATAACTTGGTCGACCTTCTCTCGCCTATTCTCTTTGAGAACTTTCGATCTCGGGATCTAAAAATATTTCATGAGGTCCACGAGATCTTGTAAACATATAATACACGAAAGAGAAATTCAGCTCTTGCAAAAATAAATAAATAATAATAATATAACTTGAATTAATAAATCCAAATCGTCAATTATTCCTATGCAATCTTAACAATCCCGAACAGCGCCCAAAATTTGATCGCTCCTTTTCACACGTAAAAGTGTAATGATAGGGTGTTTAAGTATCGTATCCACAGAGATTGTATCACGAAAACATAGAAGCTAGCTCGACGATAATTGATATTATTCAAGCACAAATAAAGGATGAGAGGTTTAGGGCTTCGAATTTAATCCAAAGCAAATGTAACCAACGTAAATATAAATAACGAATAAAAACACGATAGATAACTATGAAGAAAGACTAACCTAGGATGCACCAATCCTATCCACAACGATGTTTATCCCGCTTATTACTAACCGTTTTAATCCGCATAGACGAAGATCACATATATAACCAACAACTTGATTCACGACAATTGCGGCATTGATTACTAATTTTCCTATTACGATTCGTCTAGAGGAAAATAAGCAACTCGAAAAGGATCACTAAGAATATGCTTCCCTACGAATGTCTATCTCGATTCGACTCAAGGCTCATCGTATCATGCATTGAAATCGATTGACAATTAATACGATTCGTCATTAACCGACAACTAGATATGCATCAAGATTGATCGAAATCAACACATATGAATAAGCACAATCGAATCATGAATCAATGCACGGAAGGTAAATAACAATAGCGGGAATCACAACATATAGGATCGAATCATGCAAACCCTAGGATTAGAGCGGAAAACTAGCGAGACATAATAAGCGGAATGAAATACGAATTAATCATAAAAGCGAAAATTAAATATATAAAACCCGTGAGAAGCGTTGGATGAACAATGGTTGGTCTTGAATCGATCCCAAGCGAGCGAGCGGAAAGCGACGAAAACGATCGGACAAAATGTTCCGATCGATACGCAACGATAAACTAAACTAAACAACGTAAAGCGATACTAGAATTAAACTAAATGAAGACTAAAGCTAAAGAATGGAAAACCGAAAAAAATCAAGTAAAATAGGTGCAGGGGCGTGTTGGGTGTCTTGGGGTCCGAGGAGGCGCGAGTGGGGTGTTGCCATATATAGGCACACCCCAAACCTAATTTTCCTACTGCTGCTGCCTCGCGACCACCCTTCGCGTCGCCAGTGTGGTCGTGAGGTAAGTCTCGTGCTGCCTTCGCTCGCCCATGATCGCCTGCGCTCGCTTTGTACCTCATGACCAGGACTAGCGGTGCATGGCCGTTATGAACTGGTCGCGAAATCGTCCGATGAATTCTCGACGCTAGGCTTTCGCATGGCACGGTGGTCGCGTCACGTGCTCTTCCGGTGCTCGGCTGGCTTGCCATGGCGGTGCTAGCGACCGCTGGGCGGTCGCTAGAGGCCCAGGGCGAGAATGTCGATTTTGCTCGTGCTTGGTTCCTTGCTTCGATTATCAATATATAAACCTACAAAGCGTCAAAGGAACACCCAAGAGCGTTATCTTCTAGAAATAGATGAAACATTAAGAATCGATGCATAAACGCGCATTAAGCAGGCTAAACTCATCTTCAAATATCAACTAAATCGTGTAAATGCGCGCTTATCAAACCCCAAACTTAAAGCATTGTTTGTCCTCAAACAAAAGCGAGCAGTAAAGACAAACGAAAGATCAACGAGCGTAGAAAAGAGGATAACCATTCTAGCCTCTGAAACATATTAGCGCTCAAAACATTAGCGCACATGGCGGCGTTAGCCAACTCAACACAAACGACCATCGAGGGCAAAACTCATTTATTTCAACCTTCACAAGGCATGTGCGTATATATATAGGATACACTCAAACTCATAAAGAAATTAAGGACGTGTATACACTCAACGATCAATGCAATGCAACATCTTACCATAGGCTCGCTGTTCTCTAACATCTCCACCGCGTCAAATATGTTCAAATAAGGATCAAAGAGGTCTTTTGATAGGTTATAATGTAGGCACATTGGTTAAGGTAGGATAATATATGGCTAAGTATTTCAAGTAAACTCAAGCACCACCATTTATATATTTAGACACATATGGACTTTGTCCATTTTCCTCTTCTCTCCCAGCGTGCTAAATTGACGCTTTATGCCTCATAAGGTACCTATACTTTGATTAAAGACCCTTTATGCTCAACGCTCATAGTGAACTTAACATTTTTCTTTTCTTTTCTTTTCTAGAGCTTATAGGGTTTAACTTTCACGAACAAGGTACTATTCTTCACCCAGATGTGTTTTCTAAATGAAACTTTCTCATCATCACCACATCAAAATTTCACCCTTTTGATTCCCATATCCATTCTCACCTCCTATCATCCGGTTAATCGAAGAAGAAGTCTCATAAAGGCTCAAAGAAGGCGACAAATGGTATATATCATCGGGTTAGTGTTTGGGTGAATATGTGGTTAACAAAGATGGCCTTTATCCTTTCAAATTGAAACACATATTGCGGTCTCGACCCGAGAAGAGCGGCAAGTTCTAGAAGATAATCACATGCATGATATCACACAATTAAAAAAAGCGTATCAAGATATGTATACGGTGAAGCTCAAATCTCACGAGGATAAGCAAATGGTCAAAACAACAAGCTAAGCCATCTCACGTCATTCATGCGTCATTTTCTAACATATCATCGACTATCATTAAATTTCACAAAAATTCTATCGTCATTGGCCACATGGATTAACACACTTCACTTAACTCGTTGATCGACAGACACGAAAACAAAAAGAAAAACAGAAAGACGACAAAAAGCAACACAAACGAAAAACAAAACAAAACAAAACAAAACAAAGAAAACGTTGGGTTACCTCCCAACAAGTGCTTACTTTAACGTCTTTAGCTAGACCATCACTGACCTTGTCAATCCGGCGTTTTGGTAGCAACGGACTTCTTTCCAAAATTGCGAATTCCCTTGTATTTCGCATTCACCGTTGACCACCACTGAGCGTGGAAGTGGCCCCCCCCCAAACCTGGATGATTCACTCGGAGTTCCATGCCGAGTCCACTTCTTCTTTCTCGCGTTCTTGTCGGCGGTCGATTGCCCTCTAAGTATCGACATGTGTAGCGGCGGTGGTCGTGATCAAATAGCGATCTCTGGGATGAATATGCAGCGTGAATAGCGGCTATTCGAGATTCTTCACGGTCGACCTCGCGACGGCCGGTCGAGTCGCTAAGCGTGCACGCGGCGGCGTTCTCGGTGCTCGATGCGTGTGCGCCTTGTTTCGCGACCGCTTTAGTATTGCTCGCGAGATCCTCTTTCTTTGCCCGTTTTCACCGTTCGTCTTTTGTAGCGCATTCACATGACAAACTAGTGACCAATCGATTCTCCATTACTTTCATGTGTTCGCTCATAGCCGTCACAGATGACTCCAAGCCGTAATTTTCTCGGCGATCTCGCTTATAAATGAATTACGGTTTGTTGCCAATTGTTGGTTGCTTACAACCAATCCGCTGCATCATGTCCTCTAGACTCGGTTTCTTCGCCTCTTGAATCATTACATTCGACGACAAACCTCACGGGTGTTGCTGAAATTGCTGGGGTTGGCATCGACATATTATGATGATCTCTATTA
This sequence comes from Salvia rosmarinus, assembly GCA_036937905.1. NCBI lineage: Eukaryota > Viridiplantae > Streptophyta > Magnoliopsida > Lamiales > Lamiaceae > Salvia > Salvia rosmarinus. The sequence continues at coordinate 33,399,082 of CM072820.1, read as the reverse complement.
TGCGGGTTGTATGCGGACTCCATCCTCCTTGGAACTGATCGGTGGGAGGTGGATACATGTGATTCTTGACTGGCCTCTTGAGCAGGGACAAGGAGTCCCATGTTCGTCATTTGGCGTTTCATCTCGGTATACTTGGCGGAGGCTAAGAATTTTGCTTGGGGCACTCCCGTAGTTTGGAAGCCGCTGCCATAACTTGCGACCCTTCTCTCGTCTATTCTCTTTTGAGAACTTTCGATCTCGGGATCTAAAATATTTCATGAGGTCCACGAGATCTTGTAAACATATAGTACACGAGAAAAAGAGAATTCAGACTCTTGCAAAAATAAATAAATAATAATAATATAACTTGAATTAATAAATCAAATCGTCAAATTATTCCTATGCAATCTTAACAATCCCCGCAGCGGCCAAAATTTGATCGCTCCTTTTCACGTAAAAAGTGTAATGATAGGGTTTAAGTATCGTATCCACGAGATTGTATCACGAAAACATAGAAGCTAGCTCGACGATAATTGATATTATTCAAGCACAAATAAAGGATGAGAGGTTTAGGGGCTTGAATTTAATCCAAAGCAAATGTAACCAAACGTAAATATAAATAACGCAATAAAAACACGATAGATAACTATGAAGAAAGACTAACCCTAGGGATGCACCAATCCTATCCACAGCGATGTTTATCCTGCTTATTACTAACCGTTTTAATCCGAGACATAAGATGAAGATCACATATATAACCAACAACTCGATTCACGACAATTGCGGTAGTTGATTACTAATTTTCCCTATTACGATTCGTCTAGAGGAAAATAAGCAACTCGAAAAGGATCACTAAGAATATGCTTCCTCACGAATGTCCTATCTCGATTCGACTCGAGGCTCATACGTATCGTGCATTCGAAATCGATTGACAATTAATACGATTACGTCGTTAACCGACAACTAGATATGCATCAAGATTGATGAAATCAACACATATGAATAAGCACAATCGAATCATGAATCAATGCACGGAAGGTAAATAACAATAGCGAGGAATCACAACATATAGGATCGAATCATGCAAACCACTAGGATTAGAGCGGAAAACTAGCGGACATAATAAGCGGAATGAAATACGAATTAATCATAAAAGCGAAAATTAAATATATAAAACCCGTGGGAAGCGTTGGATGAACAATGGTTGGTCTTGAATCAATCCAAGCGAGCGAGCGGAAAAGCAGCGGAAAAGCGATCGGACAAAATGTTCCGATCGATAGCAACGATAAACTAAACTAAAACAACGTAAAAGCAATACTAGAATTAAACTAAATGAAGACTAAAGCTAAAGAATGGGCGAGGAAAAAGCAAGTAAAATAGGTGCAGGCGTGTTGGGTGTCTTGGGGTCCGAGGAGCGCGAGTGGGGTGTTGCCATATATGTAAGCACACCCTGACCCTAATTTTCCTTCTGCTGCGCCGTCTCGCGACCACCTTCAGCGGTCGCTGGCGTGGTGGTCGTGAGAGTAAGTCTCGCGGCCTTCTCGCCCGCGATCGCCTCTTGCGCTCGCTTTGTACCTCGCGACCGGACTAGCGGTCGCTAGCCGTTATGAACTGGTCGCGAAATCGTCCGATGAATTCTCGACGGAGGGCTTCGCTCGAGCACGCGGTGTGCGCCGACTCTTCGGGTGCTCATTGGCTTGCTAGCGGTCACTAGCGACCGCTAGATCGTCGCTAGGGCTGAGGCGAGAATGTCAATTTTGCTCGTGCTTCGTTCCTTGCTTCGATTATCAATATATAAACCTACAAAGCGTCCAAAGGAACACCCAAGAGCGTTATCTTCTAGAAATAGATGAAACATTAAGAATCGATACATAAGCGCACATTAAGCGAGCTAAACTCGTCTTCAAATATCAACTAAATCGTGTAAAATGCGGCGTTTATCAAACCCCCAAACTTAAAGCATTGTTTGTCCTCAAACAAAAGCGAACAGAAGACAAGCGAAAGATCAGCGAGCCGTAGCAAAGAGGATAACCATTCTAGGCCTCGAAACATATTAACGCTCAAAAACATTGGCGCACATGGCGGCGCTAGCCAACTCAACACAAACAACCATCGAGGCAAAACTCATTTATTTCAACCTTGCAAAGGCATGTGCGTAATATATAGGATACACTCAAACTCATAAAGAAATTAAGGGCGTGTATACACTCAACGATCAATGCAATGCAACATCTTACCATAGGCTTGCCGTTTCTCTAACATCTCCACCGCGTCGAATATGTTCAAATAAGGATCAAAGAGGTCTTTTGATAGGTTATAATGTAGGCACATTGGTTAAGGTAGGATAATATATGGCTAAGTGACTCAAGTAAACTCCAAGCACCACCATTTATATATTCGACACATATGGACTTTGTCCATTTTCCTCTCTCTCCCAACGTGCTAAATTGGCGTTTTATGCCTCATAAGGTACCTATACTTTGATTAAAGACCCTTTATGCTCAGCCGCTCATAGTGAACTTAACATTTTTCTTTTCTTTCTTTTCTAGAGCTTATAGGGTTTAACTTTCACGAACAAGGTACTATTCTTCACCACGGATGTGTTTTCTAAATGAAACTTTTCTCATCATCACTACATCAAATTTCACCCTTTTGATTCCCATATCCATTCTCACCTCCTATCATCTGGTTAATCGAAGAAGAAGTCTCATAAAGGCTCAAAGAAGGCGACAAATGGTATATATCATCGGGTTAGTGTTTGGGTGAATATGTGGTTAACAAAGATGGCCTTTATCCTTTCCAAATTGAAACACATATTGCAGTCTCGACACAGAAGAACGGCAAGTTCTAGAAGATAATCACATGCATGATATCACACAATTAAAAGTGTATCAAGATATGTATACAGTGAAGCTCAAGTCTCACAGGATAAGCAAATGGTCAAAAACAACAAGCCTAAGCCATCTCACGTCATTCATGTCATTTTCTAACATATCATGCGACTATCATTAAATTTCACAAAAATTCTATCGTCATTGGCCACATGGATTAACACACTTCACTTAACTCGTTGATCGCTGCATACGAAAACAAAAGAAAAGCAGAAAGGCGACAAAAAGCAACACAAGCGAAAACAAAACAAAACAAAACAAAACAAAGAAAAGCGTTGGGTTACCTCCCAACAAGTGCTTACTTTAACGTCTTTAGCTAGACCATCACCGACCTTGTCAATCCGAGCGTTTTGGTAACAACGGACTTCTTTCCAAAATTGCGAATTCCAGTATTTCGCGATTCACCGTTGACCACCAGCGGCGTGGAAGTGGGCCCCAAACTGGATGATTCACCCGGGTTCCATGCCGAGTCCACTTCTTCTTTCGCGTTTTATCGGCGGTCGATTGCCCTCTAAGGCGCGACATGTGTAGCGGAAGTGGTCGTGATCAAATAGCGATCTCGGGATGAATGTACAGCGTGAATAACGGCTATTCGAGATTCTTCACGGTCGACCTCGCGATCGGCCGGGTCGGTCGCTAGGCGTGCGTGGCGGCGTTCTCGGGTGCTCGATGCTGTCTGCGCCTTGTTTCGCGACCGCTTTAGTATTGCTCATGAGATCCTCTTTCTTTGGCCCGTTTCACCGTTAAGTCTTTTGTAGCGCATTCACATGCAGACAACGAGTGACCAATCGATTCTCCATTACTTTCATGTGTTCGCTCATAGCCGTCACAGTAGACTCCAACTGTGTAATTTTCTGGCCAGTACTGCTTATAAATGAATTCTGGTTTGTTGCCAATTGTTGGTTGCTTACAACCAACTGCTGCATCATGTCACTCTGACTCGGTTTCTTCGCCTCTTGAATCATTACATTCGACCGACAAACCTCACGGGTGTTCTGAAAATTACTGGGGTTGGCATACGACATATTATGATGATCTCTATTATGCGGGTTGTATGCGGACTCCATCCTCCTTGAACTGATCGGGTGGGAGGTGGATACATGTGATTTAACGACTGGCCTCTTGAGCAGGGACAAGGAGTCCCATGTTAAGTCATTTGGCGCTTCATCTCGGTATACTTGGCGGGAGTCACAGCTTGCTCGGGGGCACTTCGTAGTTTGGAAGCAGCCGCCATAACTTGTCAACCCTTCTCTCGTCTATTCTCTTTTGAGAACTTTCGATCTCGGGATCTAAAAATATTTCATGAGGTCCACGAGATCTTGTAAACATATAGTACACGAGAAAGAGAGAATTCACTCTTGCAAAAAAATAAATAAATAATAATATAACTTGAATTAATAAATCCAAATCGTCAAATTATTCCTATGCAATCTTAACAATCCCGACAGAACGGCGCCAAAATTTGATCGCTCCTTTTCACACGTAAAAAGTGTAATGATAGGAGTGTAGCGCAAGTATCGTATCCACGAGATTGTATCACGAAAACATAGAAGCTAGCTCGACGATAATTCAATATTATTCAAGCACAAATAAAGGATGAGAGGTTTTGGGGCTTGAATTTAATCCAAAGCAAATGTAACCAAGCGAAATATAAATAACGCAATAAAAACACGATAGATAACTATGAAGAAAAGACTAACCCTAGGGATGCACCAATCCTATCCACAGCGATGTTTATCGCTTATTACTAACCGTTTAATCCGGACAAGACGAAGATCACATATATAACCAACAACTTGATTCGACAATTGCGTAGATTGATTACTAATTTTCCCTATTACGATTCGTCTCTAGAGGAAAATAAGCAACTCGAAAGGATCACTAAGAATATGCTTCTCACGAATGTCTATCTCGATTCGACTCGAGGCTCATCGTATCATGCATTGAAATCGATTGACAATTAATCTGATTCGTCGTTAACCGACAACTAGATATGCATCAAGATTGATCGAAATCAACACATATGAATAAGCACAATCGAATCATGAATCAATGCCCGGAAGGTAAATAACAATAGCGAGGAATCACAACATATAGGATCGAATCATGCAAACCCTAGGATTAGAGCGGAAAACTATGAGACATAATAAGCGGAATGAAATACGAATTAATCATAAAAGCGAAAATTAAATATATAAAACCCGTAGGGAAGCGTTGGATGAACAATGGTTGGTCTTGAATCCAATCCCAAGCGAGCGAGCGGAAAGCAGCGAAAAGCGATCGGACAAAATGTTCCGATCGATAGCAACGATAAACTAAACTAAAACAACGTAAAAGCAATACTAGAATTAAACTAAATGAAGACTAAAGCTAAAGAATGGAAAAACTGAGGAAAAACTGAAGTAAAATAGGTCTGGGGCGTGTTGGGTGTCTTGGGGTCCGAGGAGGCGCGAGTGGGGTGTTGCCATATATATAGGCACACCCCAAACCCTAATTTTCCCTTCTGCCGCGCCGTCTCGCGACCACCCTTCGCGGTCGCTAGGTGTGGTCGCGAGGTAAGTCTCATGCTGCCTTCTCGCCCGCGGTCGCCTCTCGCGCTCGCTTTGTGCCTCATGACCGGACTAGCGGTCGCTAGCCGTTATGAATCGGTCGCGCGAAATCGCCCAGTGAATTCTCGACGCTGGGCTTAAGCTCATGAGCACGGTGTGGCGCGCGGCTCTTGGGTGCTCGTTGGCTTGCATGATGCTGCCTAGCGACCGCTAGGTGGTCGCTAGAGGCCCAGGCGGAATGTCGATTTTGCTCGTGCTTGGTTCCTTGCTTGATTATCAATATATAAACCTACAAAGCGTCAAAGGAACACCCAAGAGGTATCTTCTAGAAATAGATGAAACATTAAGAATCGATACATAACGCACATTAAGCAGAGCTAAACTCGTCTTCAAATATCAACTAAATCGTGTAAAATGCGCGTTTATCAAACCCCAAACTTAAAGCATTGTTTGTCCTCAAACAAAAGCGAGCAGAAAGACAAGCGAAAGATCAGCGAGCGTAGCAAAGAGGATAACCATTCTAGGCCTCGTAAACATATTAACGCTCAAAACATTAGCGCACATGGCGGCGTTAGCCAACTCAACACAAACAACCATCGAGGGCAAAACTCATTTATTTCAACCTTCACAAAGGCATGTGCGTATATATAGGATACACTCAAACTCATAAAGAAATTAAGGGCGTGTATACACTCAGCGATCAATGCAATGCAACATCTTACCATAGGCTTGCCGCTTCTCTAACATCTCCACAGCGTCAAATATGTTCAAATAAGGATCAAAGAGGTCTTTTGATAGGTTATAATGTAGCACATTGGTTAAGGTAGGATAATATATGGCTAAGTGACTCAAGTAAACTCCAAGCACCACCATTTATATATTTCGACACATATGGACTTTGTCCATTTTCCTCTTCTCTCCCAACGTGCTAAATTGACGTTTTATGCCTCATAAGGTACCTATACTTTGATTAAAGACCCTTTATGCTCAACGCTCATAGTGAACTTAACATTTTTCTTTTTCTTTTCTTTTCTAGAGCTTATAGGGTTTAACTTTCACGAACAAGGTACTATTCTTCACCACAGATGTGTTTTTCTAAACGAAACTTTTCTCATCATCACTACATCAAAATTTCACCCCTTTTGATTCCATATCCATTCTCACCTCCTATTATCACGTTAATCGAAGAAGAAGTCTCATAAAGGCTCAAAGAAGGCGACAAATGGTATATATCATCGGGTTAGTGTTTGGGTGAATATGTGGTTAACAAAGATGGCCTTTTATCCTTTCCAAATTCGAAACACATATTGCAGTCTCGACACAGAAGAACGGCAAGTTCTAGAAGATAATCACATGCATGATATCACACAATTAAAAGAAACTGTATCAAGATATGTATACGGTGAAGCTCAAATCTCACAGATAAGCAAATGGTCAAAAACAACAAGCACTAAGCCGTCTCACGTCATTAATGCGTCATTTTCTAACATATCATGCGCACTATCATTAAATTTCACAAAAATTCTATAAATCATTGGCCACATGGATTAACACACTTCACTTAACTCGTTGATCGGCGAACACGAAAACAAAAAGAAAAAGCGGAAAGAGCGACAAAAGCAACACAAGCGAAAAACAAAACAAAACAAAACAAAATAAAGAAAAGCGTTGGGTTACCTCCCAACAAGTGCTTACTTTAACGTCTTTAGCTAGACCATCACTAACCTTGTCAATCCGCGTTTTGGTAGCAACGGACTTCTTTCCAAAATTGCGAATTCAGATTTGTGATTCACATTCGACGTTGACCACCGCAGCGTGAAGGCCCCACAAACACGGATGATTCACTCGGAGTTCCATGCGAGTCCACTTCTTCTCTCGCGTTCTTATCGGCGTGTCGATTGCCCTCTAAGTATCGACATGTGTAGCCAGCGGTGGTCGTGATCAAATAGCGATCACCGGATGAATGTGCAGCGTGAATAACGGCTATTCGAGATTCTTCACGGTCGACCTCGCGATCTGGTCGATCGCTAAGCGTGCACGCGAGCGCGTTCGGGTGCTCGATCTCGTTCTGCCTTGTTTCTCGCGATCGCTTTAGTATTGCTCGCGAGATCCTCTTTCTTGGCCCGTTTTCACCGTTCGTCTTTTGTAGCGCATTCACTTGCGACTAGGTGATTATCTGATTCTCCATTACTTTCATGTGTTCGCTCATAGCCGTCAAAGAGACTCAACTATGTAATTTTACGGCGATCGCTTATAAATGAATTACGGTTTGTTGCCAATTGTTGGTTGCTTACAACCAACTCACTGCATCATGTCCTCTAGACTCGGTTTCTTCGCTTGAATCATTACATTCTCGACGACAAACCTCACAGGTGTTGCTTTGAAAATTCTTGGGGTTGGCATACGACATATTATGATGATCTCTATTATGCGGGTTGTAGGCGGGACTCCATCCTCCTTAGAACTGATCTGGTGGGAGGTGGATACATGTGATTTAACGACACAGCCTCTTGAGCAGGGACGAGGAGTCCCATGTTCGTCATTTCACATTTCATCTCGGTATACTTGGCGGGGTTGCAGACTTGCTCGGGGCACTCCCGTAGTTTGGAAGCAAGCCATAACTTGCGACCCTTCTCTCGTCTATTCTCTTTTGAGAACTTTCGATCTCGGGATCTAAAATATTTCATGAGGTCCCCGAGATCTTGTAAACATATAGTACACGAGAAAATAGAAATTGACTCTTGCAAAAATAAATAAATAATAATAATATAACTTGAATTAATAAATCCAAATCGTCAAATTATTCCTATGCAATCTTAACAATCCCCGGCAACGGCGCCAAAATTTGATCGCTCCTTTTTCACACGTAAAAAGTGTAATGATAGGGTGGCAGTATCGTATCCACGTAGATTGTATCACCGAAAACATAGAAGCTAGCTCGACGATAATTCAATATTATTCAAGCACAAATAAAGGATGAGAGGTTTAGGGGCTTGAATTTAATCCAAGCAAATGTAACCAAACGAAATATAAATAGCAGATAAAAACACGATAGATAACTATGAAGAAGAGTAACCCAAGGATGCACCAATCCATCCACAACGATGTTTATCACCTTATTACTAACCGTTTTAATCCGGACAAGACAGAAGATCACATATATAACCAACAACTTGATTCGACAATTACGGCGAGTTGATTACTAATTTTCCTATTACGATTCGTCTGGGAAAATAAGCAACTCAAAAGGATCACTAAGAATATGCTTCCTACGAATGTCCTATCTCGATTTACTCAAGGCTCATACGTATCATGCATTGAAATCGATTGACAATTAATACGATTCGTCGTTAACCGATAACTAGATATGCATCAAGATTGATCGGAAATCAACACATATGAATAAGCACAATCGAATCATGAATCAATGCAGGAAGGTAAATAACAATAGCGGGAATCACAACATATAGGATCGAATCATGCAAACCCTCAGATTAGAGCGGAAAACTAGCGGACATAATAAGCGGAATGAAATACGAATTAATCATAAAAACGAAAATTAAATATATAAAACCCGTAGGGAAGCGTTGGATGAACAATGGTTGGTCTTGAATCAATCCCAGCGAACGAGCGGAAAACGACGAAAACGATCGGACAAAATGTTCCGATCGATAACGAAACGATAAACTAAACTAAAACAACGTAAAAGCAATACTAGAATTAAACTAAATGAAGACTAAAGCTAAAGAATGGAAAAGCGAGGAAAAGCAAGTAAAATAGGTGCCGGGCGTGTTGGGTGTCTTGGGGTCGAGGAGGCGCGAGTGGGGTGGTGCCATATATATAGCACACCCCAAACCTAATTTTCCATCCTGCCGCCGCCGTCGCTGACCACCGCCCAGCGATTGCTGGGTGTGGTCCTGAGGTAAGTCTCGTGTGCCTTTCCCGCGGTGATCGCCTCTGCGCTCGCTTTGTACCTCATGACGGACTAGCGGTCGCTAGCCGTTATGGGCGGTCGCGAGAAATCGTCCGGTGAATTCTCGGCTAAGCCCGGCTCGCGCCAGCGAGGCACGGTGACGGCTCTTACGGTGCTCGGCTTGCTGGCGGTGCAATTACTGGCGACCGCTGGGCAGTCGTAAGGCCCGAGGCGAATGTCGATTTTGCTCGTGCTTGGTTCTTGCTTGATTATCAATATATAAACCTACAAAGCGTCGAAGGAACACCCGAAGCGATATCTTCTAGAAATAGATGAAACATTAAGAATCGATACATAAGCGCACATTAAGCGAGCTAAACTCATCTTCAAATATCGACTAAATACGTGTAAAATGCGCGTTTATCGTTGAACAACCGCAAGTAGAGCGGACATTAAGAAATGGTGTTCCCCAACAACGGAACACGAGGCCAGCGGGCATCACTTTGCCCGCGATCAATGGCAGCGGGAGATGAAGCATTCCTTCGTCCAAATCCTCCCGATTCGATGACATGCGGGAGGATCCACAAAACATTTACAAGATTTGAGATGTTGTGTGGGACTATCATGATGAAAATCTTGGAGAGTATGTGAGATTAATGTCATTCCTTCTCTCGCATGATGGGGCGAGAGAATGGCTCTACACCTTGCCCGTTGGAAGTGTGACCCCGTGGGCACAACTTCACTAAGTTTCTCGAGAAGTACTTTCCTACCGCCCGTATTGAAACATGAGGAAAAGGATAAGCGACATCAAAATGGGCGCGGAGAGACCTTTTATGATTCTTGGGAAGGTTTAAGCGGCTGCGGTGAAATGCCCTCAACATCAAATTCGGATCATGATCACGATCGATATTTCATGGCGGGTTGAGCAACGGAAGAAAATTTGGGTGAATGCAGCTTGTGGAGGATCAATCTTGAATAAAGTTCCAGTGGGGCCTTTAGGCATTGGGCGAGATGGCGAAGAAAGCGAGCGAAGGAGGAGAAGTTCAGGGCAGGCGCCTACTTAACTGTAGTGGAGACCAGGCGGATAAACTACGCAACCTATTCGACAAGTTCATAACCAACTCGGGATCAGGACGGGACGAGGCGAGGGCGAAAAGAAAGCTAAAGTTTGCCAAATATGCGCTACCGTGACACATCACGGATCAATGCCCTTGTTTGAAGAAGAAGAAGTCGATGCGGTGGGTCGAGAATGGTAATGGCATCTGACGAGAGAGATATGATCGAACTCTCGGACCTACAACCGGGATGGAGGAACCACGAAAACTTTAGGTGGTCTAACAACGAGCGTAAGCGGGGACAACATGAAGAAGACGATGCGGAGGCGGGACAACAAGGCCGTGAAATAATCAGTGACCAAAGCGGTGGGCCATCGTTGGCGAACTTGTGCACACTATGGCGCGAAAAATGTGAAGGCTCAACAAGAGAGCGAGAAATTCAAGGTCGAGACAAGAGGAGCCCTCGAGGCCTTGGGAACCAAGTTTCCCAATTAATGACCGCCGTAACTCGTCTTGAGAAGAAGCGAGAAATTTACCTCCTCAAGTAGAGGTAAGCGAGTTATGCTGAATCTGTAGTACGAAGTGGGAAGAAGCTGCGAGAGAAAGTTTTCATGCCTAGGGCAGCTTGAGACATGCACAAGTGGAAGATCTCACAGAACACAATTGTCGAGATGACGATGATCGAGAAGGCGCGAGGAAAAAGGCAGGAAAAGAAGAGGCAATCATTGAGCCAACCTATGTCAAACCTAATCCTAGGTTTTACCTCCTTTCAGACAGATTGGCGAGAACGAGGAGAGAGGAAAAATGGCGAGATGTCGGCGTGTTTGGGAAGGTGAAATTAATATACGGCTCGTCAACTGCTCTGGGCACGATGCAAAATAGGCAAAGTTCATGAAAAGAATTGTGCGAGAAAGGTGAAATACTGAAGATGATGCAAAATTCCAAGTGGGAGAAAATGTATCCGCAGTCTTACAGGTAAAATTGCCCAAGTGTGGAGATCGGGGATGTTTTCATTCCCTGCGTAATAAGCAATCTGAGGATCGAAAGGGCCATCTTTGGTTGGGGGCATCTATAAGCGTCATGCCACTGTCGATGTTGATGAATTAAGGTGGGAACCACGAAACCAACACAGTGGTTATCGATTAGCGAGCGGTCCAACGTTTATCGGAAGGAATCGCCGAAGCGTATTGGTCAAAGTGGAGGAACTCGTATTTCCGGCGGACTTCTACGTTACGGATATGGGCGCGATGGGTAACAAATCCTCGGTTATGCTCTTGGGTGACCATTCATGAAGGCGGCGGGACGAGGATCGATTGCGACACGGGCAAGTTATCTTGTGAATTCAGCGGCGAGCGGTGACCTAACATCTTCAAGGCCATGGAGCATCCGATTGATATTGAGGTCGTGGAATTCGTTGATCACATTGAACCCATGGTGGGAGACATCACCTTGCGAGATAGGTTTACAAGATCCCCCTGGATGCGACAATTCAAAGTGGTCTTAAGGAAGGAGACACTCAAGGAGAAGCGACTTCGGACAATGTCGGGAGGCCACGCTTTGTTCGCGAAGCGAAGCAGGGACTCAAGTGGTCGATATGCGAACATGCCCAAGGCGAGGGAAGAAGAAAAGCTCGTTCCATCCCTTATGAAACACGGAAACTCGAGCTAAAGACTCTTCCTCTGCGCTGGTACATCTTTCTAGGGAAGGCGACACCTTGCCGTGATCATCAATGCTAAACTCGGTCCAGTCGGGAGGAAGGCGTGAGAAGTGTTGTCAGGCGTCTGAGGAAAGCTATTGGATGGACATTGGCCGACATCGAGGGCATCGGCCGCTTCGTATCGTTCACAATATTACGATGGAAGAAGAATTAAACCCAAGACGCCGATCAACAAAGCTGAAAAAGAATTGTCGATTTGGACTGAAAGGAAGCTGGGACGACTTTATGGGACCTTATGAGATCTGAGAGGATGAGTCCGGTGCTTATAGGTTATTGGCCAGCAATTTGGGGAATGTGCAATTTTTCACGTGTCACAGTTCAATCGTTACAGATCGAAGCACGTGATCCAGCTGAGGCGGCCGTGATTCTCGGAGCGGACATGAGCTATGAAGAGGAACCATCGGCGATATTGACCAAAAGTTGAATAAATGCGGACGAGTGGATTGCTAGTCGAAAGTCTTGTGGAAGACACACACACGACGAAGAAGCAACCGTGGGAGCTTGAAGAATCGATGAAAAGCGATACCTCGATTTATTTTTCTAAGTGCAAATTCAGAGATGGAATTTCTTTAAGGGGTGGAATAATTTCCAAAAGCGAGCGTCTAATTACGGTATTTTAAACCCGTAATTAGGGTTTGCGTATATATATTTAATCAACATCGAAATATTGATTTCGATTCGTATATAATAACGAATTCTTTTTATATTTACTAAGGATTGTGAATTAAGGAAATGATATGTCGTGAACTGGACTACGTGGAGCAACTATTTAAGTGTATTTTCGAGGTGACATTGGCTAAATTTTCTACGGCGAGAACGGAATTAATCTCAATAATTCTAATATTTATAGAATATAATTCATTAAGTTGAATTACCGCACTTCTTGCGACCATTTGAGATGAGTCGATATATAACATATTGAGTGACGTTTGTGAAAAATGGGTTTAATCTAGAAATTATAATAATTGATTCTATTAAATTTCAATTACATAATTTGTAATATTCGAAAGCGAATATCGATTACGGTTTTCTAAACCCGTAATTAGGGTTTCGTATAATATCTTTTGACGTCGAATCTTGTGATTTCGATACGATATCGTTATAACAATTCCTTTCATAATTCACTAAGGATTGTGAATTAAAGTTGAAATATTACGAAATGATTATCGATATTTTAAACATCAAGCAGCGTGTCGAGCGTCGACTTTTCATGAAATTTTACGGCGGTGAAGCTTGGAATTAATTTCCACCTTAATTCCTTTATTAAAGGAATATTTATTTAGTAAGTTGAACTTCTGCGACCATTTTGAGATGAGTCGATTTTGAGCGTTTGAGGCGTTTTGAGCGGCGTCTAGAGCGTTTTGTAAACGAGTTTAATGCTGAAATTATAATAATTAATTTCCTATTATTATTTATATAATTTCAGTATTATTAATTATTAAAAATCGAATTTTCAGTTATTGAATTCGATAATTTGATATTGAAATTTTCAAAAACCTAAGTTTATAAACTTTGGTTTTTCACATGAAATGACACTATTAAATTATCTATGGTATCTAAACTTTATAATATAATATATATGAGTGTTATTAAGCTATGAAATCAGTTTTGGAGCATTAAAACTCGATTGCACAATTAAAATTTTGACATAATTATAGAAATTAGGGTTTTTATGCATAAATTAATGCTATAATTTTATCCTATGATATTATTTAATATCTAAATCATATATTATGATGTATATATGTATATTTGGGACGAAAATGGCATGAGTGTCAAAAATAGGTGTGATTTATATTTTATCCTATTTTTCTAAATTCTTATCGGTATTTTGAAAATTTACTATATGCTTGATTTAATTATTTTTATGGCATGTATTATATATCTATGAACTATACTATGATTAATACATGTATTAAGTATTTAAAAAATTAAAACAGCCCTTAAACCCCACTCGCGCTACACAGAGGAAGCGTACACTCCTTTTATTCTATGCATGGCTTACCTTTGCCTAGCCTAATGATCATCCTAATCCTCATCATTTGGCTGCAAATCTCCTATTGGTGTGTGTGTGTGCGTGTAAAATGAGAGAGAGATAAGGGAGACTCTTCTCTTTCACTCGTTCCTCATCTCATTTCCAAATACACCTGACACCAAAAACTCTCATTTTCCTCTCCCCTTGAAAACAGAAGCACCCCCATTATTTTCAAGCTCTCTCTTTCCATTCCTTCTCAACTTGATACTATATTATTCTTGTGAACCTATATCATATCAAAGGTAAACCGGATCTCTATCACGATTTTCATCCTTCTATTACGAAATTTCGAGCATGCCTTATATATATTCATGTATGTACGAATCTATATATGTATGTATATGTAGGTTTAATGTTCTAAAGCATGAGATAATGGTTCTTGATGATTTATATTTTCAAATGTGTTAATATATGTTAGATGAGCATAGATGGTTGTTTATTTAATTTTGAATGGATCTAGCATGTGATGAAATTTTCAAACCAATGGAAGTTTAAAATTATTTTGCTGTATAAAATAAAATGTGAATGACCGATTATTTCTTGAACATTTTAGTGATGGATTATTGATCTATAATATGTTTTAAACCTATGGTATGTTAATTAAAATTTTGGAAAACCAGCTATTTATTTTAAAAATACCGAGCTATTTGAATAAATGCATTGGTGTATAAATTTTATTTTAAGCATGTAATGACATATTAATGCTATGTATTGTGGTTATATGATTTAATTAGAAATTTTGAAAACCATATGCTATGAATTTTGAAAGTAACGTGAGCATTAGAAAATTTTAGGTTGGTGTAAATTTATTTTGAGACATGTAATGGTGTTTTAATGCTTTAGTATATTATTTATGCATTGTGTGAATTAACTAGAATTTTTGAAATCAATTACCTATTTAAATCAAATAAACCGAGCTTGCAAGCTTATAGGTGATGATTTAATTAGTTCTTGATGATTATATGATGTTATATTAATATACTATAGTGTATAGACATAGTATATAATTATTGGAATTTTGACAAATGCTAAAATAAATCGAAAAACCGAGAGCTTGCAAAGCTCATATGGTGACGATTTAAATTAGTTTGGTTGATTGTTATGATTAATGTTATAATATAATGTTTATTGATGTTGGAATTTATTTAGAATTTTTAGAAATTGTTTGCTATTTATTTGGTAATTATCTTATTATTACGTGAACATTATTACATATTGTGAAATAAATAGTTATGAGTAACTATGGGTTTATAAATATTATATACTGATGTTGGGATGTTATTATAAGTATATATCAATTTTGGGAATTTTTGGATGATTATTCCTATTATTTTGAATTAGTGAATATATATATGTATATATATAAATAATTAGAAACAGCATTATATGAATTTCATAAATTCATATTCTGGACCATAGTGTATAAAAATACACTATATGAATTTAGAAAAATTTTCAAAAGTCATTTGATATTTTTAAGTTAATTATCGAATTACGATAATTAATAAGGATTTAAAATCCTTTTAAACAGTTTATTAATAAAATTTACTAAAATAATATTCTGGACAGTTTTAAATTTTACAAAATTTTATAAACATAGATTGCTATGTTTGAGACGAGCGTTCATTTTATAACGTTTTAAAATCCAAATCTTTTATTTATAAAGGGTTATTAAAAATCGAAAATAATTATAAGTCCTTGATTTACAAGATAAATCGAGCAATAGGACTTCGTTTTCAAATCGATCAAATTGATTTATAAAACAAAATAGTGAAGTTACTATTATTAAAGGTCAAATCGTTGACTTTGTTGATCAATGATGACCGTTGACTTTCGAGTCAAATGTGCGATTATACATTTATAAATCGTCGATGCGCGTAAGATATACTAATTGGTATGATACCTCATTAGTAAGAAAGGATTTCAAATGAAATCCATATATCGAACTTATCGTTGAAAGCATCTCGAAGACGAGAACAAGTCGATCGTATCGTGTTAGAGGCGTGGATCCACTAAGAATTCGGTCTACATCGATATGAAATATCGAAGTTTATCTTAGTTTAAAGTCTCGAAGACTTGACGTACTAAAACCTGCTTTTCGTAAAGGTGTGGAGCCTTGACTGACGGGTTTTGACGACGAGCGAACTTAGGACTTTACAACAAACCATAGTCGGTGGGCTTCACTTTCTTACCTCAAAATGTGGGCTTCTTTTCTTACCTCAAAATGTGACTTCTTAAAATTGACTTCTTGTTACCAAATGAGTTTATTCTGACACTTATCTCTGTTGTTTATCAAATGTTTCTTGCATTACACAAAATATTTCGTTTTGTGTATGGATCCTATCTGTTATGCGGGTAGATTGTGAGATAGTTGGAACTATTATATCAATTGTTGTGGTAGCATGACCTTTTTAATGTCGGGTCTGTCGGATGATAAATGCACGCTAGGATTGGCGTGAAGGTTGGAACTACTGTTGTGTTAACATATGCTTGCGAGTATGTGTCTTTATGCGGGATTACGGGGTCACGGCGTCGTAGATGGGAGGCCTCACTCTCGGCGTTTATTATTTATTATTATCATGTATTGTGTATGAGATATGGACCATACACGAAAATGCTCGGCGAGCTATGTTTCTGATGAAAATGATTTGGTAAGCTAGGCATTTTAACTAAAACCACTTGACTTACTGATATTGCGGTAATCAACTTTATCAAATGTTTTCGGCATGAGTCCACTAAGTGCAATTTCTTGTACTTAGCCCTGTTTGTTTTAAATTGCGGGGTTGAGCTCGATGGTGATGATGGGGAAGTGTTGAGAGTCCGGTGTCTGCCGATTACTTGAATTTGTGGTTTATACCTTGAATGCATATCGTATATGTATTCACACTTTCATTGCTACCTCGAACTCCCTTATTTACGCTTTATTTATTTTAACTATTGAGGCCCCGGATCGGGCGAGTTTTGGGGTCGATGGCTAAACCTTTCAAAACAATATAACATCATCTCATTCTGTCAAGCATGTTAGTTTAAATTTTATACATCTCTTTCTATCCATGCAACCCTAAAGTACTACTCTAGTACTAGTCACCCTCAGTCGGGTTGGTTGAATGGGGTGTGTGAAGTGGTATCGAGCGCTTTTGCTCTTTGAAAACCCAATTCTTTTTATTCTAAGTCAGATCGAGTCCTTGGACTTCAGAAACCAATGACTCCCCACACTCCATCACATCGAGCTCAGAGGAAAAAGTGCGCTTCCTTTCTCAAACTCATGAAATGAAAATTTTTGCATGATTGAACAATTGGATAGACTTTTGAAGGATTTGATTATTATGAAAATTTTATGATGAAAATGAAAGTTGAGCAAAATTTTTACCAAAATACTTTTAGTTGAACTAATGCTATACTTAAGTATTGATACGAAAGTACATGGTGGTACTAGTTGAATGATCAACATGGGATGATTGAATCCATTTTGATATGTATATAAGTCGATTATGATTGCTATGTTGAAATCGTATTCCAAAAATTTCAATTGAAACACCTTTCCAACTTTCAAAATTTTATTTATGATGAGCGATATGTTATCATAAGGCGAACTTAGACTCTAAGGAGCATGTTCACGTTCGTGAAAGAACATGAAATCGAACTTCTTTCCCTATGCGACGAAGAGCGATAGGAAGAATGAAAGTACGATACCCTTGAGCACGAGCGGCGGAAGGCGGCGAGAAGGATGGGCGAGGACAACCTCACCTTTAAGTCGAATAGCGCGTCGGCTCCATCACTACTTCTGACGGTGAGCATCAACACCAAATGGGCGCATTACGGCTTCAGAATGATCAGCCTCGACATAAAGACCTGAAGATGGTAGGCGTATGCGTGACATACGTCTCATTGCAATTTGGCACGATCGCGCAAATTTCCTGCACTGCGCAAGATTTGTTTTAGCTAGATCTCTCGTTAGGACTCCGATTTACGCATGGTTTCGCCTGCGTACTCTAACACTGATCTTCATTTGTTATGAAGAACATGAATTAATGCCTCCAGAATACGATAGAGTCCGTTGAACTCTAGTTCGAGTGTTTGGTATAGAATAAGGATCTCATAGCTATATTAAGATGTTGTTGGCTTATGTATACGTTTGGGTAAGACTAAGAAGGTAAGTTGTGGTGAGTTTTGTGCAGTATGATGTTGCCTACCTTATAGACTTGCTTGACCTTATCTAGTTGCTTCCGTTACGTTTAAGATATCCTTGCCTTTCGATGACGATAGTTGACTTATATTAGTTTTTGTGACGGATGGAGGATGAGATATCTCGCGAGGAGGAGGATTGGACCACACCACGGAGGAGGAGGTGAGTATATATCGCTCAGTTGGATGTCTTGTGGGAAGACTTGGGTGAGTTCTTGGCATATTATCTCCGTCTTTGGAGGGCAAGCTCACGGCGTGGATGGCGGCATCCGAGCGCCAGCTAGCTCCCACACACGGATGGATATGCTCGAGAGATATCGGGATTACATCTACGGGCGATGGCGGCTACGACTTGGTGGGAGATACGCGGGTTCGTGAGTCGCTGTTATTATTCTGGAAGCACGAGAGGACCCTACCTCCCTCCCGAGTATACTGGCGGGATGAGTCGCAGTGGCTTTACAGAGGTTCAGGCGGATCGACCCGGTGGTACCTCGTTCGATTGAGGCGGACCTTTCGCTGAGGCGACGCGGAGCACAGGAGAGCGGTTTTCCACCCTTACTGTCGGACATCCGTCGTCCACGGCCACCTCCACCACTATGGTCCCAGCCATACCACCGGTCGAGCACTTCTGGACGACACGGATGAGAGTATCGGATGCCTTCGGCTATGACCGACTCGGTATGCTCGATCCGATTCGCCCACGAGCCTCGGAGAATCGAACCGCTTTAACCCTGCGAGATATCACGATGGTGGAAAGCAATGGGCGGACCATCGGGGCTACCCGTATGGACATTCCGAGCGAAGATGATTCGGAGAGGAGACGAGGAAGACACGGAATAGGGAAAGACCTCGTGAAGGCACTGGCGGCGTTTTAATTAGAATTTGTTTTGTTATGTCTAGCGTGTTGCTAGCTTTTCTTTTTCTCTTGTTGCACCTTAGTTCTAAAACTGAAATCTCTTTTTAGGCCGTGTGGGCGGGATTTACGTTTCTGTTTACCGTATTTTGAACATCCACCTATGGCGAAGATTTTGGATATATATAATATATATGACCACAAAGGGCTTTGGCAAGTTATGTTTGTTAAGAATGTTATACTCTGTTTGGGATCGCTTTATGACAACAAGACGAGTGTGAGTGGGATGGATGAAAAGAATAAATGCCTAATGTTTACTTGTTTTCATAGCGACATGCCTCAGAAGGAATCGGGCGGGAACCCGAGGTCGGGGCGGGGAAGGCCGAGAGGAAGGGTAGAGTCCCGAACAAGAGGGGAAGACAATCCCAACCACCTCCACTCACCCGTCGCGGGATCGAAGAAATTTTTAAGAGCAGAACCTCCTCTAGCGGAAAGGCAACCGGGAGAAGCGAACAATGGGTCGGGGCTATTGAGCGGATCTTTACCTTCTTAAGATGCGGCACAAGAAGGGCATGTGTGTTACTCCGGTGGTTGGACGGTGACTTACAGTGGGAGCGGAAGAAGACTTTCTGTGAGCAGTGGAGGAATTCTCGTGGGAGGATTTGAAAGAGTGTATGAAAAGTATATCCCAAAAGTTATAGGGAAAAAGAGAATTTTTCTGCTAAAACAAGAAAAATTATCCGTAACGACTACGATCGCACTTTGCGAGGCGTCGAGATATCGCGGGATCTAGTAGACACCGACTTGAAGATGTCGGAAAAGTTCGAGCGGGTAAGAATGGAAATCGCATGTCTCTGGACCATGAGACACTCTACCGAAGCTCTGCGAGCTTTAGATATAGGCGACCATGACCGAAAATAAGTGGTGGCGTCTCGAGCCTGAGTAGTCGGATAAGGAAAAGGCGGGGAGCACAGCGAAATAACAACGCGAGAACTACGGAGAAAGCAAGTCTGGCGCCGTGGAAACCAGCGCGGCGAGGACAGGCGGAAGAGCAGCTCATGCTCACCGGCAGGGACCACGGGACGATCGAGGCACCTCAATGCCTAGATGCCATAGAGCACACAAGGGTGTGCGGCAAGCGTGGTAGCTGTTACAAATGCGGGGTGAGCGGGCATTCGCCACAATTGCCCGATGTCACGTTCGGATGGAGGCCGAACCACGGGCAATGCTCGGCCATTGAGGGCTATCGACTTGGACCACGCGAGCTTCGGCCCCACGGCAACTCGGTGGCAAACAGCCCGCAACAACAACTCGCGGCCGCAGCGATCTGGCGGCCGCCGACAACAGCGGGCGACAGCGCAACGCCCGGCGGCGCGAGACGGCGGCAACAACCGCCGAATCGGCGGGACGGCGCCCGTCGGCCTCGGAGCTCGGGCTGAAAGCTACGCCAGCGGGCGAGCGAGCGAACCGAAACTTGGCGGTGGGAGTTCTTCTCAACCTACATTATAAGTCTTGTTTCACGGTGCTTGCATTCTTTTATTGCAAAATCATGCGTGAAATCTTGGGCCTTGATGCGAAGATCAAGCAGGGATATGAGAATCTCATCGCCTATGGGAGGAATTATGGTTACACACTTTTGCTCGAACCTAGAGTTGACATTAGGATCACTAAGGTTACGGCTAGCGATCTAAACATAATACCCATGGACGATGTAGACATAATCCTAGGAATGGTGGTTAGCTAAGAATCATTCCACGATTCTCTGTAAGGAAAGGAAAATTCGTTTCACTTTCGGGACGAGCTACGCATTTCCATGGGATCGGCATGGGAAGAAGAGTGCATAGTGTCGACACTACAAGCTGGAGGATGATGAACGAGAAGGATGTCTTGCATTCCTCGTTTATTTGAGCGAAGGGGATAAACCGAGCGCGGGTAGAAGACATTGAAGTTGTCGAAGTTTCGGACGTATTTCCGAAATCTACGGGCTACCTCCGATGACACTAGAGTTTACCATCGACTTGGGCCGGGGATCAGCCCGATGTCGAGCGCCTATAGGATGGCCCCAGGAGCTAGAAGAGCTGAAGATCCAAATCGAGCTTTTGGATCTAGGATTTATTAGGCAGTGTTTCACCTGGGGCCTTGTTACATTTGTTAAGAAAAGGATGGTTCTTTGAGGATGTGCATCGATTATAGAGAACTAAATAAGATGACACTAAAGAACAAATACCCTTTACCGAATTGATGACTGTTTGATCAATTGAGGGCGGGTGTATTCTCGAAAATTGATCTTAAGTCGAGATACCACCGATAATCTGATGCGACGATGTACCTAAGGCGCATTCGAACGAGATATGGCCACTATGAGTTCATAGTTATGCCATTCGGATTAACATACACCGGTATTCATGGACCTCATGAGCAGTATTTCATCCATTTACGGATAAATTGTTTTGGTCTTCATAGATGATATCCTTATTTACTCAAAGAATGAAGAGGATCATAAGGAACATCTAGACGGTTCGCAAACCTGAGAAATGAAAGACTCTTTGCTAAGTTTAGCAAATGTGAGTTTTAGTGAAGGAAGTTATGTTCCTTGGACACATCGTGTCTGTTGAAGGCTAAAAGTAGATCGACCAAGTAGAGGCCGTGCGGAATGGAAATCACCAAGCAGCCGCAATTAGAAGTTTCCTAGGATTAGCGGCTACTATAGGAGATTCATCGAAGGATTCTCCAAATTGCAAGGCATAACCCGACTACTCGGAAGGAATCAAGTTGTTGATGATGAGTGCGAACGAGTTTTCAAATACTCAAGAAAAATTGACGTCACGGTTCTAGCGGTCGAAGCGGACAAGGGTATGTGGTCTATCTGAGGCATCTAAGGCGGGGTGGGTTGTGTTTTGATCAGAAGGAAGGTGATAGCTTACGCTCCGACAACTCGAGGCCCATGACCGAACTACCCGCGATTTGGAACTAGGTAGTTCATGCCTGAAAATATGGAACACCATCTCGGTGTGAGATGTGAGATCTAGACCATAAAAGTTTGAAGTATTTCTTGAACAAGAGATCTGAATATGAGACAAAGAAGATGGCTTGAAGGTAAAGATTACTTGTGGTATTAACTATCACCGGCGAGGCGAATGTAGTAGGCGGCCTGAGTAGAGACCATACAGTTAGGATGTCTCTTTGTACAAGAGGAAAAACTCGTTGAAGAGTTTGGGAGAATGAGGATTAAATTGGTTGAACCACGAGACAATGTGAGGTATGTCGCTACACTGCGACATCGATCTAAGAAAAAATTGTCGAGAGACAAGGATGGAGGAAAAGTTGGAAAAGATCCGAGAAGACTAAGTGCGAAGGATTGAGAATTTCGAGCGCGGATAACGCCTTATTGTTTGAAGGTAGGATATGCGTTCGACGAGCAGCTTGAGCGAAATCATGAGTGAGGCTCACGATCGCCTACACGCCCACGAGGTGCAAAATGTACGGGATCAGAAGGAAAAATTTTGGTGGGAAGGCATGAAGCGAGACATAGCTTCTTGTAGAACGCTCTTGTTTGTCGACAAGTGAAAGCACTACACCGACCCAGGGAAGTTACAACGTTAGAAATCCGAATGGAATGGGACGATATAACGATGGATTTCGTTACAAGCTTACCAAATCGAGAAGAGAAACACACCATATGGGTAATTGTGGATAGACTTACCAAAGTGCTCACTTTCTACCTATTAAAGCACTTATGGATCGATAAGTTGGCGGTATGCGTTAAGGAAATTATCGACTACATGGAGTGCGAAATCTATTACCTCGATCGAGACTCCAGTTCACATCAGTTGGATTAGCTTACAGAAGGCTGATGCAGATTAAATTTCGATCTGACTTTCCACCCGCGATGGACAATCGGAAGAAACGATCAACGCTTGAAGATATGCTTAGAAGTAGTTTTGGATCGAGGTGCAAAATGGGAAGATATTTTACCTCGATTGAATTTGCTTACAACAACGTTATCAGCGACGATCGGCATGGCCCATCTGAGCCTTGGGCAAGTGTAGATCACCACTTTATTGGGATGAAGTCGGTGAGAGAAAGTCATAGGGCACGATGCGGTGGCGAGATGATCGAATCGTTCGACAAATTAGGATGAGGATAAAGAGGCTCGGAACGAAAATCTTCTGACGTCGCGTAGATCCGAACTACAATTTGAGGATGGAGACAAAGTTTTCTTAAGGTCTCTCCGTAAAGTTGTCGGTTTGGCACAAAGGAAGTTGAGACCCGTTTTATAGGACTATGAGATCTAGAGAGGATAGGTCCGATTGCTTATAGGTTGGCTCGCAACACAGGGAATGTCCATAATGTTTTCCGTCTCGCATTCAAATCGTTCCGACCCAAGCACGTGATTCATCAAGGCGGCGTGATCCTCGGCGGACATGAGCTACGAGGAAGAACCGCAGCCATACTTGACCACAAAGTTCGGCAACTACGGGCAAGTCGATTCGTTAGTTAAAGTCTTGTGGAGACACCACGAGACGAGAAGAAGCCCGTGGGAGCTTGAAGAAGCAATGAGGAAAAATACCCGACTTATTTTCTAAAGGTATACAAATTTCGGGACGAAATTTTTCGTGAGGTGGA